>CM053595.1:74757817-74817214 GCA_028646575.1 Pseudocheirus occidentalis | reverse complement strand
CAATGTTCTGGGCTGGGAGGTAGGGACAAAAAGGGGAGAAAATTTGTAACTCAAAACCTCGTGGAAATGAATAATGTGACCAAGAAAATAAATTAAAATTAAAAAAAAAAAAAGATATACAGGGGTGGGATAGGGAGACCCTTCCTGCCCTACCAGAAAATAGTAGAGCAGAGCAGGGGAGAGGCTTTACAGTGGGATTGCTGTTTTAGGGTTGGGGCAGGGGCAAGACGGGGAGAAAATTTGTAATGCAAAAATGTAATGAAAATGAATAATGTAAACAAGAAAACAAATAAAAATAAATTAAAAAAAAAAAGATACCTGTGTGTGTTTCTTCCCCATTAAATTATAAGCCCCAGGAAAGTAGGATCCATACTATGTCTATTGTTATACTCCTCAGAGCTTTTAAGGAGTTTAATATTTGTAGAGTTGAATTAGAGGGAGCCATCATAGTATAAATCAAACAATAACTGTTTATTCAACAGCTGCTATGTGCCAGGTGTTTGGCTAGGTACAAAGACAAAAATTCAGTAGTCTCTGCCCTCAAGTGTGTTGGGTAAGGTAGTATTTATGTTGTCAATAGAGTATCCCAAAAATCATAATTTAAAAAAAAGTAGCTATAAACTGCATTAAGACTTCTGGGAATTCCTGTATTAATATATATAAAGCAGGTCATTGGAAGGAAGGCACTAGTAATTAATTTGGTTAGGGAGAGGTCAGGAGAAGCCTCCTTTGGTGTAGCAATTGAGCTTTGAAGGCAAGTAGGCCCAGGAATGCATTTCAGATATGAAAGAAGCCTGGATAAAAGTATAATCAGAAGTTGGAATGTTGCATGGGATGAGCAACAAACCTACAAGCCTGGCTGGATTGTAGAGTGCAGTGAGACTAGGGAATTGTATATGTAGTAAAGATGAGAAGGTAAGTGGAAGGTAAGATTCAAAGCTTTTAAATGACAGTCATTTGTGGTTGATCCTAGAAGGAAAAGGGGTTTGTTTAAGCCAGAGGAGTGATCTGGTCAAGCCTGTATTTTAGGAATATAACCGGCAGTTCTACAGATGGTGAACTGGAGAAGGGAGAGACTTGAGGCAGAGGTATCATTTGGGAAGCTGTTACAATCATCTTAGTAAGAAGCGGTAAGAACCTGAACTAAGGTCATGCTAATAATGTGAGAGATGTTGTGTAGGTGGAGTCAATAAGACTTCCCAGCTGGTGGGGCATGTGAGAGGAGGGAGAGTGAAGATTTGAGGATGATTCCACGGTTCAAACCTGATTGACTAGAAGGATGGTGGTGCCCTCAACAGACAGAATCTGAAGAGGAGGGCTAAACGTGAAACTTATCACTATATATTTCCCTCCTTAGATTCAGATCATAATCTAGGCATTCTTATCCCAAATGACCCTTGTTTTTCTTGACCAGGTATCTTGTAAGAATTAAGGCTCCATGAGGCCCACTAGAGTCCTTTCTTGTTTCTTTTTTGCATTTCAAGGGTATTGGTAGATTCTTTGAGAAACCCGGGGCTTTCAGGCTTGTTTGCTACAGCCTACCTTCTTTTTTAGTTATACATACTTTTGATAATGTTTCTTACTCCATTTCTTGCAAACAGAGTCTTTGTGAGGATCACAATGTTGGTAACAGGCCTTAGTTTACTTAAATCCACTGTATATCTTTCTGTTACTGTTTGAGTTGTTTGTAATTTTACTTACAGACTCTTGGAATGTTAGAGTTCAGTTGGAACCTAGAGATCATGTAGGTTGAGCTATTCATTTCACAGATGAGGAAAAGTTAAGTAACTTGCCCAAGGTCAGGGCCAGGAAGAGCCAGGAAGTGGCAGAGTCAGGCTTCAATCTAGCAAGGTCTTGATTCTATACCAATGGCCTTTGCATTCACTAGGCTGCCTTGTAGGTCCCCTTTCTGGGCCTCAGTTGTAAAACCAAAGGGGTTCGGGTAAATATTCTTTAAGTTCCTTTCCAACTCTGACTTTCTATGACTTCCAAGACTGGAGCAAGGACTAAACATTAAGCCATGGTTTTAATTTGGGTCTCTGTGCCAATTATTTTGGGTATTAAAGGCTTTTTTAGCTTAACTTTTTGATTTCCAGTCAGTGTTTCAGAGAGCTGAGGTTACTGTAAGTCTGACCCCTCTGGATAAGTAGGGTGTTACTGTAATTACTTGAAAAATTCAAGTAGAATTTAATTTACAGAGATTTAGATTCTATAACAAGATTTGTTCACCATGAGCATTTTTAAGCTGAGGCTTATTCTCTCAAAAGGTGTTTGCAAAGTGACTTTTATTTCCCCCCAATAATTTTCTAAGTTGAAAAATAAAAACTTATATTTGCCTTTAAACCTCAAGGTTATCCTTTTGTCTTTAAAGTTTGTGAACTGGTTAGTGCTTTTCATATTTCCAGGCCCCTTCCTAGTTCTACTAGTTCTCATAAATAGTAGTTAGGAATGCTAAACCATTTTCATCACCAATTAGAAGCATAGACTGTTAAGAGTTGGAGGGGAAGCATAAAACAAAGAATACTGGCTCTAAAGTGTAACTTAGAACAAAGAATTTCAGATACTTTATCTAGAAGAAACCTTAGAACATAGGATGTTACAGCTAGAAAAGAGACATTAGAGAGTTAACTAGCCAAACCTCCATATTTTACAGGTTAGGAAACTGAGGCCTGAGAAATTAAATGACTTGTGCCCTAGTTGAGTGACCTGGTAAGAGTCATCTGGAACCCTTGGATCTTGTAAAGATTATCGATTTTATCTCTTAACAAAGCCTTTTCCTGCTTCCATCTGGGGTCCCCACCGTTTCTCACACACAGTGAGAATTAATTTAACCTTAATTATGGCTTTCACTTTTTTTCACAGTGAAAAAAATGCATAAGCAGTTATTGTGTAGTACTGAATTAAATTGGCAAAATGTTCAGAGGACCTGTTGACCATGCTGTTAACCATCATATTCTTCAAAGAAGTTTAAAAAAAATCATTATCTGAGATGTGTTTTAACTGAATCTACCTTTCCCTATTAAAGTATAAAAGCAGAGACGGATGATACTATTGCTTGCAAGTACCTTCTCTCTGTATATATAGTTTAATAAGCAAGTGTGGTTTTCAATGACTTGAAAACAAGTGGTTCATTATTTTATAATTAGTTGTTTGCTACACCACAGCCTTCAGGGGACCCTGCTTCTATATGGTATTGCTAAAATGCTTATGTATTCAGCATAAAAACCCTGAAAATTGAAACATATCCTACAACAATCATAGTAGCTATTATGCTGATATAGTGTATTTCTAAGGATTTTAGAACCATAGAATGTCGGAACTAGAGTACTTAGAATATAGAATGGTAAGGCTGGGTGCGAATCATAGAATGTTAGAATTAAAAGGCACCTTAACAGACATTTCATATGAGTAGCTGCTTCATTTTATAGACAAGAAAAGTTAGACCCAAAGGTTGGAAGTGGCTGCCCATGGTCATATATTGAGCTGATGACAAAGGCTAGACTAGAAAACAGAATTTAATTTAATTTAATTTATTATTAAAATAATTTATTTCAACACAATATTAGACTTAGAAATAGCTTTAAAACACAAAACATTTCCCCTCGCTTTAAAGTGAGGAAACTGAGAATCAAGAGCAGAAATGCCCTTGAAAACACCTGAAAAATAAACTGGAATATTAGAAGGGAAAAAGAAAGCATTTCCTTTCATTTAGAAATATCAAGTGCCCCCCCCCATATTAGGGACTGCTGAAAGCTGTTACAAGTGCACCAAGAAAAATGATAACAGGCCACACAGCTCATTTAAAAATTTTAATGGAAAAGAACTGATGTGAGCTGCAGAATTTTAAAAGTGTTAGTTTTTCAACACTGAAATTAATTGGTCCACAAATATAGCATACTCTTGTAGTAATTGGAATTTTGAGGTGCCGTTAGCTTTTGTTACCTTTATCTAGTATTTCTTTGTTGACTGTGAATCAAGAACTGTTTTTTCTAATCAGTGGCCTTCCATTCAACAAATTTTTATTGAATACCTAATATGATCAAGTCTGTTGAATTATGTTTTGACAATCTAATTTTAAAAAAAGAAAAGTAATCTAATTAAAACTGCATTTGCAAACTTAGAAGAAATAAGAGAAATGAGACTCCTTTCCATTAACATACATTTAAAGTCATTTGGAATAAGGACATGTGAATGAGAACAGCAACATGATTTATCTGTTGGTCCGAGGGCCAAGAACTTTGGGTTCCATTCCGTCTCTACTACTTGTTAACAATGTAACCTTGGGGAAGTTACTTTCCCTGTCTATGCCTCATTTCTCTCATCTGTAAAATGAGTGATTAGCTTAGAGTGATCTTTACATTCCTTGCCAGCTCTTAATATCCTAAGTCTTATGTCCTTGTTAAAAAATATTCTGTGCAATAAGGTCCCTACCAGATCTAACATTCTATAACATCCAGTATTCTAAGGTCCTTTCCCTCCTGAGCATTCTCTACTCCATGTTTTAACAATCTATGTACCTTGCAGCTCTTACATCCTTTATCCTATGAGATAAAACTTTATGCTCTGAGATCCCCTCCAGCCCAAACATCCAAGAAAATGAAAAACAGCTGTAACAAATATGCTGCATTTAAATTGAAAATTAACTGAATAAGGGTTAAATTTGTGTGCTACTACCTAAATGGATAAGAATTTACTGAATTATTAGGTAATGATAATGAAGAAAATCCAGGTTTCATTAAACTGTTTAGGAACAAGCATATTTGTTTACTTTTAGGTGAATTACTTTTCTAAGTAACATTTAGGATTCACTTGTCTCTACCCCTCCCTGATCTTTCATTTCAGTTGTTCTCTGTTTCTCTCTGCTCTAATCTTTAATCCATCAGCTTTGAACTTTCTTAATCATTTCCTGGTTGAACAGAAGTCCAGAGCAGAGGGCAAATTTAGGACAAGTTGGATGAAATACTTTTCAAAACTATCATGATATTTTCAAGTGTCCTCAACCCTCAATATTCAGATTATTCAAGCCCATTAAGTGAGACACATAGGTCACAGTTTATGCTCTCTGGTGGGGTATTGGTATAGACACTAATGCTGGAACATGTCTTAGGACTAAAGTAATCGTGTTTTCCAGGGAAAGAGTTTCTCCTGTGTTGTATTATCTTTTGCTTTTACTGATTTACAGCACAGATAGCTTATTAGCTAGCAGGCTCTGACTACTTTAAACTAAGGAAGTTGGAGTGCCTGTTAGTTCAGGCAGCAGTATAAATAAGACTGAGTCTAAGAACAATACAATCCATAACCAGTCACAAAAATAGTATAGCAGTGGCATCAAGAAACCCAAGTCACAGACAAATGAGTCTCCGAAAGGAGTGACCCTGACTTTCTAAGAGACACAAGAAGGGGCTAAAGAAGATGCAGGCCCAAAATGCCAAAGCCATCAAGGCCTGAGCACCAAGGGCTTCAAGGCCAAACTCCTCTAACCCAATATTTCCAAAACCACTGCCCAGCACTCTGGCCCCAAGATGGATACCAGGCCCTAGGATTGGTATTAAACACCCAGGCCCCAGGATCATGAAGCCCAACTCTCAGGTTGCCAAAACCACTGATCTCAAGACTTCTAAGCCCAGTCACTCAAAGGTCACCAAGTCGGACCAAATCTTAGCCCAATGCCACCAAATCTGATACCAAGGCAGCCAAGTCTAAAGACAAAGTCACCAAATATGATACCAAAGCCACTAAGTGATTCCAAAGCTGTTAAGCCTACTGACCCCAAACCTGCTGGGGCTGCGAAACCCAAAGATGGTAGGGCTAAGGTTACTACTACCAAGCCTTTCAAATAGATACTTGGGACAGAAGGACTTTTTAAAGCCCTAAACCACCTTATTTTTTTTATTAGCCAGGGTATGATTATTCATTATTTTGTTCACGTGTATCGTAAAGGAAATGGTGAGTCATGTGGGGGGAAAGGGTTGGAGGGAGACTTAAGAAATTATCTTCACAATTTAATAATTTTACACTTGAGGAAATTGAGGCACTTGTAGGCTAAATGATTGTTTTTCTAATAAACAAAAGTTTATTAAGTGCCTGCTGTGCTTGATGTTAAAGATAAAAAGACGAAAACAAGACAGTCTCTGCTCTCAAGGTGTTTAGAGACAATAGGGGGAAATAACATGTGTAAGAGAATGCAAAATACATAAAAAGTAAATACAAAATAATTGATGGAGGTAAGCTAATCAGATCAGAAAGGGCCTCACTTCTAGGAGGTGAAGGATTCTAAGATGTAAAGAGGGAGAGGACAGTGTAAAAGTCAGGAACTCAAAACTCCATTCCTCTGACTAGGGCTTTATTTTAAAAAAGAAGCCATACTATGCTTAATAATAATCCTCTAATTGTTTTGTAGAAAAAAAAATTTGTGAATGCCTTTGGCATTATGTTGTTCATCCGACATTAAAAACAGTGAAATAAAACCATTCACCATGTCTGACATATTTCAGCATTGTCTCCTAGAAGTGTAGTATTAGACTTTCCTAGAAGCCCCCTATCTGGGACAGGGGAAGTAGCTTTTATTATTGATTCCTCAAGATCTTCGTTGTTTTGTCTGTTTCTGAAAGTTCCACTCTCCCACCTAGCTGCCATGGTGGATTACAATGAGCACCAACACTAGAGTCAGATGACCTGGGTTTCTTACTATTGTATCCTTCAACCAATGCCAACTTCTTGTGGGCTTAGTTTCCTTAACTCTACAATGAGAAGTTTGAGTTTAAGGATTGTAGTGTCCCTTTCCTTTCTAGATCTGTAATCCTGTTACCTAATCTAATCTAATCTTTTCATACCACTGATAACAATTTACATTTATATAGTACTTAATGGGATATATGCTGCTTTCACGTCCACTGTCTTCCTTGATTGTTACTGATGAGTGAACTGAGGCCCACATAGGGTTAAGTGACTTGTCCAAAGTTCACACAGTTTTTGTTGTGTTGTTTTAGTCATGACCTACTCTTTGTGATCCATTTGACATTTTCTTGACAAAGATGCTAGAGTGGTTTGCCATTTCCTTATACAACTCATTTTATGGATGAGGAATTGAGACAAACAAGGTTAAGTGACTTACCCAGGGTTGCACAGCTAAGAAGTCTCTGAGACCAGATTTGAACTCATGAAGATGAGTCTTTCTGATTCCAAACCCAGTGATCTATCCACTGTGCCTCTTAGCTGCCCAGTTATTAATAAGGGTTTTAGTCTGGGTCCAAATTTAGTTCATCTGACTCCCTAGACCATGACTTCTGACCCTACTATGCTCTCTTTCATGACACTTAATTTAAATACACTTTTGGTTTCTCCTTTTCATTCCTCTAGGTTTCTATTTTCTAAGCATCACCTCAGTTCTTCTTTAATCTAGTGTTTTAACTTCCACCTGGCTACTACAGGAGGGGTGGGGTGGATAAATGTACTGATGTTTTCATAAAGGAAGCTAGTTGATCAGTTGGCTTTCATGAGATTTCATGCATTTTTAAGAAGTTTTTCATCTCCCTCCTTCCAATTTTTGGCGTAATACATGCTGTGGATTTTTCAATCCAGAAAGCAAAGCACCTATATATTGTCACTAATGAGATCTATTTGCCTGTCTTTTAATCCTGGGAATCCCTAGAGTACATGTTTATTGTTTTAAGCCTGCCAGGCCTCCCATTTTAGTGGTTCATTGAGTATTAAAAGGACCAGATTTCATACATTCTTATGATCTTCCAAAGTTAGACAGTCTCATTATCTGATCTTCCTCTACACAAAAAGTCAGTTATCCAGTACTGTCACTCTATACTTGGCTAAATTTTTTTCTCTAAGAAATATTAAAAGAGCTTTTAATAGCTCAGAATATCTGAAGAATGGAGATCTGCTCATTAGTTAAATATTTAAGTAATACCTGCCTTTACTTTTTGACATTCTACACAGCTTTTAAGGCCCAGTTCCAATTCTGACTTGTCCAGTGTCAGCCTTCTCAGGTGGAAGTGATTACTGATTTCACTTTTTTCCTTTTTTAAAATGCAACATTTTTGTTCTTATTTGTACTCTATTTGTGTGTATCTTATCACCCCTACCATACTTTAAGTTGATTAAGAAAGGTGTGGCTTCTCTTGGTAGGGGTGCTAATCTTTCTCCCTTTCCTTAGGCTTACCAAGGATGCTTAATAATTGTATAGGCTAGGTATTTAATAAATGTTGATGGGATGGATTATCAAATAATACGTTCTCAACCCTGTGTAAGATACCAACAAAAGAAAACAATTAGAGACAATAGCCTAGAGCAGAAGTGTCAAACATGCCACCAAGAATGATGAGCTGCAGGCTCTGGGAGCCCCCTTGAGCTCTCCTTGAATCTTTGAGATACAGGCTCTGGGATACCCCTTGAAGTCTTACTATGACCAGCACAGTTGGGTGGGCTAGCAACCAGTGAGTCAAGAGACGAGGATGTATTCAATAGTCTGTTTATTCCAGAGCCATTTCATACAGAGCCAAAGGTACAAGAAGCTCACCGGGCTTATATGCCCCTAGCAGAAGAACTTACTAACCAAAATGCAAAGACCCTCCTTTGGCCTTGACCACTCCCTACCTCCCTACCCCAGCCTAAGGCTAGTTATTCATTAAGACTTCATCCTAGGACCACCTCCAGAGGCACAAACAAACCAGGAGGCATAAACAAGACTTGCAGGTTAACTGCCCTGAATCTTCCTTAGTTATTCACAGGACCATCTACTGGAGGCATCAATAAATAAGACTATACTCCTCCTGAATATCTGCCTTGTGACCTTATAGGAGTTATTACAAGGAGAGGGGACATTCCATTAGTGGGGCCGGGGGACCCCTGAAAGTCTTCTACAAAGTCTGATTTAATCTTCCCACTTGGTGAGGCGTTTGAAGAGGCCATAAGTTTTTCATTGTGCCTGGGCGCAAACCTCTGTTACTAGCCTAGCCCTCCATTGTCCATCTACTTTCCACGCTTGAGCCTATCAAAGTATCAATCCACCCTTGCACTGACCTCACTAACTCCTCCTGAAGACCCTCCAAAACTCATTACTGGAGTCTGACCTCATTGATTCCTCTTAAAGATCCTCCCCAAACTCCTCCTCGAGACCACCCCTAGATTCCTCTGTATATAAGATCCCATTTTTCCCTCCATGTGGGTGTGAGAACATCATAGAATGACCTAGCTCTGTAACATACTTACTTTGGCCTGCTTGCCCAATGCAAGCATCACAGATACCTAGGCTCCCTAAGAGTCTACCCCATATGGTGAACTTTTAATGAACTATTAATAAACTTTACTTCTCTTTGGCTGAGAAGACTTGAATAGAATTCATTCAGCAGGACCCAGTATGTTGGTATTTTGGGGTCTCCAGAGCAACCCTAACCTTCTTTATGGGTAATCTCTTCATTTTTATGGTTCCCTGATACTGGGAAACTGCTAATCTCAAGTTCTTCTCCAGTCAGGACTGGAAGGTATGTAAGCCTCTCTCTTTCCCTAGTACCTTGGAAGTACAGTTTTTTGTGTGTGGTTGTTTTTTGGGGGGCCTGACCTCTCAGGTCCCATTAGATCAGACAGCTAGAAGGCTGTCTAGTACTCAGCCTGCACCTCATCAAGACCATAGCATTCCCAAATGCATCTGAACCAGATTAAAATGTCATTGAGAAATATCTAACAAAATGAATAAAAGTACAAACCTAGATAACATTTTAAAACTAAGTCAGTGTGAGGTGGCAAGGAAACTTACTAAGGATTAATGGTCCCCCTTTCAATTTGAGTTTATACTACCAACTTTGATGACAAAACCCTGCATTTTGTGGTCCAGATTATGTGGGAACAGTCAGAAGGGCAAGATTAATGTAGAATAAAGATTTTCCTAGTTCTACTTCTATCTATCAAACCACTATTACTCATCTCACTTGCTGAATCTTTTTCTATCTCCTGCCTACATTTAAACAGGGCTGGGGGAGGGGGCGGGGAGAAGAAGGGGAAGAGGAGGAAGAGGGGCTGTCTCCTAGGCTTTTTCCTCTCTCTAATCTCATCTACTTCCTGGAGTTGAATTACCTTATTTCAGATTACTCCCAAATCCATCAGTGCTCTAATTCCACATAAAAAGACTGTTCCTAAACTTATTTGGCCTCCCTCCCCTTTCTAAAAATAAAAATTACTCAATGCCCCCCTGGAAATCTAATTTCTTTAACCCTTTAATTTTTTTAAATTTGTATCAGTTCAAAGAAATATAAATTGTTTTGAATGATGCATTTTAAATTTAATGGTTTATTGTAAATTTGTGGGGTTTTTTCCTCCATTGAAATTTTGATGACACAATATAAACCATATAGTATCATTTTGTAAACTAGTCATTAGAAGCACATATTCCTGTAGATGCATGCTGGATTTCCTGACAATGTGCAACAAGCTCTCCTGCCAACACTTGCTTGTTAAGACCTGTGGGTGACTTGACCACTCATGGGTTAAAATTTGCATTTTGTATGTTTATTTGAAAAATAACATAAATACTATGACTTTAACTGCGTAAGACAACATATAAAAATGTGCCAACAGTTTTTTCAAAATTTTGTTCTTTTCTCTTTTTTCCTGTTGCTTACACTGCCCCTTTATTTTTATTCAATGTCCCCCAGTTGCACCCAGTTTCTACTACTGCCCTCTGCTGGGTCTTTCCAGCACCCCCCTAAGGGGCAGTATCACCCACTTTGGGAGCCTCTGCACATAAACAGCTGCCTGTTAGTTCAAAGGTGTTCTTCCAAAGGCACCTCAAACTAACCCTTTTCCTACTTGCCATATTTCTTTTTAAGGTGTTACCATCTTTCTGCTTAGCCAGGTTTGCAGTCATCCTTACCTCTTTCCCTTTTCTTCACGTCCCCCCATAGCCAGTCAGTTGTAAATTTTCTTGATTTTACCTCCACATTTCTTCCTTCTATCTTTTCTCTGTTCATACATGTCCTACTTCTAGTTCACACCCTCATCCCATCTCATCTAGCCTTCTGCAATAGACTGCTATATATAGATTTCCCCATCTTCAGTCTCTCACCTCTCTGATCCATCCTCCATACATCTGCCACAGTTATATCCCTAAAATACAGGTCTCACCATGTTGTTCTCCTCCTGATAAAGGAATGTCAAAAGAACCCTCAAGAATGAACTGAACACTAATCTGTTTAGTATTTAAAGCCCAGCAAAATCTGTTAGAGCCCATCTTTCCAGACTTATTTCATGGTAGTCTTCCTCACACACATTCCTGCCAAGCTAGCCTATTTGATATTTACAGCATATGAAATTCCATCTTCTGTCCCTGTGTATTTGCTCAGGCTGTTCCACATGCCTGGATTGCTGTTCTCTCAGGTCTCTTCCTTAAAGACTTAATTTAGTTGTCATCAGCTACACAAGGCCCTTCATGATACTTTTCAATTGTTAGTCCTCTCCTTCTCAAAATTACTTTGTATATATCCTAAATTTTCCCGCTAAATGTAAGCTACCTGAAGGCAAAGACTGTATGACCTTGGACAAGTCAATTAACTTCCTTATGTCTTAGTTTCCTCATCCATAAAATAAAGAGGTTAGATTAGACCTCTGAGGTCCAACTCTAGATCTATAATTTCATGATCTTGTGATTTAGCACTTTGACCAATGGGCTAAAAATCCCCTCTTCATTGTCCCACCAGCAAATTGTCATTTAGTCAATTAGTTCTGGGGCTTGATGGACAAGTCCAAGAGGATTGAAACCTGTGCTTAAAAGTTTCTAGCTCCAGGCAACAACTGAACCTCTACCTAGCCCCCTTCTTTCCCAAGCAGTTTTAATAATATATGAGCTTGGTAAATACAGACACTCCCAAGAACAATCCTTGAAGATGACAGAATAAGAGGTTTTTTTGCACTTCTTCAAATTAATTAAAAGATAACTCCAAATGGAGAAAATATAGCAATGACAGCAAACAAAAAACAATAGAAAGAACCAAATACATTGTAATTTTTAATGAAAAAAACAACAACAAATATTAGCTTACCAACCAATTGATTTTGGCACTTACTTCTCAGCATTGAGCCACACTCCATGACCTGAGGGCTTCTTTGTATTTGTTGTGGTGGCTGTTGTTTTAGACATCAACTTTTGGAACCCATGAAGCTAACCAACCCTACAGCTTGAGAGGACAAGCAGATATTGGCTGTGGAAGGGTGTTGGTCACAGGAAAGAAGCTTGTGGAAGTATGAAGGCCCCAGAACTGTAGATTTGGTTACAACTACTTCGTAAACACAGGAGGAAACAGCAGCCAATTTGTCAATCATACTTTGATTAGCATCTCTATTTCTGTTCTAAATTTTGTGTTCTCTTATTATGTGTTGATTTCTCACTTAAATAATTTCTATTAAAGAAATAACTTTGGGAGCGGCTAGGTGGTGCAGTGAATAGAGCACCGGCCCTGGAGTAAGGAGGACCTGAGTTCAAATGCGGCCTCACACACTTAATACTTACTAGCCGTGTGACCTTGGACAAGTCACTTAACCCCAATTGCCCTGCCTTCCCCCCTCTGAAAGAAAAAATAAGCAAAAAAATAATAATTTTGATATTTTCACTTAATTCTTTAATCTTCTGAACCATTGTAGCGAAAAAAAAAAGTCAGGACCCAAATG
Organism: Pseudocheirus occidentalis; assembly: GCA_028646575.1. NCBI lineage: Eukaryota > Metazoa > Chordata > Mammalia > Diprotodontia > Pseudocheiridae > Pseudocheirus > Pseudocheirus occidentalis. Next base: position 74,804,545 of record CM053595.1, on the reverse strand, counting down.
CAAAAGTTTATCCATGTTTCACCTCAACAGTATAGGAGGCTACTCCCAACCACTTCACAAATAGCACCTGAGGCTCAACCTACAAACCAAAGTTCAGACTCTGAGAGGGGGGTAGAACCTAGGAGAATAAGATCGAAGGGGAAAAAAAGAAGAGTGATTCAATCCAACTATAGTAGCCTCTTGGTTACAATATCTGACACTTGAAGACTATAGATCCCATCTGATGCCCATAGTCTGATAGAAGAAAGAACAGGCATTAGGAAATAGAGAAAAGGAATACAGTTCTGGGTCTATGGAAAGGGAAATACTCTCAGTAAGAAGCTAATTTACAACAAGTATACTATAGGAAAATCAGTGGTAACTGATAAAAATGGGTAGAAATTGGCTGAGGAGAAATGAATAATCAAGGAAGCCAACCCAACAGATATTTCACAACAAAGGGATCTGAATTTTCTGAGGAAGGTGAAGGTATTACAAAAAAAATTTCTGCTAAATTCCCCAAAATGATAATGTGCAATAGACTTGAAGTCAGGAAATTCTGGGTTCAAATTATGCTTCAGATCGCTAACTCTGTGACCCTGGACAAATTATTTAGCCTCTCTGTGCTTTAGTCTTGTCATCTATAAAGTGACAAGGATGTTTTTAATTGACTATATAAAGACACATCAGCTTTAAATCTATTATCCCATGAAAATGGGATAGAAGAGCAATTAAAGAATTTAATGAAAATACTGAATAAGGACAGAAATGAGTTCTTAAGGAAAAAAATCAACATACCTAAGAAAACAGAAATTTTACATATCATTTAAAACTTTTTATTTCCATAATAGTACTTTATTTTTTCCCAATTAAATGTAAAGATAATTTTCAACATTCATTTTTATAAGATTTTGAGTCCCAAATTTGTCTTCCTTTTTCCCCCTCTCCCCATGAGAGCAAGCATTCTGATATAAGTACAATAACACAACACATACAATAACACTAACTGTACTTCCACATTTGCCATATTGTGAAAAAGTAATCAGAACAGAAGAGAAAAACCATGAGAAAGAACAAACAAAAAAAGTGAAAATAACATGCTTTGATGTGCATGCAGACTCCATTGCTCTTTCTCTGTATATGGTTAGCTTTTTCCATCATAAGTCTTTTGAAGTTATCTCGGAGCGTTGTGTTGCCAAGAACAGCTGAGTCTATAATAGTTGATCATTGCACATTGTTGCTGTTACAATGTACAATGTTCTCCTGGTTCTGCTCATGAGAACAGAAATTTTAAAACAAAAACAGGGATGCTTTCCAAAGTAGGAGACTCCTCAAAAAACAGAATGACAAAGTGGGTTTGAAAAAATGCACAGTCAGGAGGCTGATAATCATAGATTATAAGACTGGGAAAAACAGACTATCTAAAGATTTTATTACTTGTAAAAAATATAATAGTATACTTGAATATTATGCTTTAAGAAATCATGCAGCTGAAGTACCTAGGTATATTTTAAGTAGAAGTCAAAGTACAAATTAAGAGAATCAATATAACACCAATGGGGAAGAGAGATTCAAGCTTAATTTACTAAGAAATATTGTAGTCAAACTTTGGAATTACAATAGCAAACAACAAATCTCATAAGCAACATAGATAAAACCTTTCACATTGCAAGAATAACCGATCAAAATGACATATTATTCTTTGTTTATAAGAAATCAAAGGAAAATTTGGAATATGATATACTAAAAAGCAGAGAAGATCAGTTGGCATCTAAAAATAACATCCTGAAAAACTGAGCCCAAGTATAAAAAAAAATTTATATTTACCAGAAAGGAAGTCTCAAGCAATCAACAAGCATTTACTAAGTATTTACAGTGTATAAAGCACTATGGTAGACCCTGGGAATACAGACAAAAATGGAATTTCTTGCCCTCAAGAAGCTTTTAATTGAGGAAAATATACTAAATATTTACAAAATAAATGCAAGGTAAATTTTTGGTGATATGGCACTAGTAGATCAGTGATCAGGAATAAACACAGATAAAAGGTAAGTTTTGAAGAAAACAGGGAATTTCATGAGACCAAAATGAGATGGGAGTGCATGCCAAGAACTGAGGACAGCCAGTGGAAAGGAGTGGTGATGGAAGAGTATTGTATAGAAGGAATAGCAGGATGAATGTGTGAAGAGGAATAATGTATAATAATAGACATAGAAAAGAAGGATGGGACCAGATTGGGAAGCACTTTAAAAGCTACACAGAGGAGCTTATATTTGATCCTGGGGACAGTAAGGAGCCACTATAGTTTATTGAGTAGGGGAGTGACAGAGTCACACCTACACTTTAGGAAAATCATTTTATGTACTATGTGGATAGTAGATTCAGAGGGGGAGATATTTGAGGCAGGAAGACTAATTAAAAGGCTTTCATAATAGTCCAGGTAAGAAATGATGAAGGCCTGAACGAGAGTAGTGGCCATGTAACTGGAGAGAAGGGACAGGTGTAAGAGAAAGATATTATTGATATAGAGATGACAATATTTGTCAACTGATTGGATCCATGGGTGAGGATAAATTTACAGACCTAGGTATCTGGAAGAATGCTGATGCCCTTGACAGAACTAAGGAAGTTCAGAAAAGGGAAATGTTTGGGGGAAGGGCAATGAGTTCAGTTTTGGATATGTTGAGATTGAGATGCTTTTAGAACATCCAGTCTGAAATATTCATTAGGCATTGGATGTGTAAGATTGGAGCTCAGGAGAGAGACTGGTGCTGAATATATACACTTGGGAGCCATCTACATAGACATAATTAAACTCCTGAAAGCTGATGTGGTCATCACATGACAAATTATAAAGAGAGAATAGAAGAAACATCCCAGGACAGAGCCTTGGGTACACAAATAGTTAAGGAGTGATATGGAAGAAAATGGTCAGCTGTGTAGGAGGGGAGAATTAAGAGAGAATAATGTTATTAAAAAAAACAGTGATGTGAGTATATAGGAGGAGAGAATGGTCAACAGTGTCAGATACTGCACAGAAGTCAAGAAGGACAAAGATTAAGAAAAGAACATTAGATTAGGCAATTAAAAATCTTTGTTAAGTTTGGAGAAAGCAGTTTCAGTTGAGTGAAGAGGTCATAAAACAGGCTGCAAAGGGTTTGTCATTCCAAGAACCTAGATAATTAATGTATTCAACATACAAAGTGACCAGACAGTAAAAAAAAAAATTAACACTATTATGGAATGAAAAACTAAGAAATGAAACATTTTTTAGAATGTGGCTAATGCTAGAGAAGACCATAAATATAAGGTAGGAGAGTATCTTTGCTTTAAAAAAAAAGCCACAATGACATTATATGAGAGATACTAGGAAGACAACGAGATCATCAAGGTGCTAAATAATCTAAATATATGATAAAAAAATTTTTGGAGAGAGTTACAATGACGCTCTAGTTTCAGAGGACATGAGTTCATGGATGAGAATCACCTGTGACTCTTACTACTTATTGTAACCTAGGGGTAAGTCATTTAGCTTTCCTGATCCTCAGTTTTCTCATCTATAATATGAAGGTGTTGGACTAGATAGTCTTTGGATTAGTAGTTGGTTAGTCATTGGATTAGACAGTTGTACCTTCCAGATCTAGATCTATCATCCTATGATCCCATAAGTAGGAGAAATAAACTATTATTTCAGGGGAAAAAAGAAACATTTCATTCCTTCATTAGTAAATCAACATTATACTGGTGGCAAGATGGAAGCAAAGGAATTCTTTGGACAGAAAGAAGAGAGAGTAAGAAAGGTTGAGGTTCAAGAAAAGATAGATCAAGGATTAAGAATAGAGGTATATGAAAGGCTTTTAATTTCTTTTCATGCTTTTGGGGTAATAAGGGGAGGGAGAAAAGTTAAAACATACTGTTAATAGATCAAGCAAATCACAGAGCAGGTTGAGTCCTGCTAACAGGGAATGTTCTAGCTGCAGTGCCACTTTACTACAAGGACATGGGTGGTGGTAAGATACATGTCTTACAAACAACTCTTGGTAGGGCATGGGGATGTTGAACACTTCTCCAGCATGGAGTCATGAATTTTAGTACTTGCTTTCACTAGGGAGAAAAAGTAATTGGCACAGATAATATTTGAAACTGAAGATCAACATAGAGATAATGGTCCAAGCATGATCAGTTTATTAGTTAGGCTAGCAGTAGCCAATAAACTGGATTTATGACTTCTCAATAACCAAAGACCCTGTGGTGTGGCTTACTAGCCTTCATATGGTTTTGGGAAGTACAGGAGAACAATGAACAGAGTTGAGTGGGTGGAGAAGACAATGCAATTGGTTGCATAGTAACCATTATCAAGTGGGTGAGGATTGGTTACAACAAGGAAAGTGATCTAGCTCCCACTTAAGGCTAGTAACTACCCTTCTATGACAATTAAGGAATGTTAATTGTTTTATGGGACCCACATCTTGTAAATTTTTCTAGGCGATCAAAACTATCAGGTTTGCTGTCTCCTCAGTAGAGAGAAAATCTCTGATTGTACAAGGACAGGTAAGAACAGATGGCATATCTTTTGGTGATGGTGACAAGTTAACTTGTGGCACTTAAAGATAACAAACATGTTCTGGAAGTATCTCAGGGATGACCTGTATGAGAGATAACAACTTTTTCTTTTTAAATTATATCTTTAAGCTAACTAGGGAAAACTAAATTCCTGAGCTGAACTAAAAGACACAAGGAAAGTGACTTTAGGTAGATGAAGATTCAATTATAAAAATCAGTACAGCATAAAATCAATTACATTGCAGAATCAATACAGTAGTAACTCAAGGAAATATTAATTTTGATCTTTTCAGCACTCTTTCGGGAAGAGAATGACTCTGAGAGGATTGAGTAGCAGGATTGAAGTTCACAGGTTCAGAAGGATGATGGCTTGACAATAAAAGTTACTCAATGAAGAAAAGAGACAAAGAACTAGATTAGGCTGTTCCTTTCATTTGGATTATAGGACATTTCTCATTGTATCCCTGGCCTTCATTCCTGTGAATGTTCTGAAGTATACTAGAAGTGGAAAGGGGGGTGGTGGTAGAATAAAAACATTATTTATTAGAAAGGGACATTGCAAATTAATGTCACTGAAATTAAGGAAATGGATGGACAGATGAAGTTGGCAAGAGTAGGGATGAATAGACAAGAGTTATATACCATGCTCTTTTGTGAACTGGGAAAGGGAAGGGAAGAGACAGACAAATTATACAAGAATAAAAGTAAAGTAAAAAAAACTTGTGATTGAACAGTGTAACAGGCAGGAGGGTGAATCCAGGAAAAGAGACTGAGCTGATATTAGGGTAAACAAGACAATTTACAGAGAGTAAGTACTGACTTTAAGTTTAAGGATGTATTTACTATATCTGATTTATTTGTTTGCAATATCTCTGTACCCTAATACATGGTCAATTTTTGTAGAAGTTCCATATGTTACTGAAAACTATGTATATTTTTAGCAGTCCCATTTAGAAGATGTCATAAGTCTGTTAGCACTAGTTTCTCCAGCAGTTTGTTCAGTTCTCTAAGTTCTCTTTTGTGCAGATTTATCTAAAATTGAGAGAGGGATATTGAAACCTCTGGCTACTATTGTGTTATTCTCTGTCTTCTTTTAGTTCAGTTAACTTTTATGGATTTACACACTAAAGCATTTGGAACATACAAGTTTAGTATTGATATTGATTTGTTACCTATGATTCCTTTCAGCACACTGTGGTTTCCTTTTTTATCCATGTTTGTATTTTAATGTTTGTTTTCAGTTTGTCTGATAGCCTGATTATAACTCTCACTTTTTAAATTCCTTTGATCTATGCCAACTTTTAAAAAGAATGAAAAAATATGCACACATACAATCTGAAGAATACATATGGATTTTCTATATTGTATATGTGTATAAACACATATATGACAAGTATAGTCTCTGTATATACATATATAGTGAAAGTATTTAATGGAAGGAAGCACAAGCCTGACAATTACAATCTTAAATGTAAATACTAAATTCCTACAAAAAGAAACTGAAAGAATAGATTTTTTTAAATGCAAAAGCATTACCCAACAATTACTGTATTCAAGAATCATCTTTAAAACATATAGACACATACAGAGTAAAAATAAGGAGATGGAACAAAATTTCTTGTGCCTTAGGGAACTATAAAAAAAGCGCAGGAATCAATTTTATATAAAGCAACAATAAAAATTCACAATATCAACATGAATGTATGAAGAAACTAAATTACACTTAAAATCACCATGAAAATGAAAAACATAAGTTGATGTATTTGCCAAATGACATCACAATTAAGTTCTTAAAAGAAAGACTAGGGAAATTGCAAAAAGATATTGATAGCACTGTAAAATCATATTTTTAATAATAGGAGACTTTAATATTTCTCTCAAAAGTTTACATCCAAAGAAGAAATATAAAGCTGAAGAAATTGTTAGAAAAAATATAGTGGATTGATACTTGTGAATGGAGATGAACAAATCACTCATATCTCTCAGTATCCTATTGTACATTTACAATTTATCGTATGCTAGGAATCATGAAAAAATATAAGAAGACATAATAAATGCATGCTTTATTGACCATAATTCAATAATATAGTAATTAATAAAAGAAGTATGAGCAAAAGATGCCAGCCTAAATGGAAAGTAATGACATCCTGACTAATAAGTGGGTCAAAGAACAGATTATGCAAACAATAAATAATTATATTGAAGATGATAAAAGCAATAAGACAATGTACCAAAATTCTGACACATAAAGTTATTCTCAGGGAAAAATTTACATACCTGAAAATATATTAAGAAAATAACAGCAAAAGAGATAATGAATCAAGCTTACAATAAAAGACTAAAAAACATACCAGCTAGCAACTCTAAAACAAATACAAAAGAAAATCTTTCAAAAATAAGAGAAATAGAGAAACTCAAAAATAAAAATACTATGGAATTGATACACAAATAACTAATAGCCATTTTTTTAAAAGACTGAGTCGGTTGATCTTTAGATAGCCCAATCAAGAAAAAAATATGAGGAAAATTTATCAAAATAAAAGAAAATAATGTGAGTTCACAACAAAAGGAGAGAAAATTAAAAGGGTTTATCAGAAACTACTATGCACAATGACAAATTTTTTTAAAAAACTAATAATTCAAAGAAAATAGATGAACTTCTCCAAAATATGAGATAACTAAACTTTAAAGGCCCTTGGTATTTAAACTCATTGTTTTTCACAGCTCAGGATTTTGTTTTTGTTTTTTTCTTTGATCTGGAAGTGTTGGATTTCAGCTGTGACATCCTGGGAATTTTCATTTTGAGGTTTCTTTTTGGAGGAAACTGGTAGACTCTATTTTTACCTGTTTTCTAGTTCTAGGAGTTGAGGGAAATTTTCATTTATAATTTCCTAAACACAGTATCTAGACATTTTTCCTGACTATAATTTTTAGGTAGTCCAATAATTCTTGGTTGTTTCTCGATTTATTTTCTCTGTTACTTGTTTTTGATATTAGATTTATTAGATTTTTTTTGTCCTTTAAATAATTGGTTTTGTTTTGATATTTCTTGTGTTGTTGAGTCTGTTTTTTGACAGGCTCGTTCTAATTTTTAAGTCCTTCAGTTCTTGAGAGAGTTTTTCTACCATATAATCTAAGGTGTCACTTTTCCTTGCCATTCTTTTTCTTCTTACCTTTCTCATTCCACAGCTTTTTTTTTTCTTTCTGTGAGACTTTACTATGAGTTCACTATTGTCTTCTGGCTCTAATGTCTTGGTGTCTCTCAAACCAAGGTATTTCTGCATGTTATTTGTAGTTTTCCTTGGTTTGTTCATTGTGGGGCCTATATTTTGACTGAGCTCTATAATTGAATGGTGTGGGCAAGGCCTGTTTAGTCCTAAATTTTGTAGGCCAGACTTGACCCTTCCTTCAAAGGACTCTGGGATCACTTTGGTACCATACTCTTCAGGGAGTCCCTCTTCTCACAGGACTTTGGGACCTCTCCTGTGGTCCTTGCTTGGTATCCCCCTCTGATTCTGGGTTTAGGGGGTATTGGGGTATTCCTATGCTGAAACCCCACTATAGGCTTCAGGGACTGCTGGGACTGGGTTTTGCCAGGGTCCTTTCTCCCATTGCATAATTGAACTACTGGTCCCTCTGGACCCTGCCTGGAATACTGGTCTCTTTGCTAGACTTGTACTGGATTCAGGCACTGTAGGGATTGTGTTGGCCTCAGGCCCTGTTTCTGGGAGTGCTGTACTAGACCATCTGATATACCCTGACACCTGCTCTCCCAGGCATCTAATCACTGTTTTTGGGAAGGCTGAGGCTGCCTGGTTTGGGCAGTGCTGAGCTGTATCCTGCCCCAGAACTGCCTATAATAATTCACATACAGCCCTAACTTGGGGAAGACTTGACCTTGGCTTTGCTTAGCTCTAGAGAGCCAGGAAGTGATGGGGCTGACCTAAGGTTCCAGGGGTGACTACCTATTGCTTACCTCTCATCTTAGCTTTCAATTGCCTTGGGCATCTATCCCAGGATCTCTGAAGATCACCAGGGATCCCACTCCAGATTCCTGGTTTAGGATAGGAATGAAAGTCTAGAAGGGACTTTTTTTCCCCTCTATCTCTTGGTAGAGTGGTGCATCTCTAAGCCTTGATGGAGTCTTTTTGGGAATCTAGGGTGCTCTGCATCCTAGCATACCAACACTTCCCACAATTCATCTGGGAATTCTTTATACCAAAGAAACCAAAGTCCAGTCTCTACTCCTGTCCTTTCTCCAGTACAAAGGGGGTAGCCTAGAAGTGTGAAAAGAGTCCTGACTTGGACCTGAACCATATGTGGGTCTTAGCTTTGTTACCAAGCCACTACCAAACCCACAAAAGGGAAAATCCAGGTCTCCAGGCTTTTAAACTAGATGACCTGATGTCTATGACTAGATGTTACTTAAGGTCCCCTCTAATGCTAACAGTCATAACATTTAGAGCTATCAGAAAGGAATGGACATCTTTGGGAATTGGTGAGTTTTCCATTAAGTAGAAATCTTTTAAGCAAAAACTAAATGGCCACCTTTCAGGAATAAAGTGTCATTGTAATGAAAACAGCCCTGGACTTGGAGGCAGGAGGAACAGTGGTTAGAATCTCACCTCTTCATGGGCAAGTCACTTAACCTTTCTGAGACTCAGGTTCCTCATCTGGAAAATGGGGCTTATATTTTCTGTAGCACTTATCTAACAGCATGTTGTGAGAATCAGATGTGGTAATGTATACACATAAAAGCACTTATGTAAATGACAGTTGGCATTATTATTTTGCAGAGGGAATTCTTATTCTGGTAGGCATTGACCTCTAAGGTCTCTTTCAACTCAGAGTCTATTATTCTATGCTTTATAATAGCTTATATTTTGTAATGATTTGGATTTATAAAACATTTTCCTCAAAAAACCATGTGACTTTCTTATTCTCATTTTACAGGGGAGAAAACTAAGGCACATATTAAGAACCTTGCTAAGGGTCATGCAGATACTTATTAAGCATCAACAAATCAGTTTTCAACTTTATCTTCTGACAAAAGCAGTATTTATTTCCTATATGCCATATTGCCTTTATGACCCATGTATAAACAGAGCTTGTTCTAAGATTCCTTCTAGCTCCAGAGTCCCATGTAACAAAAATCTTGGTTGACTGATTAATGAAACATTGCAGAAATGGCTGGTTGAATGGCTTTCTTTTTAGTTCAGGTTGAAATGTAGGATGACTGTCTCTTCCTTGGAGAAACCCAGTCCTTGGAGGAAAAAAGTGATATGAACACTTATTACCCTGAAAGTGGGAAGTTGACTAATAAAATGGTTTATTTTATCCCTTCAACTATGTGGTCCTCTTTTCATTTCTTTGGGAATTTAACTTGTTTGAATTGCCTGCAGGTGTCTCTGAAAGTGGTTAATGTAGCTTTATAATATTAGCATGTGCTTTTTGCCCCAGGCTCATTAGCCCATTTCAGAAACACATAGAGTTTTTAAAATGGGGCAGCTGTAGCTCAGGCAATTTTATGGTGAATAGATGAACCAGGTGCAGGGGTGAGATATGTAACCTCATGTTATGGCAAAGGCTGAACGTCATTTTTACTGAAGAAGAGTCTTTGGAATGTGCTATGTTGTCAATTAATTTTAAAATAAAGTTGAATGGATTAGATAACTTAAATTCCACTGGCATTTCCTGATTCCCTCCCCTGTAGTCCCCCTCCACCCCTCAAAAAACCCCAACGACTTTGTATAGTTATTGGACCATAACCAGGGATCAGGTTTATTCTCTTAGCAGCAAAATGAAATTTTAGTTCCATTTCAGAGATGAGTTAAGATATGGGGATAGGGGGGCAGCTAGATGGTGCAGTGAATAAAGCATCGGCCCTGGAGTCAGGAGGACCTGAGTTCAGACGCTTAACACAAAAAAACAGCTGTGTGACTCTGGGCAAGTCACTTAACCCCAATTGCCCTACCTTACCCCTCCAAAAAGCAAAAAAAAAAAAATTAAGATATGGGGTTTAGGATTTAGTAATTGTATAACTATGAAAATGAAGCAATTTCTAGTCACAATTTTATTTTCTCATAAAGAAATGAGTATTTTTGGCTGAGTACACAGGAAGCTCAAACACCTATAGCTCTAATGACCACTTGAGTATGATGGATCTCCTAAAGGCCAAGGAGATACGATCAGAGAATCTTATAATCTAAGAGTTGGAAGGGACCTTTGAGGCCACTTAGTCCACCTTTCTACAGGATATTGAAATCTTTTCTACACCATCTTCTGAGTGATGGTTATTTAACACCTCCTTGAATATTTCAGATAATAGGGACCTTGCTACTCACCAAAGGGGAGCACATTTTTTTAATATCAGAATGCCTTTCTTTCCCCTGGCCAAGACAGTTTCTACTGTAAACCATAACAAGAGCTTTAGCTTCTAGCTTCTACCTCAAAATGTACAAATAATTGATATTAATAAGTGTAGTGGTCAGCTAAGTGCAACTGTATTCTAGTCCCTACCTCTGCCACTAACTGGATGTTTGACCTGAGACAAGTCACTCATCTTCTCAGGACCTTTTCATTTACAAAATGAAGATTGTTGTGCCAGTCAAACAAGATAAGGAATTCTAGAATCCTCAAATAGTAGAGCGCGATGAGACCTGAGGTCCAAATCACCTCTTTTTATAAAACGCTTTCCATCTCTGCTTCTCAGTTTCCTCATCAATAAAATGAGTGGATGGAATGAAGCCCCTCATTTTAATCTGATTATGATTTTCAGTATTCATTCATATATCTGCCATCATTAGGAAAGGAATTGTTCACACATAAATAAATAAAACTTACAGATAACTAGAATGTACCCCTTCAACAATAGCAGCGATAAAAATTTGCATTTATATAGAGCATTGCAATTTACAAAGCACTTTCACATCTATTTTTAAATTCAGCAAACATTTATCATGCGTCTTCTTTATACATGGCATTGTTAGATCCTGAGGATGCAAAAATGAAAAAAAAAAAAAAGCCAAACACATCTCCCTAGAGCGGTCCTTAAGAAGCTCTTAATCTACCATGTTCCTATGGCACTTTTCCGAAATGTAATGGAATAGGATCAGAAGAGAGGATCCCAGAGTACTCCAGGACATTTTGTCGAAGAGAAAAATCCCTTTCACCTGGGGCAATCAGGGAATCTTCTATAGAGAAAATGCCATTTGCATCAGGCCTTGAAGGAAGAGGTCTAGAGTAGATGGTGATGAAGAGAGAGTATACTCTGTTCACTGGAGACAGTATGTTCCTTGATCTTTTGATTCTCACAACCACCCTCCAAAGTAGCCAGTGTCCCTGTTTTACAGATGAGAAAACTGAGGCTTAGAGAGAGGAAGTGACAGCACAGAATTTAGATTTTAGAGCTATAAGAGCCTTCAGATCAGTGAACAAACATTAAGTGCCTGTTACATGCTGTGCTCTGTGCTAGATGATGGGATATGAATACAAGAATAAGAGTCCCTGTTCTGGAGGAGTTCACATTCTATTAAAGATGATCTAGTTCAATGCCCTTGTTTTATAAATGGAGAAACTGAGCCTCAGGAAGGAGAAATGCCAACTCAAGGCTATACAATGAAAATGACAGAGCCAAGCATTAAACCCAGGTTAAATATACATTTGAGGACTGTTCTTCTTTATTTTTATTTTTGTTTTATTTTATTTTTGCTTTTTGGAGGGGCAATTGGGGTTAAGTGACTTGCCCAAAGTCACGCGGCTAGTTTTATGTTAAGTGTGTGACACTGGATTTGAACTCAGGTCCTCCTGACTCCAGGGCCGGTGCTCTATTCAATGCACCACCTACCCACCCCTTGGACTGTTCTTCAAAAAAAATCATTGATCTGTTTATTTTTAGTTTTCAACATTCACTTCCATAAGTTTTAAATTTCTCCCCCCTCCCTCCCTAAGATAGCTTGCAATCTGATATGGGCTCTACACATACATTCCTTTAAACACATTGTCACAGTGGTCATGTTGCATAGAAGAATTATAACGAATGGGAAAAATCATGAGAAATAAAGAATAAAACAAAACAAGCAAATAGTCTGCTTCATTCTGTATTCCGATTCCATAGTTCTTTCTCTGGATGTGACTAGCATTTTTCATTGTGTGTCCTTTGGAATTGTTTTAGGTCCTTGCATTGCTGAGAAGTCTATCAAAATCAATCCCTGCACACTTTGGCTGTTACTGTGTACAATGTTCTTCTGGTTCTGCTTCCCTTCGTCAGTATCAGTTCATATAAGTCTTTCCAGGTTTTTCTGAAGTTTGCCTGTTCATCATTTCTTATTGCACAATAGTATTCCATTACATTCACATACCACAACTTGTTTAGCCATTCCCCAGTTGATGGGCATCCCCTCGATTTCCAGTTTTTGCCTACCACAAAAAGAGCTGCTATAAATATTCTTGTACATATGGGTCCTTTTCCCATTTTATGGTCTCTTTGGGATACAGACCTAGAAATGGTATTGCTGGATCAAAGGGTATGCACATTTTTATTAGCCCTTTGGACATAGTTCAAAATTGTTCTCCAGAATGGTTGGATCAGCTCATAGCTCCACCAACAATGAATTAGTGTTCCAGCATTCCCACATCTTCTCCATTTATCGTTTTCCTGTTTTGCCAGCTTAGTCAATCTGATAAGTATAATGTGGTACCTTTAGAGGTGTTTTGATTTGCATCTCTCTAGCCAATAGTGATTTAGAGCATTTTTTTCATATGACTACTGTTAGCTTTAATTTCTTCCTCTGAAAACTTCCTGTTCATATCCTTTGACCATTTATCAATTGGGGAATGGCTTGTATTCTTGTAAATTTGATTCAGTTCTCTATATATTTTTAGAAATGAGGCCTTTATCAGAGACACTGGTTGTAAAAATCCTTTCCCAGTTTTCTTCTTCCCTCCCAATCTTGTTTGCATTGCCTTTTGTGTACAAAAAATTTTCAATTTAATGTAACCAAAATTATCAATTTTTCATTTCATAATGTTATCTCTTGTTTGGTCATAAATTTCTCCATTCTCCATAGTTCTGACAGGCAAACTATTTCTTGGTCTTCTAATTTGTTTATATTATCAGCCTTTATTAATTTATTTTTAGTTTTCAACATTTAATTCCATAAGATTTTTGAGTTCCAAATTTTCTCTTGCTCCCTCCCTCCCCTTGCAATTTGATATAGGCTCTACATATACATTCATATTAAACATATTTCACATTAGTCATGTTGTAAAGAGAATTAGAACTAATGAGAGGAACTATGAGAAAGAAGAAACAAAAAAAACCCAACAGAGCAAATAGCATGCTTTGATCTGCATTCAGACTACAGAGTTCTTTTTCTGAATGTGGATAGTATTTTCCATCATTAGTCTTTTGGATTTGGAAGACTGTTCTTGAGAATTTGTAAGATGGTTGGAGGAGACTGACTGCTGAAATTCTGACTCCTGGTAATTGATAAAGTTATATGCCGTGTAACTGAACATGTCAGCACATCTTAGGGGAAAGACTGCTTGGAGTCAGGAGGAGCTATGTTCAGATCTCATCTTAGATACCTATTTGCTCTGTGACCCTGGGAAAGTCACTTAACATCTCTCAGCCTCCATCTCTTCATTGTAAAATGAAGATAATAGTATTTACTTCAGGTATATTGTGAGGATCAAATTAGATAATTATATATAGACTGCTTAAGTTCTTTGCTGAGGGTTTTACAGGTTAAAAATATATATATAGTGGTTATTTTTTTTTGGAGGGCAACTGGAGTTAAGTGACTTGCCCAAAGTCACAAGGCTAGTAAGTGTGTCAAGTGTCTGAGGCTGGATTTGAACTCAGGTCCTCCTGACTCCAGGGCTGGTGCTCTATTCACTGCACCACCTAGCTGCCTTGTATTGATTATTTTCAAACTGAAGATTGTGAGCTGGGACATCTAAGGATCATAGAGACTTTCCTTCTGCTCAGAAGATTAGCAACAACAACAAAACCCACACCATAAGAGACCAGATCACCTCTGAACCTTCACATCCTCTAAATTCCTGGTTTTCTTTGGAGAAGAAAACTTATTGGAGAAGAAAATGATATGATAGAAATGTCAGAGCTCATAGAGCCCAGGGAGAGAACGAAAGGAAAGATGCAAATATGAGTCTTCTATAGTCATCCTTCTCTCTTCTAACTGAATGCAATAAATATAATTTATAATAGCTCACATTTGCATAGCACTTTTAAAATTTGTAAAGCACTTTTCCTATGATGATCACGTGAGGTAGGTAGTGCAGGTATTTTCTCGAAGAACTTTTACTGCTGATGAATGTAACATGACTACTTTTTTTGAAATTTAAGAAGTATCTAACTAGCATGGGAAGGCACGCTGCTCTCCCCTCCTCTCCCCTCCCTTCCTCTTCTCTCCCCTCCTCTCCATTCCACTCCCCTCTCTTCCCCTCCCCTCTCCTCTCCTCCTCTCCTCTCATCTCCTCTCCTCTTTTTTCCTTTTAATATAAATGTATTTATTTATTTTTAGTTTTCAGCATTCACTTTAAGATTTTAAGTTCCAAATTTTCTCCCCATCTCTCCCTTTCCCCTACCCAAAAAGGCATGTAAATTGATATAGGCTCAACATATACATTCATATTAAACCTATTTTCACATTAGTCATGTTGTAAAGAAGAATTAGAACCAATGTGAGAAACCACAAGAAAGAAGAAACAAAAAAGAGAGAGAGAGAGAGCAAATAATGTGCTTCGATCTGCATTCATACTCCATAGTTCTTTTTCTGGTTGTGGACAGCATTTTCCATCTCTTTTGGACTTGTCTTAAATCCTTGCGTTGCTAAGAAGAGATAATGTCTTATCACAGACATTGCATGATGTGACTGTTACTGTATACAGTATTTTTCTGGTTCTGCTCACTTTACTCAGCATCAGTTCATATAAGTCTTTCCAGGTTTTCCTGAGGTCTGCCTGTTCATCGTTTCTTATAGCACAATAGTATTCCATTACATTCATATACCACAAGTTGTTCAGTCATTCTGCAATTGATAGGCATCCCCCCAATTTCCCATCCTTTGACACCACAAAAAGAGCTGCTATAAATATTTTTATATATGTGGGTCCTTTTCCCATTTGTATGATCTTTGTGGGATACAGCCCTAGAAATGGTATTGGTGGGTCAAAGGGTATGCACATTTTTTATAGCCCTTTAGGCATAGTTCCATATTGTTCTCCAGAGTGGTTGGATCAGTTCACAACTTCACTAACATTGTATTAGCCCAACAGATATTTCTTAAGGATATAGCTTGGGCTTCCTTTTATCTCCCTGTCTAGAAAGACCCAATTTTAGGCAGTTGCTTAAGGCCTTGAGAGGTTAAATGACTTGCCTGTATGTGCCAGAAGCAAGTCTTGAGCCCAGGTCTGCTGATTGATGCCAGCTTTGTAACTCCTTCAAGCAGCTCACTTTTCAATGCTAACATGATCATTCCTATTTCAGATAAGTAAACTTAGGTTCTGAAAGATTTAGTGTAATTGTCTGTAATTAAGCATATCTGGAAAGTGCCTGAGGCAGGATTCCAGTATTCCTTTGTTAACTTTTTGGTGTCTAGAGATAATGACTCTGATGGAAAGTTTGCCTAAGCAAAGGGTTTTAGTGGAGAAATGTTGATTTGAGGTCCTGAGGGCTTTGCTACGTTTTGTTGTTTGAACAAATCTGTAACTTCTAAAAAAAAATATGGTTGGGGGCAACTAGGTGGTGCAGTGAATAGAGCATTGGCCCTGCAATCAGAAGGACCTGAGTTCAAATCCAGCCTCAGACACTTAACACAAAAAACTAGCCATGTGACCTTGGGCAAGTCACTTAACCCCAGTTGCCCTACCTTTCCCCCTCCAAAAAGCAAGAAAAAAATCAGTATGGATTAGGAATTTAGGAAGTTATAACCTAAAGTGGAAAAGACCCTAAGGGAACATGATTATCTACAAATATTTGAAGAATTATTAAATAATAAAGAGATTCATTTGGCTCCCGAAGGCAAATCTAGGACCAATGGGCAAAAGTTACCAAGAAGCAGACATACTGTTTCACACATTAGAGACATGCATATTAGCAGCAATCTGTGTCAGCAAGAGCTGTATTAGCTACTGAATATGAGGAAGATCTTCCTAGCAGATTTATCCAACAATGCAATGACCTGCCTTGGGAAGTAGTAAATTCATTATTACTGGGGCTGATCATCAAGCCAAAGATGGATGACCAGTTGTTAGTGGTCTTGTCGAGGACTCATTTTTGTTAGACTGCAGAAAGGAAGAAGGAAGAGGAGGACCTAGATTTGAACTTTGCCACTTATTGCCTGTGTGGCCTTGGAAAAGTTATTTTATTGCTTAAGGCCTCAGATTGCTCATCTGTAAAATAAGAGAGTTGAATTAAACTGAATTAAATGAAACCCCTTAATGGAAAACCCCTTATGGTTATTGGTGGCTTCTTCCTCTAACATTTTATCTTCTAAGAGCTCTTTCAGTTCTAACATGTCATAAGATACTATGCTATAAGTTCCCTTATAGCTCCAAATCCTATGATTTAGTCCCTTTGAGATATAAAATTCTATGATTTGACGAGTCTATGCTTCTCTGATTTAGTCTCCTTTGAACATTCTTTCATGTATTTCTCTTTTCATTGGAAATACTTTTGCAGAAGATTGCAAAGAAAAAAACTCCATCACAGGCAAAGGAGCAAATGAATTGTCTATAAAACTCTCTTTCTTTAGCTGAGCTAGCCATCTTCACTAGAGTGGAGAATACAGACAGGTCCTAAAAAACTTTTTGTGAAGAAAAGCTATATCTGGATTAAAACACGTTGCAAAGAAAAAAAAAATCAATATTCTCCTACTTGGTTTATTATATAGTATCTTTAAATTGCTTACAGACATGCAGGTTAGCAGCAAACCTCTTGTGAAAAATGGCCACTGTTTTGGAGAGTTAAGAGGTCTCTTGACTAGCTTGGGAAAACCTAAGGAAAGAATTTTAGATGATAAAAGCATCTGGATCTAAAACGTCTTATTCTGGTCAAACACGACTTGTTCTGTCCCCCACAGGTATTTCTTAAGGTAATGCTTGGGCCTCCTTTTTATCTCTCTGTCTGGAAATACCCAATTTCACTCTGACCTTCAAGGTTTCACCAGTACCATTCTCAGATCCATTAACTGAATTCCTGTAGAGATGCAGTGAAAAGAAAACTGGCCTAGGAGGTAGAATACCTGAGGCCTAAACTGGAGCTTGGCTTAGTGGCCACAGTCATGGCTTCAACTCTGCCTCAGTTTTCTTTCCATTGCACAAGGTTGTGGAGAGGAAAATATATTGTAAACTCAAAAGTGCCAGAGAAACACACAAATATTTCATGTTTCCCTGGTGCTTTCTAGTTGATAAAACATTTCCTTCACAATAATCCTGTAAGATAAAAGGGTAACTATTATTAATTGTATTTTACAGATGAAGAAACTGGGATTCAGAGAGCAATATGGGTGGTTTTTATTTTTCCTTCTTATCTTATTTTCAGAAATTAACTGTTCCTTCTTATGGCATGCTTTTCCAGATTCTCTCCATTTAGCTTTATGTAGGCTTTCCCCCCAAGTTTGGTGTATTTTCTCTTAATATTAAAAACAAACAAATAGTAGTTCCAAGATTGCAAAATGTATAAAGCTCAGGAGTTGGAAATAAATGTGAAAACCATACTATGAATTACACTATATTATATTCATTCATTCATTCATTCATTCATTCATTCCTTAAACAAACATTTACTAAATGCCGAGTATGTGCAATTCTGGCTAATAGGAGAGTCATACAAAGAAAATTAAGACAAATTTCTTGCCTTAAAGGAAGTTATACAGTATAGAAAGTGTGAGGTGATATTCATGCAAATAAATATAATCCCAATTAGAAAATAAGTATGTGATATATAAAAATAAAGTGTTCTCATTGAAGAAAAAGATTACTGCTTTCTGAGATTAGGAGAAACTTCTTAGAAAAGCTAGTGTTTGAACTGGATCTTGAAGGCTCTTAGCATATCCCATTCAACGGTAACTAACCCAAAAATGCAGCATTCATAGTTTTAGAAAGATTCTTATCTCAGTAATAAAAAAATAATTCAGATAGCACTTAACTCAGCACAAAGGCATATTAGCACAGAACATTTTAGCATGCATTATCTCATTTGAAATAATGTAAACAAAAGGAAACTAAGACTTAAAGAGAGAAGGTCACCACCCCTCCCCCAGGTCATCAAGCTGTTAATGGGCAAAGCTTGGACTGGGCTTGAACCCAGGGCTTGTGGGCCAAATGCTATGTTCTATGCTTTGAAGTTCAGAAATAATGAAAGTAAAAATGCCATTATGTAAGGAGGAGGAAGGGGTTACATTCACCAACTAACCAAAGGGTTCTTCTTTCCAACTTTCTGGGAGAACTTTCTTTTGACACTTAGGATAAGCAGTAGAGACTCCAACATCAATTTCGTTTTACTTTTCATAAACCTTAACCTAATAATAATAACTCACATCTTTATAGTGCTTTAAAATTTTTCAGTGTGCTTTACATCCACGATCTTATTTGAACTTCACAACAGCTCTCTAGGTAGAGACTATAGGTATTATATACTATTTTATAGATGGTGAAACTGAGGTTCAGGAAATTAGGGCAATTAAGTGACCTGCCCACAATCCCACAGTTAGTAAGTGTCTGAAGTGGGGTTTGTACCCAAGTTTTCCTAACACTCACTCCAGCCCTTTAACCACTCTACTCTGCTCGGCTACTTTCCAAGTGGTGAAGCATAAAGAACTGAGTTCAGCCCTAACTTTAAAGGTGACATTCTAAACCACGGTCATGTTTCCTCCCTCTGAAGTATGTACAATATAACTTCCAGAGATTTTTAAATAGTTATTTCCAGAGGTGACTGTCAGACATTCAAAAAAAGGAGAACAATCCATTTGTAGTTTAAGCAAATCATAACCTTTCAGTTAGCAAACAAGTAACATTGGGAATACATGTGTGTGTGTGTGCATGTATGAATATGTGTGTATGCATATTTATTTATATAACTACAGGGGAGTTGAAGGGCTAGCGGAAACTTTACTCTTTTCTTGAGTGTGGTGTTCAGCTTGCTCAAAGCTGTTGATGTCCTAAAGAAAGATTTCCTACTGATTGGTGTGTGTGTGTGTGTGTGTGTGTGTGTGTGTATGTGTGTGTGTCAGTGAGCATAGATATAGTACAGTAGACATGCTCCTGAGGTTGGGTGTACATGTGTGTTATATGTGAATAACATGTGAATAACATTGTGTGTTATAGAATTTAATTGTGGAAGCACCCTTAGAAGCTATAAGGTTGGAGCTATACAAGACCTCAGAACTCATCTGGTCCAAAACTCTAATTTTATAAAATATCAAGTTGAATCCCAAAGAAGCAAAATGATTTATCCACAGTCACATTCCTAGTTAGAGTCAGAGTCAGAGTCAGAAATGGACCTCAGGATTTTGAGTTTCTATTCCAACAGTTGTTTTGTTTTGTTTTCTACCCCACTATTCTGCTACCTTCTTTTGTTAATACAGCCTAGGGTTACATTAGCTTTTCTGGTGGCTAGATCATATTGCTTGATCACATTGACTTTATAAACTACAAAAACCATAAAATCTTTTTCCCCATATAAATTGCTTTCTAGTGCCACTCTCCTCTGTCTTGTCTTTGTGCAATTGATTGTAACTAAAAGCAAGTCCAACTCAGAAGGTGAATTTCAGAAAACCAATATATTTCACTTCATATAAAAACCCACCTTGCTAGTAAGGTCTCCAACAAGCATCCTCATGCCCCATACTGCTAATTTCTTTATCATAGCCAGAGGAAGCTAATTCTTGTATAGGCCTGGACTCCAGTGATTTTGATGAGTCTTTATTACCAGATCTCTGCTATGCCTTTTGTCAGTTGTGAACTGGAGGAAACCCTCTTGGCTAGGAGACACTATGACTATGTGGCTATGACTAGAACATGAGTTTTGGTGATAGCTCTGCCACTGGGTCAACTTGAGCAAGGTATTTTTACCTTCATGGTTTGAGTTTCTTCATTTGTAAAATAAAGGGATTTGACTAGATCATGTCTAAGACTACTTCCCGCTCTAACATACTCTGTTTCTTATGATGAAGCCCTTTGTAAAGGCAAATAATCAGCCCCTAATCTGCTTTGTGTAAGTTAGAATCATAATGTATAAGTACAATAATACTAATTATTGTGTAAGTACAATAATGCTCTTAGCTAAGAGCATGAATTCCTGGAACATTGCTCCAGAAGCAGGAATAACCTAAGAGATGTAAAGGTGTTTTCCCAGATTGTAGATTCTCTTCCTTCCAACTTTTAAAGGGCATTCTATCCATCTTTCCCAGGGATGGACTTGGAATAAATGACTGCTGAAGTCTCTCTCTGCTTTGATAGAGTCTGTGATTCATAGAACATGGAGTGAAAAGGATAGGGAAGTCACATGGAAACATTACTGAATTTAGATTAAGGAGACCTGCACATAAACCCCAGCTCTTTCACTAACTGACTGTGTGACTATGGAAAAATTACTTCACTTCTCAGCCTCAGTTTTCTCATCTGTAATGTAGGGATGATAATGATAAACACTTCCCAGAACCTTAAAAATCCTTATTGTGAATGTGAGTTACTCTTATTCCTACTTTGAGTAGGAGGCTGAATTAGTTGACTTCTGAGGTCTCTTCCTAATCTGAGATTATGGAGGGATTTTTACTTAGGGTGAAGATTGCACTAAGTGACATCCTAAGATCTCTTCTAATTCTGATGTTCTGTTACCCTATGTATGCCAAAGTATTTTGTACCTCCTTACTGTTTTCTTTTATCCATCCATGCCTATATAATAGTATGAAGACAGAGCTGAGCAGCATTTTAATGGGTGGCAAAATGGAATGCTCAGGATTCTGATCTGATTGAAACACAAGTGCCAAGCATAACATTCCTCTTTTCCTTCCCTCCTCCCCCCCCCTTTACAAATATCCTTCAGGTGTCAGTTCTGCAGCAGCCCAGTTTTATTACATCAATCATAAGCAGCTTCAGGCTTCCAAAAACATAGTCACAGACAGATGTTGAGCCTGTCTGGGGATTAGAAATATCCTTTTCCATTAAGTATAAATTAACTTAATCACCAGGTATGAAAGATAAGCAGCATAAACAGTATTCCCTGAAGCTTTCATTAAAATTAAAATTCTATTTAAAATTGAGCTTGTATTTTCTAGGATTCGATTCTTTCCCTTACCCCCCCCCCCCCACACACACACACCTTCACAGAGATTATATCTGTTGTAAATTTTTTACATTGACAGAGTGGCAGAACTGAGTATATGGAGGACATTGATGTACTATGTAATTTAACTTTTGGCAGCAGGTCTTATTTTAGCAAAAGGATGGATCTGCACATTTTAAAAGAACAATTAGTCTTGGTAAGATGTGGTCTCTGACCATTTTCAGAAGCAATCAAACCATTCCCCAAATTGAAATCTTAATTGAGGCATTGTGCAAGGAGAGTACTTACAAGTCATGTTATTTAGATCCATTCTAATGGAAGAACTTTATTGAATGGAGGGAGAAAAGGAGTGAGGGGAATGGGAGGAAGAGAGGAATGCCAGATTCTAGATTTGGTAATAAGCCCTATAAAATTCCTTTGAGTTGACCTTCCACAGTGCCATGTGAGTTACACTTATTTGAGGTGAAGTGGTAATAGAATTATGCCTTGCAATTATGGCAGTAAACTAGAGCAATTGATTTCTAAGAAACATTCTATAAAGAATTCCTATCTTTGGAACTTTCTCCTTGCCTCATATCTTAATTTTCACAACTGGGGTTTATACTAAGTCACAAGATGTTCTGAGGGGCCCTGCAAAGTATTCTCAGACCCATACCTTCCATGTCTAAGGTGACACTCTTAGAGGAGTCATAGCATGTCAATGAAGGCAGGGACTTTGGTGGTTCATCTTATCCATTCTCCTTATTTTATAGAGGGTATAAAACTGAACTCCAGATAGGAGATGTGATTCACCCAAGGTTATGTAGCTGACTCTGAAAGGCAATTCAATAGTGGGATAGATGGAGGAAACCTGACCTCAAAATAGTGAATTCATTGTATTTACAATTTAATGAAATTTAGCAAACATTTATTAAATACCTATTATGTGCAGAACATATCAATTTAAATTCCCTTAATTAAAATTCAATCTTCCATCTTTATTCCTCAAATGGGAAAATCTCTTAATCGAAATAATATTCCTGATCTTTGAGATAACCCAATGTACAGTTAGATCATTAGACTTAGGAAGGATCTTAGAACACCAAACATGAGAATGTGGAATGTTTGTACTATAAGAGACTGTAGAACATAGAATGTAAGAGCAAGAAAAGATCTTTTAATAATAACAGTGGTAGTAGTAGCAGCAGCAGCAGCAGCAGTAGTAACAATCCATTTATGTAATACTTTAGGGTTTATACAGTATTTTATTTACATTATTTCACAGAATATAAAAGCTAGGAAGGACCTTAGCGATCCTTTAGCTCAGCTGCCTCATTTTATAAATGAGAAAACTAAGGACTAAGTAGAGGGAGTGACTTCACAGAAGCACAAAATCTGAATTGGAAGTGACCTCAGAGGTTACCCACCCCAACCTGTACCTGAAAAAAAATTCCCTCTACCAAATACCCAACAAGGAATCATTTGGTGCTTGAAGACCTCAAATAGGGGTAACCTGGTACTTTCTGAAGCAACACATTCTACTTCTCTATAGCTTTAGTTGTTGGGAAGTTTTTCCTCATATCACACTTAAATTTTCTTCTTTGCAAATTCCACAAATTCCACGTGATTTTGCCCTCTGAGGCCAAGCTACTACTCCTTCAAAAACTTGAAACCAGCTATTATGTCCCCTAATTTTTTTTCCAGGTTAAACATCCCTAGTCCCTTCAACTTATTTTCATATGGAATGATCCTGAGGTCCTTTGACATTCTAGTTTTCCTTCTTTGAATACTTTCCAAATTTATGACTGTCCATAAAATGTGATACTTAGAACTGAATACAATAACCCAGATGTAATTTGACCAGGCCAGACTACAGCAGGACAACCTTGGACACAATGCCATTCTCAGTAAAAACCAAGGTCACATTAGATTTTTTTTCCTATCATATTATACTATTAGGACATCTGGAGGACCTTACCATCTATAGGGAATTCATCTTCCATTTGGACTTTGCACTGGACACACTCCATGACAATGACACTCTTGGTGACCCATGGATTTTCCTGTTTTATGCCTAGCTTGATATTTATAATTAGAGTCATTTAATAAAGTAATTTCTGTTGTTGCATTGTAAAGGAATCCTGTGATTTTTAGGATATTCATGGGGCATTATCTCAGGAACAAAACTTCTCCTTAAAGCAAAAACTATTTTACACCAGTATTTTTCTGGTAATGCTTCATGACTACAAAGCATGGAATACCACAGTCTCCAAACAACAGGTCATCTAAATGGCAGTGAAGCAGTGGATGATGAGTGTGAAAAGACTACAATATGTTATCAATAAAAATTGCATGCAAGTTGTCTAAAAGACGTTATCAAAGAAATATATAACCAGAAAAGAAGGCGAGTTATATAGCAAGTGTGAAGAGAAACCACTGATGGGCCCATAGGTGGCTATGTGTAAAGCCAAGCACAGAGCAGCTTTCCAGAGGACTGCTGCTGTGAACAGCTTTAAGGTTCTGATTACATAGTATGGTAAACTTTCTATTTTTTTTCAGCAGTAAGTTAAAGCAAAACATTCACAGAAACCAAAGTACAGCATTCACAGTGATATAACAAGTTATCACTAAAGTTGCCACATAGTTTTCACCAAAGTGGCCACATAGTTTTAAGCAAAAGATATTATTCATTAAATCCTTAATTCAATCATCCTTAAGGAGCAAGCCTCCTTAAGGGACACAAAGTACAAATCATAGTTCTCCACCCCTAGGTCACATTGTCTTAATCTCTCAGTCAAAGTCTTCTTTCTTCTTGATCAGAGATTAGTTTTCAATCATCCTTAATTCAATCATCTGTAAGAGGTACAAGGTACAAAACAGTAGTTCTCCCACCCCTAGGCCACAGTAAATCATGATCTTCTCAGTCAGCATTAAGTCCCCAAGAAGAGGTCTTTTTTCATCTTGACTCAAAGCTGGCTCTCAGATTCCATGGTTTCTCTTCCATGGTCCCAGCTCCTGCCTGAATCTACCCAACTGTCACCTGAATTCAAAGGTAGGCAGCTCCCAGCTCTTCGTCAAGTTCCTCAACCAGTTCCCATTCTATACTGAAGCTCATGGTGTCCAGTCCATCTCAAGTCCTTCAAAGTTTCTGTTTTGGGGTATACAAAGCTTTACAGAGCCAAAACAACATTTATGCACATTGCCAGCACCATCGTCAATTTACTGTCTACCTGTGAAATCAACAGAGATCCATAAACAAGGTCCAAGAGGTCAATACATATCATCAATAAAGTCCTAGGACCTCCAAATCCCTCTTCCAGGACTTTTGTAAGCAGATAACAAGAAAATTCTCTTTCAGGACTTCCGGTAAGGTCCCAGGGCTTCTGTACAAAATATCACAAACAAAAATCAACACAAACAGACCAAACAGAGTGCCTGGCCACCACAAAGTTCCCCTTTTCAGTTCTGCCACCACAAGTGTTCTCTTCTCAATTCTGCTCTTTCCCAGCTTGGGCTTCTCCTTATATATGGCCATTAAGCTCCTCCCTGTTCCACCCCATCCTGTTGCATCAACAACAGGGATTCACAAGTTGTGGGGTTCACAAGTTGTGGGGTTCACAAGTTCTGTTTTTTAACAAAGACTTGATATAATCATGGGCAAGGCTTAAAAGAAACTTGATCTGAAACAAGGTGCTAAATAATTAAATAGCCAAAACAAGGCACTAAGTACTTCTTTGCTTGCCATTACACTATGCAACCTGAAGCTACCCAAAGGAGATCTCTATCAAGTTGAGTGATTGCCCTGTAGAGAATTTACAGAGGTTATGGCTAAGAATCCTGTAGGATAAGAAAGCACAAATGGATTATTACAGTCTGTACTATTGAAAGGGCATCCCACATCAGTGAATTCACAGATCTATTGAAGTATCACATGTGTTGACTCATGTCCATCAAAACTCCCAAATATTTTTCAGATGAACTACTGTCATCTATACTTGCGAAGTCTATTGCTTTTATCCTCATCTAAATATAAGATTTGCACATGAGTTCACCCCTGTTAAATTTTATCTCCTTAGATATGGTCCAGTGTTAAAGCCTGCCATGTTCTTTTTGAATGCTAACTCTGTCATCCAATGTGTTGGCTATCCCTCTTAGCTTTATGGCAACATGTTCCATTTATGCCTTTATCCAGGTCATGGATAGAAATGTTAAACTGCACACAGCCAAACACAGATCCCTGAAGTATTTTAGGGAAGTCTCCCAATGAGATGTCAGCAAACAATTAGGGACTATTCTTTGGGCCTGGCTATTCAACTAGTTCTGAATCTGTCTGACTATAATACTATTTAATCTGCATCTTGACATCTTCTCCATCAGAATAGAGAAGTAGTCATTGTCAAATATATTGCTAAATATGGCTAAACTTGTGGGAGTCAATGTGGTATGATAGAAAAAAAATATTGGATTTAGAGTCAAAATACTTTTCAATTTCAACCCAAACTCTACCACATATTTCCCACATGACCTTGGACAAGTTACTTAATCTCTCTAGGCTAAAACATTCACAGAACATGTTGGGCATAAAATTAGCTGACCCCTACTGTCTTTTCCAGCTCTGATTCTATGTCTACATTATTCCCTTGATCTACCATTCTAGAAAGCCAATCAAAAAAGGAGTAAGATTAGTCTGGGATGACTTGTTCTTGGGGAAACCTTTTGGTTGGCTTTTTTTTTTGTGATCGTTGTGATGCTTCCATCATTTGATATAACTGCTTCCTTAGTACATGATACAGTATTTTTAAATGGGTCATTTGGTTACATTTGAAGATACCCCTCATGTAAGTATTACAAATTTGACCCAATGATCAAAATCATAACATTTTAATCAATCTTTTCAATAGTTTGCTGGCATATTTGAATACAATATAAAAACATTAAAATGTAGGAAAAAAATAGGCATGTTGCTTATCACTGGCAAACTTAATCCTAAAACACTTCTCCAGATATCTATCACTACTTTAACACCTGCAAATATAGAATCATAGTGTATCAAAACTGGAAGAAAGCTTAGAAATCAGCTAGTCTAACCCCCTCATATTACAGATGAGGAAAATGAAGGTCACAGACTTGACATTGCACTATTATTGGAGATCCAAAGGCAAAAATGAAATAGTCCTTGTCCTTAAGGAGCTTAATGAACTGTTCAAAGACATAGGTCTGGTTAGTGGCAGAGCTGAGGCTTAAACCGAAGTGTTGTGCTTCCCAGTGCAGTGTTCTCCCTGCTCTGTGTCCTAAAGGTGATACTACTTGAAATGACTAGAATGACTGTTTTATTTGGGGCTATAAAGGTAGTTCCTACTTTGAAAAACTGCCATATTCCTAACAACAATACATATTGCTTTGAAGGGTATTTTATCTATTATCTTATTTATAATTTCCACTGATGGACACTTTAGTTAATTAGCACTTGGCATCCATTATCTGTTTGATTCTCATGATGTTGTTGTGAGAACTATAGTTCAAGTTCTGTTTGTGTGAGGAAACTGAGACACAGAAAGGAAAAGTAGATTTCCCAAGGTTACATAGCAAGTGAATAATAGGGCTGAGACTCAGATCCAGTAGGTCTTTTAGGTTACCATTACAATGATATTGTTATTTATTTCGTATCATGTCTTATTTCCCCAACCAGATTGTAAGGTACTAGTGATAGGCCACATCTCAGGTCTATTTTGCAATCTTCAAGATGCCTACCACATTACTGTATATATAGTAAGTGCTTGAGAATTCCTGATGGAAGGGAAGGTGTGATATAGATCAATAGAGGAAAATCATTTCTAGAAAGTATATTAAGCCAAATATTTTATAAATTCACTATGCAACAACTGTCAAAATTGGCAATATTTTTGTTTGTTGTACAAAATACACCACCACATGGCAGACCATTTCACAAGCTCTAATCATTCTGCATGGCGAACCAGGCAACAATGCATAGCAATTATCTAATCTACGGATGTTAAAAGCCTGAATGGTTTTCAGTATCCCAGCTATGTAAGGCTTGCTGATAATCTAAATACCATACAGGTCCACCAGACTGTCCTATTCCTTTCCAAACAGAGAAGATGCCATCTCTTTAAGGAGAAAGCCAACTTACTGCTAATGGAAGAGATTGTGAACTTTAATTTTTGTTCTATATCTTTTTAAGAAGTGTTATCTTGATTCTTACAGATGTATTTGAGAAGAGTGGAAAAAGCTAATGATTTGGAGACAAAAGACATGGGCTTTTACCCTTATAAGCTATGTGATCTCAGGCAAGACATTTAACCTTGCTGAGACTGTTTCCTCATCTGTAAATTGTAGATAATAAAACTTGCACTATGACATTCGGGGTTGCTGTGAAGACTAAATGAAAAATAATGGATGTGAAAACATTTTATGATAGTGTTACCTGTCAACTATTACTATTCTTACTATTTTATATATTTTTTTCACCATATGGAAGGATTTTCTTAATTTTGAAATGTCCAACAATGGAATAAGCCAATTCAAAAGATAGGAAGTTCTCTATCACTGGCTTTTTCTGAGCAAGGGTAGGATAATTAACTCTCAAGGATTCTGTAAAGGATATTCCTGCACTGAGTGAGAGACTGAAAGTCTCTAAAGTCCCAAATCCCCTCCACAGGGTGCTCTTTCCCCCCCTCCAACCGCCCGCATATCCTGGTACCTCTCTTTATGTTCAAAGAGTTGGTGGGGACTTTTAGCCTGAATAAGGAAAGGCTCAGGGGGACATGATAGCTGCCTTAAAGTACCAGAAAGGCTGTCATATGAAGAGAGATTAGATTTGTTCTATTTGGCCCTTGAAGGCAGAACTGGAAATAATGTGTAGAAATTGAAGAGAGGTCAATTTTGGTTTGATGAAATGAAAAAGTTTCTAACTATTAGAGTTATCCAGAAGTGCAATGAGCTGCCTCCAGAAGTAATTGGTTTCCCCTCCCTGGAGGTCTTCAAGCAGAGCTGGGTGACCACTTATTTGATATATGATTGTAGAGACTCTTGTCCAGTTATCATTGGACGAGGTGACCACTGAGGTCCCTGCCAACACTGAAATTCTGTGATTTCATGAGGTTTATGATACTTAATACATTCTTACTTGTACTAGGATTATTTATGTATTTGTCACATTGATTGGATAGATTCAGGACTTAGAGGCCACATATGCCTGCCTCCCACCCTTTGTAGTAATTTTCTCTGCAGCATCACCCTTGCAAGTGATTAACTTCTGCTTGAACATGTCCCATGAAGCAAAGTTCATTACTTCACAGAGCCATGCATTCATTCATTTGCTGTGTAGCTCTAATTGTTGTAAAGTTCCTGACTCCAAACTGAAATCTGTTCTCTGTGATGTGCCCTGCCCCAGCTGTTCCTGTTTCTGCCCTCTGAGACCAAGCAGGACATAGCTTAATACATGATAACCCCCTTCAATTACTTGAAGACAACCATCATGGTATCCATAGTTCTTTAGGAGATTTATCCCTACTTCTTTATACTGGATTCAAGTTATATGGTTTCCAGACCCCTTCTTTGGTACTCTAGTTTGTTGTCTGGGTGTTCTTAAAATATGATCATCCTGGAAGCACTGGGTGCTGTGTCAGTAGTCTGCTTGGGGCTATGTACAATAAGACTATATCACCTCTCTAATCATATAATCCTAGGATATGAGAGCTCAAAGGTAGCCGAGGTCATAAAATGTATGAGGAGAACAGAGTGTTGGAGGTTTGAATTGGAAAAGAAAGACCTTAGAACATAACAAATAGAAGTTGAGGACAGGAAGAAACCTTAGGGATTGTGTAGTTCAATTTTCATTTTGCAGATTTAGTCCTAGAAAGTGAAGTGATTTGCCTGTGTTGACTGTGTGAATCAAATGATGAATTTTGAGTTTGTATGGTACTTAGATTGCTATACTGAATAAAAAGCAATGTTTGATTTACATTTGGAAGTTTCTTATCAGTTCATGAATTTCTATAATGCAAGTTAGTGACAAAACTGGGACTAGAATTCTAGTTTTCTTACTCTCTTCCAGTTTTCTTTCCAGCTTTCTGAAAATGCATTGTTCAGTTTCGCTGAGTGATTGACAGTTAAATCTGTAGCAAAAAAAGGCTATAGATCTCCAAGACCCTTATTAGCAATTGCAAATTTGTTTGTTCCAAGCCACTTGCATTTTCATGAAGATTAAGGCTAGTAAGAATGAAGGGTACTGAAAAAATTAATAAATTACTAATCATGTATAAAAGATAAGTATTTAGATGTAATTTACATAATCTTTCTTAAAAATTGTTTTTTTAAAAAATATGTAGTTAATATTTTTTCCCAAGTTTATCCTGCCTAAAGAAAGTTCTGTGTTAGGCACTTGAATATTGGAGAAATTTGAGTATCAAGGTCAGACTTCAAATTGGAATTAAACTTTGCTCAAAATATGGCCATAATTAATCAGATAGGACTCAGAGTCAAAGGGCTAAAGCAAGCAGCAAAGACCACACTATCATAGGACTTATAGAGGTCATTTGGTTCAACCCCTTCATAACAGAGGAGAAAACATAAACCCAGACGAGAAAAAGTGACTTGCCCCAGGTCACACTGTTAATAAGTGGCAATGCTAGAATTCAAACTAAGGCCTTCTTACTACAGATCCAGTGTTCTTTCCACAACAACATCAAAGACAAAGAGTCAAAGAAAGGAAAGCTGGTTCCAGGCTGAGAGGCATCTACTGCCGGGCATTGAAGCAGGTCAGCTGAGGTCAGTGCCAAAGCCCCAGAGAAGCCAAGTCATGTATAGTCATTAACGTTATGTTATTTAAATTGCTAATAATAATAATAGATACTAACATTTATATAGTGTTTAACAGTTTGCAAAGGATTTCCTTATAACCCTATAACGTAGGTAGGTAGCAAAAGTATGATTGTTTTCATTTTGTAGCTGAGGTTCAGAGGTTCAGAGAAGGGAAGTGACTTGACTAATTTCATAGCATTTTAAGGTTTATACAACATTTTTCTCACAACAACCCTGTGAGGTAAGTAGTGCAAGTATTATGCCTATTTACAAATGAGGAAACTGAAGCTAAGAATGAATTTATAATAACTGAGGAAACAAAGTCCACACTGTGTGATTTATTTGCAAGGAATGTAGTTGCGGAACAAATAGGGTCCACGGCCCTTCTGCAGGCACAAGGACCCTGAATATAGATGTTTGCATACATTTTTATGTATTAGAAGAAAACAATAAAAAGGATACAGAACAGGACGTAAGATCATGTGATCTGATTTCTTATTGGAGGTTAAATCTAATACTTTCCCAGTTGGGAGGGGGTGGGCAAGGAGGTGAAATTTCCCAAAATTAGATGGATGAGAAAACAAAACTGAAGTCTCAGAATGGAGGTTGTTTATAAAATGGAATCAGTTTGATTCTCACAGTTCCCCACTTTGATCCTTGGTGGTGCGAGTTATCCCCTCCCCATTGTGGATCACTATCTATAAACCAAATTTATAGGGTTTCTTGCCTCCTTGTTATCAGAATAACAAACCAAGAAAAGACCACTAGGAAGAACCTTCTCACATATCTTTGTACAGCAACTAATACGAAGTCTAAGAAGAATAGTGATGCATAAAATGACAAGAGAGCATTTACTTATAGTGGCTAATATGCAATTTCCTTGCAATCAAGAGAACCAGGAGGAAGGATTCTACCAGGAGTCACTTGGTTTAGGCAATTGTGTTTTTGCTGTAATCTGTTGGATTTCCTGAAGGCTCATCACAACCTCCTTTGGTCGATTAATATAGGAACAATCAGATTGATCATAGCACAGGCTTCTCCTTGTGAAGTCATATTAAGGCCTAAGACCATACAATTTCATAAGACGATTTGTGCTAAAGAATCTACCTTACTTTGGAAGGAGGAGATGGATTCACTTGTGGCCTGTGAATTTTTCAGTTTCAAGTAAAAGGTTCCTACCAGCCTATTCCAAAGCACAGGCCCCAGTATATGGAATTAGGGACCAAAGGCATTTCATCTCCTTTCCATCTCCTCCTCCTGACTTTTTTTGATGCTCCAAAGTCCTATGGTATGATTAAAGACTGGTACTGGTAGGGCCAAATAGGTGACCCTACATGTCCCAGACCAATTTGGGGAAAAGGAAAAATATACTTTTTTTCCACAAAGAAGTGTCCAGGGCCAATATTCCCCAAGGAACTTCTGAAGGAGGATATTTAATTCCTCCAAAGGTTGGATTATTCTTATAATATAAATTTGTATTGAAGGTTGCATCATACTTGGTCCAGCTAGAGCCATTATTAGTAATGTTAGACAAAGAAATACATTGAGGTTTCTTGTCTCTAATCTCATTAAAGACACAGGTTTTGGCACAAATAAAAGGGTCTCCTTTTGTAATATCATCAAAAGCAAAAGTCAATCTTCATATCTTCAAATCTCCTAAATATGTACTATCATTAGGACCTTGCATCTTGGTGACACAGAAATGAAAACTCAGAAGGGGAGTGGCAAATGCAAGCAATACAGTCCTAAATTTGATGACCTCTGGGGTCCCACTAAATTTGAAAATAAGTTCTTTGTTATAAAGTTGGGTCAGTGATATTTGTCTTGGCTTGTTATTTGTATTTTCCTTTTAGGGGCATCAATATTGTAAGTGGCTTAGGTAAAGGGTATAGAAGCCCCTTTCAAAGGTGATGTTTTATGATACCCAGAATCAATATAATCTGCTGGTTGGGGGAGGATTTTAATAGAGAGCACTTCCCATCAGTCAGGGTCACTCTGGTAGAAATGAAGATAAATCCAGCATTCATGTTACCCAGTTGCTCTAAGGTGATACAAAGCATGACCTACATCATCATGAAGTTTACTAATAGGATTAGGTCTTTTCCAATTCTCCTGGTAGTAATGAAATTTGGAAAGAGAAATTGGTAATAACATCAGAATTAAGCAATAGGCAGCTATGTTAATAAGGATGTTAATAAGGATGCATAGGCATAAAGTTAATGATATAGAGTAAAAATTATCCATTTCAAAAGTATCCAATCTCTTAAATTTGCCAAAATTTCCTTAAAGATAGGACCCCCATTCTCTAGTCTTCCAGAGAAGAATCAATTGGGAAAGAAAATATGACAGATGAAAATATTAAGATTAAGCAAAAGCAAAAAGATTTTTGGATACATTGCTCTCAGATATGAAACAGTAAGGAGCAGGTTTTATGTGAATATAGTGTATCCAAGAGTGTTTTTCTCAATGCTTTATTTCAGTTGTGGTGGTCAGCAATAGTTGGAATGGGTCTTCCTAGGCAGGTTGAGTTCCACTAGTCTTCTGGAATTCTTGATGTAGACTTTATCTCCAGGATGAAAACCATGTAACTAAAAGTCCAAAGGCCCAGTCTGCTCCTACGTTGTGAAATTCTTTCAGTCTGTTATGTGGTTCCTGTATAGAAGAAGCAACAAAAGTCTCTCCTCCAAGTAACGTTGTATACACTGGGGAGAAAAGGTTTACCTTTATAGGAGGATGATCAAAAAGTGTTTCAAATGGAGAAAGATGTAATTCTCCCCTTGGTCTATTTCACAGATGAAATAAAGCAAGGGGGAGTACTTCAGACCATTTAAGGTAGGACTCAGTGCACAGTTGCCAAATCATAGTCTTCAGTTCTTTGTTCATATGTTTAACCTCACCAGAACTATGGAGGTTATGAAATCAAGAAGTCCCCCAAGACAAGTAAAAATTTGGGAATCATATCAATGAAGTAAGACATTCTTACTGAGTCAAGGAGGGCCAAAAGGGCGCCCAATTTCTTTGAGAAAAATTCTAGCCCCAGAACTCACTGTGGCTTTAGAAAACCATGAAATTCCTCCACCCAATAAGTGAGCCAATCAACAACAACTAAGCAGACTCGTTGGAGGCCAGACTCAGGTGTGCATGTGAAATCAATTTGCAAGTGCTCAAAAGAATTATAAGCTAGGGTGCAGCTGCTGAAAGTGACAGTGATGGCATAAAATGCATGTTGATTAAATACCTGACAAGTAGTATAGGAGGCAGAAATACACACAGCAACATTCTAATCATATCAACAATTCCTTGTGTGCCAGAATGTCCCTCCTTGTGGGCAAACAGACATACCTGATGATAGAAACTCCAAAGAAGGAGTGGTTTGCCTTTCACAGTCACTCAGACCATAGGCACCTGCTTAGCTCAGAAATAGTTTCCATTTTGCAATCTCAACGTTGTGGTAAGATAGAGGTCAGTATCATCAGAGGAAAAAAGATGAAACATATGTGAGGCCTTCAAGGGAAGCAAATTTTACAGTAGTGTCAGGTTTAGTACCGTTAGTGTGGGCAGGACAGTGAAGAATAGCTAGAGCACTAGGATAGAAGTTTATCATTGTAGTGTGTGTTCACAATGACCTTACTAGAAGAAACCCCTCAGCTTCCCAACAGTATGATAGGCTCTAAAGGCATAATGGGGACTGGTGTAGGGGGTTGCATTTTGTCCAGTAGACAAAAGGCAAGCTTATGTAAGCACATCAATTTAGCAACTTCGGTGGTAAGGTTAGGTGGCAAAGAAGCTGCTTAAACAATGTCATGGTTGGAGAACCTGGCAGGGCCTGCGTACCAGATGCCATATCATAAAAGAGGAATGTGGACAGGGTTCTGCAATGGGGGTATCAGAGAGGTCATGTCAGGGTCTCTTGGCCATATCTACCACAAAGGAACAATCATGGGGAGCCTCCCCATTAAATTTGGAAAATAACATTCATATCAGGGAGTAACATGACTGGGTTGACAATCAAATAATGCTTTAGTGTCACATTTTTTTCTGCCTAATAAAGTCACTTCATATCTAGCAAGTCTTTGATCAGAGAAGTTTGAGTGTGATAAGCCTCAACCTCATGGGGATACTGCATGACAAGTGGGGCCCCTAAAACCAAATCACATGCCTTTTCAACTAAAAAAGTGGTAGCTGCTACCACTCTTAAGCAAGGAGGAGCCTCTGTATCCACTGAATATGGCTGAACAGAGTAGTATGCTGTAGGGTGGAGAGAGGGACCAAGGGATTGAATGAGGACCTCTGAAACTACTTCCTTACGTTTGTGTAAAAAAAAAAAGAGAAAAGGGCTTATTGTAATCTGCAAGTCCTAGCACTGTAGTTAATGGCTTTCTTAAGGTCCACAAGGGCAATAAGATTCTGGTTCAGGCTGCAAAGGTTCTGAAATGTTATCTTTGGTTAGAAAAATTAGAGACTTAGTGATCTCAGCAGAGGATGGAATCTACTGGAGGAAATATCCATCTAGCTGCTCCCAAAATAACATGTAATTGAAGTTGTGAGAAATAGCAATTGTTGAAAAGCCTGTACATGCTTTAAGGAAACAGCAAGTACCAGCAGAAAGTATGAAACTAAGGTACTTCCCCTGGGGGAGGCATCACTGCACCTTTGATCTAGAAACCTTCTGACCCCTTAGAGGATGTTGGAGAAGAAGCTGTTAGCTGTTGTTTTCACAGACCTCAATGCTAAGTGCTGCTAGCAATGTACTGAACTAGAGAGGAACCCTTGAAACTAACAGAAGCAAATGCTGCAGCAGTCTTTGAGAAAACAAAATGAGACTCTCTACATACATCCCCTTGAGACAGATGAATCCATGTTCATTGTGTGTTCTTCCAGGTGAAGGCAAACAGGTCCGGAGTGTCTGGGTAAATGAGAATGCTGGGGGGAAAAAAGCTGAACAAAGAACTATCACAGTAAAACTGGTAGCCTCACAGGAAATTTGAGGAAATGATGATCATAGGACGGGGAACTATTGAGTGTCTGGGTATAGTATAAGCATTAATAGCATGTGAATGTGGTACAGAGTGATAAATAGGTTTATTATCAGGGCCTGGCTTGGGCTTCTTAATAAGGAGGATAGGAGTGTTCCAAGGGGATTTACATGGAACAATACCTTGATTCCTCAGAGAGTCAATGATGGGTATAATGCCTTTGATGGCCTCTCTGGACAAAGGATTTTTAGGAATGGATAGTGTGGCATGTCCCTTAGTTTTGATGGTTAAAGGGACAGCAGATTTGAACAATTTTTAACAAACTTACATCTGAGAATCAGGGATATAACATAGTATCCCTGGACTATCATCAGGGATCTCTTGGGTATTTTGAACCAATACAGGGAACAAAGAGAGGAAGTCTTCAGGGATTTGCAAAGACACATATCCATCAGGGTGCAGGAAATAGTGGCTTTAAGTTTACAAAAAAGATTATGGCCCAACAGGTTAACAGGAGGCTTGGGCATAAGGAGAAAAAAATGTTCTTCTGAGAGAGATCCAACAATAACCATATAGGGAGACAATTTGGAGACACTTTAAGGTTTCCCCAAGATTCCAATATTTAGAGATCCAATAGAAGTATACTCAGAATCTGTTTTGCTCATCAAAATCAGAGTAGAAGCTCCCCACATCTAATAAGCAGCAATTATAAATCATGTTACCAACTTTAAGGGAGACATAGGGGTTCCCCAGTTTGGGGAGAGGTAGAGAGTGGGATAATTGGAGCAAGGACATCAGGACTGGAAAAAATGAAAAGATGTTTCATCTGAATCTATGTCCCTTCTCCTCTCCATATCCTTATGCCAAAGATCCTGCCTGGGTTCTTCCAAGGTCCCTTCTATTTCTGTTACTTAAGTCCCACTTCTTTCTACATTCTCTGACAAGAGGGCCTTTTTTACAACAACAGAAGCACTCATGCAGCCCCCCAGTTCCTTGATACAGTTTGAATAGGAGCTGGAGCTGCTTGGGCAGGGGCCCAAGCTTGGAAGGGAGCCGGAACTGCTTGGGCAAGGGCCAAGATTGTTTGAGGTTTTGGCTTAGGTTTCTCCTCTTTATCTTTCCCTGCATAAACATATTGAGCATTGCTTTTAAGCTCACCAATGCCCTTTTCCTGCCAACCAATACAACTCTTATGAAAACCTTTTCATATTTCTGGCATAGATTAGTTAACAAAGGCTGAATTAATAATTTTCACATCTATCAGATTGAGTAGATCCAACCTAGTGTACCATCTAGCACTCTTATACAACCTGTCATAAAAGTGGTTAGGGGTTTCTTTTTCTTCTTGAACAGTTTCTTGGAACTTAACTCTAATTTTCAGAGTGGATAGAATGCTTCCATGCCTCTGAGCAAAGGTCTCCTAGCCTACTATAACCTGAGATAGCTGGCTAGAATATTAAGGTTCCAATGAAGATCTTGTGATGGCCATTTAGGAAGACCAGAAAGAACAGCAAGTACTCCTGCTAATGTGGCTTGTCTATTTGCAGTCTGAGTAATGGCAATTCTTTTCCCTAGGGGAGAGTAAGGTCTCCATTAAATCAGTTACATCTCCCAAATTAGGATTATAACCTCTAAATATGACCTGAAATTGGGTTGTAACAGCCCCAGGATCCTCATCAAATTTAGGAGTATCTCTCCTCCATGGGGAGAAATAAGAGGGACTAAAAGGTTGATTTCTTATGGATAATAATATTTGGGTTGGTTGGATCAGGTACAATCCTTTCCCCAAAAGGAAGGATACCAGCCACAGGTCCCTCATGTTCAAAGGAGATGAAATCTCTTGTTAAACCAGGAGGGGAGTGAGATGGAAGAAAGAGAAGGTGATGTTTATTTAGCAGCATGCCTTGTTGGTTGTCCTTCATGCCCAAAGAGAACCAAACTGATGTCACTATGTTGGAGTAAAGTTACAGTGTGTCTGACTATAGCCGATTAGACCAACACAAGCTCAGAAGGCTCTACCATAGGTCAGACACAAATAGTCCACATGAACCTTTGTACTGGAGATGTCTCTAAATTTGTGCGTCTCATGTTTCTTTTGAGCTACTGCAACTTTGTCTTGCTCAGTGTTTTGCCAGTGTCTCCTATGTCACACTCCAAAGTTCTTCAGTGAGACCTTGAGACTGTCCTTGTATCACTTCATCTGACCATCATATGAGCTCTTGCCTTGTGTGAATTCTCTGTAAAATGGTCTTTTAGGCAAATGTGTGTTTGGCATTTGAACAATTTGAACCAGAACCTCTAGTCTACTGAAGTCATGATCTCTGCAAGCAGCTTGCCTAGAAGTGTGAGGTAGAAAAGGTGCAGTGACAAAAAGAGTAGTGGTAGTCCTAAAAGACTGGGGAGGAATAGGCAGGACAAAATATAAAGAAGAAAGCCTGTTGGAGGTGTTGGGCACAGCCCATCAGGTAGAGTGGGCCAGCAAAATCAGTATTGCATCTGATATGAGATGAGTTCTTTCTTTCTTTAATTAATTTCTTTATTTACTTTTAGTTTCCAGCATTCAGTTCTGCAAGCTTTTGAGTTCCACATTTTCTCCCTCTCTTCCCCCCTTTTCATCATGGTGGCATGCAATCTGATATAGGTTCTACAAATACCTTCACATTAAACATTAGTTAAGTTGTAAAGAAATACTATAACCAATGGAATGAACAAAGAGAAAGAAGGAACAAAACAAAACAAAAAAGAGAGAGCAGGTAATTTTTCTTCAATCTGCATTCAGACTCCATAATTCTTTCTCTGGATGTGGCTAGCCTTTTCCATCATGAGTCCTTTGGAGTTGTCTTATAACATTGTATTGCAAAGATCAACCCAGTCTGTCAAAGTCAGTCACCACAGATATGATGTGTCTGTAACTGTGTACAACGTTCTCCTGTTTCTGCTCCTCTCACTCAGCATCAGTTTGTCTAAGTCTCTCCAGGTTATTATGAAGTCCATCTGCTCCTCATTTCTTATAGCACAGTAGTATCCTATTATATTCATATACCACAACTTGTTTAGCCATTTCCTAATTGATGGGCAGTCCCTTGATTTCCTGAAATGAGTTCTTTTCAATGGCTAGCCTTAATTTCTTCAATTTATAGTAATGAAAAGTGCCATATTGAGACCAAAACAGATTACCAGTTGAATCTTTTGTAGTCTTAGACTAAATTTCACATAATACAACAGCACTTTTTTTGGCCATTTTTGGTTGAACCAGGAGTTTTCCCTAGTTCCAGGATATAAGAAATTTTTCCAGAGGGATTCTATTTGGTATGCTATTGGGTCCCATCTTTCCCTTAAAGGAGCTTTCCCAACAGTATAGGAGCTTCCCCAGCAATGTGGGGGCTTATCTTAATTTGGAAGAATTCAAAATTGAGGGCAAATTGAAACTCTTGGTCAGTCTTCCATGAAGTAATTCCTCAGTGAAGTCAACCTGAGCTCACTTCAGGGAGTTATTCTAAAAGGTTATCCAGGGGGCCAAGGTCCCCTCAGAAGTCCCTTCATGGTTGCCAACTATCATGAGTTGCACAGAGGAAACAAAGTCTAAGTTATCTGATTTATTTGAATGGTGTACAGTTACAGAACAAATTGAATCCAGGGCCTCTCAGCAGACACAAAGACCCTGAATACAGATTTTGCACAGATTTTTATACATTAAAATAAAACAATCAACAGTATACAAAACAGATTATAGGATTATGTTATCTGATGTTTTATTGGAGATTAGATTTGGGACTTTCTGAGTTGGGAGGGGTGGGAATCCTCCCAAATCAGGTAATTTACAGGAAAACAAAACTGAAGTCTCAAAATGGAGTCAGTTTGATTCTCATAAGACCAGGGTCTTATGATTAAATCCAATGTTCTTTCTGCTAAACTAAGCTGCCTTTTATGAACTTGTAAAACCTTCCTGTTCTCCTCTAGCCTCCTTCAGGATCTTTAAAAGCAGAGATTTCAAACGTGTCAGAGTTGCATATTGTCCACAACCCTGATTAAAATGTGGCCTGAACCAGATTATAATTGGGAAATATTTAACAAAAATAAATTAAAATGCACTAAACCATAGATAACATACTTACAGTTGAATGGCCCCATTTCTATTTGAATTTGACATTACTATTTTAATCTCTCATAGCCTTTTGTCCCTCTTGTGTCTTAATTATGTTCTAATATACAGATATATAAATATCTCCTTATAAATACATATATTGTAGTTATTTATCTGTATATTCTATCTCCTCAGCTTGACTTGTAAGTTCCCTGTGGGCAAAAGACAATGAATGTCTTTTTCATCTCTTTATTCTCCCTCAACATGTATTACAGGCCTTTGCACAGAGTACATACTTAGTAAATGTTCATTGATTGGTCATGTGTGTGTATCTGTGTATGGTGGTGAGAAGGAGGTCCTGATTGATGATTTCACCCATGTAGCAAACTCCTATTAAAAAAATTCTCTCTATTCATGCAGATTGGAAACTATTCTACAATTTACAACCCCAGAGAATGGCCTAGGACATTAAGAGGTTAGCTGTTTTCCCCAAGGTCACAGAGCCAGTACATGACAGGCAGGATTTGAACCATGTCTTCCTGGGTTTTAGGC
The DNA here is from genome assembly GCA_028646575.1 of Pseudocheirus occidentalis. Taxonomy (NCBI): domain Eukaryota; kingdom Metazoa; phylum Chordata; class Mammalia; order Diprotodontia; family Pseudocheiridae; genus Pseudocheirus; species Pseudocheirus occidentalis. The sequence continues at coordinate 74,764,278 of CM053595.1, read as the reverse complement.
AGGCTTTTCATTTACTACACCATGATTCCTCCCTTTTTAAATTTAATAAGTTCAGCCCATGGTTCATAAATAACCTAAGCCCTCCCAACCCAAGTATGGAAAGAGTCTATAAATACTAGTGAAGAATGAGGCTTATTAATGAAGAAATGTATATAAAAAATCATGAAATGTCAGAACTGGAAGGAATCTTAGAACGTAGCACATCAAAAAACAAAAGGGCAGAGCCAGAAAAGACCTGATGAACTGGAATGTTGGAACAAAGAACACAAAGTCTAAGACTATAAAATATTGAATGTTAGAATTGGAATTAACCTTGTAGCACAGAATATTAGAACTGAAAAGAACCATAAAACACACAATGTCAGAAGAGGGCAGGTAAAGATAGTAGAGCATTAGAATTGACCCCAATGTAGTCCAACCCCCTCATTTGCCAGTTGGGAAAATAAAGAAGGTGAAATGATTTATTCAGGGTCAAACAGCCAGTTAAGGGCAGAACCAGAACTGGAACCCAGACTTCCTAGCTCCAGGTTCAGGCTTTACCACTCTCTCACAGCTACTTAGAAACTATGCAATCCAACTAAGAAAGAACCTGATAAACTATTTGATTAAACTTTTCCGGGCAGCTAAGTGGCGCAGTGAATAAAGCATGGGCCCTAGAATCAGGAGGACCTGAGTTCAAATTTGGCCTCAGACACTTGACACTTAACTAGCTGTGTGACCTTGAGCAAATCACTTAACCCCAATTGCCTTGCCTCTCCACTCCAAAAACAAAAACAAAAAACTGCTACTCTACTGACAGACAGGAGACCAAGCAAAATAAGGCAACATTCTAGCAGTTCTGGAGAGCCTAATTAAACAGACCTCCTAAACATAATTAGAGATCCTGCACTAAATAAATAAGGTATAAAAGAAGGGAAACAAAATAAACCCAGAACATTATTCTAGGGAAGAGAAGGGAAGTTGTTGTGATAGAGTTTTAAGCTAAATGCTAATTAATTGAGCTGGAATATAAACAGGACTCCTAACTATTTTGCTTGATGCATATTTCAAACTTTCCTCCATGGTCCCTACTTGCTAGAAATCTGCAAGTCTCATTGTCTGAAAAATCTCTTCCTCCTAGGATCCTCCTGGACCCTCATGCATCTTAGGACTTGGCAGTTCTGAAGCCGGCTATCCTAGTTGTAGAATCATAGAAAATAGACGAGAACTTTAGAAGATTGAACATACATTGTTAAAACTAAAAAGGAACATTACAACAGAGATCGCTAGAGCTGTAAGAGACCTTAATGTAGGATTTCCCAACCTTTTAAACATGAGGACATTTTTTTAATGCCAGAATTGTTCAATGATCCTTCATATAATGGTATTTGTACCATTTTTTTCCTTGACTGAGAGAATTCATAATGATAAAAGCTAAAATGTATTCAGTAATGCTTTAAAATTAATTTTTAATTTATTAATCACAGCAGGGTCTATGTACATTTGAAAAATAGTAATGCATCTATATTCAAGACATTCAGTCTACAGAAGGCATGTTTTTCTTTTTATTGATTTACATATATATTCAAAGACCCCTTGCAGTTATTCCCCACCCCTCCCCCTGGGGTTTGTGGTCCACAATTTGGGAAGCCTTCCTTTAGAACAAAGCACAATTTATCTGAAGGGAAAATTTAGAACATAGAATATAGAATGTGAGAGCTGAAGGGGGTATTAGAATATAGAGTATTAGAAATGGAAGGTACTCAGGATCATAGAATATAGTGTTGGCATTGGGAAAAAAAATTAGAGCTACAATATTAGAATTAGAAATTAGTTTTAGAAAATGGAATGTTAGAGCCAGTAGGAGTCTTAAGAGGTCATCTAGCACAGGACTTCTCAATTTATAGACTGGGGGGCCCAAACAAGAGAACTGATTTGCCTGGAGTCACTCTGGATTCAGTTTCAAATATGGCTTCAGATAGGTTTACTGCAGAGCCAACACTAGAACCCACACCTCAACTCTTTGCCTAGTATTATTTCTACTATACCACAGCTATCTCTAAACACTATGAATTACAAAGATTTCTCTCCAAAGGAGGCAATTAAAAATGAGAATTTTTCTTCCAAAACTTTGAACAGAAAATTCCTAGGTAACTCCCAGGGTCATTTCTTATTTGTCACAAAATGCTTATTATTTCTGAAAGCTAGACTAAGAATTGATATAGTGGGATGGGGAGGGGTAGCAAAATGAGGTGTGTGTCTGATAGCAATGGTGCCATGAAAAGACTCTTGGATATGAAATCAAGGGACATTGGTTTATGTCTTGCCTCTAAAATGACACAGCTGTTGTGACTTTGGACAGTTAGTCTCTTCAAATCTTTGGGTCAGTTTTCTCATTTAGAAAAAGAGGGATGTGAACTAAATCAGGGTTCTTAATCCTTTTCTTGTCCTGTACTGCTTTGGCAGTCTAATGAAACCTATGAATGCCTTCTCGGAATAATATTTTAAATGTATAAAACAAAATCCATCGGATTAGAAAGGAAATCAATTATTCGGAAACCTTTATTACAGTATTTTTTAAAAAGTAAGTTCATAGACCCCAAATTAAGAACCCCTGAACTAGATAATGTCTAGAGTTCCTTCTAAATAAATGATTGCATGATTCTAAATGAAATGTATCTAGCATTATCTAGGCTCAGTGGCGTAGATGAAACACGATAATAATAGTAATAGCTAGCATTTATTTGTCAGCTTACTAGATTTAAACTGTACCTGGGTAGGGACTTATTCTTATCTAAACCATATATCTCCCCTCCTATCCAGCACAGAGTGCTTTATACAATAAGTACTTTAAATGGTTATTGAATATAGTACTTTGAGGTTTACAAAATATTTTGCATATATAATTTTTGTGTTAGAGGCTCCCTACTGCCACAGAAAGCCCAAGAGGCATTAAGTGCCTTCCTTTCACTTCTCTAGCTCATCTGTCTCTGCTCAAATGGGGAGGGGAAGGGAACGCACATTTATTAAGTGCCTACTATGAACCAGTTACTGTTCTAAGCACTTTACAAATATTATCAAATTTGAGCTTCATAACCCTGTGTGGGAGGTGCTGCTACTGTTCTCATGTTGTAGTTCAGGAAAGTAAGGCAGACAAAAGGGTAAGTAACTTGCCCATGGTCACATAGGTCGTATCCGAGACTAGATCTGAAATCAGGTCTTCTTGACTCCAGGCTCAGTGTTATATCAATTAGCTTCAGATACCATCTGAAACTAATGTCTGACAAGGCAGAGGAACCTGTGGTCTCAAGGACACAAGTGGTCCTCCAGGTCCTTAAGAGCAGCCCTTTGTTCTGTGAAGTTTGGATTCAGTAAAAGTGCCTGCTTGAGGGCCACATGTGGCCTTGAGGCTGTAGGTGCCTCACCCCTCAGAACAGTTCCTGTAAGCCTGATTATCAGGTTCCCTAATAAGAACTCGGGCTTATAATGCACAAATTTTACAATATCTTACTTACATATAGCTTTCCTGGTCAACTAACAGCCCTGATTCCCACTCTTAATCAAGTTTGGGTGAATTGGCCCCATGTGCCCCCCCTTTTGCCCAACATCTGAGCAATGTGCCTCCCCTCGGAGAGTACCTCCCCTGAGGTGTTGGCTTGGTTTTTAATGTAGAAAGGGACTCATGCTTTCTTCTCCTTTTCCTTTCCGTTTTCCCCTTTATCTTGTAACAGCTAAGTCAGTTCATAAAAATCATCTAGAGGCTTTTCTGCGGTTCAAGTAGAGGAGGTACAGAGTGGGCTTTTTTCTGAACGTATGCTAACACACATTGGAGTATGTGGATAACTCTGCCAAATGGCTACATACGCATTCAGTCTTTACACTATCTGTGAAATAGGGCAAGTAAGTCTTATTTTCTTATTTTATATTTGAGGAATCTGAGGAGAAAGACATGTGACTTACCAAAAGTTACATGATGAGTTAGTGACAAAGCTGATACTGGAATCCAGTTCTTTTGACTTCAGGTTCAGGGCTCTTTCCACCGGGTCATTGTCCCCATGCCTAAATGGGGCTTTTAGCTTTTCCTAGAAAACATTTTAAAGTATGCAAAGTACTTTCCCCACAACAACTTTGTGAGATAGGTAGAATAATATAATTATCCACATTTGCAAAGAAGGAAACCGAGGCTCAAAGAGATGAAGTAACCTTCCTAAGATCACAGATCTAGCAATCAGAACTGGGATTCAAATTCGTATATCCTAATTCAAAAGCACTACCCTTTTCATCTGTACTACATTTGTACTCTTATTAATAGAGATTTAATAGAGCCTGATTTAATAGATCTCAGTCAGTCAGTAAACATTTATTTAGTGCCTGCTTCGTACCAAGAACTCTGGTAAGGCTTTGGAGATACAAAAAGAAGTAAATGAAAATCCCTTCCCTCAAGGAGCTTACAGTCTAATGGAGGAGAGTATAAGCAAACACATATGTACGAACAAGTGTATATACAGGATAGATGGGAAATAATCAAAAGGGAAGGCAATAAAATTAAGAGAGGTTGAGAAAGGCTTCCAGTAAAAAAGATGGGATTTTAGTCGGGACCTGAAAGAAGCCAGGGAAGCCAGTAGGTATAGATGATGAGGGAATTCATTCCAGGCATTTCTAGAGAAAATGCCTGAAGCTGAGAGATGGAACATTTTGTTCGTGGAACAGTCAGGAGGCCAGTGTCACTGGATCAGGGTATGTAACATAGAGAAAGGTAGGAGGGGCTAGAGTGGGTGGAGACCCGAGGCAGGTAGACCCACTAGCAGGCTAGTGCAATCATTCAGGCATGAGGTGATAAGATCCTATACCAGAACGGTAGTAGTGTCATAGAATAGAAGAGGGCATATTTGAGAGATGTTGCAAAGGCGAAAGCCTTGACAACAGATTGGATATGGGAAGGTGACAGATAGTGAGGAGTCAAGGATAACACCTTGTCGCAAGCTTGTGACTGGAAGAATAGTATTGTCCTCTTCAGTAACAGCCAAGTTGGGGACCAGGAGGTTTAGAGGAAAAGATAATGAGTTCTGTTTTGGACATGCTGAGTTTACCAGTCTTCCACTTTGAGATGTTTGAAAGGCAGTCGAAGCTGCTGGGCTAGGGGTTAGGAGAAAGGCAAAAGCAGGATGAGAGGATTTAAGAATTATCAATATAGAGATGGTAATTAAATCCATGGGAACAGATTAGATCACCAAGTGAAGTAGTAGTATAAAGAGAAAAGGGCCCAGTACAGAACCCTGATTTCCTGGGAATTAATTACTTTTTTAGAATGATTCTTTTAAAATATTATTTATTTATTTATTTATTTTTGCTTTTTGGAGCAGGGAGGGCAGGGCAGTTGGGGTTAAGTGACTTGCCCAAGGTCACACAGCTAGTAAGTGTTAAGTGTCTGAGGCCAAATTTAAACTCATGTCCTCCTGACTCCAGGGCTGGTGCTCTATTCACTTCGCCCCCTAGCCACCCCCTGAATTAATTGTTTTTGTGCTTAATCATTCAATATTCACTTTGCAAAAGCAACTTAGTGTTTTATTTATAAGAAGAGAAAATCATTGAATAAGGAAAGGGACCTTAGAAGTCATTTATTCTAATGCCCCTCATTTTTTAGACAAGAAAGCAGAGACCCAGAGAGAGGAAGCATTTTACCCAAAACCATACAGTATAGTATGTAGCAGAGCCAGAATTTGAAACCAGGTCTTCTGACTTCAAATTCCTTGACTCTTTTTCCTACATCACTTTATAGATGACTCATGGCAAATTCTCTAATCTAGCTGTCCAATCAAGTAGATATAATTTAGATGTATCTAACTAACTATTATTCCATATGAAAACTTTTAATTTAACTACATACGGTATATGACTTGTCCTATTCAGTCACAGGATGGAAAATGTTTTTCTATTATTTTCTTTAGGTTTAAGGGATGGAACATAAGACAGGCAGTTGTAAACCTATTTGTAAACAAACATCAACATCCCCATCCCCATCCCTGTCTCTAGCCATCTCTCAGCAATCTATGAATTGGAAGGTAGTTGGTGCAAGTCTCTAGGCCAAGGACAGGTATCAGTTGTTCATTGATCTTGGGGTGTGGATATTATCTAAGCTTTACCAATGAAATAGGCTCCAGGGAAGAGGGAACTGGGCAGTCTAAGGAGGTGAGCAAAGTTAGAACAGGAAAAATAAATGTTAGGTTGCAATAATATAGGCATGATATCTAAAACAGGGAGGATGAAGTCCCACTATCCTTTCCCTGCTCAGACCACATCTGGACTGCACTGTTTAGTTTTAAACATAGCTTGCTAGTTTAGGAAGAATAGTGGCAAACTGGAAGATGTACAGAGGAAACTTAACAAGACGGTGAGAAGAATGAAGGGAGGATCAACCAAAGGAACCAAGTGTATTAGTGCTGAGGAAAATATGATTTAGGGAACCACGTGTAAAGCCAATC
>CM053595.1:74709889-74757317 GCA_028646575.1 Pseudocheirus occidentalis | reverse complement strand
TCAGGACTTCTCTTGCCTGGAACTCAAGGATCAGCCAGGACACCAACAAACAAAGTCCCATCCTGTTCATATCTTCAGTCAGCCACTCAGGAACCAAATCCAAGATCTGTCTGTCTCTGAAATTCTCCTGCTTATAAACACTGGCCTTCTCCCAAGTCAACATGGTTCAGGGGAGTGTCTCAGCCAATGGCATTCTTCCAAGTCAACAGGGAAATTCACACCTTTTCGGGGGAGGGGGGGGAATTCACACCTTTTCACCAATGGACAGAGTTCTACACTTAACACTAGGTTACTAGGATCTACTTAACATCTGATCAAACAAATTAATTACCATTACACCATGATAGCGATTTTCATTTATTTAAAGGGTTTCATGTGAAAATACTTGTCCTACTTGGCTCAAGTGAGTAGAACTAGTACAAATGGGTGAAAATTATACAGACAAATTTTGGCTTGATACAAGGACAAAACTATCAAAACTGTCCCGAAAGTGGAATGGACTGATTTTGGAGGTAGTGTGGTCTTCATTATTGGAATATTCTGGTAGAAGCTGCATGACCTCTTGTTTTAGATGTCATAGAAATAATTTCTGCTAAGGTTTGTACTGGATGCTTTGAACTCTAATGTCTCCTACAACTTTAAAATTGTGTGGTTATGTGTGTTTAGGAAAAGATCCCCTACAGGGAGTATTGATAACGTCATGAGGATGTCAGGCTCATGGAATGGATTCACAGAGGATAAACTCTGTGTTCCCTGAGACACATGGATACCAGAAAAACAGGGTCCTAGAAACCAGTATAGGGATATATAGGTAGGGTTGACAACTTAACCAGTAAAGGCAAACCTATGAACTTATGAATGTGCCCCAGGTGAACCAACCTGGGAAGAGATAAAGGGTAAGTGGAAAGAAGGAGAACCTAGAGGGTCTAGCATTGAGATCTCTAGAAGGACAAAGCAAAGAAATATGCATTTATTTCAGATGAAAACTGGAGAAGAAATCTTCAGAGGTCACATAGGTAGGATCTCCTAGCTAGGACGTCAGGGTGAAAGAATAGCATTTTAAGGCCCCTGGGTGGAGGACATAGGCTGTTGGATACATCCTTGCTGGCTAGATCCCTACCTGATAGAAGGTATCATCTGGTGAGAGGGAAAAGGTTTTCCTTTCCTGCCTCTAGACTAGGTTTCCACACACATAGCTAAGGATTTTAGGATCATAGTCGAGAATCACTGAGATGTTACCAAACCAAATCTATTGATTAGAAATATCATCATCATCATCACCACTCAAATTCCTATAGTAGTTTACAGTTTGCAAAGCACTTCCTTCAAAATACCTCTATGGGTTAGGTAGTGCAGAGTTTGTTATCAACATTTTACAAGTGAACAAATCGAGATTCAAAAATGTTGAAATGACTTGCTCAAGATTACACAAATATTAAATTTTAGGGTTGGGACTTGAACCCTGGTCTCCTGGCTCTTAGTTCAGGATTCCTTATATTTTACCAGGTAGGCTGCCCTCTCCTAAAATTGATTTAACTTCTAGCCCAGGCAATATTAGGTCACTTGGCTCCAAGGTTAAGAACTAAAATCTGGCGTGGCTAAGTGGCAGGGTGAATAGAGAGCACACTGGCCCTTGGAGTCAGGAGGACCTGAATTCAAATTTGACCTCAGACACTTAATTACTATCCATGTAACCTTGGGCAAGTTACTTAGCCCCAATTGCCCTACCTTACCCCCTCCAAAAAGCAAAAAAAAAAAGAATTAAGATTTACAGTAAGGGGCAGAGAGAACTAAGAAAGAATAAGACCTACTTTCAAGAGCATTATGTTGTAAGATCAAGATTTCCTGATAAGACCCCTGTAACTTGTAAACTTTCCTTTTTAGTGCATATTATAAATTATCACTAGCTCCCATATTTCCTTGTAGTGCTTAATAGTTAAATCCTTTAAAAGAAGGATATAAACACCTTTTTCAAGAAGTAGAAAAAGATAAAGCCCTGTGTCCTCTCCTTCTCAGACTTATTTTAATGGTAATGGTAATGGTAACAAAAATTTTAATGGTAAAATAGTAACAAAATTCTGCCCCAGGGCAGAAATTCTTCCCCTTGTCATCCTGCATCAACTTCCCACATAATCCCTATCCAGGTCTATTGCATTAGACTAGAATCAAGTCTGCATAATCTGAATTCCTGGGAGAGAGAGGTGACTGTCTGAGGGAAGTGACTAGTGGTCTTGGATAGAGAGCTATGAAGCATGGGCTACCTTTCTCTCCTTATTGCCTGGCTTAGCTATTGACCCTGTACCATACTGGAAGTGGCCTCTAACTTCCCCATCTCTGGCTATAGATGCTGTATCAGAAGTGAATGCAGTGTGATTAAAGAAGAATTTAGGGGTGAGGAATGTGGTGGCAATAATGAAGTAGTTAAGGATAGCAACAAGTCCTGGAAGTTTGCTGGTAGAATGGAGGAATAGGATAACCCATTTTTCCTTTATAAAGGAGTGAATTTTAGAGCCCCTCATTCCCCAAAGTTCTGTAGTCCAATCAGGGATGAAGCAGCTGATTAGCTGTTAGACTTGAAAGTCATTTACCTTTGGGAGCATCTAGTCCAAACTCCTCAAGTTAGAGAGGTGGAAACTGAGGCACAGAGAAAGGAAGTGACTTGCCCAAGGTCAAAGAGCAAGGTAAACACTCAAGGCAATCTTGTGTCTGCTATAAAATATCATGTTTCTGACTTGCTCAATAGCTCACTCTACTTTTTGATTTCAGCTTTCCAGATATCTTTATGGACAGAAAATCCAGATTCCCATCCATTTTTGGCAGAATGTCGCCATCGAAGCTTCAGTTTTCAAAGTTTTCCATAGTCAGGTATTGGCCAGTTGAGCAGCTTCCATTATATTTAGTGGTACTTAGCTGTAGTTGGAATAGCTCAAGTTCTTTTATTAAGTGGATACAGCCCATAAGTACCATATTATCTCAGTCATGTATATAGTACATGGATAGATGTAAATCTATAACTGGGATGACATTTTAAATAGGAATAATTCTTTAGTTTTCTTTGAGATTAGAGGTCTTGAGTTGGGCTTCTTGTGGTCATTTGGCATAGATTTATTAAATACTTAATATGTGAAAAGGCAGATGGATAAGATATGATCATTGCTCTCAAAGAGCTTATAATCTATCAACTGTGGCCTTTCTTTTCACAAAGTATATTAGGTCTTTGGATTTTGATTCAGTATCATTTTTGATCACCACTTGACAGCCTTTCCAAATCATCCAACAATAGTGAAAAGCCTGATATAATTAGAGAGCAGTCTATGATTTGCTGCCTTTATGACCTTGGGCAAGTCACTTAGGTTATCTGGGCCTTTGTTTCCTCATTTGTGGGTTACCACAGGTTAAGCCCTAAAAGCTCTTCCAGCTTTAAATCCTATGATTCTATTTATCAAGTGCCTATGTTGAAGATAATAAGATGAATGTGATAGCATCCCTGCCATTTTGGAGCTGAGTTCTATAGGGGGAAATAAGATATAGATCTTTAGCTATTGTTATATGTCCATTTCTATAGATATAGATCTAAATCAATATAAATATATGTGTAACCAACACAGAACAATCTATAAATGCATGTGAAAGTTATAGACGAGATGAAAGTAATCTTCTCTTCCCTCTCTTTATAGAAGGGAAAGCTCACTAACTATTGCAGGAATCTAATCCCTTAATTATCCTTTATAGTCATGTCAATGTCCTATCTAGCACCAAAGTGCAAGAAATTTTCTGCCTTTGTCTAGTCACACAGTCTGTCCGACAAACATTCATTAAGTGCCTACTTTTCACTCATTCCATAAGTACAATCTGGGGCAAATAGATGTAATCTCTAAATTAGAGAGCTGATATTACTCAATCTTTTAAATAATTTGAGACTTTTTTACAATTAAATTATCTTTCTTATTATGCATTTGATCATCAACACAAACATTTCAATATGCCAAGAGCAAAAGATTATATATGGACCAATGAACTGCTATTAGTGTTTTTCAAAAGTATGCATTAAATTTAAAAAGGCAATAACAAAGTTTGTCCTCTTCTAAAATGCTTTTTCTTTTCTTCTGAGTATTTTTAAATGTTTTATTCTTTTTTTCTAGAAGCCCATCATTTTAACAAATAAGTCAAGCAAAATCCATCAACACATTGGTCATGTGTGAAAATGTTAACAGGTTTCTTCGGTGTTCCCCAACAAAACTAGACTTCCTAACATAGACTTGTGCACTCATTATAAACATTCAAAGAATTATACACATTCTGGATCTATATTGATCTTAGCAGTAATATCACATTTATTCCCAGGTTTAGCATTGTAAAAAAAAGAGGTGATTATCAAAAATAAACACTAGTTACTTAGGGAGATTTTAGCTCAGAACAAATTTAACCATCTGCCAAATAACCTCCAAAAAAAATTAACTCTAGTAAAAACTCTTAACAATTCAATTCAATAAACATTTATTAAGCACCTCCTCTGTTCAAGTGCTGTGTTAAGTACTAAGGACACAAAGATGAAAAAAAAATCCAGCCCCTACACATGAAGAGTTTATAGTCTACATTTATCTGGCCCTGGTCTCCCCATATTTGTATAGAATATTTCTTTCTAATTCACACAGAAAGAATCTTTACACTGGAGTCAAATTCTTGAGTCCACAGTCAGAGAAACTCTAGCGCTTTATATGCCCGCTTGGCTTCAAAAATTCTTCCAGCAGTTTGTCCCATACTTCTAGTTCACTATATTTCTCTGGCCTATATACAATTAATAATTCTCATGTTTAAGCTTTTGTAATTGATTCAAGATGGCACCACTTAAGCCAGAATGGTCATTATTTCCTCTGACTCTCCTTGATCCCTACCCAAGTGACTGAAGAATAAATCTAACTAGTCATGAACAATATCTCTAGGCTGAGGTAAAATTCCCCATGATTAATTATTATTATTTTTTAATTTAGCCTTTTCTCCGACAACCTCTGTATCTTTAGCTCACCTGTTTATTTCTTTGTGAAAGATCTCACTCTGCATCCTTCCTAATCAGGTATTTGTCTTATCTCCATGTAGTTGGTTCCCTAGCAACCACTATATCTGCCCTCCAACTACTACATTGTTGTGTCCCTCTTTTACGGTTCAGGTTTGTCTTTTGCTTTAATCATACCAGAACTGTTATCTGAGGAGTTTATTTTAGTACAAATGTTTGTCTATTTGTTTAGAAGCTTGAAGTTTCATTTTCTGCCAGCGAAACAGAGATACCAGCAAGACCACTAAAAAAAATGTAAACAGCAAAGATTTTAAACAGAAATTTTAAAGTGATCTATAATAAATTAAATAAGTTTTTCCTGTGACTCTTTATGTAATCTTTTTCATGGACATATGTTTTTGAATTGTCTTTTCTGTGAGAATACAAACTGAGCTTACCCTTCTATACAAGTAATTTTGGATCCGAATTAAGCAATGGAGGAAAAAATATATTTAAAAGAATTAGACAGCAAAATTATAATCTTTCAGAATAGCAAATAATATACATGAATATATAATTAATATATATTAATCTTTATTAAGATGTAAAATTATAAAATATTTTACACAGAGAAAATGTGCCTACTGAACAGAGGTTATAGACACATTCTTTGGTTCCTGTAGTTTGAGGCACATTACGGGTGGCATAAAACCCCTTCATTCACCATCTTCTAAAAAGACTCCAGTAAGCCCTGAGGGACCCTAACACCTTAGAGAAAGAACACAAAAAACAAAAGAGCGGCTCCTTAATCTGAGATCCCAGAGGACTCTCAAAAGGAAGCCTACTTTCACTCAGATTCTAATGTGTTAAATGGAGGAGTTCTACTAGCTACTCACTTTGTTCCTTCTACCTCTGAGAATCTGTGATACCCTTAGAGACTTGTATGATCAGAAAAGGAGATGGGATAATCTCATGGTGCATGTAAGGGATCACAACCAACGATTGGTGCTTCTGATTGTTTCAAGACATTCTACAAAATATTTAAAAACCAGAAGACTATTTTCAGTATCTTAAAGTGATTTTCCTCTAGGGAGGATTTGCCTGAAAATGTGAACAAGAGTTGTGAACAAAAGGTTGAGAAGGTGTGGATGACTATGGATCTCTACCAGTGGAAACTGTCTACTTCTGTGGCATCAGAATCACAAACTGTTTGAGCTAGAAAGGACTTTAAAAATATCTAGTTTGGGGCAGTGAGGTGGCAGAGTGAATAGAGGACTGGTCCTGGTATCAGGAGGACCTGAGTTCAAGTCTGGCCTCAAGACACTTGACATGCAGTTTACTAGCTGTGTGACCTTGGGCAAGTAACTTAACCCCATTTGCCCTCCAAAAAGAAAAAGAAAAAGATCATTTAGTTCAATCTCTTTATTTTATAGAAGAAAAAACTGAAGACCAAGTGATTTACACAAGGTGACAAAGCAAGTAAGTTGGCAGAGCTGTGACTTAAACCCATTTCTTCTGACTCCCTTATCAGTGTCCTTTCCATTCTACCATGATTTCTCACTCACCCATAATCTTATTCCTTCTAGCACCACCTTTTAGCCAACTGAATCTAGTCAACTAGTCTTAAAATATTTTAACTCTGATATGCTGTGTAGGACATAAGAATACAGTGACATTTTAAAAATTGTCTTCTCTGATTTTTTTGCTGGGTGTCTCTTAATGGACAGAGTCTTTACAGAACTATTATGTAATAATAATATAAATATTATTATTACATAATTATATATATATATGTATGTATATATATGCTGTTGACAGAAAACATGAAATGTAGCTCTAATTTTCTGCTTTCCAGTGTGTAAGCTTGGGAAAGTGGCTTCCTTTCTCTGGCTTCCATCTGTTAAGTGAAAGAGATGATCCCAAGGATTTCTTTTAGATCAGTGGTTCTCAACCTTCCTAATGCTGCGACCCTTTAATACTCAAATGTGGTCGTATCTGCATGTGGGCAGACCTGCCTGGAGAGAGATAGAGGAGTGGTGTCTCAGTTCCTAAGACCACTGGAAACATATGGTCTTAGGCGACCCCTGTGAAAGGTTCATTCGACCCCCAAACGGGTCACCACCCACAGGTTGAGAACTGCTGTTCTAGATCATAGTATATGTAATATGAGTATTCTGTATTCTAAGCTCTCTTCCAGCTTTAATATTTTGTGTTTTAAAATCCCTTCCAGTTCTAAAAGAAGATTCTGTGTTCTAGTGTTGTAGTGGAAGGAGCATTGTTCTGGGAATCAGGAAGCATAGGAATTAAATTATTATGAGATGTTAGATACATTACTTCCCTTCAGTCTGCACAATGTGAGACGTGAACTGTTTGACCTCCAACTCTCACATATGGTAGATTTAACAAGAAGGTGTCACCTAAATGAAAAATTAGAAACTGTTAAAATAACAAATCCTAGATTGTATTCCCAACACTGGATTCATGTTAAATAAATGGAGGCAATAAAGAATGGGTGATAAATTTTCATTTATAGAGGTGGCATCTATTTAGTCCTCAGTTTTCTTACTGAGAAAATGGTGATAATATCTTTGTCCTGCCTACCTCACAGGGATGTTGTAAGGATAAAATGAGTTGATATAGAGTGCTTTGCAACAATAAAGCATTACCCAAATGTAAACTACCATTATTATTCTGTCCTTGTAACATAACACAGTATAAGTTGGTCATTGTATTCATTGTTAATTGAGGAATTCATCTGCTTTCACTTTAGTGTAATTGCATTATATTTATCCTGGGAGTCAGAGATTTTCCTGTTAGTTCAGTGGCCTGGCTAAAAGCAGTATCCTGAAACATATCCTATTTCTCATTGCCAGCCAGTCTTAGGAGGAAATAGAACTAGTTTGGTGGTATTGATGACCCAATGTCATGGAAAAGAGCTCTGAGTCTCAGGTCACCCCAGGCTCTCAACTCTAACGCTTAATAGTGGTGTGGTTCTCAGCAAGGCACTTCCCCTCTCTGAATCTATTAGTTTATCATCTATTAGTGGGCAAAGTGATACTTTCATTATCTACCTCAAAGGGTAGGTGTGAGGAAAACACTTAACATGCAAACAAATGTAAGCTATACATGGTATAATACTGTGGAAAATGTAGCTGAACAGAAGACCCGAGTTCTTGGGCTGGTTTTACCAATGCAATGGTATACCAATGTTACTTCCGCAGAAGGAAAGGACAAAGCCCCTACTCATTTTGTCAGATAGGCAGCCTTGGTTGAATCTGAGTTTCTGTGTCACCACAAACAAGCTCAACTACGTTGTCAGTAACTTGCTTTGTGACCTTGGACAAATTATTCACCCTTCTGTGTCTTGGTATCTTCTCCTATCAAATGCAGGAGCCTTTTTAGTCTTAGAATGCTAAGCTATTTTGTTTGTCAAGTTCTTTGCCAACCTTAAAATTCGATGCAAATATGAGTTGTTATCACCCTTATAGAAGGAGTCCATTCATTTCTGGCTATTCCTTCACTTCTGAGGGTAGTCTACACAGCACTAAAGTAAATGTCGAATAATATTAATAGCAATAGCTAACACTTGTATAGTGCAATTAGATTTATGAATTGCTTTCCTCAGATCTACGTTGTGAGGCTCACAGTGTAATTATTATTGTTTCCACATTATAGATGAGAAAGTTGGCTCTGAGAGGGAAAACAACTTGTTCAGGGGTCACACAGCAGGCAAGTGGACGAGCTGGAGTCACAAACCAGCTCTGCTGACTCTCAAATCCCCTGTTTTTTCCACTACTATGCTGCTAACAACCTCTCACATCAACCCAACCTTTTGCCTCTTTTCCTGTCCCACATAAAGGTATTTCAGTGTGTTCTAAAGGGACATCACACATCCTTGCTTTCTTGTCTGCATCTGAAATCATCTCAGATCCTTCCAGTCTGTCTGTCTGTGGCCCCAGGATCATTGGTATGTGTGGGGGAATAAAGTTTTCTAGTAAAATTGACAGCAGCCTTAGAGTTGATTAACTCGGTATTGTGAAATTGTAGGGTATCCTCCCAGCTCATGCTCCTACAGTCCATAGTATGAAGCTTTGAGAACTGACTCCCTTGCAGGATTAAGCATAACCTTGATGGAGCCTAGTTTCAGAGAACACTCTCTCTCAATGCCCTGGCTTCCTGGTAAGGTGGAAAGTGTTATGTTTCAGGATGGCGACAATAAGAGGAGATTGGGCCTAAAATATGTCGTTGGAATTTTGGGAAGTTTCCTTCCATTTCAAAAAATGGTCACATCTAGAACTATTCAACGTCACTGAGCAGGTCATAGATGTGCATGTGGAAATTGTGTTATCATCCATAGAGCTAGCCTAAAACAACAGTCAGCTTCTGAAGACAATATGCTTTTGCAAACCCCGTGTGACAAGTTTGTCATTGTGGGAGATGGGCTAGCATTTCCAATGACTAGGCTTTCAAGGAGGCTAACTCCAAAAGGCTTACTTTTGAAGTAAGCATCAGCGCGGAATCATAGCCGGAGTGCTGCAGTTGCAATCAGAGGAGTTGGCTTTGGAGCCTTATTCCATCTCTGACTGGTCTTATGACCTCGTGCAAATCATTTCTCTTCCTTGATTCTGTTTCCTCACTTGTAAAATGAGGATGTTACCATTTTCTGTATCCCCTTATTTTAAAGATCAAGTAAGATAATATGTAGAAAGCAGTTTGTAAACCTTTGAAAACTTTGCAAAGTGCTATGCTGACCTCAACTATTACTGTTATTTTTACTACCCACATAATTTTAGGCTAGCCATTTCAATTTGGTGAGCTTCAGTTTCCTTAAAAAAGAATAGTAAAGGTAAAATGGGGGCAGGTAGGTGGCCCAGTGAATAGAACACTGGCCCTGGAGTCGGGAGGACCTGAGCTCAAATCCAGCCTCAGAAACTTAACATTGAGTAGCCATGTGACCTTGGGCAAATCACATCTTCAACTGCCCTACCTTCCCCTCCAAAAAGCAAAATAAAGAAATAAACAAACAGATAAAAGAATAAAAGTAAAAATGATATTTTAACTCCCTATTTCATGGGACTGTTATACAGAAAATGATTGGTAAAGATTATGAAAATAATATGTTAGCCTAGATAACTTGTAACTTCCTTTAACCATTCCCACCTCTCCCATTCTATGTCTTGTCGTTTCTAACTCTGTCTTTTTTTAAAATTCTAAACTTGCTTCTAACTCTATATACCAAGGTTCTTTACAACTTTAACACATTGTGTCCTATGTTCTTACATTCTTTGTTCCCAGATCCTTTTTATTTCTAAGATTTTTTTATGCCTGTTTTAATTGTACAATGTTATGGAGAGAGAAAGAATATGCTGTTAGTTCTCCTTGCCTTGAACAGACCTTGATGAGGAACAGTAAATGCTGTCACAACTAGCAAAGTCACAGTAATAAAAGTTAGAATTTCTCAGTTCCCTAGTGGGTACCTTTCCTCCTTATTCATGACATGCCCTGAATATGCATAGAGGCAATGTGAGTACAGCCAGTGGCCTTCATATCTGAGTCTTCAGATTTTCAAATTCTTGAACTTGTAAGACCTTTAGACTTCTTCTGGAATCAGCAGGGGAGAAATCACTTTAAAAAAGTAGAATGATGAGTAAACAACCAGTACTTATACAAGAAACACCATTACAAACTGCCTGACTCTCTGCTTGGGGAATTGGGTAATGACAAGTGAAATTTAAAGTACTGTAATGAATTTTGACAACAACTCTATGTTAAGGGAATTCAGATTGCACAAAGAAAAAGTTAGACATCCTCTCTGGACATGATTGCTAATATGCATGCCTAATTTTTAAGTCTTCTCCATTTTTCTCCCTTGAAATCCAATTTTATTAAGAATACATGAAGGGGAAAAAATGTCCCTCTCAAAAGGATATAAAAGGCATGTTTGTCAGGGAAGTACTCTACCTTAGAATAAGGGATAATAAAACTTATAGTCCCTACCAGGGCTATTTAGGGGAAAGTTTAGAGCAGGGGTGGGGAACCTAAGGCCTCGAGACCACATGTGGCCCGCTAGGTCCTCAAGTGTGGCCCTTTGACATTTGTTCTGTGAAGTTTGGATTCTGTCAGAGGACCATACTTGAGGACCTAGAGGGCCACATGTGACCTTGAAGCTGCAGGTTCCCCACCCCTGCTCTAGAGGAAAATAAATCCAAAAAGACTATAGAAATGTGAGTAGCCATTATTATTACTGTTCTTAGCATAGAAAGAGTTTAAAAGAGAGCTTAAAACATAGACTGTTCAAAACTGAATGTAGATGTAACCAAAAAAAAGAGAACCCTGGCTTTGAAGTCATTGGGTCATAGATCTAGTGCTGAAAAGGGGCCTCAGAGATCATCTAGCCCAACCTCCTCGTGTTATCCATGTTACACAAAACAAAACAAAGAAACTAAGGCCCAAACCCAGGTCCTCTGACTCTAGAGGCAAAGGTCATTACACCGTGCCCTACAACCCCATATCAGAAGCTCTGGTTTCCAGAGTTGGCTCCAACATTTACCTGATGCATTTACCTGTTTCTGAACCTCACTTTTATCATCTGAAAATGGGGCTTCCTACCTAACATAGGATCATTGTAATTAAATCAATTTGCACATCTTAAAGTATTACAGAAAGCATGCGCTGTTATCAATATATAAACCTCTGTTTTAGTCAAAGGAAATGCTGGTTACCAGAATTTAACATAGTCTAATTTACCCCTGCTCCTGCGCACTAGAGTTTAGTATGTAAGAGGTCCTCAGTTTGGGAATTGATTGTTTCCTTAAAGCTCATTTGTAAATCAGTCATTTGAAATTTTTGAGTGTAGGATGGCATCTTTATTTCTGTCCGCAGCACCAAGCACAATACTTAACATTGAGTAGATGTTTAATAAGTGCTTATTGATTGGGTGATTCCATCGAAACATTATCCATAATATAATTAAACTATAATACTAATAGTTGTAAACTTGAATTTTGAGTCCTGGGGTAGGAGGCACAAAATGCAGGAGAAAAGCCAGTGAGAGGCAGAGGAGAAAGGATAGGAAAGGGAAGAAGAGAGAATGTGGAGGAAAGAGGAGTAGAGAAAAGGAAAAGAAGAAAGAGGAGATGAGCTTGGAAAGAAAATGTTCTTCCTCTTTTCCCTTTTGCAGAGCTGGTCCTAAATAAAAATTTTAAGTACGTAGCGTTTGTCTCTTTTATTTTTAATTTTTATAATCATCAAGAAACATGAGCATTTCCCATATACATAGAACAGAAAAGGAGGCTTGCACATGAAACCACAAATCTTTATCACATATAGTTTGTACATTTTTTAAGAGAATATAATCGTTTTCTGCTTTTCTTTGTGCCTTTCTGAACTTCCTTCTGTTCTCTTCTGTGCATTAAAAAAACTCTACAATGATTATCTTTTCTTTCCTTTTCTTTGATATCACCATCCCTCCCAACCTTCTTCCTAAAGGTTTCCAAAATAAAAAAATAAAACAAACTTGTAACAAATAGTCACATAAAGCACGTTTGCACATTGACAATGTCTGAAAATGTCTATTTCATTCTGAACATCTGTCAATCATGTAATAAGCATTTATTAATCGCTTATTATGTGCCTGGCCATATAGTAAGCACTAGCCATACAAATAAAGTCACAGAGACATTCTAGAGGCAAAGACAACATGTAAATAATTAGGTGCTTACAAGATAGATACAGAATATGGCTCTTTGTCAGGCAGTGTTGATTATCATGCTTCATTGTTGGGCTAGAGACACGATGCCAGAGGTTATTGCATTGATTAGAGTTCCTAAGTTATTTTTTAAAATTTCTTTTCAGTGTTGTAGTTATTGTATAAATTGCTCTCTCAGATCTTCTTACTTCATTCTGCATCAGTTCATATATCTTATTTGAATTTGTTCTTTTTATAATTTCTTATAGTACAATAATATTCCATTACATTTATATGTAATACTTGTTCAGCCATTTCCCAAGTATTTCCATGATGAATTTCATTTCCAGCCACTTTCCTTAGTTTCCAATTCTTTGTCAACAACAAAAATCACTGCTGCTATAACTTTTTTATACATATAGGTCATTTCCTCCTTTCTTTTTTATCTTTGGGATATAGACTTAGTATAGTCAAAGAATGTGCCAATTTTGGTGACTTTCTGATATAATTCCAAATTGCTTTCCAGAATGATTAGACTGATTCACAAGTCTACTAACAGTAGTAGTATGCCTGTCCTTCCAAATAATTTTAATCCCCCTCTTTTTTTTTGCCAACTTAATGGGTGTGAGGTAGAACCTTGGAGCTATTTTAGTTTGCATTTCACTTATTACAAATGATTTGGAACAATTTTTCATATGGCTATTCATAGCTTGGATTTCTTCCTTTGAGAATTGCCTGTTCATATCCTTTGATCATTTATTTATTGGGAATGACTATTGTTCTTATAGGGCAGCTAGGTGGTACAGTGGGAGTTGTGGGCCTGGAGTCAGGAAGACATCTTCCTAAGTTCAAATTTAATCTCAGTCACTTTTTAGCTGTGTGACCCTGAGCAAGCCATTTAACTCTATTTGCCTTAGTTTCCTCATCTGTAAAATGATCTGTAGAAGGAAATGTCAAACCACTCCAGTATCTTTGCCAAGAAAACCTCAAATGAAGTAATGAAGAGTGGGACATGACTGGAAAAAAGACTGAAACTGTTCTTATACATTTGAATCTATTCTTTACAAATTGTAGATATCACTCCTTTATCCAGTGGTTCTCAACCTTCCTAATGCCGCGTATGTAGGTGTATCTGTCTGCATGTGGGCAGACCCACCTGGAGACGGATAGAGGAGGGGTATCGTGGTTCCTAAGACCATAGGAAATATGTGTTTTCCGATGGTCTTGGGCAACCTCTGTGACCCCTGTGAAAGGGTCATTCGATCCCCAAAGGGGTTGTGACTCACAGGTTGAGAACTGCTACATCAAATAAATATGCTGCCAATACAGTTAATTGTAACCCTTCTAATTTTAACTGTATCTCTTTTGTTTGTGCAAAAGTTTTTCAGTTTTATGTGATGAAAATAGTCTATTTTTATCTTTTTTGATCCTCTTTATTCCTTCTTTGGTCATGAACTTTTCCCCAGTCCTTAATTATGAAAAGTGAATATTCTTGCTTCTAACGTCTTATGTCTAGGTCATATGTCTATTTGGTCCTTTTAAGATATTAATTTAAATCTAATTGTTCTATGACAAATTTCAAATTTACCTAGAAGCTTTTTGGCAAATAGTGAGTTCTTAGCCCAATAGTTATGGTCTTTGGGTTTATCAAACACTAGTCTACTAGATTCATTTGCTTCTGTGTCACATACCATTTCTATTCCACTGATCTACTTTTCTATTCTTTAAACCATTGCCGAATAGTTTTGGTGGTTAATGCTTTGTAGTATATTTTGAGATCTACAACTGCTAATACACCATTCTTATCACTTTAAAAAATTATCTCCCCTGATTCTTGACCTTCTAGTCCTTCAGAGCAGGAGTTCTTAACTTTTTTTGTTTTATGGACCCATTTGACAGTGTGGCAAAGCATATGGACCCTTTTCAAAATAATGTTAAATATATAAAATACCAATTATTTTGAAATATAGTTTTGTAAATTAATTTAGGTCACATTTTCACAGAATAATCACCACAAGTAATTAATATCTCTCTAATAAGTGTTGTATAGTTGTATTCCTAGAAGTTCTCCTTGTCTTTGAGAACTGACTCCCTTGCAGAATTAAGTTCCTGTGTGGGTAGATTCCAAATATTTTATACATTTGGTTATTATTTTAAATAGAATTTCCCTTTGTATACTCTCCCACTGAGTTTTGTTAGTAATATGCAGAAAGTCTGATGATTTGTGTGGGTTTATTTTGTATCCTGCAACTTTGCTGGTTGTTTCAATTAATTTTAGTTGAATCTTAAGAGTTCTGTAAGTAGACCATCATATCATTCACAAAAAGCAACAATTTTGTTTCTTTTTTGCTTGTGCTTATTCCCTTAATTTCTTTTTCTCCTCTTATTGCTATTACTTGCATTTCTAGTACTATGTCAAATAATAGTGGTGATAATAATAGGTATCCTTGCTTTACCTCTCATCTTATTGAAAGGCCTTTAGCATTTCTCCATTACATGTAATGCTGGCTCTTGATTTTAGATTGCTAATATTTACCATGTAAGGAAGCATATTCTTATTCCTTTGCTTTTGGGGAATTTTAAAAGAAATGTGTGTTATTTTTTGTCAAACACCTTTTTTTGGTATCTATGTTATAATTAAGTAATTGGCTATAGTTTTGGCCACCTTCCACCTCCATTTCTATAGCCTTTTCTGCTTCCTAATGGAATGCTTTCTGTACCTTGATGCTGTTTTGTGCTCCTTACAGTGGCAGTCCTCCCCAGATCTGTCCAATGGCTGAAAACTCTCTGCTCTAGGTTAGCCTGCCTCTGTTCCTTCCTTCCCCTTATCCCCATTCAAAACTTCATTTTCTTTATGCAATAGATCTCAGGTATGCGTTAACAGGAAAGCAATCTGATTGAAATAATTCACACCAGTGTCTGATTGGTGGTTTCCAGTGGAATTTTCTTTGCTAAATGGGGAGGCTTATTGACCTGAATGAGTTGCAATTAGCAACTCATAAATTTCTGAAAAATGTGATAAAGTGAGACAAAAAATATTACATATTGCAGTAAAGGAAGCCTTTGGGGCAAGACTTACTGATATGAGTGATAAGAGTCATAGTAGACAGGTCAGTTCTGCCTGGAAGTCTTCTCCTTAGATCAGGTCTCCTAAGGAGAAAGCACGGGGTGGTAGAAAGAAGACTAGCTCTATAATAAGGATCTGGTTTCAAATTTTGCCATATATGTGACCATGGACAAATCATTTCACCTCACTTTACCTCAATTTGCTCATCTGTAAAGTTAAGGAGTAAGACTAGATTGTCCCTAAGGGTCCTTTCATGCTCTTACATTTTCTAAGGCTATATCTTTTATTCTCAAATCTCTTCCAAGTCTTATTACCAGAAATGTATCCACTAGATGATAAATTGTTTAACTATAGCCAGGAGTGTACTGAAACCAGATGGTACCAACTTGGGAAAGCTGATTGTTCAATTTTCTGTGTAAGCACTTAAACCTCAAAAATCTGAAAACACTACAAATCAGGACATGATTTATTTTTTATTGATTTTCTAGACTTAAGAAAGTTATAGAAAAATGTTAATACAGATTAAACTTAACAATGTGTCCTGAATTTTGAAAAAGCCAGTTGTTAATTATCTACCATCACGCCCCAGGCTTACAGCCATCTCACAGATTAAATGGAAAATATTACAAGCAATTTCACAGGCTGGTATATGTGGGTAAGTGCCAAGAGAATGATACAGAAAGCAAATTTTGTGAGTTGTAAAAGGAAAGATCTTTGTGAGGAGGAGTGGTCAGGAGATGTTTCATAGAAGTGGTCAAGAATGAAATTGCATCTTGAAGATTGAGTTGATTCAAATAAGTGAAAAGGGGAGCAGTATTTAAGATGGGATGAACAGAATGGACAAGGATGTGAGCAGGATATGTTCAGAGCTCAGTAAAAATATTAGTTTGGCTAGAGTAGAGAATTTGTGAAGAAGAGTAGTGAAAGAAAAGGTAGAAATGCTTAGTTTTTATCTAGATAGTGAATGTTGGGCTAAATGGGAAGACACTTAATGAAGTAAGAAGTACCAAGAAAATGATATATTCAATAACAATAACAATGTTAAATGGAAAGAAACAAAAAAATGAAACCTAGCACCTTGTGATCATTATAACCAAGCTTGGCCCCAGGGAAGAGAAAAGAAATTGGATTCTCCTTTCTTTGCAGAGGTAGGAGGCTATGGATGTGAATATACTCAGACGTGGTTAGTATGTTGGTTAATTTTGTTGAATTAACTGCTTATTCCCCCTCTTTTTTATTCTTTGTTATAAGAAATAGATCACTGAGCAGTGGAGGGGTGAGGGTTATCTTCAGAAATATAGTGATATAAAAAATATCAATTAAACATAAAAAATTAAGAGAAGCAGCCTAATGTAGCAGAGAATGTGATCTGCTTTGAATCAGAAAGATCTTGATTGAAGTCCTTTTTCAGACAGTTAAATTGTGTGATTCTGGAAAAGTCACTTAACCTCCTCTCTAGGCCTCTGTTTCTTCATGTGTAAGATGACAGGACTGTACTTAGTGACATCTAAGGTCCCTTCTGGCTATAAATCCGTGATCTGATGAATGTTGGGCCAAGGAGTTTAGACTTTATTTTGGGGGTAATGGGGAGCTCATGTGATGAAATGACATGTACTTTCCATTTATTTGACTAGTTTTTTCACATTTAGATCTGTATAAGTAAATCTTACTTCCCTGTCAAGCAAAAAGAGGTTTGAAATCATAGAATCACAGAATACAAGAGCTGGGAGGGATCTTAGACTATAGAATGTAAGCAGTAGATGGGATGCTAGAGACTCATTCTCCCAAACTAAAGCTAAGGGAAGTTAAGGGACTATATTTTTGGCAAGTGTTAATAGAACTGTCTATTAGCTACTATAAACTGGCCAACTGCTCTAGGCCCTTACCTTTTGGAAGTCTTTTTATTGCAGAGGGGGTTAGATAGCCTATCCTACCTGCACCCCCAACCCTATAGAATAGTATAGATGACTTTCCTTTTAAAAGTGAAATACCAATTTGCTCAGGTTTCTGGGATATGACTATTTAAAGACTTTTGTTTTTAGCCCATTTGCAAAGGGGACTGACTTACTGAGCAATATATAATTGGATCAACAAAAGCACTTTTAAAAGCTCTGAAATTCTGTTCGGCAATTTAAAGTTTTTAAGCAACAATGGATGAATCGTTGGCTGACATGTGAAATTAACACAGGAAGGCAATTGAAAGAAAAGAAGCTAAATTCCATTCCCAAATTGGTACACATTATGCAGAAGAGAGTTAGGGCTATCATGGAAAATAAACACAGCCTGAAGGGATTTAAATGCCAGGGAATAAGAGAGAAATTATAGTCTAGAGGAAGAGCAGTTTTTACACATGCCAGAATTAGAGAGCTTTTACTTTTCTCCTGCTTATTGTCTCCATTTGGTGCCCTATACTTTGGAATGGAGCATGTTTATGTAAGGGAATGTTTTGTGTTGCAAACATAAGCAGAAAAACCCAATAATTAAGGGAGCCCTTTTATTAACAAAGCTATATGGGCTGAAGCTTAAAGAAATTGGCCTTTCTGCCTATTTTTCATAGTGGTAAAATGGAGGCTGATACGCCAGTTGTAATGGTAGACAAAAGAATATCTTGTCATTGCCAGAAAAATATAAAATCCTATTTTATGCATAGCTGCATAGCTGCAGCCTTCCCTTTTGGTGGGAAACGTCCAAAACAAGAGAGATTCAGAATATTCTGGGTGGCCTTTTCCTGTCCACTGTGATTGTTGGGAAGCTGCCTGTATGGATTTCTACAGGTAGAAGCAATACTAAGGGATGGACAAAAGTGTTTTGTGGGACTGAGTTCATTTATCACTTACTCTGTGCCCCATACTGATACTGCAATTACAACTCCTTCATTTTGGGAGAATCCCTTTATAAGTAGAAGAAGCCCTTTTATTACTATCATTTATTGTCATTTTGTTTATATGTTTAGTTCATATTTTTCTTTTGAAGTATAATTACTGATAACCTCATACTTTACAAAGTTGAAGTTCAATGATTTTCTCCTATTTGTAAGAACTTAAGTATACTTTTACCCTTCTCCTCTAAGATCATTTTCCCCCCTAAAGTCATTATCAAAATGATTATTAGAAGCTGAATTGGGCAGAATGCTCACTCTGAGAGAACAACCACTTTCCAGATATCAATGAATGTGTATTATGTAGGTCACTCTCAGTTTGCATCCCAGATAACAGCCATCTATACTTGAGGTTCCTAAGAGTTTTGAATATGACAAAGCTGAGTTGTCTGAACAACCATTCATGAGTTTGAAAAAGATAAAAGATAGTTGATAAGCTTAGACATATATATCTTGGCCAACTAGTGCTTCCAAAATTTCAAGATCAATCATAAGTAAAAACATAATGACAAGTAACATCAGAAAAAAGGGAGCAACCACCACTCAGCCCCAAATCACAGTGCACTGAAGACCCATTCTATTTACATGGAATCTGACAAGACACTGAATTCCATCACAGACCCAGTAGGAACATTGGAGGCAGTCATGCTCTCGTACCCTTCTCAGTCATCTTGGGGTCTAAATGACTATTCTGTGTCTTTAATCAACTCCATTTGGAAATGTAAGTTTTATGTTGGGCTTTGACTTTTTGGTGGCTCAATTACCATATAACTTTTTAGGGAGAATTTGCTGCTCAATGTTGGGGAATGAGCAGTGGAAGCTGGTCACCTGTCCAGTCTCTGAAACAGTCTCCTAAAACTGCAGTATAAATAACAAATACAGAAGATAGAATTTTAGTCCTAATCTTAGCTAGCTGTGTGACTTTAACCAAGTCATTTGGACTCTCTGAGTCTCAGTTCTCTCACTTATAAAAAGAAATAGTTGGACTTAAATGATCACTAAGTCCCTAAGGGCTGTAACACTTTAACATATCTATTATTCTATGTTCTTTGTGCCAGCATCCAAAGTTCTAGAGCTCTAAAATTTTATTTTCTAACATTCTATTCTGAGCTCCTTTCCACTTTTAGCATTCTATGTCCTAAGGGTCCAGCCAGCTCTCACATCTACTCTTAACATTGTACTAGTGTTTGGTTCTATGGCACAGGGCAATAGGGTCTTCATACTTTTGCTCTCTAGTTTTTTCCATAGCCAAAAACAGGGACCATGAAATGAGGCAGCTTACTATACAGTATAATTTGAAGAGTATTTTGTGTATTTCTTCCTTTTACCCAGTCACAAGTATGTCACTCCACTTTCATACTGCTGAATCAGTTCATGCTATTTTAATGCCCTCCTCTGAGTTAAGACTTTAAAGGTCTCCTTTCAAAATATAAATGATGGGATGACATCTTAATACACTATTGACCTGGTCTTGGGGTATAGGCAGGGGAGCATGGTAAAGTAGAAAGGGGGCTGAGTTTGGAGTCAGAAGATTGGGGGTGAATCTCAACTATGACACTAGCTATATAAAAATGAGCAGATAACTTGACCCCTTTAAGTCAACCTGTTTTCTTTCCAGGAAAGTAGGAATGATAATATACTATTGATTACCTTATTACTACTATTCTCCAGGACTGTTATGAGGAAAGTGCTTTTTAAACTTCAAAGTGCTATATAAATATGTGCTGTTATGATTGATAGAAAACACATTGCCTTGGGAGTTGGTCCTAGCTCCCCAATTTGACCGTGCTATAGCCATCCACTGTATGCCCCAATGTAAATCATCTTTCTGGTGACTGTTTCTTCTGCAAAATGAGGTGTAGTGTAGGTGAGGTGTAATGGAAAGAGTGCTAGCCATGGAATCAGAAAACATGGGTTTGAAGCCTAGCCCTTCCATTTATTCTCAATGGGACCTTGCACAAATCCCTTCCCATGTCTGAGTCTGAATAAATATTTTTTATATATTTTATATAAATTTTATATATTTTATATAAATATAAAATGAGAAAGTAGGACTAGATTATCTCTAAGGTTCCTCCAGTGTTAGGGGTATATGAGTCAAATGCCTTGGAAAAATTACTCTCATCGATGAATTTATCAGAATAACTGCAGACATTTCTCCATACTCTGAGGGTCTGGGATTCCAGAGAGGTAAATTCGGGAGCTTTTAGCATATTGGAAAGAGCCCTGGACTATGAATTAGGAGACCTGAGCTCCAGTTCTGGCCCTTACTAGCTATGTGACAAGTCATTTGTGCAAAATCATATAACCAGCGAGAAATCTAATGAAAAAGAATTTTATTTCATGTGAACCATGGTGCCAGATAAAATGTTCTAGGGTTCCTCTAGTTTGCATTCTTAATGGATTAGGATACACAAAGCTCAATAAAACTATTACCCAAAGGAATAATTTGCATAATTTAAATCTTTTTTGTCATTTGCTCATTTTCATATCATAAAACTAGCATTTCCATTAAAATGCTATTAAGAACATTTCCTTTCTGTATTTGTGACAATTTAGATTGAAATCTGATCCCTGGTATTACCCCCTGCATTGATGACAGTTTGGGGTTTTTTGCTTTCTCATTTCTGTCGATAGCAGATTTTCTCTATGAGTGCATTTTCCTCATTTATGTAAAAGCTTTGGATTAATAGCCTCTGAGTGATATCTGTAAAGATTGAAGGTGCTTTTTGTCCTAAGATTATTCATCAGAATGCAGAAAAGATTTGCGCTTGCTGCCATTTCAGAAGTAAGATGGCACTGAGACATTGTTGATATTTGGGGAAGTCCAGGCCTCAATTTACATCACAGATGCTTAGTGTTGATTGGAATTTCAAAGGTCATCTAATCCAAAACCTGCCTGGAGTTTGACTCTTCTCCACAACATGCTGGTTAGACAAATGGTGCCTAGCTTCCACTTGAAGACTTCTAGGAAGAAAGAACTCATTTTCTTTAGTGTCAGCCTTTTCAAATATTGAACAGCTCCTTAGAAGGTTTCTATTTTGATTAAGCCATGGCAGAGTTGATATAACATAGAAGACAGAGCATTAGCCTTACCAGAGTTTGACCTGCCTCAGTCCCTTCCATATGTGACCATAGAAGTCACCTATCCTTTCAGTTTCCATCTTCCCATCTTTAAAACAAGAATATCGTTATTGGCATAATCCCTTTTGTGGAGCAAAGTTATTGGAAGATATAGATAAGAGTCACAAGAGGAACAGGGTTGTGGTTTTGACTGTGTGAGGAGATAGTCACATTGAAGATCAAAGATCCATTTGGGTACCTACATCAGAGAGTTATTAGGAGCAAAGTGTATGGCAAACCTCAAAGAGCTATGTAACAGAACTTTTAAAGTTCAAAGGGATTTGAACAGCCGTCTTGTTCAATCTCTGCCTGAAAAGGAATCTCTATAACATAACTCAACAAATGTTTATCCAGTCTCTGCATGAAGGTCTCCAGTTTGGGGTAATGGAGTACATTTATAAGCAGCCCATTCCAGTTTTAGATAGCTCTAATTGTTAGGAAGTTTTTTCCCTTAAATTAGGCTTAAATTTGCCAGTTTATAACTTCTACCCATTACTCCCATTTTTGCTTTCTGAGACTAAACATATCAACATATTGTTGGGTTGGTTTTTTTTCACATGACAACTCTTCAAATATTTGAATACAACAAATACCCCACTGACTCCTCTCTTCCCCAGGCAACCAGTTCGAATGATCCTCATACGACATGTTCACAGGACTATTAATCATCCTGGCTGTCTTCCTGTGGTTGCTTTCCAGCTAATCAATATACTTCTACACTGTGGTATTCAGAACTAGGAACCCACTACTCTGATGTGATCTGAACAGGACTGAATAGAGCAGGATCCTCCATCACTTATTCCCAGAATAAGAAATTTTATTTTTTTTTATTTTTTTTATCCTCTGAATGTAGCCTAATGTCATATTACATTTTTTTAACTACTGTGTCTCTCTAATCTTGTATTTGTAAAGCTGAGTTTTAAAATCCAAGTCTAAGTTTATATTCCAGAAAGGGAAGCTGTGATAAAAAAAACAAACAAACTGGCATGGGTTCCAGGTCAAGTGACCAAGATGAAATATTAGGCATTTTCTCCAATCCTCACTAACTCTCAGAAAAAAACAAAACCATGAGCACTCTTCCCCCAAGGGGAAAAATGCTCTAGCCTCTCAAGACCTATTTGGATCCTGACTCTGACATCCAGTGTGGTAACTATCCCTCTTGGCGTGGTGTTTTTGATGAACGTAACATCTTTGCTTTTATTCAAATCACTTTTTTTTAAGGACTTAATAGCACAGGGCTAAGCACAGATCTTTGGGGTGCTTCATCTAACTATCATCTAGTAAACATATCTCCATCTTCTCTAATAGAATAGTAAAATAATTCACATTTTTTGCTAAATCTACAGCACTCTAGCATGGTACCTGTTTATTAACCTTGTCATAAAAGGAAATGAGGGTAATATAGCA
Organism: Pseudocheirus occidentalis; assembly: GCA_028646575.1. NCBI lineage: Eukaryota > Metazoa > Chordata > Mammalia > Diprotodontia > Pseudocheiridae > Pseudocheirus > Pseudocheirus occidentalis. Next base: position 74,734,162 of record CM053595.1, on the reverse strand, counting down.
TGACCTGTTCTTAATGAAGCTGTAATATTTTGTTTCTGTATCATCTAAATTTCCTTCTCTATCCCTTTCCTCTTCAAAAATGAAATCTTTGGGGCGGCTAGGTGGCGCAGTGAATAGAGCACTGGCCCCTGGAGTCAGGAGTACCTGAGTTCAAATCCAGCCTCAGACACTTAACACAAAAACTAGCCGTGTGACCTTGGGCAAGTCGCTTAACCCCAATTGCCCTCCAAAAAGCAAAACAAAAAAAACAAAAAAAAACGCAAAAATGAAATCTTTATAACAAAGTTTTGTTTAAAAAAAAGGAAAGAAGAGGGTAAAATTTGGCAAAACTTAATCAAAATATTTTTAAATGATTTTATATGAAATGGTCCACAATCACCCTATACCAAAGACAGGGAGGTAGATGGAGATGTCTTTTCATTTCTTCTTCCTTGGGCAAGACCTGTTCTTTATAATTCTTCAGTATTAATTGTTTTATGGTTTTGTACAGATACTTGAAATATTGTAAGGTCCCTGTCTCCAATTATAGAATATACTTCTTCCCCAACAAGAGTAATTTTTAGTGGGACTTCCTCCATTGAGTCAAGATTCCCCCTTTTCTCTCTATTTCATCCCTTAGCAATTTGCCACCTTACCATTCCTCTTGTAGCTTTTCTAGCTGAGACTATAGGAGAGATATATTCTTCATTGTTCTATATTCCAGCTCTCTTCTACCCTTTTATATGCCATCCCCTTCTCCAATTTAGTCACCAAAAGTACATTGGTTTGTGTTTGGGGATAGGTTGAAGGATTTAGTCTGATGTTTCAGGCTCCTCCATTTGCGCTTCTCGCTTTCTTTAAATTCTACTGCCATCTTTATCTCCACCTTAATAGCTCCTCTGCTGTTGTTGTTTAAACCTAATAGGCAACTCTTTTTGTTTTTCTCTTAAATGTATTTAGAAATGGGGAAATTTAATTGCTTTTTTTCCTTCAGTAGTAATTGTATGTATTTATTTTGTGTTTCTGTTGTTTATGGTACTTACAAGTTGAATAATCTGCTCTTTGTTTTAAAGTAATGTTTCAAATACATCTCTTTTGTTAAATATGCATCTTTATTAATTGATTATTGGGCTGAAATGTGTAGGTTGTATCATTTTGAATTGCTTTTTGAGTTCCTTTGCTTTTTAGAACATATGTTCCATTCCCTTCTGTAGTTTCTGGTGAGTGCAGAATAGTCTTGTGTTATTTGAATTTCATTTCTTTTATATTTGAAATTTTTTATTTTTTAAATTTATTTATTATATTTGAATATTTCCCCTGGTTGATTGCAGAATTTGTTGTTGGTCACTGATTGTTAAATTTAAACATCATGTATCTTGGAATTTGAAGCATAATCATTATCTAGAAGCAATGAGTGGGAAAGGTGGTTCTCTAAACTAAGGATGGCCCCAGGCAGCCAGGAATCTACTTATCTCTCTCTTTCCAGACTCAGTGTATCCCTCTCTACCTACTGTTCTGGGCAGAACCTCTATCTGATGTTTGTTGCTACAAGACAATGTGAGAAGTGCAGGGGTATATGGTGTGCAGTAGCAAGAAAATTCCTGAGTATGTCCCAAAGCATAAACCAGTGGGGTTAGTTTGTGTGCTTTTCGGGATTGTGGAAGCCCATGGAGGGGAGACACTGAGTGAGTTCCTACATTAAGGTTTAGGATTACCACTATTAATTCATTAAACTGTCACCTCATTGGACTTCTTCCCTTTTTTGTCCTATAGAAACAGATGTGATTGCTGTATTTCTGGTGTATAATTCTTTTAGGTTTTTTTATTTCGCTTGGGGGAGGAGGGGTGTTGGTTTTGCTTTTTTCTGAGAGTTAGTGGGGATTGAAAAAATGCCTAATATCATCTTGGTCACTTGACCTAGAACCCGTCCTGGTTTGGGTTTTTTTTTTTAATCACAGCTTCCCTTTCTGAATATTCATCATTCCACTTCCCCTTTAATGATCCATTCTAAAAGTCTTCCAGGAATTTAAGTCAAGCTATAGCCTTTGTACTACTTATTTTTTTTGAAAATCAAGACAATCTTGTTGTACTTCTGTTTTCCTTGATTTTTCAAATACTGCTGTCATGGGTCATCAATCACATCTGCCTATTCTTTCAAGTACTTGAGTATATAGTTCATCTGGGCCAGGTGACTTGAATTTTTAAAGAGAAAATCCATGCTTTCTTACTATCTCCTTATTTATCTCAGATATCAACTTTCTTCTTAGCAATTTTTAGTTCAGTCATTTCCAGTACAAAGGTCATTTTGCTTGGCAGAAAAATCATAAGCAAGATAGGACTAGAGCAGCTCAGCCTTCTGTTATCTATTCTGTTATCTCAGCCTATCTGTTATCAGTTATCTTCATCCTGTCCACCCAAAGTTATAGTCCTTTCTATTCTTTGATCCCCTTTTTCTTCTGGTATAGTTTTAAAAGAACTTTTTTTGTGGTCTTTACTTTTCTTTCCAGTTTAGGCTAATTCAGAGCTTTAGAACTCTTGAAACTATTTTTACAGGAATATGCTACACTTTATTAATATAATTTGTCTTTACTTCTATCTCCTCTCTGTGTATTTTCTTTTTTTTTGCTTTTTGGAGGGGGGAAGGCAGGGAAATTGGGATTAAATGACTTGCCCAAGGTCACACGGCTAGTGTGAAGTGTCTGAGGCCGAATTCAAACTCGGATCCTCCTGACTCCAGGGCCTGTGCTATATTCACTGTGCCACCTAGCTGCCCCACTCTGTGTATTTTCTTTTTAATCTGTGGGTTGATGATTTATTTGTGTAACCATATTAACCTCTTCACAAAACTCCCATTTTTGCCCCTCACTGGACTTGTTTACCCTTGTATCTTCAAATTTTCACTCTTAAGAGTTTACCATTCCTCCTAAGTTAACTTCCATTGTAGAATTTTATCCCATGGAATTTTACCTTTTCCTCCTATGAAACTTTTGAAATCAGCTTTCTTAAAATCTAGGATTCATGTCAGACTGTACTAGTACTTCCTATATCACAAACTGTAACAGGTAGTGGTCACACCACCCCCTTGCCCTGGAGTTCCCTTCATTTCCACTTCATGAACTAGTTCCTCCTCAATGTTAGTGCAAATCAGCTCTATATAGACTTTTTGAAGCATAAAATTATCATTGAGGCAAATCAAGAAGGTATTAGGTGTTCTTCCTTTGTCAAAGAGAGTACCACAAGCAGCTGTCTGGATAATTAAAGTCCCCTGTCATTACTATACCATGCTTTTGTGCCAGACTTGTGATTTGTTTCCCCAGCTCTTAATCTGATTCCTCCTTCTGTCTAGGTCATTTGTAGAATATGCTGATGACAAAATCATTTCTTTTATTCCTCCATTGACCTTCACCTAAGTGCTCTCAGCTATGCTTCCCATCTGCTTCTTGGGTTTCCTCACAACATATACCCTCTTAATACATGATGCTACCCCACCCACATACACACTTGTAATTCTCCTGTTCCTTTTTAATAAGTATACCTGTTCAGATCATATTCCAGGCAGAAATTCTATCTCTTCTCTATGGCTCCTACCTCTTTTAACTCTTTTCCTCACCCTATACCTCATGTCCTTTTTATTTTAAAGTTCTTTTCATTAAATGTATAAGACCAGGCAAATGCATTTTTACCAGCCTTTGTTAGGTGCATCTCATCCATGGCTAGGAGCCTGTCATTTCTCTACTTTAAACTAGAAGTCCAAGTTCCATTTTCAAGCACCATTTTCCCAAGTCAATCATTCAGTCTATCTTATGTTTTTTCTTCTTTCCTTCTTTGATTTCTTTTTTCTTTCTCTCTCTCACTTTCTTCCATTCTCTCTTATTTCTCTCTGTCTTTCTTGTATTCCATGTCTTTACTGGGCAGCAGTGAGGAGAACATAGCCTGTGACACCGTGATCTTCATATCTTGCTCAAGATATGGTGATTTTAGGCAATACTTTTTAAAAGTATTTTTTCAATTAATAAAATTCTATCTTCTCTCCCTCCTTCCTTCCCTAATCCCTACTGAAAAAAGGAGAAATACAAAACTTTTCTAACAACTCTGCATAGTTAAGCACAACTATTTCCTATATTGGTTTGGCAATACTTTTAAAAGTTCCTTTTCTAAGTATTAGTTGTTCTCATGTGAATCACCAGAAGTGGATAATAGTCATCCATTCTGACAGATTTGTCATCAGTCTTAGAAACACATTCCAGAAAGATAACAGACATTTCTGTTGCAGTTATCAGATTTACAAACAGCTGCCTCAGTATCCCTGATTAGGGATTCATTAGCTACCAGTATCAGTCTTTTCTTTCTCTAGCTCTTTTTGGGTGGTCTATGGCCCTTCCTTATCATCCCTGAAGGTCAAGAAGCTGCTCTCTCTTCAGAACACATGCGGCTTTTTGCTTTTGTAGATCAAAGTGTACAATTGTCTTTTTCTTTCCTTTCCTCCTTTGTGTGACATTCTTCTACCCTCTATTTCCCTCTCTTTAAGTTTTGATTTGCTTTATTTTTATATTACAAACTTTTACAGATTGCCTGTGAGGTTTCATATAAAAAATTAAAACAATTAAGTAAAATTAGCAAAATAATGACCTCATTTGAAAATTTATGCAACATTTCACATTTGTAGCACCACTCCCTTATACCACTTCTATTTTTAAAAGTTATTTTGTTTTAATTAATTAATAATTTAAAATATTTAATTAATAAAAGTTTTTTTTTGTCTTACGTCCCACTTCATTGAAAAGGAAAGAAAAGAAAAGGAGATCATTTATTACAAATATGCACAATCAAGCAAAACAAATTCCCTCATTGACTATGAGTCAAAAAAAAATGTGAGTCTCCTTAAAACTGTGTGACCTTGGGCAAGTCACTTAACCCATTTAAGCCCTTCCTTCCCCCCACCAAAAAGAAAAATGTCTCATTCTATGCCCTGAATCCATTAATTCTCTGTCAAGAGATTGTTAGTTTATTGCTTTTTGTTTCTTTTGCCATCTCTCCTTTGGAACCGTGGATGGTCATTGTTTTCATCCTAGTTCATACAGCTTCCAAAGTTTTTTTGTTTTTGCAATGTTGCATCATATAAATTGTTCTCTTGGTTCTGCTTATTTCATTTTTCATCAGTTTACAGAAGTTTTCAAAATGGATATTTTTATAACGTTGGTATTGTAGTATACATTGTTTTTCTGTTTTTGCTTACTTTACTCTGCATCAGTTGCTGTCTATCCATGTCTCTTTGAAATCATCTGTTTCCTCATTTTTTACAGCACAACAGTATATCTTCATGCTCACATTGTTGTTTCATTCATATCCAACTCTTCATGATCCCATTTGGTGTTTTCTTGGCAAAGATACTGGAATAGTTTGCCATTTTCTTCTCTAGCTCATTTTACAGATGAGGAAACTGAGACAAACAGGGTTGAGTCACTTGCCCAGGATCACACAGCTGGTAAATATCTGAGACTGGATTTGAACTCAGTCTACTTGACTTCAGGTCTAGTGCTCTAGTAACTGTGCCATCTAGCCACCCTTCATATTCATATACTAAAACTTATTTAGCTGTTCCTCACTTGACGTGCTTCCCTTTAAGTTTCCAGTTTTTTGCCATTACAAAAAGAGCTAAGATATCTATCTATCTAAAACCTTTTCCTCTTTCTTTTTATCTTATGGGGGTATAGAACTAGCAGTGGTATAGCTGGATTAAAGGGTATGTGCTGTTTTGTGTATAAATTATCTTTTGGGTATAATTCCAAGGTGCTTTCCAGAGTGCTTATATCCATTCATAGATCTACCAATAGTACAGAAATATGCCTGTTTTCCTATAGTTCTTCCAACATTTATCATTTTTTTGTTATCACTATCAATCTGAAGAGTATATTCTACTTTCTAACCTTTTCACAAAGGTCTAGTTATCTCTTTTACTATTTCAGATCTTCTGCTTCTTCAAAGTTCTCATCTCTCTATCTCTTTATTAAAGGAATACTTAATTGATAGGGAGGGCAGGGACTATTTTATTTTTGTCTTTGTATCCCTAGCACCCAGCACAGTATTTGGCACAAACTTAATAAATGTTTGTATATAATTAATTGTCCTTAATAATCTGGAGTGTGAAAAGGGTGTTCCTGGCCCCCTTCTCCTTTTCTAGAAGATAAAACTAGCCTACACTTGGAAAAGAGATAAGAGTCACTTGACTGTGACAAAATATATATATACTCTGCATATCACTGCAGAATTCTTCCTGGTGAATTCCTGAGATTGATATTCTCAGCCGTATTAGTTGAACCACTTATGGAATTTTATTCTTTGCTTCCTAAGCAACATCTTAAGAGCGCTACAGCTTTTGATTACTTTACTTGACAGTCATACCCAACTTTTTTTCCTGGTCAGCAGTTTTAGAGCCACAGTTTACTTCTTCCCCCTTCTCTCACTGACCATTTATTCACCCATTAATTTGTCTTTCTTACCAATTGGTTTTATTTGCCTTTTCTTACTACCCCTTGCCAATTATTTTTCCCTTGAATGCTTCTCTTCGGGTTTTTACTCCTCAGTCTTTTTCTCTTGTCAGATTGAGTCTTCATTCAATTTGTGCTGAAATTCTCTCCACTTTATCTTCCCCTAAATCCAATCTCTGGCCTTCTTTATACATTCAGCCACCTCCAAATTGCCTTTTACAAAGTCTTCTTCCTTATTCAGCTTAAAACCTCTCTCTATTCCCCAACTCTTCCCACATTCTTCCTCCCCTCCCCCAAAGTCAATATGAGTTTCTGTTTAGTAGTTACTTGTTTCAGCAGAATGTAAGCGCCTCAAGGCCAGGATTGTTTGATTTTTGTCTTTTGATCCCTAGCACCTAAGAAGGATTTTTGCTGTCCCTGAAAGTATTCAAGATGTATGTGACTTGAATGACCAGTCATGGAAAATATTGTAGAAGAAATTCTCTAAGGTTCTATGTTGCTAACACTCCTTGGTTAAAAGAGTCACTGGTTTCAATGTCATGGCAATCAAAAGAGAAATACAGAGAGAGAAACCCAACTGTGCTATTCATAGACTATTTCCTTTAAAATGACCTATCTGTAAGAAAAACCAATGAATTATTCATTGGTATGCTGAGTTTTGATGAAGGCCCAGACAATTAGAGTTTATGATATCCTCTGTCATCTGAGGACATGTTTCCCAACTATTTGTCCTCCTACTTTTCTGACTGAGGTCTTCCTTCTATCCCTTCCCCAAATTTAAGGCTTGGTTACTTTAACAATAGTCTTAAAGTGTCTGAAGACAGTAATATTGTTAGTTTTGAGTACAAAAGATAACAATTTACATTTTGTGTGCATGGGCAAAGGACTTGTGTCTATCAACCGTATTATGATTAATCTCAACTGGCAAGATTTGGGCACAGAATTGAATAGACCAAAGATGCTATTCCCTTTTCACAATAAACTCTAGAATGCTATGAACCCTATTATCACTGAAAAACAAACTTAAACTGGCTATCTTGGACTGTGTGGAATTAATAGAATATTAGATATGATCCTAGGGGAGTCAGCTGATTCTCTTAGCCTCAGTTTTCTTATCTTTAAAAGGGTAATAAAAGTAGTACCTATCTCACAGGGTCGTTGTATGGATCAAATAAGACCAAATGTGAAATGCTTTCCAGCCTGGAATAGAAAGAGAGCTGGTTAGAGACCATATAATTCAACCTTCTTATTTTACAGAGAAGGAAACTGAGGCCTAGAGCAATCAAGTGATTTGTCAGAGATCATACAGTAAGTTAGTGGCAGAGCCAGTCTCTTGTCTTCCAGTCCCTCTTTCTACTCATCAAGACTTAATTATTTCAGCAGCATCCAACTAAAATATTGCATGTCCTGCAATATTTTTTTCCTTTAAAATGAAAAAGTCATGCCAAAGGTAGGCAATTCACATGGTTTCTTTGTGAACTCAAAGTGAAAAAAGATATTAAAAACAAAATCAGTTGTGGTTCTAGGTAACATTTCTTTCTTCTCACATCTTTGATAGGATTGTTATGATAGCTTCCCCCCAATACATTTGTGTCTACCTCAGTTGTACTATGATTATACTCCTGATAATTGGAGTTGTGATCAAATGAAGATTGGACTGAAAATATTATATTTGGCATCAGGAGACCTGAGTCCAAATCTTGGTTGGACTATTAACTAGCTATGGGATCTCCACTTTTAGAGTCCATAGTTTACTTCTCTTTAAAAGGAAGAGACTGAACTAGATACTTTCTAAGGTCATGCACAGCCCTGACTTTTCTTATTCTGTACTGTAGCATCCTATGATAGAAGATCCTTTCTAACCCTAACATTGTATGTTTTAAGATAGCTCTGTTTCTTCTAGCCCTAATCCTTATGCTCTCATCTGTTGTCTGGTAAATGCAATAAAGGAAGTTCTGTTTATTTGTTTTTTATGTACTTCAGATCTGAACAATGTAATAAAATATCAGGAATGAGAGAAGAATCCAGAGAGGGAACAGATGTACCACGGCCAACAGAAATTTTTGATTCAGAGGCTTATATGAACAATGAAGCCAGTTTACCCTCGATCTGCCTCAAGCAAGTATTCCCAAAGTATGCAAAGCAGTTCAACTATTTGCGTTTGGTGGACAGGATGGCCAATCTATTTATCCGATTCCTTGGAATAAAGGGGACAACAAGGTTGGGACCAACAGGGTTCCGCACCTTTATCAGGTGGGTAAGGCCAGACTTTACTCTGTATTTTCTTAAGCTATATATGGAATATCCCTGTCTGTCTCTGCTAAATTGGAGCACCCAAGTGTTGCTCAGTGGAAAGAGTTTTGACATGGAATCAAAGGACTAGGTTCAAATTCTGTCTCTGATGATTATTACTTTTGAGACCTTGAGGCAGTCACTTAAACTTACTGGTCTCAGTTTCTTCACCTATAAAATGAGGGGTTTCAGCTACATGTCTTCTGAAGGCTCAGCTCTAGATTTGTGATCTTATGACCACCACATTTTTCTAAAGCGTTAATAAAGCACTTTATGTACACGTTATCTCATGATCTTTAATCCTTGAAATTCCCTGTGAGGTAAGTGACCCAACCAAGTTTTATTATCACCATTTTATAAATGAAGTAATCAGGGCTTAGGGAGTTGATCAGGGCTTCTCTGTCCTAGGCCACAAATTATTCTACTCTGATTCTCCAAGTAAGTCACATGTGTATATGTACACAAACACACACATATACATGTGTATAAATGTGTATATGTATACATATATATGTGTGTTGTGGAGGTAGATGTATATATCTATTTATATTTCCTCTGAAAAAGAGATAGAGGAAAGATAGAGACTGAATAAGTTTGCTTGACTTTGAATACAGATCACAGCCACATTAAGAAAAAACATGGCAAGGGAGATAGAGAGCTGGCCTTAGAGCCAAGAAGGGCTGAGTTCTAGTCCCTCCTCTAACTAACACGACCTCTGTGACCCTGAGCAAGTCACATAACTTTTCTGCGTTCTAGGCCATTCTCCAAGACTAGACATTACAGAAAAGGTAACAACCTTCATTGATAAGTGGAGTTTTCTCACCTGAGGTTCTCTATTCCAGTGAAATAACAGGTCCAGGCCCTATCTCTATGCCTATAATAATAATTATAGTATTTATATAGTCCTTTTAATTTACAGTATATCCATCATCTCCATTAATCCTCACAGTTTACCACTTTTGTGACCTTTCTAGGCTGTAGTTTTCTTATCCATCAAATAAATGAGTTGCATTAATCTCTTCTAATTCTAAAAGTATATTTGTGTATACATGCATGCATGCATGTATGCATATGTGTATTTATGTTTACTTCAATATTTAATGTATCAATGATTTCAGCTCAGTTGTACAAACATTAATCAAATGCCTATGATGTGCAGAGTACACATTTTTACATTCTACTTTTGGAATACTGTTGGGACATATATAGGTATTGTGTAATAATAATTAGAGCTCTATTAGCTGAGAGGAGTTGAGGAAGCCTTCTCAGAGGAGGTGGCACCTGAGCAAGGCCAAATATCAAAGGAGTCTGGGATGCTGAGAGGAAGAGGGAGTGCATTCTAGGCATGGGAAATAGACATAGAGGTGTAGGATGGAGTGTCAGGTCGGGGAAGCGGCTGATAGTTCTCATTGGCTGGAATGTAGAGTTAGTTCATCAGGGAAGCAATATGCTGTAAGGCTAGAAAAGCAAAGAGAGGGTCAGTTTGTGGAGAGCCTCAAAGGCCAGACTGAGGAGTTTGGATTTTATCATCTAGGCAGTCAGGAAACCACTGAGGGTTTTTGAACAAAAGAATGACATAGTCAGGCCTGTGCTTGAGGAAAATGACTTTTGCCTGCTGTGCAGAGGATGGACTGCAAGAAGGGAAAGTCTAGAAGTGGAGAGACCAGTCAGAAAACTTTTACAATAGGTCAAATGATAGGTGATGAGGGTGGGAATCCGGGTGGTAGAGGTGTGACTGGAAAGGAAGGGGTAGTTGCAAGACATATTGTGGAGATATATTTGGTAAGATATGACAAATGCTTGGCTATAAGCAGTGGGAGACACACAGAAGTCAAAGATGATTTTAAAGCTATAAGCCTGTGTGACTTGGAGGATGGTGATACCCTCTACAGGAGAAAAGATAGGTTTAAAGACAAAAATTTAGTTCCAAATTGAACATATAGAGTTTGAGATATCCACAAATATTTGCATTGCTGTGAGTTTTTGCTGTACCAATAAAAATTGCAACCTACACCATTAGTAAATGGTCTTTACTTTGATTAAAAAAAATCATGATGTGGCCAAAGTTCTTGTCATAATTCTCTCTGAACTTAGCTGAGGTGTTTCAAATGACATATACACAATCTAACAGTGGAAAGGTTCTCAAAGCCTTTTCTGCTTAGGGGAACCTACCCAAGATTACATTCCCCTGACATATAGCCTTCAACAATGCAGAGTTCCCTCCAAACCCAGAAAAGACAGCAGGGTTATCAGTGGAGGGTGTGTGTATATACTGCACGATGAAAGCTAAATATAGCAGGGATAAATATAGCAGTAGATAGACTTAGAGACTTAGAGTCCAGGAAGTCTGAGCTCAAATTCTGATATCAACTGGCTGTGTGAACGTGGACTACTTATTAGGTTAACCTCTTAGAGTTTCAATTGATCTGTAAAATAGGAATAATAATAATACCTGTAGGACCTCCCTCACAATTTTATTATGAGGCTTAAATAAACAACATATGTAAAGAGCTTTCCAAAACATAAAATTATATAAATTTCTATATTAACTATAATTATTATTCTATGAGTATTATTTCTATACTAAAATTATTATTTGATAATAATTGTTATTGTCACAATTTTTTATAAGACACAGGAGGGGGTGATAAGTAAAGGAGAAGTTAGAGCAGAGGAGGTACTTTAGAAAGTTAAAATACAGAATATTCAGAATGAAAGGGACTTTAGATTGTAGAATGTTAGACGTGAAAGGGACTTTAGAACAAAGGATAACTGGAGAGGGGAGCCTGGTAAATGAAAAGAACATTGGATTTGGAACTGAAGGACCTGGATGTGAATCCTCACTCTGCTACTATTTATTAACTGTATAAACATAGCCAAGTGACTTCTTCATTACAAAATTAATGACTAAATACGTTGTCTCCCAGGTTTAAATAGCTGATCCTGAAACACTTAAATGTTAAAGCTGGAATAGAGGAAACCTTATATGAGGATTATTTTGACATGGTCTTGTTCAGCAGGGCATATGGAGATGACCTCAGAAAGGGGATTAGAGTGAAAATTGTCCCAATGGAAAGGTGACAGAGTTAAAAAACTAATGTGATATTAGACTGCTCTAATAGCGAGAAGTAAAAGATGCCAGCCAGATATTGTATGGGAGGAAAAGAAGATGGGCTGGCCACATGGCAAGACCAGATAGTGGCAGGTCACCATCCACAGATCTCTACCAACGTCATTGTGCTGTCAGGAGAAAACAAAGAAGGCCTCACGCAAGGTGGGTGGGTCCCCTGTGGTGAATTTGGGAAGAAGAAAAATGAGACTCATGTAGGAGGACCTGGCATGGATAGGCTGGAATCTGCATCATTGGAGGGAACTCCTGAACTGATGAGATCCCATGTCCACATGCATATTTGAATATATTGGGCAGCATTCATAGATCCAGGAAAGTTATAGTCCTATCATTCTCTACCCTGATCAGACTAAAAACAATTATTAAGCATTTGCCAAATAGCATAGGCTGTGTTGGGCTCTGGGAGTACAAATACAAATAAGCAAGATGTCTCTGCCCTCAAAGACCTCACTTTCTAATGAGGAAAAGCAAAGACAGAGCTGAAAAGGGAGGGGAGAGGCATCAAGAAGATGCAAAAGTCAACCTAGCAGAGCCAAGGGACCCAGAAGCAGAGTCTAAGCTCCTGATCGGGAGCAGGAGCTGAGGTGATCAGAATGATGACATGAAGCAGTGCAGTATTATTTTCAGTGCCAATTTTAGAAATCCCATTTTAGGAAAGAAATTGAGAAAGCAGAAGATGGACAGAGGAAAATTATGAGGATAAGGTACTAGAAACCTTGTGAGGGTATTGGGCATATTCTGGAGAAGAGACTGACTTTGTCATTCCTTTTCTCAAAAACCTGTGACTTTTCACTATTGCCCTTATTTTATTACAAAATCCTCAGGCTGGCATTTCTCACAATCGCTCCCGCCGGTCTTTTCAGTTTTATTTCGGACTATTCCTTTTCATAGATCTATAGTTCTAGCCAGATTTGGCAGTTAGCTGTTCCCCAACCTTTTCCCTCTACTTCTTGCTAATCATATTTACACAGTCCACTCTCCATGTCTGGAATCCACTCACTTCTTATATCTACTTCATAGAACCATTGTCTTTCCTGACAGCTCAGCTCAGGTGCCATCTCCTCTACTTACTTTCCATGATTTGTCCTCAGATTCTCAAGTTATCCTGAATTATACTTACATGTGGATATATCATCTCTAATATCACTCTTCCCCCACCCCAACCCCAAGCCCTGCAATCTCCTTGATTACAAGACTGTTGTGTTTTTCTTATACCATTCTCAGCGCCTAGTATAGTGGTAGACATTTGAATATAAAAGGTCCTTATTAAACATTTATTGTATAGTCCTTCACACCATGTATTTGAAGGACTATTATGTGGAAAATATTCTGCTTGACCCCAGAAGGCAAAACTAGGACTAATAGATGGAAACTGCAGAGAGGCATATTTAGGCTCCATATCATGAATAACTTATTAACAACCATAGCTATCCAGATTGGAATATTCTGCCTTTAAAGGTAATGAATTCCTTATCACTGGAGGCTAAAAAGCAGGAGCTGGATGATCATTTTCTCAGGGATGTTGCAGGTAGAATTTTTGCTCAGATACTACTTGGATTAACTATAACCTCTTAGGTCTCCTCCAACGGAGGAACTACAGTTTTAGAGAAATGTGAACCAGTCTGGATTTAGTTTAGAAGCTGTAGCTTCAAATGTATGCAGATATAGTTTGCCTTCTGATTTCTCACCTCTTTGTTCTCTATAATTAAAGTCATTTGCATGAAAAACTGATTTTTGTTCTTCAAGAATCTATTAGTTCCTGCAGTCATCATTCCAGACTGTGGCCACGCATTTGTTAGTGGAAATGATCATGAAGTGGAGAATTAAGAATGATGTCTTCAGGTGGGGAATAGATGGCATCAGAAGAAGGAAGGACTCAGACAAAGAACATTTCTTCCCCTACAAATGTCTTTAGTAATTAAGAATCCAGGAAGAAAAAGTGCAGAAAATATTTATAAATGTTAATAAATTTTCTTTTTAAATTGCACCAAGAGATCTCAACAGCTCTTTAATATAAAAAATCCTTTCTCTGCTATTTACTTAGAGAATTTAATAACAAGTAGGTATGATTGTTATATTTTTTCTTGCCTTCTATTCTTTTTCATTATAAACTTAATATTTATCCAGATATTTAGATTCTAACTGAATACTATGCCCTGAGAGTGACAAAAGATATGTAACTGGTCCTTAAAAAGGACCTCAAGGGACATGTAGTCTAACACCTATGAGCCTAGTGAAGTATGGGTAATACAAGTATCATCTCTCTTTTACAGAGAAGGAAACTGATAGGAAGACTGATGTGCTGTGATTTGCTTGTGGTCACATAGGTATTGAGAGAACCTGAAGTGCCATGCCTTGCCCATGGTCACATAGTTATTAAGTACTAGAGCCTTGATGCAAAATCACAGAACATTAGGGCTGGAAAAGGGACCTAAAGAGATCATCTGGTCTCACCTTCTCATGTTAGAGGTGAGGAAATGGAGACCCATAAAGGTGAAGCAAGTTATCATGCAGTAACTAGCAAAGCTAGCAATGTGACCCAGATTTCTTCCTTCCCAATTCAGAGCTCTTGCCAGTTCACCATGCTGCCTCAGATCAGTAAAAGGTAAACCCTGTTTACGTCTATATCACCTTTCTGACAACTGCTCAAGTACAGACAGATCGAAAAAGATAAACATTCCAATTTAATTTATTTTCAGTGTCCATCTCTTGCAATGTGTTGCATAGCTCAGCAACTTTACTAGTGAATTATGCTAATGTCAGTCCAGCGATATTATATTTTTCTTTTCTACCAATAAAATGAGAAATAATGAAGTGTCTCTCTCTTGTCTAGACTAAGTTCCATAAGGCATATTTTCATTTCTATCTCTCAGTAGGTATATGAGAGCTGAACATACTGTCATTCATCAAACACTCCTCTTAAAAACTGCTGGGGTGAACAAAATTGGTTTGGTTTTCTTTTTTCAGATCCAGAAATCTGTTGTTGGCATCTTCTTTTGAGGGAAAATGCATTTTAATTCATTTCTTTCTGTTAAGATTATTAATTTGGAGGCAATCTGTACAATCCATGGTTGTTATTGTTACTGTTATTTAGTAGTGTCAGTTCTGTCTGACTGTTTGTGACCCCATGAGCCCTACTGTCCATGGAGTTTTATTGGCAAAGATACTGGAGTGATTTTTTATTTCCTCTTCTTGTAGATTAAGACAAACAAAAGTTAAATGACATGCCCAGGGTCACATAGCTAGTCAGTGTATGGGGTCGGATTTGAGCTCAGGCCTTCCTGACTCCAGGCCTAGTGCTCTATCCACTAAGCCACCTAGCTGCCTGCAGTTCATTGTAATAACAGCTTTTTACCCTTCTCAACCCCATTTCTTACAAAGGACTACGACACCCATTTACCTGCCCTGTCTGTCTGTACCATTCATTGTCTTCACAAGGAGATTCTAGTAGTCATCTAAATACTTGTTTATCTCTATAAAACAATGATACCTTAACATTTTATTAAATTTATCATTTGGCATTTCCTTCCTTCTAGTGTTGCCAATTGATCTTAAGTAAAATATTGAATCATAAAATGTTAAAGCTGGAAGGGATCTTTAAAACACAGGATTTTAGAACATAGAACATGAAAGCTAGAAGGGACTTTGAAGCATAGAATGTCTTAGGAAAGAACCTCAAAAGGCCAGCTAGTCCAAGTTGTTCATTTTACAAGTGTAAAAACTATAACCCAGAAAGGAGCAGTGATTTGCACAACTTTACATAAGATGCAGCCATTACTAGTTCTCTGGCTTTCTTACTCCCAATCCAATGCTTTTTCTGATATGCCCATCAATCAGTAAGGAAGCATTTGTTAAGTAACTGCATTGTTCTGGGCCAGAGATAAAGAAGACCAAAAAAAAAAAAAAAAAGAAATGATCCCTGTCCTCAAAGAGCTTCTATTTTATCATGGGAGTTAGGGACTTATATATACAAAATAAATGCAAAGTAATGTGGTGGGGAGGCACTAGCAGCTGGTCTCATGGAGAGGATGTTTTTTTTTTTGAGAGGATAAGTCTTGAGCTGAGCTTTGAAGAAAGTAGAGGTGAGGAGGGCATAAAGCCCAAGCATGGGCATGGAATTCCTTTAACAAAGGCAAAGAGATGAGAAATAGAATGTTGTATGTGAGGAACAGAAAAAAAAATTGGCTGAAAAAACTGAAGAATGTGTGAAGGGGGGAGTAGGGTATGATTAGGCTAGAAAGTTGGATTGGCATCATCTTGTGAATGCCAAACTTTTAAATGCCAAACAGAGGAGTTTATATATGATCTTAAAGGAGCCATTGGAGTTGATTGAATAGGTAAAGGCCATGGTCAGATCTGTTCTTTAAGAAAAACCACTTTGGCAGCTTATATGGAGGATGGATTAGAGAGGAGAGAAATTTGAGGCAGGAAGAACAATTGGAAGACTTGAAATAATCCATGTAAGAGTTTATGAGAGAGCCTAAATGAGGTGGGTGGCCATGTGAGTAGAGAGAAGGCATGGATACAAGAAATATCAAGGAGGTGGAATCAACAAGATTTGGCAACTCTTTCAATATGTGGGGTAAAGGAGCATGTGGAATTGAAGATGACTCTGAGATGGCAGGAAAGATGGTGGCACCCTTAACAGAAAAAGAAAGTTTAGAGGTCGGGTGCATCTGGGGGGAAAGAGAAAGAGTTCTGTTCTAGTTCTGTGCATTTTGAGAGGCCTGTAAGACAACCATTTGGAAATGTCCAACATTTCCAAACAATCTCTCTTGCAAACAGCAGTACTTACATCCAGATCAACATTAAAATGTTCTGCCAAGAGTAGTGTCTTTTAAAGCCATATGGCAATGTCTACTAGCATGCAGCAGAAGTTCAGAAACAGGAAAGCTTTTAATATACTTTCATGTGATTCCTACATTCGACTTATCATAATTCAGTGCTATGTTGAATATAGTTCCCTTGCCAGCAAGCTCTCTGCATGAATTACTTCCTAAGTTAGAAATCTATATGGATCCCAAAGCTTTCTTTTAGGTGCAACAGAAGAACTTTAACTTCAACAAACATTTATAAAGTCCCTACTATGTGCAGAGATTGGCAGTGGGGGAGATGTAAAAATTAAATAAGATATAATCCCTTCCTTCCTAGAATTCACCAGCAGTAGGACAAGTATTCCACATATACAAATAACTGAAATAATAATTCACATTTCTATAGTATTTTAAAGCTGTTTCTTCTAGTAGTACTCTGAAGTAGATGTAGCACAAAGCTAATGATCTTGATTTTACTTTTGGGAAGACTGAGGCTCAGAATAATGAGGTCACACAAGTAGTGAGTATCTGGCCTAAGAAGATCAATGTAGAGAGAAGCTTAAACAAAGTACCTTATGTGGTCAGAGGAGGGAAAGATTATTCCTAACTTGAGAATATTGAGAAAGGCTTCCTGGAAGAGGTGACATTTTATTTTTACCTCAGAGAACATGTGAAATATTAGGCCTACTTGTGGCAAGGGAGAGTGTTCCTAGCGTAGGAAATGGCCTGAGTAAAAAGCTTGGAATTGGGACAGAGTTGGGTGGCATGAGAGGGCTGTCCAATCTGGTTAAAATATAGCACACAAGGAAGGGAATAATGTAGGATAAGGTTAGGAAGACAGACTAGTGCCAAATTACGTCACTGGCAACCATGATCAGAAAAGACACAATCTCTCACCTGCTTTTCATATCATGACCCATGATTTAAACCAAGAGAGGCTCCTATATATTTTTTTTCTAATATGGTCAATCATTTGCTTGGGCCATCTATTCTGGTTGATGAAGTATTCTACTTAATCGAGAGATGCCATATATGCTGTTTATGTATAATCAGTTTTCAAAGGATCTGAATATCACAGAAAGTACTGATTAAGATCATAGAGCTTAGAACGTCAGGTAACCTAGAAATCTAGTACTGTTATCTCATTTTATGGATGGGAAAACTGAGGCCCAGAGTGGTAAAGCAACTCAGGATTTCAAAACCAAGTCCTCTAACTTCAGATTCAGGATTCTTTCCGCTTACTGGCTAAGCTGCTGCTCTTAACATAGGCATCTTCTCTCAACCTGCCTTTATGTTGTTGGTTAGTCATTTTTTGGTCTTGTCTGATTCTTCGTGACCTCTTTTGGGTTTTCTTGGCAAAGAGTATCTCCAGCTCATTTTACAGATGAGGAAACTCAGGCAAACAGGGTTAGATGACTTTCCCAGAGTCACACAACTAATAAGTGTCTGAGGCCACATTTGAACTTAGGAAGATGAGTCTTTCTGACTCCAGGCCCAGCACTCTAGCCACTGTACCACCCCGCTACCCCTACCTTTACATTACTTCTCATGATTCCTTTGTATAAACTACTTTTTGTTTTAGCCAAAACAGGTTTTCTCAGTTTCTCCCAAATACAGCTTATACCTTCCTACATCCACACATTTGCTTTACTGTGAGCCTAGTCTAAGAGTCATCCTTCTTTTCCTCTAAGGTAATCCAAGTTCCACCTCTTCCATAAAACCTTTCCTGACCACCTTAGTTGGGGCTATAATGTAGTAAAAAGAAATTTGGAGTAAAAGAACCTTAGGCAAAGCACTTAGTCTCTTTTGGTCTTAATTTCCATATCTACAAAATAAGAGGGCAGACTGGATGACTTCCATGATCCTTTCTAGCACAGAAGACTGTGATCTTCTGACACAGGTTCACGTGATCTTGGACAAGTTATATCACCTCATGGAACCTCTGACATCCATAATATGGGAAAAATAATACCTGTGCTACCTAAAGTTACAAAATAAGTATTATTACTTAATAATTATATTCATATGTTGGCATGTTAAAGTTATAAAATATTAAATATCAAAAGTTACAAAATAAGTAACGTGCTTTGTAAACTTTAAAGTACTATATGAATGCCAGCTCTTTATGGGACTGTATATTTAACATCTGTAAGAGACCTTAGAGATCATCCAGTCCTGGGGTCCTTAACTTTATGTGTATGTCTTGGAGGCCTCTTTAAAAGTCTGATGAAGCTTATGGACCACTTCCCAGAATGTTTTTTTTTACTTTTGTTTTTTGGAGGGCAATTGGGATTAAGTGACTTGCCCAAGGTCACACAGCTATTTTTTGTGTTAAGTGTCTGAGACCAGATTTGAACTTAGGTCCTCCTGACTCCAGGGCCCATGCTCTATTGACTGCACCACCTAGCCACCCCAGAAAAATGTTTTTATATGTGTAAAATAAAATATATAGGATCACAAAGAAAGCTATTTTTTAAAAGTTAATGACCCCCAAGTTAAGAACCCCTGATTTAGTCCAACCCCTTCTTTTGTTAATGAGAGTGATGTGAATTGTCTGATATCAGATAGAATATGGCTCAGATCTCCTGACTCCTAATTCCACATCTTTTTACTCACAGTTGCTTCCTCTGTAACAAATGGTAGCATCTTCTATACTTGTTTGGTGTCAGTGGAAAGGATTTGTTAGAATAGATACAGGGTAAGTGGAGAATTCTCTTTGGTAAATTATTGCTCCTGCTGTGGGTTTGACACTTTTATTTTCTACCTGTCAGAAAAAGTGACTTTATACCAGTGGTCAGTTAGACTTTCCTTTTTATACTCCATTAACCCAAAGAGCAGGGTAGGCAGAACTCACATCAGCCGTATGGCAGTCAGAACAGGGAACATTGATATGATAATTAAATAAAATACAGAATCATCACTAATGATGTTGAAAATTTGCAATCAAAATTACCATGATGCCTTTGGGAAGACTAGAACAAGAAAAATATGGAGTCAGCCATTTAAACAACAAGGTCTCCCAGACTGAACTGTCAATGAATCCTGCCACATTTTGTCTGAGACCTGGTAAGAGGATGCTGACATGCTTTGAAGGCTCTCCCTGGGAAGTAGTCAGTGTTGTATGAACTGATGTCCTAGCAAACATTGCTTGGGAAAGAACAGATTAAGCTGCAATTTGAGTGCACCCATACATAGCTGCCCTAAAATAACAATAATTCAGTATTTCTCTGGATCAGTGAGCTTGCTGTCTTTGGTACCCCTTTACCACTGTAAATCTAAACATTTCACATCTTATCTAGTGCAATTCATGTCCATGTCTTTCACTGGATCGTCCATATAAAATCTTTTTCATGCACTAACTGCCTTCCACAGGTTCTTTTTAATGTTTTGTGATAGCAGTGTACCAAAACTATAGAATACCCAAACTTAATGAAATCTGCCACATTGGGGTAGGCTCCCCAAGGCTGCTGTGGATATAATATATAGGAATCATTACTTGATCCTCAAACTAAACAAAATATAAACAAAGTTCCATGAGATATATAAGCCTAGGAGAATCAAAATGGGTTTCTTCGGGGAGGTAGAATTTTAACTTGCCCTTGAAGAATGGGTATGATTTCAACCAATTCATTTCTATGAATGGGTGTGACAGGGCAAGACATTCCAGGTACAGGGAATTACTTGAGCAAATGCACAATGGTACAAGTTATTCAGTTTGTGTACAATATATTCATGTACATGAAGAAGGACCCATACTATGAGATAGATCTGAAGAGGTAGGGTAGTGCCAAGCCCTTGAATGTAAGGCTATTTTTTTAGACTTTATTCAGTAGGCAGTATGAAAGCACTGAAGCTTTTTGAGTGGGAGAGTTAGCTGTGCAGATCACACCTGTGCTTTAGTCACTCCACAAGCATTTGTTCAGTGCTTACAATTTTCAAGGCTCTGTGCTAAATGGGAAAGAAAGCCAAAAATAGTGCCTGCTCTCAAGAAGCTCACATTCTAGTGGGAGACACAACATGCAAACACCTATGCATGTACAAGGCATATATTAGGTAAATGGGAGGTAATTGTAGAGGGAGGGTACCACAGTGGAGTGGAGATTCAGGTGAGGGAAGGTGGGAGCAGGAAAGGTCTCTTATAGAAGTAGAGATAGGAGTCAAACCTGGGTGGGGGTCAAGGAAGCCAGGAGTCAGAGATGGAGAGGGACGGCATGCTAACGATAGAGGATAACCAATGAGAAGACATAGAGTCAGGAACTAGCAGTGTTGTGAAAGAAAGGAGAGAGACTAGAGGTGCTGAAACCAGTTAGAAGAATATTTTAATAGTCCAAGTGAGCCATGTTAGGGGCTAGGACTAATAATAATAAAAGAATTTGTTCTGTGAAGTTTGAATTCAGTCAATGGGCTGCACTTGAGAACCTAGGGGGCCACATGCGGCCTCGAGGCCACAGGTTCCCCACCCCTGGGATGGAGGTGGGGGAGTTGAATGGAGGAAAAATGAACAGTGAATGGGTACAAAGTGTGAATTAACAGAACTCACTAATTGATTAAACATGAGGAGCAGAGAAAGAGAAGAATCAAAGATGGATCTGAGGAGTATAGCCTAGTTGTCTGGGAGAATAGTAGTAACATGAACAGAAATAAGGCAGTGAGGTCAAATCAAATGAAAGCATTTATTAAGGGCTTACTGCGGCTTGGCTATTAAGTACAGGTTTAGAAGAGGAAATAAGAATTAAGTTTGAGGCACCACTGAAACACAGGAACTAGGAGCAGGAATATTACCTTGGATTCCATTTAATTCTGTCTTCTCATTTTACTGATGAGAAAACTGAGAGCCCCCCCAAATGGTATCTGGCAGATCTAGAGCTCAAGACAGGGAGGTCACTAAACCCCTATGTGCTCTTTGAGTCCTTAGGAACATCTGCCTATTCAGATCCTTTTCAAATGGTTTTTGTAAGGCCAATTCTATAACAATATCATCTCCAAAAACCCCTTCATCAATCCAAGAGGAGAATAAAGGGGTATGAGCTTAGCTCACTGTTGAACGTTTAGGGGAATATAGTGGATTTTCTTGCTCATATAAAAATCCTGAGATGACAGATTGAAAGATTGGAGAAACTCAAAAGCCTTGAACACTCCCGTATGTAAAATTGGCTCCTGGGACTCATCTGTGGAGAATTTTAAACCTGAAATTGCTTTTGGACAGCAATAATGTCTTCAGTCTATGCAAATGATACACTGTTATCATTTGATCATCCAAGCATATATCGTCAGCTGCCTCAACTTTAACATCAGAGCCAGGGAGTGTTTTGCGCCTTGAGTTTTGGGATTTGTCTTTTCTTCTGCCTCCCCCAGACTAATCAGTATAGAAACCAAGGCAGATGAGCAGTGTAGACATGGACACATCTGTTGAAAAGGAATGTTATTCCTCGGAGACCTGATAATCTTGAGACACTGCAGTGATGTGGACAGATGTATGGGGACAAACAGACATCATCACCAAGACAAATTGGTTAACTCAATCAACATCTTCACAAAACACTTCTATTAATGAAAGGGAACATGAATATTGAAGAACAGAATTTTATCCTTATTTAGCCTTTATCTCTAGGCATAGAACACTCTCTGGCTTCAGTGTTAAAGTTTAAGCAGTTGGCAGTATATGCTTCCATAATTATAACATTTAATCTCCACCTCCAGGAAGCCTTCTCTGTCTGATTCTCCTTTCTTTTCCCTCCAGAAGTTAGTAATAACAGCTTACATTAACATAATGCCTTGAGTTTTGCAAAACACACACATACATGCATGATACATGTATTACTTGTGCATGTGCACATATGTATACATGCATATTTGTGCATATATACACTCAGAGGTTTGTCCATTACCACAATCCTGTTAGGTAGGTACTATACATGATGTCTTGCTTCCTAATTCTATGATGCAATATTGTATATTATAGCTATCTGAATTCTCTCTCATCCCCCTCCTCAACTCTAAGTCCCAACACCCAACAGTCTTCCACACACAAAAGGCACTAAATGATACTTTTATGAATGAATGAGTTGACCAATCCATCACTCCATCACCAGGAGTATAGAACTTGTATGCATAAAAGGCTACATGGTATTAACTCTAGAAACCTCACAGAAACCACAGGGCACTTACAGATCCCCTAGTCCAATCTTCCCTTTGACAGAGCAAACTCAAACTCAAGGAGGAAGAATAAGTTCCCCGGTGTCACACACAGAGTCTGGGCCAGACCCAGGCTTGTTGAATGCAAAGAGCCCCAGAATTATACTGAGAAGCCCAGGAGTCGAGTCTATATTCTTGTCATTTCCTCTCTTTGATCCTCAGTTTCCGAACCAGTTAAATAGGATTGGGAAATGCCCTGCCTCCCTTCCTCATGGGTCTACCAGAAGGATCAAAACAGAAAATAGATGTAGAAGTCTGACTATAAAGTGTCTCCCAAATGAGGCTCTTGCATGATCTTATCCACAATGCTGTCATGAGAAGAGGATTTTGTAAACTCTAAAAACACAAATGTGTAAACAACAATCATGATTATTTAAATACTTCAAAAGATTCACGTTGGGGTGGGCTAGGTGGCACAGGGATTAGAGCACCGGCCCTGGAGTCAGGAGGACCTGAGTTCAAATCGGGCCTCAGATGCTTAATACTTACTAGCCGTGTGACCTTGGGCAACTCACTTGACCCCAATTGCCCTACCTTCCCCCCTCCAAAAAAAAGCAAAAAAATTTTTTAAAAGATTCACAAACACTCTCTCCTGACTACTGTTGGTTCCAACCTTCCATGTCATGATTACTTTCATTATTTTTTTGTAACTAAGAAAATGCCACCCTAGTGTCCATACTTAGGCTGGTCCTTGGGACTGTGCTCAAGTCCTGTCCAGCTCTCTAGAATATATTGAATCTTGTTTTGTGCTGGAATGACCTTCAGGAATCCAGGGTCACCTTTACATCATGATATGTCATTAGAAGAGAACTTTGGGGGTACATAGTGATGATGATGATGATGATGATGATGTGAGTAGTATGTTGATGATGATGGACATTTATTGTAAAAATGATAATTATAATGATGTCAGTGGTGGTGATGGTATTGAAGATGGTAGTTATAAAGATAAAAGTGGTGATAGTGCTATTGCTTATAATAATGATAGCATTGATAATGATGGTGTCAATGATAATGTTGAAGATGATGGCTGCTTTCAGCCTATCACTGTTCTTGCTTGGATTACTCCTGCAATAACACATCTCCTAAATATCTGCACAGGAACTGCAAACTCAGCAGCAGCACCTTCTCAATGGCATCTGTAGATATTCTGTATATTGACATAACAAGAAGGTGGAACTCCATGGGTCTTGAACAGAAGGAATCAGGTAATCCATTTTTTAAATTCTCTTGTATAGACTTTAATACTAAATAAGGGAGCTCTCTCCTTCCTAAGGATGCTTTAGTAATACTTTAGTGGGAAAAAGCTCAACCAAAGATAAAGGGAGAAAATAGCCTCTAAGAGGAATTATGTCATTTCTATTTTTTTTTTTTT
>CM053595.1:74688634-74709389 GCA_028646575.1 Pseudocheirus occidentalis | reverse complement strand
CCCCTTGAGGGCAGGGAATGTTTTGTTTTTGTCCCTGGCACTTAGCACAATGCCTGGCTTAAAAAATGCTTGTTGCACTGAATTACAATGACAACAATAATGCTTGTACTACTTACCTCACAGGGATGTTGTGAGGAACAAATGATATAACTTGTGTAAAATATGACCTCCTGTAAACTGTCATTTTATCTGTAAAGCGAGATAAACTAGATGACCCTGACACACACGCACATACACGCACACACGCATACACACGCACACAGCATTCTACACTGTATGGCCTTATGTTCTATGCTCAAGGGTCCTTTTCAATTCTAACATTCTACATTCAAAATTTGCATTAAACACTAACATTTTAGGATTCTAAGGTTTTATTTCCTCTTCATGGATAAAGTTCTTCTGAGAAGCCAAGCATTTGTCTCAGTGAAACTCTGGTCCTATACACTGAGCAAGATTTGGAAAAATTCACTAGCAATTGGCCTTTGGTGCTAAAAAATGGGCCATGTTAAACAGCAAGTTTCCTGTCACTAGAGCTATTCAAGCAGAAGCTGATTTAACACCAGCCTGTGCTAAACAATTTGACAATCCCAACAAAGAGTGGTTCCTGGCGCTGCTGTAGTATGGGGTGCATAGGGGCAGAGACACTGATTCTACTGCCAGTGGCTACCTTTCCCAAAAGGATTATCTCAGAGGGAACTTCCAAGGAAGGGGCCCGAACAAAGTCAGTCTCAGACAAGGGAAATCTGCTCTTGGTTTCAGATTTAAGCACTTCTCAAACCACAGAGCACTTGGATGGAAGTGAAAACAGATGTCCTCAGGTTTAAAAAACAACAAACTGTAGTGTCTTTCCCCCCTCAGAGTCCACCATGGGGAAATTAGGGTAAAAATTCCTTATGTCAGCCCCCTCCTTAAATAAAGGGTACCTGATGGTGCAGACTTTGTAATCTTGGGTCAGTTCCTTTATTCTTTGGAAACTTTAGGCTTGACATTTTGTAAAAATGGTACCTGTCCCTGGAAGGAAATGGAAGGCTTAGTCTGTGGTAAGACCATGTAGTCTTGTAAGTGATGTCTCATAGACACGGCTTTTCAAAATCATTTGTATCTGAAGGTCACTGAACCTTCCCCACCTGTAACATGTCATGTCTCATATGGGAACAAAAAGGGAGAGAAAATGAGAGATGTGGGGGCAATCCTAAACCTCTTTCTTCCTTGAGGGTTTTTTAAAATTACTCTCCTTTTCTTTGGTTAAAAACCATCCAGTAGGGTCTGGGTAATTGCAGAGTAGGATGGAGGATCATAGGCTTTAAAGGTGGGAGGGACCTCAAAGATCAGTTCCTCCAAGCCCAGGCCTAGAGCAGATGCATGCCTGGCCTTGGGTCACACAGGGAGTAGGCAGCATCAGTTTAGAATGTGGTCTTCACCTTGCTCCGTGTGTCTTCCTGGCCACTTTGTAGTCCTGGGTGATAACCTAAATGCAGTGTTTCCTCCAGATGCTCTTCTTCATGGAGGGGATTCATCTATCATAGAGCCTGGATGAGATGATCTCTGGGTTCTCTTCCAGCCTGAGACTTAGAAGCTAGTTTTTTACTCCATGGCAGGGGCTCCCTGGTCTACTTAGGCTTTGCCCACATAGTGAAGTATGTTCCCCATTCCCCCAGTTCTGTATGGGGGCCAACAGGTAATGATGGGATGGGTAGAAACACACTGGCTCCTTAAAATGAGAGCCCATTCCCATCTCTTTCATCAAAACGGAGACTGAGCATAATAACTCCTCAATCACAGTGGTCAGGTGTGTCAACCACTAACATATGCATTAGAGAGGTATTAATAGCGACATTAATGCATTACTAGCAAAGATACTGTTTCAGTAACCATCCTGAAAAGGGGATGGGGGCAGGGGGAAAGCAGTCTCTCTCTGCTCCATCAGACTTCTCCTGTGCCCAGCTAATAAGAGGGTGAGATGTTATTTACTTTAAGCCATTCATCAAAAGTCAGATTGTACTTATTTCTCTCAGTTGCTAGCAAACAGTGAAACTGTTCTGACTGACAACGTTAGCTTCCACTGTTGTCCTGTAAATAATAATGCTGCACTGTCCTGCTGGGAAACCATTTAAGTAGATTTGCTCTGTAATATTTGCTGGGGGGAAGGGGGGAAATGTGTACTGTTTGCTGGTATTAGTTGGCATAGATGGATCACCATGTGGTTGAGTCCCAAATGTGGCAGATAGATAGATGGTCCTTTCCAATTACAGCAGTTCTATGGGGTCCCAGGAGAGTACCCCATTAGAAGTTTGAGAATTTACTAGGCTGCAGTACTAAATTTATCACCACTCCCTCTCCCCCAACAACAGTAGAAGAAGCTAACAAGCCCACCTAACTCTTTCTCCAAGGCTGACTAATGCAGTGAACCACCCCCATGTCAATATCATGAAGGAAATGAATTATTTGGGAAAGAGGAAAAGAGCCAGATGGGAGGGGACCTGGATGGTCTTTGGGTCACCTCTGGCTGTATTACACTAGAGAGTTCCACATTCCCTCATTTCCTCAATCAGAATTCCAAGGTAGAAATCAATAGGTTTTTGTCATCATCATCCTCAGGGCTTCATGACCACCTTTAAACCTAGGAATATATTGCCCTCTGCTTCCATTGTCACTAAGAAAGTCGTCTTTTGTGGAATCTTAGACATACTCACAGCTCTTTGTTGGTAAATGGAACACCTCTCCTCTATGGGCCACACACCAAAGCTAGGCCCGATAGCAGTGCACTGGGGCCAGCCTTGTAAACAAGCTGAAAAGACTTCCAAATTCAACTTGATCTCTTCTCAGCTTGGCTTCTTTTGGGTCCTCTCCCCCATCCCCTATCCTAATCCCTGGCACTTGACTAACTGCTCTCCACAAGGCCGGAGCTACTGCCAGGAAACTGGTTGGGGGATGTTGGACCATGGGGCATTAGGCCTCAGTCTGTTCTTTTAGCTGGTGGATCACTCTGCAAAAGAAAAAAAAAATCACTCCACTTGTTAACCACACTCTTTTTTTGCATTCAGCTCAGCTTCTCAAACTGAAAGTTAAATTTTACCAACGCTGGTTAGCAGAAGGTGAAATGGAAATAAGGGGTCTGGGTAGGAGGCCTTGAATAGCAATATGTCCATGAATGTATCCTTGAATAATCATTCTGCTTAATAAAATCCTTTTGGAAATAGTTGCTGGGCTCAGTTTCCTGTATTTCGCCACTGACAGAAAGCACACCAGTGAACAAGGGGAGACCCCTGAGACAGGTAAAGTCTTGGCTTCTGGAAAATGCTTTGTAACTTGGCACAGAACAGAGGAACTGAGTATGGTGACTCCTGTCCTCTCACTTTCTCTCCCTTTATAGGCATACTATGTAAGGGGCATAATACCAGCTGCCAACTTCTCTGTCTTTTCTGAGTATGCCTAGGGAGCCAACAGCCTTCAACTGCCTGGCACAAATCCAATCTCTTCCCCTCCACCGCCACCCCCAACCATCAACATTTCCTAGCTTTGGGGGAAAGAGGGTTCAGGTGATGCTATGGGGGGTGGGGGTGGGAGGAGCTCCCACTCCCTCCAGGATTGGTTCTTTCCATTTGGGTAGGGGGAGAGGAGGGAAGGTGACGTCTACTAGAATTTTACTTGTAAGGGAGACAAGGCTACAACTGAGTCAAGAGTCCCTGTCACTGATCAACTGTGTGGTTGTGGGTATGTCATAGGCCAGATAAGAAAACTGAGTTCAACTGACTTGCCTTTTGTTATCTAGCAAAAGCACAACAGCTCTGGGAGGTCAGGCATCTAAGGGTTCTCGTCAATCAATAAACATTTCTTTAATACCAACAATGGGCTAGTGCTGGGGCTACAAAGACAAAAGTGCAATGGTTCCCCTTCAGAAGGAGCTTATGCTCTGGCCCAGGGAGATGATACCCACATAAACAGGTATGTAAAAAGTAGATACAGGACAATGGCCGTGTTTCACAAGTGAAGGAATAGATTCTAAGACGTTGGATGACTTGTCTATGAGCTCAGACTTATAAAGTGTAAGACACAGAACTTGAATCTAATCAACCAATCAACAAGCATTCTTATAATACCCATGAGAGTACATTGTGCTGAGTGTGCTCTGTGCTGGAGCTTCAGACACAAAAGAGAGAAATGATCCCTACCTTCAAGGAGCTTTTAGTCCAAAGGTGAGAGTAGCAGAAGAGGTGTGTGTATACATGCACGCACATACACACATTATATACATAAAATATGTACATATATGTGTGTATGTATGTGTAGTGTGTATACATATATATACATACATACACATATTCACACTCACATATATATATCTTCCCACCTTCGCCTTTAGAATGAACATATAAATATGCGTGCATGTGTATAGATATATACACCTCTGTGTTGTGTCTACACATACATAAACACATGTGCGCATTATATGCATACACACATACACATACACATACACATACACATACACATACACACAAAAGCAACCTGGAAAGGAGCGTCACTAGTACCTAAGGGGACTAGGAAAGATCTCATGCAGAAGATGGTCCTGGAGATGAATCTTGATGAAAATCAGGGATTCCAAGCCAAGTTTACTAATTTCAGGTCCTATATTCTTTGCACCGAACTACACTGACTCAAAATCATTTCACCTCTCTGAGACTCAGTTTTTTCGTCTTCAGAGTGGACATAAGAAAATTTCCACTTTTCTACTTCATGGACTGATTGCAGAAAAAAGTGCTTTGTAAACTCTAAACCACAATAGAAAGGAGAATTAAATGCAATGGCTTCCTTTTGGCAATTTTGACCTATGAATCCTAGGGGAAAAACTGTCACAAAGCCCATGCATTTTACTTTACCAAAAAGTCTTGGAACTGCCCTCAGGTTAGAGTTTATTCACTTTAGATTGCTATAAATTAAGTTCTTGACTTAGCCTTTTTGGTTCTTTTCCTTTAGGGTGGATGAGAAGTCAGTAATTAGGGTTGGCCTATGGTGATGCTGGAAAATGACCGCTGACAGTGTGGAGACAATGTGGAGACCTAGTAGGGGGCACCGGCCCTTTTACATTCCATTCTCACCCCCCAATCCCCCATCTCACCCCCATCCCCAACTTCAGCTGTCTTCAATGTATTATCTACCTCCACTAACATACTACAGTGATTTCTCATGAGGTCACAGAAAGTGGGGCCTCAAAGACTCTGCCAGCAGACCACAAATTCTAGGAGGCTGTATTAAGTTGGAAAGTCTGGTGTCCAAGGACCAGACCAGCTGAGGTCAAATAGATTGATAGTTGCAGGGTTGGCTATGTAACCTATAAAAACTGTCTACTGAAGCACAAAGTAGTTGCAACTGACATCATGAGAGAGCGCACCCACGCTTATTGGGAAGTATTTAAAACATACTCAGTTGAAGAAGTTATGTGTGAAATAATTTTTTTAAAGATTTCCATATTTCTGTGCTTTTTTAAAAAAAAGCTTTTATTCTTAAAAGGGAAGTATCAATTATCCAGAAAAGGCAAGTCTATGAAATGTAGCCTGATTTAACAGTGGGTTGCTAAATAAGATCTGTAATGTACATGGAAAATCCTTAACACCAGGCACGAAACCTTGCACATACTATGTGTTTATGTGTTTATGAAATGAATGAATGAGTCGATGAATGGATTAATAAATTCTTGAGCCATTTTTGAGTTGGAAAAATTTTTAATAGAATTCAATTAACTCTGTTTTAAACATTTATGAAGTCTTTGTTTGTAGAGTATTGTGCTGGGAGAGATAAGGTTAAATAAGACAACGTGCCCTTCCCTCATGGCAACTATGTATATGTATGTATACATCCTCTATAACAGTAACAGGTAAGAGGAAAAGCATTTTTATGGGGCCTACTATGTGCTAGGCACTGTGCAAAACACTTTTTTAAAAACAAATATCTCTTTTAATCCTCACAACAACCCTGTGAGGTAGGTGCTATTATGATACAATTGGGGGAAACTGAGGTAAATAGAGCTTAAGTGATTTGCCTAGGTCACAGAGTTAGTGTCTGTGGTTGGATTTGAATTGAGATCTTCCTCACCATAAGCACAGCATACATTATATGCATGAAATATGTGCAAAGTATTAGGTGAGGCCTAAGGATTGGGTGAAGGTCATTATTGCTGAAAAGGACAGAGCAAACTTCCCGGAGGAAGTTACATTAGAGCTGAGCTTAAATTAATGGATTCATTCAATAGGAAGAGAAGAGAGAAGAAAGGCATCCTAAGTATAGGGGATCGCATGGGCAAAGGCATGGAGGTAGGATAGCACAGTGTGTGTTTGGGGACCAAATAGTCGTCCAGTGT
Organism: Pseudocheirus occidentalis; assembly: GCA_028646575.1. Lineage (NCBI taxonomy): Eukaryota > Metazoa > Chordata > Mammalia > Diprotodontia > Pseudocheiridae > Pseudocheirus > Pseudocheirus occidentalis. The sequence goes on along the minus strand of CM053595.1, from coordinate 74,703,031 downwards.
TGACTAGTGTTTAGAGTACAGGAAGGGAGAAATACGGGATAAGGCTAGAAAGGCAAGAATGCTGGATTATGGAATGTCTTAAATGACAGAGCAAGGAGTCTGAACTTGTTCAGTAGATTCTAGGGACCTCGAGAAGGTTTAAGTTTAAAGTCAGTGATCAGCTCTTTGCATAAGCAAAGCTTTTATGACAGCATGTGAAGCAGAGATCAGAAGGGGGAGCTCATGACAGTGGAAACAGTCTTTCCTTCTGAAAAAGTCACCTCCATACCCAGAAGAAAAAATGTATATTTCCATAACGCCTCAAGATTTACAAATGCTTTCTTCACAACGATGTAATATAAGTAAGAGCATGCCCAGTTTGTATATGCGGAAACTGAGACTCAGAGAATTAATATGGCTTGCCCAGGTCACATAATGAATAAATAATCAGAGTCAAGAATGGCTTCTTCTGGCCCCCTGCCTAATCATCATAGATGAGAAGTTTGAAGACACCAGGCTCTGTTGCATAATTAATATAATATATAATAATATAAATAAAGCCACTAGAGATGTTTCTAAATGCACAATTTGTTGTATTCAGGAGACTAGAGAATGAGCTGTTCGGAGACTAGAGAATGAGCTGTTCTGAGGCTACTGTCTGGCTAACTGTGAAGGAAATGATAGGTCAGCATCAAAGTGGGCTAGGAAATTTTAAGTATATTAATTGTTATATTTGTTCTTCTTGGTCCCAGGGGACAAAAAATGGGAGCATGTCTAAAAGTTGCCAAGAAGTCCATTTAGACTCCTTCTATGAAAAAAACTTCTTAACTACTGGAGCTGTCCCAAAATGAAAGGGACAGTCTCGGGAAATAGTGGATCCCCATCCCTAGAGATGCATTCCCAAGATGCACCTGGGGACCCAGTTATAGATTCTTGTGATCTATCGTGCATCAAGAGACCCATGATGGAGGTTACTGGAGTATTTATTGTGTTCAGTCTGGGCACCACATTATCTGGACCTGGTGGAGGACCCTGAGATCATGCCATCTGATGACTGGTTAAAGGACATCGTTCTCTTGGAGAGGAGAAAACTTAATGGGGGACTTGATAGCTGACTTCAAGTTCCTGAAGGCTTTGTGAAGGCTGAAGTAGGAACTAAAAGGCTACAAACTAGGATATAAGGAAAGACTTCCTAATGATTGTTTTCAATCATTTTCAGTCATGCCCAACTCTTTGTGACCCCATTTGGGGTTTTCTTGGGAAAGATGTTGGAGTGGTTGGCCATTTTCTTCTCCATCTCATTTTACAAATGAGGAAACTGAAGCAAATAAGGTAAGTGACTTGCCCAGAGTCACCCAGCTCGTAAGTGTCTGAGACCAGATCTGACCTCAGGGAGATGAATTATTCTGATTCCAGAGCTGGAACTCTATCCACTGCACCACCTACCTGCCCCTGCTAACCATTAGAACTTTCCAAAAGTGGAGGCAGGTAGATGGCCCCATCAATAGAGCCCTACCCTTGGAGTCAGGAAGACCTGAATTCAAATGCAACCTCCGACACTGACTAGCTATGTGACCCATTGGAGAAGGATAGGAAACCACTCCAGTAACTTTGCCAAGAGAGGGTGATAAAGAGTTAGACATGATTGAACAACAACAACAAAAATGTCAATGAACTGCCTTAGGAGATAATAGGTTCCCTATTCTAGGTCTTTAAAAAAAAAGAGACAGACAATGACCAACCAATTAATCAGCAAGCATTTATTAAGTGCATACAGTTTGCCAAGTACCATACTAGGTTCTGGGAACAAAAGACAAAAGTGAAAATGTCTGTGCTTTCAAGGGACTTACATTCTGCATTCTGTCAGGAGAAGATAACACAAATAAAAATAAGTGTATTCAAAATATATATTCAAAAATCTAAGTTCATTTCCCCAGGGATGGGGGTGAAGGTGCCAGAAGAGGGCAGGGGGTAGTAGCGACTAGCAGTAACATAAAAGGTCTCAGGTAGAAGGCTGAGTTTGATCTATTTTAAAGGAAACAAGGGTTTCTGAGATGCCAAGGTAAGGAAAGAGTTCATTCCAGGTCCAGGGAACAGTCTGTGCCAAGACCCAGGGGTGGAAGTGAGGTGTCACGCCTAAGGAACAGCCAGCCTGGCTACATGGGGAGTCACGTGTGACAAGGTTGGAGAAGCTGGGGCCATAGAAGGAAAGATTTTAGATGGGTTTCTAGGTGTAGTACCAGTGCAATATTTACAGCATTTACCATTCCCATTACAACAGGGGTTTACAATTTATCCTAAAGCAAGATAGGGACATTAGAAGTTTATTGAGTAGGGGAGTGACCTGGTCAGACTTTTCACTTTAGGAAAATCATTTCAGCAGCTGTATGGGAGATGGTTTGGAATGGGGGCGAGCCTGAAGGCAGGGATAAATGAGCAGGTAGCTGAGACAAATGGTTAATAGGGGAGGTGATGAGCGCTGGACCTGGACCACATAACTGCTGTTCTTTATTGTTCTTCCTGCTGTAACTCAACTCTTTTACTAGTTTCCATAGATCTGCCACCTGTCTTCCACTATTCCCAGAGGACTACTTATCTAATTGCTGACCTGGGTAGAATGGCCACTTGGTCAAATGTGTTTGCAGCTTGACCTCCAGACCCTAGTGTCTGCCCGTCATTTTGAAATCTGCTCCATAGCACCAAGACCCCATGATCCTCGCCCTCACCACTGAAGGGCTCTCAGGGAGCTCTTCCAACCTGCTCTGCTCAAAGGGGTCTCCATTTTCCACTCTCAGCTTGCTTGGGGTCAATCAGTCTGGTTTGCCTTGTCTCTCCTTCAGTACTTGCCTGGGAGCTTGCCTCCTGCTCACTGGTGTCAGCATTTCCACTGAGTCCTGGGGTTCAGAGGGCCACTCCTCCACCTTCCACACATATCCTTTCTACTTGAATTTTCATCCCCTACTTTCCTCTGGAGTGGCCAGGGCAAAGGAAAAGGGAATAAGCATTTATACAGTACCTACATGGAAAGACATGCACCAATGAAGGAAGATGCTATCCACCTTCAGAGAATGAACTGACAAAGAGAAATGTGCATGGTATGGTCTTACATATGTATGTATATGTGTGTATGTATATATATGTGTAAGTTTATAGGTATGTAATGTGTGTGTATATATACATATTTACACACATGTAATTGTAACCTTCTCTAGGTTGTTTGGGGTGGGGGGCTCAGGGAAGAGAAAAACATTTTAAATGCACAGCAGAGAAGAAAAGAAAACCTAGAAAGAAGCATAGAAAAGCTGGGTAACTTTGAAAACAACATAGAGTATTTGTTACATACATTTTCTTGAAATTGAATTTGTTTGTTTTATATTGAATCCTCTAATATGTTCTAATGTGTACATGGATGTGTTCATTTTTTCTTTTCTTATTTTGTATTTAAATTTAAAATTATTTTTTAAAGGAAAATAACCTTTAAAAATTGTATATCACCTATTATGTGCTGTTATGCTAAACACTTTTTACAACTACTATCTCCCATGATCCCCACAGCAACCTAGGTGCTATTATTATCCCATTTTACAGTTGAGGGAAACTGAGGCAAACAGAGGCAAAGCGACTTACCAAGAGTTGCGCAGCTACTAAGTTTCTGAGGTTGGATCTGAATGCAAGACCTCACGACTCTGGTCCCAGGGCTCCGTCTCTACTTCACCCCCAGCTAGCTATAGGTGGGTTATTTAACATGCAAGAAGGCTTCTTTGTAAAAGATCTTCTGGAGGAAGCAAGATCTGTGTGGCTCAAAGTCCCAGAGCAGGCTGGTGGGTACTCGAGTACCTGCCCTACTTTTGTGTGCTCGATGTGTCTTCTCTCTGTGTGAACTGCATTGTGTTGTTTGTGTGTGTATCACATTACCTATGTTCTGTGTAGGCACACATGTGTACTGTCCCAAGCATTGTAGCATGCGTGTTCATGCATGTGGGCATGTGTTGTGTTACATTGTATCCTCTTACATCCTGTCTGCATTTGTGTGACGTAACACGTACAGAAAGTCAGAGGTGATGAAAGAGCACCCTTCCTCAACCTTTGCTGTTTGCTTGTTTCCGTCCTGTCTGACTCTCCTGACCCCATTTGGGCTTTTCTCGGCAAAGATACTGGAGTGGTTTGCCATTTCCTCCTCCAGCTCATTTTACAGATGAGGAAATGGAGGCAAACAGGGTTAAGTGACTTGGCCAGGGTCACACAGCTAATAAGTGTCCGAGGCAGGATTTGAACACTAGAACATGAATCTTCCTGACTCCAGGCCCCTTCTCTAGCCACTGAGTCACTTAGCTCCCCTTCATACATCTTGCCCTGTCCCTGAACTAGCTGTTATGTAAGCCACAAGGGAGGTGGGGCTCGGCACAATGCAACCACACAACTGCCCTCTCAGGCCCCCAGGTTTTCCCGCATTTACCCTGCACAGGCATGAGAAGCATCATGGCCCTTTACTCCTCAGCATGGGGAAGAGCCTAGTTCTAATCTTGCTCATACAGGGTGACTGACCCTGAGCAAATTCCTTACTCTCTCAATGCCCCGGGGAGCTCTCTAAAACCATAATTTTCAGGGAAGATGCTGCCCTGGATAGGGAGAAGGCCCTCACCTCCACCTCTTTTCCCGCAGGAATCAGAGGTTCCATTTTAATTTTTTTAAATCACGTATACCATGGGAAAGGGAGTCTTGACCTTTTGCTTTCTTCAGGAACACTTTGAACGTCCTGCCTCCCGACTGGAACTGTGTGCGTGCCGGCAGCCCCTGCCTGCCCTGACAGAGGCACCAGGAAAGCACCACCGCTTCCCCGGCAGCAGGTGGTGGGTAGGGAAACCCGCAGCTGAGCGGGCGGGGTGGGGAGTCAGGGTCCCGAGGTGAAGTGAGGGCTCCGTGCTCTGTAGGCAAAGAACTGCTTCTTGTCTTCCTTCTTGGAAAGAGAGGGGTCGGAGGAGGAGAAAAAAGAGGAGGAGGAGGAATGCTGAATGTAACATTTTGTTGGGAAAAAAAGTCCCCCACCTGGAGATGTCATATCAGGTAATGTGATAAACACAGCGGAGGAGGCTCCAAAGGTGCGCCTGCCCCTCCTGCACAGCCCCTGGGGAGACACTGTGCTGGGACACGTGAGTGCTCTGACAAGGCAGCTCAGGCGGCCTCGCTCCAGGTGCCAACATTCTGTGTTCCTCAGGCCCTTCCCATCGATTCCAAACTTCTCTGGATGTGTTTTGGCAGTCTGTTCTGAAGCTGATCTGGCTCCAGCTTTCTGTGTGCTCAGATCCTTTTAGCTCCAACACTCCATGTGCTCAGGCATCTCCCAGCTCCAACATCTATGTCCTAAGGGCCCTTCCAGCTCTGACATTCTGTTCCAAGGCCCTTTTCAGCTATAACATTCTGTGTCCTGAGGGCCTTTCCATCTCTAATGTTCTGGGGTTTTTTTAAGCATTCTTTTACATTTAAATTTTAAATTCTTTTAAAGATTCCCCCCCCCAATTCTAGCATTCAGTGTTCTAAGGTCCCTTCCAGTTTTCACACTTTATGTTCTAACATTCTATATTCTCTAGAAGTGACCTTAGCACATGAACTGTTTGCACATAAAATTAGTCAAACCTGGAAGGAACTTTAGAACACAGAACACTGGTGGCTAGCATTGATGTAACACTAATTAAGGCTTACAGAATGTTTTACTTAAATTAGCTGGACAGGACCTGAGAAGTCACCTAGTTACTTCCTGTTCTAACCTTCTATGTTCTATGTTCCCCTCAAGTTCCTATACTCTAATCCTTATTCTGGGCCTTCTGGCTCAATCCCTGCTAACCCAAGAAGAAACAGAAACTTGAACAGTATGTACAGTCTATAAAGTCAAGAGTATGAAGACAGGTCAGGAGGGCTGATGATGAGATCAGGGCTGGTATCCCAATGCCTCTAAAGAGTTGGCCTGGCCAATGGAAACAGAGCCTGGAATCTGGTGGGTCCCTGGCATCCTCACCTGAGAGCAGTCAGAAGAATGGAACTCTTATTCTCCATGTGTGTGTGCCAGTGTGTGTGCCAGTCAACACTGAGTCTACATATAATTCATGTGAACCTTATGCAGGAACCTCTGGTGCTTATGGGCCACGAAACCCAGAGCATTGCCAAGGACCTGGAAACACACACACACACACACACACACACACACACACACAGCCTCTGAGGACCCAAAATAGACCTAACAAAACAAAACAAATCATTGAGCAATATTGATCTGAAGGTCATAGATTTAGAGCTAAAAGGGCCTTCAGAGGTCATCTACTCAGCCCCATGGGGCCAAGCTAAAACTGAAAGGGATGCTTGCAGGCCACATATTGACTTGGAAAACCATGAATTAGCATTATCTATGTCCAGTTATATTTGTATTTGTTTTGTTAAACATTCCCAATTACATTTTAACCTGGTTCAGGCTGCATTTGGGAGTTTTCCTGCTTACTGTTAGCCCATGGGCCTTGAGTTTGATCTGGAATCTGATCCTCTCACGTTCCAGGTGAAGAAGTGACTTGCCCAAAGTCACACACAGAGTCATTATTGAAGCCCCCATTTGAAGGTAGTTCTTCTGAAAGCAAATCCAGGGACCTTTCCAAATGACACCATACTGCATCTCATTAGATTGTCAGATTTGGGAGTTGGAAGGGACCTTAGAAACCATCTAATCCAATTGCCTCATCTTACAGATAGGACAACTGAATGCATCCACTAATTATACATGAGTATTGACATTGTTTGCACATTATACAAGCAGAAAATCACTCAGCCCAGTCTTCTCATTTTGCAGAAAACTGAGGTCTAGGGAAGACACAGAACATGCCCAAGGTCACACAGCCAGTTAGGTATAGAATGGCGGGTGATTGAAACCCCTGTTTTACCCAACTCTGTGCATTCTCCATGACCCTGCACCACTTTATTTGGGGCTGCCCCTATAATATTAAATCCAGCACATACTCTTCTAAGATAGGTTTGAGTACATAGGTGGTTGTCACCAAGGAAACTCAAAGAGATGTATCTTGTAGGTAGTGTTTCTGTCCAAATTGGCTAAAATGCTCAATTATCCCTTTCTTGGACCACATTTCACTATCATAACCACCGCAACCATTTGTCCTTATTCCACTCCTAGAATAAATGTCTTTTACTCTTTCATCAGCACGGAAGAAACACATCAGAGCCAGGCCTGTCGTTATTAATAGTTGTCTCATAGCAGCTAACATTACAAACATTCCACTGTACCGTTTATTAATTCCTAAGATAAAGACATTTTTGGAGGCAATGAGGACAAGCTGTTGTTCTCTGGTTCTGACGAGAGCCTCCAAAAACATTAAACTGTCTGTTTATCAGATCAGTATCCCAGCATCACAACCTGCAGTAGGCAGTCCTAATGGGCAATAGCACCAGTTAATTTTGCTCCACACTTGAGGAATTCTTCCTGATACCAGGGTGAACCTCAATTCCTGGTTAGCATATCCCATTAGGGCAGCTAGGTGGCGCCATAATGCACAGGGTGGGGGTCCTGGAGTCAGGAAGACTCAATCTCAGCAAGTTCAAATCTGGCCTCATATACTTACTAAGGGGAGGTAAGGGTGGGGGTGAACCTAGGCAAGTCAACCCCTGTTTGCATCAGTTTCCTCATCTTTAAAATGAGCTGGAGAAGGAAATGACAAGCCACCCAGTATCTTTGCCAAGAAAGCTCCAAATGGGGTCACAAAGAGATGGATATGACAGAAAAACTACTGAACACCACCCTCCCATTAAACTAAAGGGTCATTATAAAATGGAACTCACTGTGTGATCTTCGCCTTCCTGGGCTCCAGTTTCCTTTTCTGTAATGAGGTGATCCCTAAGGCCCCTTCCAACTCCAAGGCCCTATGTTGTTAAACCTCATCAATACATAAATTCGCAAAGTTTGATTCTGTTCCATATGAGTCACATTATCATGAGTCACATTACAGAGCTTTGGTATTAAATTCAATCATCAGGGTTAAACTTTGTAATGGGGCCCAGTGAAAAATCACCCTGGGGTGCCTGAGGTCCCTTGTAGCTCTAAATCTATGGTCCTGTGACATGTGAGAATGGTTTCTTTGCCTCTGCAGAACAAATATAGAATTAATCTGAGGCCCCCCCCTTACCTCCTGGGGCTGGCAGCTACGGGAATAGGCACCCACTACCTAACCCCCACCTCCTCTGAGCATGATGGTTTAAAAGAGACTCTCCCCGCTCCCTTTTCTCTCTCATCTTCTGCTCCTTTTAAGTTTGGTTATCAGTGGGAAATCGGACATCTATAGAGTAGGAGCCAGCTTGAAACAGGCACAAGGAAGCCAAGGTCAGGAACACTGGGGAGCAGGGTCAGTCTGGCCAAGCAGAGAGCGGTCAGGATACCTGGGCCAGGCTCACAGCCCCCTGGGGGCCCATGGTCTCTGCCTGCACCTGACGATGTCTCCTATTTTACTCACCCTGGCCTTCCAGGTTAACCCATGTGTGCCCAGAGCATCTGCTTGTGATAGGCTCTTGACAATTTCCCTATTTCATGTCTGGACATCCTAGTTCCTGAACTTGCTTGGAAGGGAAGACTTATGTCTTTTCCTCATTACTTACTTAGGGTGCGCCCAGGATAGGGGCAGGTGCCAAGGGAAACACCAGCCTCATTTGGCATTCTCTTGTTGATTTATAGATTTCTCTGCTTTCCATTATGGAAGTGATCTCCCTGGTCACTTGAGATGAGAATTAAAGATGGCTTAGAATGGCTTCAAACTCTTACTAGTTGTGTGACCTTGGGCAAGTCACTTAACCCCATTTATCTCAGTTTCCTCATCTGTAAAATGAGCTGGAGAAAGAAATGGCAAACCACTCTAATGTCATTTGGTTGCAGGGCAGCCCTCTAAATGATCAAAATTGTAGAATTAGCAAATGTTAGAGCTAGGAGGGACCTTAGGGATCCATCTAGTCAAAGAACCTCCGTAAGGAAAATTGAACCCAGGGAGGGGGAAAAAAAAAACCCACCTTACCTAAGGTCACAGAATAAGTAACAAAACACTGACTTGAACCCGTATCTTCTGACTTTGGCCAAGTACAGGACTTAAAGTCATAGAATCTCAGAATTGGAAGGGGCTTTAGAGGGGCCATACCTGAAAAATCCCCCTCTCCAACATTCCTGACAAGGGGCTTTCACCCCTACTTGGAGACTCTCCTAAGAGGGCAGATTAGTACCTTCCCAAGAACCATTTCCCTCTGGAAACCAGCAAGCTGTGCCGTGATCCTGGGAATTTTATGCCCCAAATATCTAGGGACATTTTAGATGTTTTCCTATTTAAACCAAATCCTTAATAGATTTCCTACATAAAAATTTTTGAAACGGGCCTGTCAGTGTAATTCCTTCCCCTGAGAGGTGATTATGGGCAAAGACACATACTAGGTATTGAAATGCAAACACACACCTTCAACTCTGCGAGTCTCCCCACTCCCCAGACCCCCTCAGCTTGTAGGATTCTGCCAGAGAAGCCCTTTTCATGTGGCAGATTTGCAAAAACAACTTTATGAGAACAGCCCACATCTATATTCATTCATTCAGTTCCTCAACACTTATTGGTTCAAACAGAAGTCAGAGCACTAAAGTTTAGATTAGACAGGCTTCCAGTCCTCAGGGAGCTTCCTGTCACATATGGGGTAAAGTACAGACATAGAGTAACACCTCCCCCTCCTAACTGCTGGTGCCTTCCTTCCCTCCGTTTATTCCTATCTGTTTTCTTTCTTTTTCTGCTTTCTACACCAGGGGTGGGGAACCTGCAGCCTCAAGGCCACCTGTGGCCTCTAGGTCCTCAAGTGAGGCCCTTTGACTGAATCCAAACTTCCCAGAACAAATCCTTTAAGGCTGGATGCAGCAGGTTCCCCACCCCCGGTAGATGTACATACATACTCATCTCCTTCATCATCGACAGAAGCTTCTTACAAGTAGGGATTGTTTCATTCTTTGTAACTTTATACCCCCCAGCACCCAACACATAGTAGGCAACTTAGTAAATGCTTGTTGATTGACTGAAGGGTATGTATCAGGGAAAGCTTCCTGGAGGAAGAGGTTTCTGGGTTGGCCATTAGAGGATTAGGAGGGATTCAATATACAAGGACAGAGACATTCGAGGCAGTAGGAATGCACTGGGCCAGGGGATAGGCTCCTATGTGCTTCCCAGGTGCCAAGTATAGTTTGGCCTGAGTGGAGCATAGGCTTGGATGGAGGGCAGCGATGTCCCTTTGTGGAAGATCATGATTTATTCAGAGGATAAGGTCCCAACACAGAGAGTTATCTGTTACACAACCTTTCACAATAAGTTTGGGTGTGACATAAAATAAATGGCCACTCAAAGTCTAAAGGTGGCACAGCCATGAACAATGTTGTGGCAGCATGGCCTGGTGAATAGGGTCTTGCACTAGGAAGACCTGGGTTCAAATCCCACTGTAGCTGTGTAACAACTAAGGAAGGCACTGATATTTTGTGCCTCAGTTTCTTTGTCTGTAAAACGAGGGGCCTGGATGTGACGGCCTCTGAGGATCTTTCCAGCCTTAAATCTGAGTTTCTACTTCCAAACTAGAGGTAGTGGAATGTAAGGGAAAGAACCCTGGCCTTGAGGTCCAAAAACCTGGTTTCAAGTCCTGGCTCAGCAATTTAGAATTTATATTGCTGAGGGCAAATCCTGGAGCCACTCTGAGCCTCTGTCTCTTCCCCTTGTAGAAGTGAAGATAAGAAAAACTACATGACTTGCTTTATAGGGTTCTTACCAGCCAAGTGCTTTGTAAGCCTGAAGGAGCCAATGTCCTACCATTCTCCAAAAGTAAAGGGAGTTTTACAAATGAATAAGGTGGCCCAGCAAGTCAGAAAACAGGAGGCCTTTATATACATTTATATAGGGTATATTTTAGCTCATGCTAGAGCAGTGGTTCTCAACCTTCCTAATGCTGCGAACCTTTAATACTTGTATGTGGGCATATCTGCATGTGGGTGGACCTGCCTGGAGACAGATAGAGGAATCGTGTCTTGGTTCCTAAGACCATCGGAAATATGTGTTTTCCCATGATCTTAGGAGACTCCTGTGAAAGAGTTGTTCTACCCCCAAAGGGGTCGCAACCCACAGGTTGAGAACCACTGTGCTAGAGGAACCCCAAGGCCCAAAATTTAAAAAAAGGAAAAAGAAAACCCTGAGGACAGGGATATAAGGGAGGCAGGAGAGAGGAGGGAAGGGCAGAACCAGGATGATGGCCAGGACTTGGGGTACAATGATCTTCCAGCCATAGCAGGAGAAAGAAGGGACGGCACTGGTCCTTGGAAGAGGCCACCTTCATATTGGGCATACCGTAGTGGCAACCACACTGGTGTACCAATGGCTGCTAGCACAGGTTCTTAGATCTGCTTTACCAGGAAACATAACTGTTTAAGGGGTCAACAATCTTTTTAAAATTACATTCACTAGCTCAGGGAAAAAGTCAGCACCCTGAACTTCAGAGAAAATACAAGCAGAGAAATAAAGACCTACAGACAGGGCTCTGCCTGAATCAGCTATAAACTTTACATACATGACTGGACCAAGAGAGCCCTTACGTCTGAGAAGTTGGGAAGCTCTGAACATAGGCCACTCAGAATCTTGACCAGGGAATCACAAGATCCTTCTCATAAGTGAGTCCCCAAAGCAAAATACCAACTCAGAGTATATATACACTTCAGAACCAGAAGGCATCACAACCCTAATGACTCAGTGCCTAATTAAATATTAACAAAATGTGTGAAAGCCTTCCTACAAGCAAGTCTCCCCTAAGCAAGCTTCCCTTAATGAGCTCCATATGAGGCCTATTAATGGGCTGGGAAAATCTTAAATCCCATTAACATTACACATACCTACAGTCTGCAAAATCTTGTCAGATAAGAGACAGGATCAGAGGTAGAAGGAACCTTGGAAGTCCTTGAAGACAACCCTTCATCTCACAGATGAGGAAACTGACCCCTGACCCCAAAGTTAAATGACTTATTTAAGGTGACAGAAACAAAAAATGGGAGAGCTGGGATTTGAATACAGGTCCTCTGGCTCTAAATCTGGACTCTTTTCCTTGCACCACACTGTCTCCATCACACCTCCTGCTTGGTGCAGGATGCCTACGTCGATATCACCTTCACATCAGGGTAGGTCTGTGGAAGCTCAGGTGGAAGAGGACTGGAACAGGAAGAAGAGCCCTGATTCTCAGGTGAGCCCTACTGATTTCCTGGCTCTTATGTCACACTCAGAGAAATGACTGATCTGGGCTAAGTGAGGCCTGCTTGAGTAAAACAGGAAATATAAGCAGAGAGTATGGAAACTTCCAGAAATGGCAGTATGGGGGTGGTAGCCTAGAAAAGGAGTCACCATCAGTGTTCAAAGAAGAGAAATCTTGCCACAAATGAGCCTTCTGGGACAAGCTCCAGGTTTTATGGACAATCATAGCTATAGAGTTAAGAGTTAACACTATTCTTACAACCTTGTGAGATAGGTAACGTAGGTATTATCCTCTACATGCACACACATGCATGTACACATACAAACGCACATGTACACACACACACACATCGTTTCCAGACAAATTAATTAACTTTTTTTTAATACATCTTAGTTTCTTCTTCTTTTAGATATAATCCTTGCCCCACTTACTTCATAAAGCAATTATTAAAAGAGAATTTTGTAAACTTTAAAGTGTGATAGGAATGTGTGCTACTGACATTGGCATTGGCATTATTATTCCTATTTGACCAAGGAGGAAGCTGATCCCCAGAGGGGGCAGAGCCTTAACCAGAAACAGAGATTTCTTGGGGAGGATTTCTTCCAGCACAGAAAGCCACCCATGAGTTCTGCTGATTGAAATCCAAGGCATCTCCCTTGAAGAAGTCTCAGCCAACACCTGTTCAGATACATTTGTTTCTGTGGCTTCTCCCTTACCTTTAGTTCACCTCGAACCCACTGGCAGAAACAAGAAGCATCCAGATAAATAAATCGGGGATACTTTTTGGCATCATTTAACATCCCTGAGAATATGGTATCATATGGTAATCAGTTGGAACCTATTACCTCGCATGCTGAAGCATATCATATTGAATTACTGCTGCCTGAGAAACCCAGGGGTTCTAAAATAACGGATGATGTCTTTGAGATTTGGGCGTGATTTATAGTAATGGAATTCCACTTCTGATTTTCAGTATTATGGATGCTTTGCCTTGCTTTCTTTGATCTGGAGCAAGAGCAAAATCTACTGAATTCAGAATAAGGATAACTGGGTTCAGTTATCAGATCAGATCAGATCCTGGCTCTGACCTCTCCTGGCAATATGACCTTGCCCATATTACCTCCCTTCTCTATCCCTCAGTTTCCTCCTTTATGGAAACCAGGGTTGGACTCCATTGTCTCTGAGGTCCTTTCTAGTGCTAATTATGAAATTTAAATTGTTTGAGAGTAGGAGCTGTTTTGTTTTTTTCTGGTAACCTGGCACTTCGGGGGACCTTACGTGGGGTCTACATTTAATGTTTCCAATCTAATCATGTATCATTCCCCTTAACACCCTCTACAATGTAACCCTACTGGCCTTGGTGCTGCTCACACACAACATTCGGTCTCCTTTCTCTGTGACTTTGGGCTGGCCGTTGCCCCATGCCTGAAGATCACTCCCTCCTCACCTCTGCTTCTTAGAATACCTGGCTTCTTTCAAAGCTCAGTTCGTCACCACCTACAAGAAGGCCGCCCTCAGCCCCCGGCCAATAGCACCTCACCCTCCTCCCATTACCTCGTATTTACTCTTTATATGATTTATATGGAATTAAATGTGTATATGTTGTTTCCTACCCCCCAACTCCCACAGAATACAAATACCTCAAGGGCAGCGACTCTTCACTTTTTAGTTTTGTGTCCCCAGTACCTAGCACAGTACCCAGTACTGGTCCTGGCATAAAATAGCCGCCGTACTTGATCCAACTTGACTTCTTGATCCATTGACTGGTTGGTTGGATTGAACTGAATATGCTCTCAGTTATGAAGTGTCTATTCTGCTCCTACGCTTGTCAGAGGAGGCAAGGGAATCAGAAGAGGGAGGACATTGCTGTTTAGGCACAGATAAGACTGGATGGCTGAGGGCTTGTCCATTCCTGAGATTCCTTAGTTCTCACACTGGTACGATTTGAATAGTTGACATTTCTATAGCTCTTTCCATACATGTCACACATTAGCTCCAAACATTCAATTTCTTTTGTTCCTTATTGCAAGTTCAGTCATTTCAATCATGTCTTACACTTTATCACCCTATTTGGGGGTTTTCTTGGCAGAGATACTGAAGCGGATCTGCCATTTCCTTCTCTGGCTCATTTAACAG
>CM053595.1:74672823-74688134 GCA_028646575.1 Pseudocheirus occidentalis | reverse complement strand
ATATCACAAACTCACACACAGAACTGTTTGATCAGAAAGAATGAGGACCTGGAGGACAAAATGTGTGCTGTGTGGGGATGATGTGCATGGCTCAGGGAAATCCAGAGGGGTTGAGTCCAATGAACCTCTTAGGGATACCCTGGGGAAGCATTTTGCCTCCTTCCTGCCTATTTAAGAAATAGGTTTTGTTTCAGCCTTTCTAAAACAATGAACAGCCCAATAGTGGAATAGGGTGTTACTCAAGACAGAGATCTCCCTGTTAACTGTTAGTATTTAAGCAGAGGGTGGATGGCCATCAGGGAAGTTCAATAATTCAACAAACACTTATTGAGCACACCTCCTTTGTGCAAGACACTGGACTGGGGATACCAAATGCCACACCAAGGAGTTCACAGTTTGGAAGATTTTGTAGAATGAAAATGTAAGATTCCTTCCAAGTCACAATTTGAGTATTCCCTGCCCTCCTCTCCTGGAACTGCTCCTATTCCTTTCAGATGTGAAAAGATTTCTTCTAAGCCTCCTTTTTCTGTCCTCCAATTCCTTTTCTTCCTCTTAAAACCAATATAGAGAACTTATCCAGGACTGAGCATGCCTGGTGCTAGCTATGATACTTAAAAGAGCCCATTCTCCATTTACGATGGCCTGAATTGTAACATGGTATTAAAGACTCATACTCAAAATTAAATTTTATAATCATAGAATCATAGAACTTCAGAGCTTCTAGGGACCTAGAGATCATCTAATCCAACAGGTGGAAACCAGTACCCAGAAAGGCAAAGTATGGCATGGTATGCAACAGCTATTGGATCTTGAGCTAGAGAATCTGGGTTCAAATGACTTTGGGCAAGTTATTTAAACACTCTGAATTTCAATTTCCTCTTTTAGGAAAAGCAAAGAGTGGAACTAGTTGGTCTCTAAAGTCTATAACTATAGAACCATAAACTCTAAAACTCTAAAACCCAGTCATCCTAACTGACTTGTCCAAGGTCACTTAGTAAGTGGTGAAGTTAGGTCTTAAATGAGATTTTCACATCAGTGGTCTATGTACTACACCATTTTTTCTCCCTGATGGACATTGGATATGTGTCCGCCGCTGAAGCTGGGAAAACTTCATTTTACTCTGACCTCTAAAAATAGTTTTCAGAGCAAATTGGGGAGAAAAAAAATCAGTCATTTTGCTATTTAGTCTTAAAATCTTTGTATGCCAGGAGCTTCAGAAAACCAGAGAAAAGATTATTCTCTGCATGCTTTTTTTTAAAAGAAGGTATTATGGAGCCCAATTTTCTAGTTATAGAAAAATATGGACTTTAGGCTACCAGGGATGGAGGTAATTGGATCTGTTGACTATTCGACAAAGATCCTTTGTCTTCTAGAACAGGAAGAAAATTGGGCCGACTTTGTGAGTAAGAAATTCATACAGCATATGAGAAATCTCTATTACATCCATCAAACCGACCATGAGATTGGCAGAAATATAAGGAAAGGCCAGACTTCAGGTTATTACACATTGCAGTTAATTTATCTCACCTAGAGAAGAGTTTTTTTTTAATCTTATGGAAAAAAATGGATACTTATGGAGAGGATTCCACTACTGCTAGGATCTAAGAAATGACGCTCAAATTCATAATATTTCAGGTCCAATTCTTATATAAGACTGTGTCTGTATAGGACATCAATCACTTGGGGAAAGAAACTGGAAGCTATTTTGAAGCAACACTCTGCCAATCATGAGACAAATGCCAGATGTCAAAGAAGGAGAAGTCACCATTTTTCAACTTATGAATGTCTTCAAATACTTTACAATGGGGGGGTGGGGATTAGGGAATGATCCTTTCAGCCTCCTCTGTTTTGACAGATGTCAAAATCCAAGGCTGGGGGTTTTATCTTTGTATGGCAATGAGTTTTAGAATAAGAAGGGGGAAGGGTGTGGAAGGATAAACCTAAATAAGTCTGTTAACTGCTCAGTACAGACAATATTTTTGTGCATGACAGATCCAGGAGAAGATACTGTCAATAAAATGGGCGGGCTGGGATTAGACTATGAAGAATTGCCATGAGTAGCTATTCTGCCACTTATAATGGTCTCAAAAGGTTGCTTAGAATTTTGGATTTGGAAGGGATGTTAGGACATACAACATTTGAACCCTGAGCATAGATGGTTAATATGAGAAGGCACCTTAGAACATATAAGATTAGTGCTGAAGGGGATCTTAAGAGATCTGGTCCAATCCCCTTATTTTACAGTTGAGGAACTTGAAGTTTAGAGTGGTTAAGGGCAAATCCTGGCACAGACTTTTAGTTCTACTCCTAGTTATTGGGAGAGCAAGGCCTTGCATGGAGATTTTCTGACTTCCAGTCTTTTCACTATTCTATGAAAGAATTCCATTTCAAGTCAACAATACTGATTGATCTCAAGTGTATTCTACAACTTAAAGTGGGGGTGGTCTGGGAACCAATTCTCTTTTTTTTCATTACTGACAGTTCATGTCAAATTTCTGAAGTCTGTGAAATAATAAAAAAATTCACATGAAGAAACAAAAAAATAGTTCAAAATGGGAAACATAACAGAATGTCAAAACATAAGGATGGTTACATAACTCAGGGATGTATGCCCAACACAACAGAATTCTGTATTGAAATTCGTTCACTCATTTCAGTCCTGTCTGACTCTTCATGACCACATTTGGTGTTTTCCTGGTAAAGACACTGGAGAGGTTTGCCATTTCCTTCCCCAGCTCATTTTACAGATAAGGAACCGAGGCAAACAGGGTTAAGTGACTTGCCCAGGGTCACATAGCTAGTAAATGTCCCTGAGGTCAGATTTGAACTGAGGAAGTTAAATCTTCCTGACTCCAGGTCCAGTATTCTATCCATTAGCTGTTCTATACTGAAATTACGACTGCCTAATTTGAAAACCACCACAACAAACCAAATAGCCCTACTGAAAAAGGATTGAAAAGCCATATAATAGTAGTTTACATTTACACAGAGCTTTATAATTTATTAAATACTATCCTCACAATCCCATGAGGTATGTAGTCTGACCATTTTACAGATTTGGAAATAGAAAGTGACATGATCATTTCAGATTAGTGGCAGAACTTAAGATGGTATCCTAGTCTTCTGACTCCCAAGTATAAAGCTCTTTCTGCTACACCAGTGTGGCCTCTGCTATGCAGGCTGGGTTAGAAAAAATGAAGGAAAGACTAAGCCTAAATATATATGAAAAAGATCTAATGAGCTTCCACGTTCAACAAATGTGGAATAAGAAAATGTCAGCGACCAAGGAGCCATCATGTAGAGCAATGCTAAACAGGACAGGTGAAGCGATCTTGTTGGTATTGATTGGTTGGCACCTTCTTTGCAATGTAGAATCTTAAGAGTTGAGGCCCTGAGAGGTGACTTGCCCAGGGTCACACAGTCAGTATTGTGTCTGAGGCAGGACTTGGGGTTGAGCCTCCTTGGTTTCAAGGTCAATATTCTATCCATTATATCATGCTTTGAAGCAAAGACCAGCCTCAGACTCTAGTTTTACCACTTCCTAGCTTATGTGACAAGCAAAGCCCCTGCTGATACTGAGCTGAGTTTCTTGAGCTTTAAAATGAGGATAATATTGACATTTACCTACCAGCCTCCCAGTGTTGTGAGGAATCACTCTCTAAGGACAGAAATGTGCATTATCATAAACCGTTCTGTCAAGATCGTCACACAGCCTGGAGCTCCTCCTGCTAATCCTAGACATGAGCATGGGGTCCATGAATGTGAATGCTGCAAAGAGCCCTGGACTTGGTATCATTGTATGGTGATTACATATTGTCTCAGCTACCTGCTGGATGTATGTCCTTGGATAGTCCCTTCATCTTTCTAGCCTTCAGTTTCAGCATCTGTAAAATGAAGGGGTTAGATTGGGTCAGGGGTTCTCTGGGGGTCCCCTAAGCATTTATGGATCAATTCAGGGGGGTCTATGTATTAGTTAAAAATTTTTTTGATAACTGCATTTCAATATAATTGGTTTCCTTTGTTAATCTCAAGTATTTTATTTTGTGCATTTAACAGTTTGTGAACACAAATTTACTTGATGAAATCAGTGAAGTTGAAATAGAGGAGACACATTTTTCCATAATGTGGGCTATAATTATCTGGTGGAAATAACTGTGGTGAAGCATTGAGATGTTTGGGAAATCAGCTTTGTAAGATTTAAAGAAGAATTAAATAATTCCAACTACTATCAGGAGACTGGGAAATGGAAAAAAATTTTTTTAGAAAGTTATGAGGGTTGGAGGATTTTTGTAGGAATAGTAATTCTAGCACATGTGTGTATGGCATGGGCTTTTTGGGGGAGGGGAAGGGTTTGAGGGGTTTTAACCAGACTTGTGATTTCACTGAAACTAGGAATTCCAGAAAAGGAAACTCCCTTTAGCAATGCTGATAATAATTTGGCTAACATTCATATTGTGCTTTAAGGTTTGCAAACTATTTTACACATATCATCTCATGTTATCCTTACCAAAACTCTGGGAGGCAGGTGCTTTTTATTATCTCCATTTTACAGATGAAGAAACTGAGGCAGATAGAGATTAAGTGACTTGTCAGGGTCCCATAGTTGGTAAGTATCTGAGTCTAAGTTTGAACTCAGATCTTCCTGACTCCTGGTCCATTGTCCTTATCAGTCTAGTGACTTCTTTGAGTTCTCAGATCAGCATTTCCTCTGCAACTAAGTGTGGTCTGAGTCATTAAGAGGGTAAGTGATTTGTCCCATACTAAGTGTGTGGCACAGGGACTTGAACTGCCATCATCTTGATTCTGAGGTTGGCTTTTTCTTTACTAAGCCACACGCTTCTATATAACATGCTATGCTTGACAAAGCATACTCCACACATCTGTGAGATAGTTATAAGTTGCAGGGATGGAGCTGGAGCTTGATTTCTAGGTTGGAGTATTTTCAAATACATTAGGGGGTTTCTTGTAATGGGGCTCTAGGAATAGTGGTGGGATCCATAAAACACAAGGGGAGGACACTGTAACCTTAGCTAGGAATATTTCTCTGTTACTGCCTGGGCCATTTCTCTGCACTAGTCTTCCTTCTTCCAATGTCCCTGCACAGCTGAACTGTCGCTTGCCAAAGATCCCGCTAATGACAGTCTTAATTGGTCATCATCATTGGATATCCCATGCTGACTGACAGTTCAGCTAGCCAGTGACAAGGGACCAATGAAAGATGGAGACCCCCTAGGCATGTCATCTCCTTCTTTCTCCTTTCCTCTAAATCAACACAAAACAGAGGTCTTGGGAAGCAGACTGATAATGCAGACTGTCTGCTTCCCTTATAAAAATGTTAGAGCAACAAGGAACCCTCTGCAAGCCTTAGATACCAACTGCTTCCTACTCGAGCCTCAGTTAGCAACTCCCTAACTCAAATAACCATCTGCTTAGTGTTGACTTTGCTATTTCATGAGTAACTGCGAGGGAGTGGAGGGGATTGGAACAGGACAGAAAGGATGACTTGTAGCTGGCGCCCAGACCTCTAAAGGCCCAGTGTAGTTAAAGCACTGGTCCCTACTTAGGGTCATCCTTTTTTGGAGATCAAATGGGAAGTTCCCTACATGATATGAGCTGAGGCAGCTGGGAAAGCTCCACTGCCTAAAATAGCATCTTTATTCCCCAACCAACCTATAGCTGAACATGAAACTCCACCATCAGAGGAATCCTTGTTATATTGTACTACTTAGCAGTATAAGTTCACAATATATAGAAACAAGGAAGGACTTACTAACTCTCAGAGGAATTCAGCAATGTAATGAGGCTGCTTTGGGAGGTAATGAGTTCCCTATCACTAGGGGAATGTATTCAAACCACAACTGGATGACCGAGCAATAAATCCGGGTTCTGTTGCTTATTGTCTGTGACACTCTGGGCAAGACGTCTTGCCCCTCTGGGACTTATTCAGTTTCATCATCTATAAAATGAAGGCATTTGAGCAGATAATATCTAAGCCCCTTTCTGACCCCAAATCCTACACTTCCAAGGGTCCATTGTGGTCCTCTGCTCCCTTTCCCTGCATTTCTCAAACACCTCTCTCCATACCTTCTAATGGCAGGTTGGCAAAGCAACCTTTCTAGAGTCTGTCCGAGTCTGGAGCTCCTTTGGCCTCCATTACAATTCTCCCTTTCTGAAAGAAGTGGGCCTGTTAACAGACTGATTTCTGATCACATGACAGCTTCAGAGGTATTTAAAGAAAAGACAGGGTGAGGCCCCTATTATAGCCTGGCAACAGAACAGTGTCTAAATCCTTGATGTTAGGGCAGAACAAGATAAAGTGGCCCTAAGCCATTATTGTCAGGCACTGGAATAAAGTTAGCTTTGTAAGATAGGTACATCATTTCCTTAATAATCACCATGAAGACATAGCGTTCTATGGAGAAAAGCTAGGCTTCCTCACAGTCACACTTGCAAAAAAGCAGCATTTTTAGGGGGATAATTCATGTTGGGAAAAAATAGAATATGATATACAAAGCATATTGTCTAATGATAAGTTGTGATGGCCTAAAAGAATATTCCTGGCTGTGAAAACGGATATTGACAATATCATTCAAAATCAGGCAATGTGAAGCTTCTTCCCTCCAAATTCTGCTGACATATGGGAGACACAACTACAACACACCATAATATCCCTCCAATTTTTCTAGGTAATCTAAGATTTCCCCCTTGTATATTCTATGTTCTAACCAAAGTGGGATGACTGAACATATCCTCTGGAAGATAGCTGATTCAGAGCTCTGCCCCTTTATTCACAACGACCAGCATCTTCTCCATCTTCCTATCTTTAGCCTTTCCATCAACCCAAGACTAGCTCATGGGCCACGCTCTCCATGAAACCATTCAGACGCCCTCAAATTGTGATCTTCCTAAGCTTAGAGTGAATCTACCTCTCTGCTCCTATGGGCTTGGGATATTCCAGTTTGTACCATAATCTATAGTTATCTATCTTAACTCTCCTATTAGCATGGTGCCATAGTAGTTGCTTAAAAACTTCATGTTGCTTGAGTGACTTATCATTAAATGATAAATTTCTTGCCAAAAGAGTTGGAGTCTTGTCAACCTTTGTAAGTCCTATGGCCCACAAGAGGGCTTTGCACTTAGTGTGGAAAGCTGAAGGCTTGGGTCCAGCCCTGCCATCAGGTAACCTTTGGCAAGGTCATTCCCTTTCTTGGGGTCTCAATTTCTTTTGCAAACCGAATGCCCTGAATCAGATGATCTCCAAGTCCCCCTCTGGTTTGAACACCCAATGCTTTATAGTCTAACATTCTGCATGCTGGGCTCTAAGGGCCCTTCCAGCTTTCACATTCTATGACTCTCAAATTCTATTCAGTGCTTAATAAACTTATTAAATAAATGAATGATGTTTTAGAGCTAAAAGCTGCTAGGTATTGGCATTATCATGCTTTCTGAAAAATGAAATTTCAAAAAGGGTGAGAAGTTCTAGTTCTGTGCACAGACTAGTTCTGGTCCAAAGAAGATAGCAAGCTATGCTTAAATGCTTCGAGCAAGTCTTTTACCATGAAATTTATTTGCTACATGGAGTAAAGGTTTCTCTAAGTTCTGTTTCTCATCCCTGTACTATATAGTACAGGGATGTATAGTATAGCATAGTAATTAATAGGAATATTAATTACAACAGGATCTCCTGGCCAAAGTATTACAGTAAAGAGAGGCACCAGAATGTTGAGCTGCTCAGATCTGTAGCACAGCCATTCCTGAATACAAAGGCTAGAGCCACCTGGAGATGTAGGGGCAATATGTTGTTAGAGAATGTGCTCTGGCCTGGGAGTGGAGACCTGAGTTCCAGTGCTGGCTCTGCCACCTCCTAGATCTGGGCCTTAATTTTTCCCATCTGTAAAATCAGGGGACTAGAATACATAGTTTCTAAGGTCTCTCTTAGCCCTGATTTTCTCTAGTCTAGAATTTGATGCTCTAAGATTTCTGCTACCTCTAACATTTGATGTTCCTGCATTCTATGCGCTCAGTTGCTCTCCTTCTACCTCTAACATTATTTTTTTATTTTACTCAGTATTTTAATGTTCTTTTCATCTCTGATATTCTATGCCCTTCATTCTAGTATTTTCTGTTCCAAGATCCCTTTCAATTCTAAGATACCAAACTGCAAAATTAGCTTCTTCTTAAAACTAGAACCAAAGATTTCCTGAGGAGTAAGCAAAAGGGGTTACCTCTTTTCTTTCTCTTGTTCCAAACCTTACAGGTAAAGTGGCTTGTCTTTCTAACAAGTCTTCATCATGCATACCATCTACAAAGCTCCTGAGCAGGTGTAATTTCAGTGTTTTGGTACAAAAACCAAACTTCCCAGAGTATACCCACTGAGCAGCACCACCCCAAATCTATGCTTCTGAAATGTAAAAGTAGAAAATTGACTCGCTTTGCAGAAATGGGGCCAACTAATCCAAAACACTAGGTGAACTCATTGAGACACATGCACATATATTAGGGACTGCAGATTTGCATACTCCTACTTGATTCTCCCATTTTCTACCCAGTGATGGAAGGTGACACAAAATGGCTCTTGGTTCTTGAAGAGGCCACAGAAACCCTGAGATTTCTTTTCCTTGGGCTGTCTCCTCCATGGCTATCATCCCCAGGAGTCAGTGGTCTTGACCGTATGAATTCATTCCCACTGTCTTCATATGTGGCATTCCATAAAGTAAGAAGGCTGGCCTTTGTCACAGAAGGTACACAGTCCACCGACTGATGAACTGAAGGAGAAGGGCTGGGGTGGCAGACAGCTGTATACCGGGCACTCACTCTGGGAAGCACGGAGCTTGGGGAAGCGGGGAAATAAATAGGTGAGAGCATTTAGCAAAAGAAAAGCTTGGCATTCCGCATTTCAGCAGCAGCCACGTGCTCAGGGGGTGGGGAGCCCTCATCAGCCCTGACATTCTCTATGAGTTTCTTCTTCCATACCAAAGCGCCATCCCCTCAAGACTGAGGATGTCTGTAGTGGGCAAATTTATTGGCAGTGTTATTTCGGGGAAGGAAAGACCCATTTGGCGGCTGGGTGAGAGGGAGCCTTTCTTGGGAAGAACTGCTGGCAGGAGGCCTGCCAGAAGAAGCGCCTTTGCTGTAGAGTAGGCGTTTCTCATCCAGCAGGGTCAGGTGGTATTCACACAGGTCGACCAAGGAGGCAACTTGCTCTTGCAATGATGAATGCTTGAACCTTCTCTGGGCCAGGAAGAAGAATGCTTCCACAAATGCTTGCAAACACATACCTGAGGGACAAAAAGAGTTGGAATTAGGTGGAGAGAATCCAGAGCTTCCTTCCAGGCTGGGGGATCAACATTCAAAGCTCCTATCAATCAGGGGAAAAACAATATTATTGCTATTAATAACGATAATAATATCAGCTTATGGTTACTTAGCACTCTGTATACATTTTTTTTTCCAGAACTGGGTGAGAGGCAGCATGATGAAAGAAAAAGAGCACTGGACTTGGAGTCTGCAAGACTTAGGTATGAATGGTAGCTCTGACACTTACTAGATGACTGAGTGGCCATGGGCAAGTCAAGTAATTTCTTTTAAGTCTTGGTTTCCTCATCTGCCAAATGAGGATTTGATTCAATTCAACAAACATTTATTAAACACCTACTATGTTCAAGGCATCATGCAGGGTACTGAAGACACCAAGATCTTTTAAAATTATATAGTTCATATTCTCAAAGAATTTACCATTGACCAGACACAGGGAAGATGGCATGTACACAGATGAGTATTACACAAGATAGGATGTGATGGGAGGAAAGCAAACATCCAGGCAAGGGACTCTAGGTACATTGGGTGAGGGAAAATGCAATGGCTTAGAGATTTCATGAAGGATGTGGTGTCCAAGGTTAGCCCTGAAGGAAGAGAAGTCTTCTAAAAGGTGGGAATGAGCTTTCTTGAGGCCTACCAGACACGAGGCAGCAGAGAATATGTTGAGTTTGGGGAACCTACTTACAGACCAGTTTAGTGGAAATGTGGTGAATGAAGGGGAATGATATTACAATAAGGTGCAGAAGGAAAGGTAGAGGACAGCAAATGACTGGCTAACACAATGGTACATTATCCCATAAGCAAAGGTAAGCTACAAGTTTTTTAGCCCCTGAGTGACATCATCAGCCCTGAACACAGGGAAGGTCATTTTGCCAGCTCTGTGAAGGGTGGGCTGGAGAGAAGAGAAGGTACAAGCAGGGAGCCCAGTTAAGAAGTTATTAGAATAATACTTACACAATGCATAACATGGAGTTGTGAAATGCTATAGACATGTAAGTTATTATTCATCTTCATGACATTCCTATGAACTAAGTTGATTGTTATCCTGCTTTTCCAGATCTTGACAATCACTTAGGTTTGAGTCCCAACTCTGCTACTAGTAGCTGTGTGAAGACCCTTGAAATGAGGACACTAATAATGGCAGCCAGATGCTAATAACAGTAATGATAACCAAAAATGAAGATGCTAATAACCATTCCCATTCCCATAATGCCATAAATATTGGTGCTTTCCTTAAACTATCACCATGGAATAGTGAGTGTGCTATTATCTCCTTTTTCCAGGTGAGGAAATTGAGGGTGAGAAAGGTGATATAATTTGCTCATGGTCACACAGCTTGTATTAGAGCTGAACCTTGAACCTACCAGGTCTTTTGATTCCCAGTCTAGTGCTCATTTCATGAAACTGCCTACTCCCTTAAATGCCTGTTGTAAGAAAATACACTTAAGCTATTTGTTGTAGGTTATACAGTTAGTAAAAATGGCAGACCTGAAATTCAAACTCAGGCTTCTGACTCTAGGGTCAATCCAATTATACCACAAAAATGAGCCTATTAAAATCTAAGCAATTGATATCACTGTCAAAAACAAAGCCTTCTCTCTGTCCAAAATTCTCCATTCAGGCATGAAAGTCTATGTTTTCTCCCAGTGAAAGTGGAAAGGAAATCTTTTCTAGGTAAGTATCAGATTTTGTCAACCCTCTCAGAGAAAGGTGGCAGGTATCAAGGCCAGAATGGAATTTCACACCGCATTTTAGACAGGAATGGCTCATAGAGGATGGGGAGGATAAGATATTTTGAATCAGGGCCTTTGTTTTAGATATGTCCAGCTAGGAGAAGTCAATTATTCTACTCATATAACCCTAGTCAGGAGTTGGCTGGCTTTGTAAATACTATATTATTTATATCCTCCAGGCTTTATCTGATCAATTATTTTTTCTGCATAAACCCCCCTCTGTCAGCCCTTTGGGCTGAGCAAACACATTGCTATTTATTCTCTTCCCCTTCCCCCCACCCTTCACCTAATTCAAGTTAAGCAGAGTTCTTATTTTACTACAATTCACTTCAAAGCTCTTCCAAGTTACTTGCTCAGTTTGTAATTGACAGGAAATTGTGAAAAGAAAACACTTTCACTAAACAAAAAAACAAACCCAAAACTCTGGACAGATGTAGAGGAGGAGGATGATCTACATAAGCTATAAGGTTTCCCCCATCTCTGACGTTCTCAGATCCAATTATGTGAAAACATGTCTAGAAAAGCACGAGGCGTCAAGGACTGAGGCAACCATCTGAGCACAATCAGGGATGGTACCTAACAGGATCTTACAACAGAGAATGCTATAACATAGAAGAATGGCAGCTCTTAGGGAAACCTTACTACATAGAAGTGTTGGAATATATAATATAAAGCATGGCACCTTAGACCTGAAATTGGCATTAGAATGCTAAAATACAGATATAGAATGCTAGAACAGAACACAGAATGGCATAGCTAGACCTTAGATATTTACGTTATAATCTCATTTGGCAGATAAGGAAATTCAATCCCAGAGAAGTGAAATTATAGTTTGTACTAACTACTCATGCCCAAAACCCTCCTACTGAAGGGAAAGGGCCTCTCTACAAGTGACTTCATTTCACCACCGTCACCATCAGCATGCTGCCACCAACTTTCTCCCACACGATGTAATGGAAAGACTTAGCATCTGAAGTTAAAGGACCAGGGTTCAAATCTTAGCTGACTACCTGTGTGACTGAGGCAAGTCATTTAACTTCTTTGGGATTTTGTTTTCTCTCCTGTATAATGAGAAGGTTAGGCTAAATGACCTGAGAGGGCCTTTCTGGCTCCAAGCCTATGATCATAATTGCTATAACTTATACACACACACACACACACACATATATATATATATATATATATATATGCACAATGTTGTATGGTGATAAAGCCAGACTTGTGCCCCCATTTACATAGTGATTTGCCCCCACAGCAAACTTGAAAGGCAAACAGTGCAAGCATTTCAAAAAATTAAATTATTTATTTTTAGTTTTCAACAATCACTTCCATAAATTTTAAATTTTCTCCCCCTCTGTCCTTCCCCAAGACAGTATGCAATCTGATGAGGCCTCTATACTTATATTCCTATTGAACACATTTTCACATTAGTCCTGATGCATAGAAGAATTATAATGAATGGGGGAAACCAGTGCAAGCATTTTTAATCTTCATTTTACAAATGAGGAAACTGAGGTTCAGAAAGATTAAGTGACCTACTTGCCTAACCTGACAAGTGGAATATCTGTACCTTCTGGATGTCATGCTCATTCTCTATATAGAACTTGTTTCACCCACAATTTCCTTGTATGACCAGAGTGAAAGATGGTGTATAAAGTAACCTGAAGGGCAAGTGACTGACATTTGATGAACAGGACAGGGTCAGTGACATCCTGGAGTATTCACAAACTATTTCAGTGGGACAGAGCAGGCTAGCAAAGAAATAATTGGTCCTACAACTGCTGATTCTAAAAGGCTATAGTTGATGAGAGATCTTCCTGGCCTCAGAGAGGCAAATGGAAAGAAGTGTAACTCATGCCTACATGGACTGACTCTCAGACAAGCAAATCTTTAGTTGAAATGGCTTTGGGAAGGGAGTGGAAGTGAGGGAGAAGTAAAGAGGTAAAATGTCTTTTAAATAATCTAGGCTACAAGGTCTCTGGTAGTAGCGTGAATCACTATAGGAAAGTCACTGTTACATCAGGAAAAGCCCCAATGCATTTTAGGTTTAAATTTCTAACGTCCCTTCATCTCTAATAAATGAGAGAGTATGTGATATGGTAGGAGGAATACTTAGCAGGAAGCCAGAAGCTCCTAGTTATGGTACTGGCTTCACTGCTTACCAGCGTGGTGACCATGGGCAAGTAAAAGGATGACACTCAGAATCCTCAGGAGACTTTGGTTCTAACCCAGTTCTAACACTGACTTGCTGTGTGATCTTGGGCAAATTACTTAACTCTACTGGGCTGAGATTTCTCCAGATGAAGAATGAGGGTGGAGGGCTGAGGTAAAGCAGATAATCTCTAAGGTCCAGGACTTGTATGACTGTGAGGAGTTTCACCTCCCTGCCTAAGTCATTGCAGTGTGGTGAGGATCAGATGAGAAAATGCAGGGGAAAGCTCTTTGTAAACTAAGAAGGCCCAGAGGGGGGCTAGGATAATGAAGAAAATCTTGAAAATAACAGTTTCAATTTCTATAGTTCATTAAGACTTACAAAGAGATTCCTCATAACAACCTTGGGAAGTGATGGTACAAGGATAATTTCCTACATGAGGAAACTAAAGCTCAGAGAGGTTAAGCAAGTTGTTCATTTTTACATAGCTAGCAAGTGGAAGAGGCTGGATGCAAATGCAGGACTTCTGAATGCAGGTTCATTGTGTACTATGTCACATAATCTGTTTTGTCACTTGCTTAGTTTAATGTCTTAATACATTCTAACCATAAATATTATTACATGCGTCTGAATCTATATCAATAAATGTAGGACCCTGTGACCATAGGTTTTCCCTTTTTTGTTTCCTCTCATAATAGTCTAATTTCCACACAGGTTCTAATCATTCGGATGTGGGAGGAACACAGCATCTCTTCCATTTTTGGCAAGTCCTATAGCCCAGGGCAAGGACATGACTCTAGTATGAGGGGCTTTTTTCTCTTTCTTCTTTTCCTGCCAAAATAGTCCAGTTCTGGGAGATTTGAGAATTGATCACAGTGACAGCAGTCCAAGGTCAGTCAAGGTAAGGCCTGAGCCAGTACACTGCACAAGAAGTCAATGTACATACAGACATTAGAATCCTCTTACTTGAATGTCACAAGAAAAACATGTTTGGAGCAAAAAAGATGACTCAGAAAGGTAGGATCAGAGATATAACTTGAAATCCTGGTATCATAGGAAATCAGTTGGAGGAAAAATTCTGGCCTGTGACCCAACAGGAGTTAGTAGGGGAAGAAGGTAGGCCCTTGGAAAAAGGGTCTGACCACAAATGAAGCTGTGGGGAAGACAGGATGACCTATCCCTATTCTCCATCTTTCCCAAATTTTATTGGCCTGAAACCCTGCTCCCTGCATACCCTCTCCCAAGTCCGGGTCTTCCCCATCAATCCTCACAAGATTCAGAGAAGAACCTCCAAGTATGTGGATGACAAGTCTCTGAACTACAGTGGGCAGAAAGCAACTCCTTCCCCATATCAGTGCCCAAGTAAAGCTTCAGTTGGCCAATCCTAATTATGACTCTGAGGAGGAAGAAGTCTTTTTTTTTTTTAAAGAATTTAGATCACAGGAAGCAGGAAAAAAGAAGGTACAAGAGCATCAGAAGTAGCAGCAGAAATGAGAGTCATTGCCTATAGGGCCCCTTTTCAGATGTTGATCAACTGAGATCATGCCTGTAATGTGCTAGGTGAACCTTAAAAGTGCTATATTTTATCTCTTTGTTGTTGTTGTTATGAAATCTCTATTTCATGACGCAGAGTAGGTAGATCCAAAGCCCCTTGCAGTTCTAAAATTCTGTTTGGTTTTATTTTCTAAGATTCCTTTAGGGCTTTCAAGTTCTATACATCCCTGAGAAAGTGTGTATGCTGTGCGACTAAATTGCTCCAGATGTGAATTCTTATCTGTTCCTTTACTTCTACTGCTAAGTATGATCTCCATAAATCTATGTGAAGGACCATAAGCAGAAATGGATCAATTTGCAAGTGGATCTAACTCAACTGCAAAGAGACAAATGGGACCTGCCCAAATACAGAGAAAGGCTTGACCCCGGGCTTAAAATTTAATAAAGCTAAATTAAAAATGTATTTCCTAGGGGCGGAGCCAAGATGGCGGTGTAGAAGCAGCAAAGCACCACAGCTCCCACACAAACACGCTAAAAAACTCATAAAATGGGACGCTAAACAGATTTTCAAGCTCCAAAACTCTCCACAAGACAGAAAGCACTACAGGCAGCGC
>CM053595.1:74654950-74672323 GCA_028646575.1 Pseudocheirus occidentalis | reverse complement strand
GCACCCCAGGACCACCACTCAAGACCACGATCCAGATCCAGGCCACTCAACGCAAGAGCACTCGGCCCTGATCAATAGATTCAGCTCCCTTGCTGAGTCTGCAGGCCAGGGGCTCTAAAGCAGCCTGGTGGGGGCCACTAGTGGATCCAGCAGTTCCCTTCCCCCACTGCTTCTTTGCCCCGGGGGCTGAATGGCCGAACTGCTTTACCTCCCAAATTAATTTTCAAAGTTTCACTTTCACTAACCGTGTCTGAAGATTTAAAGATCCCCTTAGGCTGGTGCTTTAGATTTTCTTTGAAGTAGACTCAAGCTGCGGCTTGGGAGGCTCAGCTGCTCCTCGTGGCCTCCCTGAGGTCTTCCCAGGCCACAGCTGCGGTTTTGGGCTGGCCAGGTCTCTGCTCCACTGCGGTGTGGGCTGCCCCTCTCCAGTCCTGCTCCTCATGCCTTGGCAGATGTGGAGGTGCTGGAGGCTGTAGAACCTCTGCAGGCTGCCTGCAGGGCTCGGCTCAGCTCCTTCCCACCGCCCCAGGCCTGGCCGCGGTCTCGGCTTCCAGCTGTTCCAGACTTCGCTCCAGCGGCAGCCCTGAGTCCCTGCTGCCGAGCTGCCTTCAGCGAGAGCTGTGTTCTCTATATTTTTGTGAGTCTGAGAGTCCTAGACTTTCTCTGGCCTCATATTTTATGGGTGTTTAGGGTGGCGGCTGTGTGGGAGCTGCAGGACCTTGTTGCTACTACACTGGCCCACAGATATCTTTAATGCAAAAGGTAAGGTAATAAATTGAAAGGCAAAGACCAAGCAGAGTGCTAGGAAAATGAAGTTCTATACCAGGTACTTGTTCAGTCTACTCAACTGTTGGTAATAATACAAAGCAGCAATGCTATATATTGACTCAGTTTTAAAACACAACATTATTTATGTTTTAATGTATTTTTTATTTATTTTGTTAAATATTTCCTAATTACATTTTAATCTGGTTAAAGTAGCACCCAGGAGCATTGCAGGTCATGTGTTTGATAGTGCTGTTCTAAGGATATCTGCTATTTTAGTTCTAACATATTTTGCTCTCCATTCTAACACATTTTAAGGTCCCTTCCAGCTCTGTCATATGAGTCTGTAAATAGTCACCAAAGCTCTATATTTAGGTATAACATTGGTTAACTCCAACATATAAGCCTTAAAAAAAATCAAAAGATCTATGATTTTATTGCTATGCTCCCTTAAATGACACAGATTGCAGTCCTACTACATTTCATTGTTTTCTGTGGCCAAATAACGCACTCTCAGGTGGTCAAACCTATTTCTGCATCCAGTTTAGCTGGTACTTGGGTGAAAAAAATACAGCCCATTCCTATACCCGTCTTCATAGCTTTTTTGGGAGTGGGGAGGCAATTGGAGTTAAGTGACTTGCCCAGGGTCACACAGCTAGTACATGTCTGAGATCAGATTTGAACTCAGGTCTTCTTGACTCCAGGCTACTGCTCTACCAGTTGAGCCACCTAACCATCCCTGACATAGCTTTTAAGAAGACAGAGGCATTTCCAGGCCATAGGATGGTGCTGGAACTCAACTTCAATGGGGGTAAGATCCTTAATTCTCTGTATTTAAGGAAAATAGCAGAAATAGAAACTCTTTACATTTTGTTATCTGAGCCTGCTGGTTGGTGTGAGTTTGAAATAGCCCCTACTGTATACAGTAACTGATAAGTTCTTTTCCTGATTTTCTTCCATTGAGTTCTCAGCATAGTTCCTATAGTACTCAGCTCTGTAGCTATATAATCTATTTTAACTGGCAGGGTTATTTTCCTCTGAAGTGAGATGACGCCTTCCGGGTCAAAATCTGATTATTGGCTCACTTTATTGGGTAGGAGTAAAACTGGCATTGAAGTATGATCATTGTCAATCATAATGATAAATCACATGTATAGCCATATAATGCTTCATATGTGTTACTGAATTTGATGATCTCATAGAAGGGAAGTGATTTACCCAAAGTCACAAAGCTTAATAACTGCCAAAGTGAAGACTCAAAAGTAGAGTCATCTCCCTCCAAATCCAGGTTCTTTCAGTTATACCATGTTGACAGAAGGAAACCAATACCTTTTGAATAGGAGAGGGATGTTCTAAAGACTTGATAGGACTATATCCAGAGTCAAAATAAGTAATTCTGGCACAAGGGATGTTGAACCAGGGTAGCTGGGGATGGGGTGAGACAAGGTGTTATCTAAGGCAGTGGTTCTCAAATTTTTTGGTCTCAAGACCCCTTTACACTCTTAAAGATTACTTAAGAGCCCTCCAACTAGCTCTTGTTTGTATGGGTTATATTTATTGATATATATCACATTAAAAATTAAGATGTTTTAGAATTATTTTGAAAATAGGTTTGTTCTAGAAGACTCCCTCTGAAAGGATCTTGGGGACCCACACTTTAAGAACTGGTCTAACTGTTGCTGTGCCTGATTGAGGCAGCAGAGGCCATGGAGTTGGAGAAGCTGAGGATCAGGAAGGTTTAGAGCATTTGAAGGAGGCAGAGACTAGGATGGAAAAGACAATGATGAGCCAGATACTAAGCTTAATGGGGAGGGAGTGTAACCTGAAGGTCTAGAGATGATGGTTATATGGATCTAGATGGAATGATAATGTAAATGATGAGATGGTTGCTGAATGATGATGACAAAGGAAGGCTATGAAAATGCCACTCTTCTTCCTATCCTTGTGTATCTGGGATGTGACAAAAAGAGTAATAAGCCCTAGAAAGTGAGGGAATGTGAGAAAAAGAGTTCTAGGATGAAGGGGAATTTAAGACTGCATTTCCCATGGGTACAGGAGATGGAAATGATGCCATAGCAGTAACCAGGGTATGTTGCCTTGAGTACCAACTCTATGCTGATCTCCTTGAAAGTCAACTCTTTGCTGAACCCAGGTATTCCACTCCTGTGGCCAGGCAGGGCAACAGGACTACTCCAATGAGTAACTAGGAAAGGGATATGGTCATAGGTCCATAGGGTATAGACAAAAGAATAGGACATTGGGCACCTAGTGCTGTTAGAAAGAAAGAAGTATAGATTCCCTCCCCCTCCACTTCACTGAGGAATCTTCAAAGCATATATTCCCCAGGTGTCAGCACCTAGAACAAAGCCCTACCTGCCTTGTGCAAGATCTGGTTCTTTATTGAATTATAGCTAGGAATTTCTTAATATGAATTAACTGGAGCAAATACTTTCTAATGTCTATTCTAAAGAAGACCTATAGGAATATATTCAGAAAAGTGGTTGCTGTGATACAGTGAAATCTGTAATTACTCTAGTGTCTAATTTATTTCTTGAGTAGAGTCTTTTGAAGGAGCTCATGAGGACAATGAATAAAATCTAAAGGCATATACCACGTCACTTTCATATTTTAAAGAAATTTTGAGCAGAGTATATTGTTCTATAACCTGAGCTATCAATAAGGGTAATAGTAACTGATAAAAATTATGATAAATAGCTCAGTGCTATGTTACAGGGATGTGATTCTTTTAAATCAGATTACAGAACTGAGAATGGAAGGGACCTCAAAACATAGATGATTAAAGGTAGAAGGGGCCTTATCACAGACTGTTAAACCATAGCATATGAAAGGATGTCAAAAGTGACCTTATAGCACTGCTACAGAGTTTTAGAAACAGAATGTTTAACTGGAAGGAACCTTAGAAAAAAATCTAATCCAAACTTTTCATTTTTTAAAAATAGGAACTGAGGCACACAGAGGGAATGATCTTAGGTCACAAAGCTATTAAGTCAAAGCAGCAAAACTAGAAACCAAATTTTTTGATTCCTAACCTGATGCTTGTTATATTATGAATCTAGCTCTAACTTCTGTACTTATATAATGGACTAATAATGATGCTTATTAAAAACACCAAAATTAATATACCATTAACAAATGGGCTTCTGAATCTTGAACTGTTTTGAGAAAAGGATAAGCTAGGTACTAGACCTATGATGTCACTAAAATAGAAAACTCCTGGATGGGGAAACTCCCCCTATCAAAGGCTGGCTGGCACCTTCTCTATAACTTGGAGTCTTAGATGCCTAGGGCACTGAGAATTTAGTAACTGGCTGAGGGTCACAAAGCCTCTTTGTGTCACAAGTGGAAGATGAACCCAGATCCTCCTGGTTCCAAGACCAGCTTTCTGTCCATTACACTACTGGAAAGTCAATCCTATTTACCTTCTTCAATTAACTCTTTTTTGGGGGGGGAGGGAAAGGAAGGGCAATTAGGGTTAAGTGACTTGCCCAAGGTCAAACGGCTAGTTTTTGTGTTAAGTGTCTGAGACTGGATTTGAACTCAGGTCCTCTTGACTCCAGGGCCAGTGCTCTATTCACTGCGCCACCTAGCCACCCCTTTAACTAATTCGAATGAATCAAGACTCGAGTGTTTCCTTACCACACAACAAAGGGACAAATAATTATTGCTGGGAGCAAGAAACAAGATGATCTTAAAACACACACACGTATATACACACACAGAGCATACGCACATACACTCTAAATTATATGCACTACTTCCAATTAAAAAATTCTTCAATATTTTGCACCAAATTTTGTGTAATCTTAAAAGCAAGCTATAGATTGCACACGGTTTAAAAGATTTTTAAAAGCTTTGGTACCTTTCATTTAAAGAGAATAAAATTATTGCAATCAAACAGCATTTTAGAGCTGTGAAGAACTTTATAAAATAAAATGTTGAAAAAGCATGGAATGTAGAATATAACTAAAAGGAACCTTAGAACATAGAAGATTAGAACACAGCATATTAGAAAAAGGAATCAAAGAATGTTAGAGCTAGAAGAAACCTCAGAAGAAAAGAAACAGAATGCTGGAGCCTGAAAGAACTTCAGGTGTCTTGCAGTCCAACCCCTTAAGCTTTACAGAAGGGAGCTCTATAACCACCTTCTGAAAACCAAGGTCCAAAGAAGTAAAATAACTTGCCTATGGTCACATAGCAAATGAATGGTAAAGCTTGGACTAGAAGCCTGTCCTGTGTCCCAGCGCAGACTTCTTTATATTTTACTACTTTGCCTTTCCATTTAAGCTTTTATGCCTTTTATGCAGAAATAAACTAATATTAACCACATGTGCTTCATACATAACACTATGTGAGGGGCTGGGGATAGAAATAGAAAAAAGAACCATTCTCTGCCCTCAAGGAGCTCATATTGTACTGAGGAAATCTGAAATATACATAGATAAATATAGCATAGCATATGGAGTGAAAGGAGCCAAAGGGGAGATCAAAGTAATCAAGAAATATTTTATATGTGAGAGAGTAGTAAGAGATAGGGGGCATCAGGAGAGCCTGACCTTTGAAAAAAGATAAGGATTCTGAGAGGCAGAGATAAGAAAGTTGTGTATCCTAAGTATAGGGAATACATGTTTCGTGCAAATGTATAGGGTGGAGACAGGGCACATTGAGCTCAAAAAGAGCTAATAATGCAGTCTTCATGGAACATAGAGAGCAGGAAGGAAACAAAGGTTGGCAGAAAACATAGACGGGCACCAAACTGTGGAAGGATTTAAATGCTAGCCTAAGAGATTATATTTTATTCTAGAAGCAATAGGATGCCATTGAAGGTTTTTATACAGAAGAGTGACATGATTAGACACGTGCTTTAGAAAGATTCCTTCTCTAATGGTGCAAATGATAGCTTGGAGAAGGGAAGGACTGGTGGGAAAAGAGAACCAAACCCACCCCCCTCCAAAAAAAACCCAACCCCCAAAAATGAAACCAAACAAACAAAAAAACCTTGGTCACCAAAAAAATGGGCCCTTGAGTGCTCCATTGAGAGTTCCATTTAAGGAAGCAGCAGAAGCTAGGATTTCTCAGGTTTTCTCTTTCCTTCTATGTCCCTCATTCCCTTCCTCCTCCTCCTCCTTTTTCTTTTTTTAAAGAAAGCATCTTGGTGCCACAGCACAGAATTGTGGGAAGACCCTGCCATGCATCTTTATCTGCTCTCATGACATCAGCACAAGCACTGCTAAATAAAAGTGTTGTACTCTCCGTGCAGTGTCTTTAAACTTTGTGTTGTTATATAAATCTGTAGAGCACTGAGTTCCTTACCCACAGGAGCTGCCTGCCTGAACCAATGAAATGTAAACTAGGAAGTATCCTCCTGTTATGGATTTTTCTAAAGCATGTTGCCAGACACCTTGTAAAAAGTCATTAAAAGCAAAGCGCTGTTTAAAAACAACAACAACAACAACAAACCAGAAACAAAACCAAAAACCAGGCTATTATAATAGTCCATGTAAAAGGTGATGAGGTCCTGGAATTGGGTGGTAGTCATGTGACTGGAGAAATAGGGATGGATGGAAGAAATGTTATTGAGGTAGAACCAACAGGATTTGGCAATTGATCTGGGGGAGGGGTTAAGGGAGAAGGAAAAGGCAATGATGACTCCAAGGTTACAAGCCTGGGGAACTGGATGAATGATGGCTGTTCACAATAATGATAGAAAAATTTGAAGGCAGGGAAGTTTTGGTTAGGGTATTTTATGATTTCAGCTTTGAACATGTTGAGTTAGAGGTACCAGAAGGACATTTGAGTGGAGACATTTAACAGAGAAATAGAGATATGGTACTGGAGTTCAGAAATTAGGTTAGGGCTAGATATACAAATGTTGGCACCATCTTCCCAGAGGTGATAAACCTATAGAAGCTGAACTCACAAAGTGAAAGAGTGTAAAGAGAGAAATAAAGGTGGGGGCAAGGCAGAACCTAAACATATGGCAGATGATAGATGATCATTTAAAAAGGGAGAGAGAAGAGCAGCAGTCAGACAGGTGGGCAGAGAATGGGAAGAGAGGCAGAGAGGGAAAGGGAAGAGGGAAAGGGAGAGAAAGAATAGTGTTGAGAACTAAGGGAGGAGAAAGCATCCAGGAAGACTTTGAGGTTGATGAGATTTCTTTAAGGATTTGGGAGCCCAGAGCATGTTTGCAGACATTGGAAAAGGAGTTAGCATATAGGGAGATAAAGATTAGTGAGTGATAGGAAATGATGAATGGGACAATCTCTTGGATTATAACAATAACTAACATTTATATAGCTCATTACGCTTTGTGAAGCATTTAAAGGACCTCATTTGATTCTCACAACAACCTTGTGAAGTAGGTGTTATTATACTTATTGTACAGATAAGGAAATTGAGGCTGAGAGTAAATGGCCCAGGGTCACACAGTTAGTAAGATCTGAACCCAGGTTTTTCTAACTCCAAGTCCAGCACTCTGTCTACTATGCCACACTCCTCTCTCATGGAAGAGAAAGAAGAGAAGGGCTATAGACTCATAGATAGGTAAAAGGGTGAATCATGGCAGGAAGGGTCATCTCTGAACCTGACGCAAAAGAGAAGTGAATGGGAGATGTAAAGATGTTTTGAAGTATGCAAGTGGGGAGACGAGGAAACACCAAAAAAAAATGGCCTTGGTTTTCTCAGAAAAGTAGGGAGAGGGCAATGGATATACCAAGTTACAGGTACCAATAGGGCACCCAAGTGGAGATATTTAACAAAGAAAGAGAAATATGGGGCCAGAGTAAATAAATTAGATTAGGGCTAGATATACAAATGTAGAGAGAAATGGGTAAGGGACTCAAGGAAAGTGGTTTGGAACAACTGGCATCAGAAATGTGAGAAGAGAATAAATGAGGAAATATTATTAAAAGGACTTAAAAACTACAATAAGAACTGAGAGTCAAGATTAACTAACACAAATTTGTTGTGGACTCAATTGACTTCATTGTTTAGCTTTCCTGAGTAGCATTCAGCAGACCTCAGGCATAAGAAAAAATAATTTCACTGCATAGCTTGAATTAAGGAAGGGAACCTACTGGAAGAAGTCTTTCCCAGTCCTCCTTAAACTTCATACCTTCCTTCTGCAATCACCCACTATTTATCCTGTATATATCTTGCTTGTACAAAGTTGTTTGAATACTGTCTCCCTCATTAGACTGTGAGATGTGCTCTTTGAAAGTGTGGACCATTTTTTTTTTTTTACTTTCTCCATATCCCCAGTGGTTAGATTAGCACTTGGCTTGGAGCCATACTTAATACATACTAGCTGATTGACTGAAAAGGGAGTAGGGACTTGGGATTGAAGGGCAGAAGATAGCACAATGATAGCCATGAGGTAAAAATCTGTGAAGGGAGGAATATTAGGCCTAAAAATGGGTTAAAAGAATAGGAGATAATTGGGAAATAGCAGTACTAAAGTTTGTGGGGAAGATCATTTTGCAGGGGTAGAGGGGGAAGTGGAACAGAGAGAGAGAGAGTCAGGAGACTGTGAGCCACTCCTCACTGTGAGACATGTGAAGGCATTTTCAAACTTCAAGCTTATAGAGGTAAGGGAGATCTAAGGCATACCCATTCCTCTGGGTGGCTGAGGCAGACTTATATAATGATATGGATAATTAATTGATAATAATTAATAGAGGCTACATGAATTGATGATATTAATAAAGTATTGTTACAGTATTATTAATTATTACAAATATTATTATAGCATTATTAATAAAGTAGTATTATTCATAAAGCGTATTTGAAGAGCGATCAACACAAATAATGACATCCCCAACAATAGGGGCACTGGATCATAGAATCATTGACCTTATCAGAAGTGACCTTAAAAGAAACTCCATCTAATTATTTATCACAATGCCTGGTAAGCACTTAATAAATGCTTGTTGCCTGTTGCCCTCATTTACAGATGAGAAGAGTGAGGCCCAGACAGTCTAAATGAGTTGCTTCTTCTATTTTAGTGGAGAAAAAAAGACAGATGTGAGAAAGGTTGTGAAGGTTAAAATGACAAGAATAGGCAGCTGATGGAATCTGTAGAGTAGGAAAGTATGAGGAATCCAGGTTAGCACCAATTACTAAACCCTGAAAGATTAGAAGAATGGTGCTGTCTTTGACAAAAATAGAAGGGCTTGGATGACAGAAGTATTTTGGGGGAAAGAAAGTAAATTTAATTTTTGGAGAAGTTGAATTCAATTTGTCCCTGGGACATCTAGTTTGAAATGTCCAACCAGCATTTTGGTGATATAAGACTGATGGGGAAGTAGTACTTGACCTGTGGTCTACTGCCATCATATTCAAAAGTTAAACCCTCTATTCCCATGGAAACTGTAATTGTGGGAAAATTGTTCCTTCCTCTGGAGTAGAGAGATGTTTTGCAATAACTATTTTTGCTATAGTGATATAACAGAGAAAACAAGCTTTAGAGCCAGAAATGCTTGGATTCAAGGTCTTTCTCTAACATGAACTGACCAAGTAACTCTGGGTAAGTCTCACCCTCATTGTCCCAAACAACTTTCTAACACTATCGGTCTCACAAAAGGTGTTAATGTATATTGGCAGGTGTTTCTTAATCTCTGAAGAGATAGATCCATTCTCTTACCTAAAATCCCATCATCATTATTGTTAATTTTGCTATATTAAAAAAATAAATGAATTGCTTCTCCCCTGCTGAACTGGGAGTCTTCTGACCAGACCACCAGAAAAATAAAAACAAAAAGAAACCCCAGTCCCTTGAAGAAGCAATCTATTCACATATGGAAATCTTGTTCTGGGGCCACACTGTCTCAAATGGCAAGTATAAATTCAATTAGTTCCATGTTTCTAGCCTATTCCTAGACCAAATTGGACCATGCTTCACATTTTACCATCTGCCCTGACATTATATATGTCTCCTTCCACCTTTTGCTCTGGGCTCAGTAATCAAATAAATACTACTAATGTTGTTTGAAAGCTCCTATATATCAATATGAATATACCATCAATATACTATACCATACCATCAATATACATCCCCAGATTCTCCTGCCCCCCCATTATTCCTCAATTTATGTTGACTTTTCTTATGTTTATTTTTGAGGGATATTATTTTCTCAGTTTTGTATGTATCTCCAGCACTTAGCACAGGTCCTGCCACATAGCAAGTACTTATTAAATGTCATTCATTCATTCATTCACACAGGTGAGTAGCAAAGCTGGAACTTGAATTCAATCTATACCTCACTACCTGCAAAAGAAATTCTGTGAACAAGGTTTATACTAAACACTTTGTAAAAAGCATGAATCATCAGGAGCCTAGTAGAGGATAACCACAAGGATCTGGGCAGACCAATGTAGATCAGGGGCTTTCAACTTGTGGGTCGCGACCCCTTTAGGGGTGGCACAACCCATTCACAGGGATCACAGGGGTCACCTAAGACCATCGGAAAACACATATTTCAGATGGTCTTAGGAAGCGAGACACTGCTCCTCTATCAGTCTCCAGGAGGGTCTGCCCACATACGAGTATTAAAGGGTGGTGGCATTAGGAAGGTTGAGAACCACTGGTGTAGATGAATATAGTGAATCTCAAAGGAGGTAAGACTGCTACAATACATTAGCCAAGGGATGAACTGGAAGTATATGAAATCTTACACCTGGCCTAATATGTTAGGAAACACAAAGAAACAGCTAGTACTGGAGAGAGTACCAAGAAATATCTTGTGTGAAAAAAATGGCATAAAAGCTATCATCAAGAAAATGTATGCTTTGAAAATGGCTAGTCAGGTAGTAAGAGTAAGGAAAGAGAGATGTTTAGTTCAAATGAAATTAGTACAAAGAAGATGAGAACGCATATGGAGATGGTGGTTTACACCAATGGAGGGAGTACCTGTAACAATATTGCTATGGATCAACTAAAATAAGTTACTGTAATCTTTAGAAGGAAAGTGGGAAAGTTGAAGAAATCTTGAGAAAATCATTTTCAATTTCATATCTAGAGAAATATTTGACTTCAATCTTGCTCAGCTTCATTAATCTAAGTATACAAATTTCTTTTCAATCATATATCACTCAAAAAACCAAATATGCCATTATGTGGACATAATACAAGTAAATTTCATCTTCCCCTATTTTTTTAAATGGTCCTTAAAGACTAGTGGCAGCATTATAGAGAGACTACACCACCCCATTTCCACTCTATCCACAGTAGTTCTAACTTTATGTTCTAAAATTCTATTTTCCTAAGGTTCTGTTTTAGCTCTAACTTCAAGTCTCTTCTGAAGTATTATTCTTTAAAGTCTTTTCTGAAGTCTTTTCAAGAGTTAACTGTCTAAAATTCTTGAGATTCTTAATACTGAACCAAACAAGATGAAAATGCTGTTGCTATCTAGAGAAATGTTCAGTTTTTATTTTTTGCTGCTGTTATAAGGAAGTTTTATATCAAAATTAAGAATGCATCCAGGATTTTGCTTGGAAACCAACAGAGAGAAAATGAAGGGAAAAATCTGTTTCATTTTCCCTTTTCAGAAGACATATTTTAAATGAGCTTACACTGGCGCCTTATGGATTAGACTTTACCATCACTTAATATTTTATTTGCGTCAAGAAATCAGCATAAATGAGATGGTAAGGCGGGAAGAAGATTTAACAAAATCATGAAACTATCCCTATGCTTCAGTTTTACTAGAAGACTAGTTTGTTGATAATAGTCTTCATTTGCTAATAAAATATACTGCACTATTGACAAAAGCTGATAGTAAATTGGATAATTTTTGCTCTTTTTGTTCTTCATGGACTGTGTCTTACAGTGACATCATTTAAAGGTAGTGCTTATAAATAAACTACTGTCCTGGTAGACTAGCTAATCTAGAAAAACCCAAGGGCCATTAAGAAATTTTCACATTCAAAAGAGATTATATTTGAGAATGTCACAAAGAGCAATACTCTTTAGGCAGTATAGTATAGTAGGTATATAGTATAGGGTAGATATATAGTAATATAGTAGGTATATAGTATAGGGTAGATATATAGTAATATAGTAGGTATATAGTATAGGGTAGATATATAGTAATATAGTAGGTATATAGTATAGGGTATAATAGGGAGGGAATAGGACAAGAAATCAGGTGATCTGGGCTCTCTAGTCCCTGGTCAGGAGTCAGGTGTATAAACTGAATTCAGCAAGTCACTAACCCTCTCTGGCTATCATTTTACTTATATTTAAAATGAGAGAGTTGAACTAGATAACCTCTAAGGTTTTGGGGTTTGTTTTTTTTTCCTCCAGGAAACAGCTAGGTGGCATAGTAGATACAGCATCAGGCTTGGAGTCAGGAAGACCTGAGTTCAAATTTGGCCTCAGACACTTGCTAGCTGTGTGACCCTGGGCATGTCACCTAACCCTGTTTGCCTCAGTTTCCTCATCTGTAAAATGAGCTGGAGAAGGAAATGGCAAACCACTCCAGTATCTCTGCAAAGAAAACCCCAAATGGGGTTGGACACAACTGAAATGACTGAACAGTAAAAGGTCTTTTTCCACTTCTACCATCCTATGGTCAATGGTCAAAGGTTGCTTCCATTTCTAACACTCCATGATTCTTTGCAATGACAGTATTCTTCTTGCCTAAAGCATCTCCTCCACTTTGGTTTCCTACTGAATTCCCCAGCTATACATTTAAGCAAATGA
Source organism: Pseudocheirus occidentalis (assembly GCA_028646575.1). Taxonomy (NCBI): domain Eukaryota; kingdom Metazoa; phylum Chordata; class Mammalia; order Diprotodontia; family Pseudocheiridae; genus Pseudocheirus; species Pseudocheirus occidentalis. Next base: position 74,659,839 of record CM053595.1, on the reverse strand, counting down.
AGATATTAGTAGAAAAAAAATGAAGCAAACATACTTTAAATCTTGTGCCTGAGTTCAATGCATAGCGCTTTTGTTTTTTTTTTCATTAACTGGTTAGGTATAGGATATATTGTGGTAGAGAGAGCATTGAAGATACTTGTGTATCAGACTTATGACTCTGAGCAAGTTACATCCCCTCTCTAGGCCTCAGTTCTCTCTTCTATGAAATAAAGAGGGAGAAAAAATAGATAAAATTTCTATGCTCCCTTCTAGCTTTAATAATTGGGGAGTTCATGTGGCTTTAGTCTGGTAAACTCTCAGCTCTTGGATAGAATGACTATATTATAATGTATGTATGTGTATACACACATATATTTGTGTATATACATATATACACACAGTCAGAAGATATTAATTAAAAGCTTATTTTAAAAGTAATATTTACCCTACCTACCTCACAGAGCTGTTGTATGTAATGCATTTTTAAACATTAAAGTCTTAAAGAAATGTATTATTATTGTTGTTGCTGTTACCATTATTAATAATGATATTACTTTAAGCATTATATTTGACTCAGCATCAAATTAGCCAGTGACAGCCTGATAAGTGATAAAAACAATTGTCGAATGACTTTTGACATTAACAACTCACCCAACCAGTGACTGTGGGATATGTATTTTCTCACTCTCTCTTTCACAGATAGAACACAAGACAGTTTTTAATATGAGAAAATAACATGTACTTTGCTGCTGTAGTATGCTCTGAGCAAGAGTAGATGTTACTGAAGCCTCAGGTGTATGATATTTTCCTCACCATAAGTAAATAAATTGCCAGGAAGGAGATAAAAAGGAGTAGGCCTTTCAGTTGGGGCCTAAGTCACTTGATAGGCTCATAAGTTCAAACCTTTTAGAGCTAGAAGGAAACTTAAGAGATCGTTTAATCCAACACCTTCATTTCATAAAAGAGGAAGCTAAGGCCCAGAGTTGGTGAAGTAACTTGTTAAAGGTCTCACAGGCAGTAAGTAGTCAATTTTGAATCATTCTCTTTCCATCATGCCATATCTTTCCTTCCAGTGACCCAGTAGAGTCACATATTGGGACAAGAGGACTCAGAGTATCATACTTGAAATAAAAGCTTCAGGAACATCCAGATTCCATGTGTTCTAATACTGGTAAATCAAAACTTTATAAAAAAAGAAAAGAGGAAAAAAAATAATTTATATACTCTCTGAAACATCTATTTTTCCTGATATTTTGCATGAGGGTGAATCCTAAACTGCCACTCCTTGAATTTCTCTTGTTTATTTTAATTTAATGATCAATTAAAAGAAAATGAACCCTTCCCCAAGCTGAAGATCTACCTGTTCTGGTTGCAGCTCATTATCACAGCTTTTTGTCTCTTAATACCGTCGGTGTTTAAAGTGTGCTGCATAAACTGCAAAACTTTGTTATTCTTGTCAGGTATTTACCATTACCATTTCTTCAGTTTCAGAAGTTTGTTTTCTCTCCAGAATGAAAACTTCTTCTCAACATTGAATTTGGTTTCAAATGAGCTGGGATCAGATTCTGGTTATGCCCCTTACAAGTTGTGTGTCCTCAGACAAGTCATTTAACCTCTCCATCTCAGCTTCACCACTGGAAAAATGAAGACAGGCTGCCTTCAATCTCTAATATTCTCAGTTCTCTGACCACTGGATTTGGATTCAGAGAAGCTGGGCTTGAATACTACCGCTGTCATTTAGTAACTTCATGAATTTGGCCAAGTAACTATTCTAAGTATAATATATTCTGAGTCTTAGTTTCCTCATCTGTAAAATAAGGAGGTTAGACTAAGGGGTGCCAAAGGTCCCTTCCAGTTCAAACATGATGTAGTAATCCAAGATCCCTTTATCTCTAGCATTACACCATGGCTGATGGTTCTTTTCTGTTTTCATGCTCTAAGAACTATGATCTAACATTCTAGGTTCTAAACTTCCTTCTATTTCCAATATTTTCTTGGCCATACAGTTTACTCAAGAGACATGATAAGGCTTGGAAAATGTGTATCACCAGGTCCTGGAACAGTATAGAGTCTCTTCAATAAGATTCAAAGCCATCAATAAGATTCCAAAGACCTAAGAGATAAAGAATAGATGTTGGCCAGACTATAATGTTGAGTTGAATGGCCAACCAGTTAGTCTATCAGTACACATATCTTGGATGGATAGTGCATCTAAATCCAGAACTGAAGAGGCAAAAGAGAGTTGGATTCATATTCAGGAGAATATTTTCAATGTTTCCTGACACGGAAGTCCAAAAAGTCCATTTTTAAAATGCTAATATGATCTTAATCATCCTATATATGGCCATGAATCATGGAACACCATAGTCTTCAAAGAGCCAAAGCTATAGGCAACTCAAATTGGAGAGACATATTGTAGGTGATGATAGGCTATGGACAATGAGTTGGGTGCAAGTAGCATTAAAAAGACACCACTAAAGATATGCATGATTAGAAAAGGAAGGAAGATTAGTCATATGGTGAGAAAGGGATAACAGATGGACAGCCTGAATGTCAAACTGGCATCAGTGAAATATTAAAAGCCCTAAAGAAAGCCCTCAAGTATGCTGGGTAAATCCACAGTAAAGGACTTATGGGAGGATGTGGCTAAGAATTATGTAGGATGAGAAGGATTTGTGACCTGAATAGAGGCAGAAGAAATATTTACACTGATGAGATTCATTAAAATATCAAAGTACCCTCAACTTTAATGGCCAAACCTTATCTCTAAAGAGCAAACAATTCTAGATTCAGAAAAAAATGTTAACATTTAAAATTCAATAGAGCAACTGGTAAAGACATTTCCAAATACATTTGTAACCTCATCACCACTTTGGAATGGCTTTGAAAGGAATATAGCAAAATTCAGTGTTGCTGAAACAATGCCATTCCCACCCCTTACCCCCACCCCCCCACTCCTGTCAGTGGTGACTGGCCATATGTTAGGTTGCTTTCCATCTGCTGTTAATTTATTCAAAATCATGCATACCTGCCATCAAATGAAATCTGTTCGTGTCTAATGTAAGTCTGAAATAACACAATTGAATCTTCTCTAAAAACCCCAAATTCTCTGTAAGCAAGAAATGGTTCCATTTTGTCCTCAGAGGAAATGCAGTTGACCTAATTACTAGGTCGACTATGCTCAAATCATCTGAAGATTTTCAAATGGGAGAGGTCATCTTCTCACTCCCAAACAGTGCACATGCAAAAGACCGGTTATTTGGGGGGTTTTCTGCTCTTACTTTTTCAAGATCTGATTTGACACATTTCCCAGCATACTTTTTTTTTTACAGTTTGTTAACCCTGACTACATATGTATGTATGAGAAACTGTTATAACTGCTTTATTGTATAGGAAACTTTTAGAGTTGGTTCAATGTATGAAAAACCATTATAGTTCTCCCCCAAAAGTACACATAACCATAATTTTAATCCTATAATTTGCTCTATCTTTTGATATACCAACTAATTTATTGTTCGCCCAATTAGGGCCACCATAATTTTCTGTAAATATATTGTCCAAAAAAATTTTAATTGTGACTTAATAGCAAACTCAGACCTGAAAGGACCTTAGGGATTGTACTTTTACTTTCAGATAAATAAACAAGTAACAAAGAGGGGAAGCAACCTCCCCCAAGACACCCAGCAAATTGGTTACAGAGTTGTGGCTACAGAATACAGGTCTTCAGACTTCCATTCCAGGGTTATTTGTGTAACATCACACTGCCTTGAATTTATAAGGAAGCTCTTGGACTGAACCTTTGGTCAGTGTAGCCTCAAAAATTTGCTGATAGAGATGACCTCATCCCAAAGGATCCATTAGAAGTCAAATGAAGCCATGGAATTTTGACTGCTTATCTACATTGGGAATATTCCTACACTTCAAAAAATGTTTTTCTATAAGGATGTCCATACAAGAAATAGCTTCAGCTCAAGAAAAAGTGTTTCATAAAAGTCTGTATCACCAGTCCTGCCTTCTACAAGTTCCCTTGGACTGCATTTCCAACCTATATATCTACTTATCTCCAACTATCTCTCTTAATAGTAAATCAAGGTAGCGGGGGTGGAGCCAAAATGGCAGTATAGAAGCAGCAAGGTCCCGCAGCTCCCACACAGCCACCCTACACACCCAAAAAATATGACTCTGGACAAATTCTAGGACTCTCAAACTCACAAAAATACAGAAAACACATCTCTCGCTGAAGGCAACTCGGCTGAAGGGACTCATCATGGCAGGCTGGGAGCTGAGACCAGCCCAGTCTGAAACCTAAACCTCAGCCAGGCCCAGGGTGGTAGGAAGGAGTCCAGCCGCGCCGAGCCATGCCACAGCCAGTCTACAAGAGAGAAGATCTACAGCCTCCAGCAACTCCACATCTAGCAAGGCATGAAAAATAGGGATTAGAGAAAGGCAGCTCAGCAGGAGGGGCTCATCCTGCAAGCCTGCAGGCCGGGAGCCAAGACCAGCCCAGCCTGAAACCACCATGTGGCCAGGCTCCAGGGTGGTCAGGAGGAGCCAAGCCTCCCAGAGTGAGTCTACTTCAGAGAAGATCTACTGCACCTGGAGGCATCTTCACATCTACTAAGCCAGGATTAGAGTTCAGTGAAAGTGAGTGAAGCTTTCAAGCTAAATTTGGGGGAGGAAAAGCAGTTTGGCCAATTTACCCCCAGGGCAAGGAAGCAGTGGGGAAAGGTCAGAAACTACGGTAACTGGTAGCTGCCCCCCACTGGGCTGCTTCAGAGCCCCTGGCCTGTGGATTCCACAGGGGGGCTGAGTCGATTGATCAGGGCCAAGTGCTCTTGCATTGAGCAGCCTGGATCCAGATTGTGGTCTTGCGCAGTGGTCCTGGGGAGTGCTTTCAGCAAGCCAAAGCT
>CM053595.1:74638041-74654450 GCA_028646575.1 Pseudocheirus occidentalis | reverse complement strand
ACTTTCAATCATTCTCATTGAATTAGGCTTAGGGAAAAAATGGCATAAACTCTAAACTGGGCATCATGCCACACAGGAGAGTAGAGGGCATGGGGATAAGAGGCGAGATGATGGAGGGGAGGGCAGGGTCTGGGGGAGGGATGCTGGAAGCACACACTTCAGTAAAGGGACAGGGACAGGGTAGAGAACAGAACAAGGCAGGGGGGAGGGATAGGAAGGAGGAATATATGATCACAATATGTCCACTATGAAGATGTCCTGTATAATCACACATCCACAACCTGTATTGAATTGCTTGTCCTTCCAGTGGGGGTGGGTGACAAGGGAGGAACCAAAAGAATCTAGAATTTAAAGCTCTGCAATACATGCAACTAGGAATTAAGATATACAGGGGCTGGGGTAGGGAGATCCTCCCTGCCCTACCAGAAAGTTAGAGAGAAGATCAGGGGAAGGGCTTTACAGTGGGATCGCTGTTTTTGGGTTGGGGTAGGGGAAAGACGGGGAGAAAATTTGTAATTCAAAATTCTCATGGAAATGAATGATGTAAACAAGAAAACAAATAAAAAATTTATTAAAAAATATATTAGGAGGACTACTCTGATAGTATAAGATTAGGAGAGAGAAAGCAGAGATAGAGAAACCAATTAAGAGGTTTTTGCAATAATTAAGTAATTGTAAATGATTTTGCAATCATTATCTTACTTGATCCTTACAACACCTTGATGAGGTACATGGTGCAGAGAGCACCATCTTCATTTGACAGATGGAGAGGCCGAGGCTCAAAGAGGGGAAGTTACTTGATCAGTGTCACAAAGCTAAGAGGTGGGAGTGTAATCCAGGCCCTTATGGTCAGAGAAGATGCATCTCACAACGTGAGGATTAAACTAGCTTCAGTTCTTCATAGATCACAGCTCATTACCCCTTCTACCTCATTCCTCCTAATCCTATTCTTCCTCCTTACCCTGACTGCTCCTGTCTTGCTACCCCTTCCTTATTCTCCCAGTCTACTGCTCCTGCTCTGGTCTAACTTTCTTCCCTTCAGAATCTTATCCTTATCAAGACCAGATTATAATAATCAAAATTATTCATCACTTTAATGATCAACTTTCATCTGCCTTTGGATTCCTTGCCCTCTTACCCTATTGTCATTTACAAAACCCAAACTCTAGGTCACCCTCACCATCCAACTTTTCTATTCTAACTTGCATGTGCAATTGAACACTGCTAAAGTTAGTCAGGTGAATATGATGAGTCCACTACAAATTTATGACATCTAATCTCAACTAGGCCCTCACTGCTACACAGTCAGTCTTTTAGTTTTCACTGATTGACTTTCTATCACACTCCCCTGAAAGCAATTGCAAATTTTTTCTTCCATCTTCTAGCCTCACCTGGTTCACACTTCTTCCTCTCTTTTCCTCAAAGAACTTCCACCCTCCCACTTTTATGGAAAAAAAAATCAAGGCCATCCATCTATTGTGATCTACACTTTCTTCCTTACTTCATACATCAAAACTCCTTCACATTTGCCTCCTTTTCTCCTTCTTTGATCCATTCTCCAATGAAGCTTTCCTTCTTGCCAAGATTAATCTCTATTTGTGTTCTTGCTCCTATCTCTTCTGGGGTCTCACCTCCTCAATGACATCTCCACCTTGTACCACCCAACCCCACCCCAGTCTATCTTCATTCTCACTTTATCCATTGGTTTCTTCCTTGTTGCCTACAAACATGTCAGGAAGAATCTCTCATCCTTAAAAAAATATTAATAATAACATATCTAGGATAAACAACTTTGAAAGCTGTAAAAACTCTGATCAGTGCAAAAATAATTCATAATTTCGGAAGACCAATGATGAAGTATGCTACCCACCACCGGTGATGGATTCAGGTGTAGACTGTGAAACACATTTTTAAAAGCACAGCCAATGAGGGAATTTGTTTTGCTTTATTATGTATATTTGTTACCATGAATTTGTTGTTCCCCCCCCCAATGGGGCTGATGGTGGGTGGAAGATAAAATAGATTTCTCTTAACTCAAAAATAATTTTTTAAAAAATGTACCATATACTCATGCTATTTGTTCTATATCTCTTCTCCCTTCCACATCCAAATTCCAAGAAAGGGTTGTTGATTCTACCTCTACCCAATCTTGTACATCCCTTCTCTCTGCTTATACAACTGCTATCCTAGTTCAGACTTTCATCAAATCACCCCTGGCCTGCCACTACTACAGTAGCCTTCCACTTGGTTTCACGATCTCAGTCTCTACCCTCTCCAATCCATCCTCAACACAGCTTCCAAATTAACATCTTTAAGTTGCAGGGCTGGCTATGTTACTTTTCTGTTCAAAAATCTTTAGTGGTTCTCTATCTCCTCTAGGATAAAATAAGACCAAGTCCTTAGCCTAGCAGTTAAAATCTTCTGCAACATGGCTTTCCAAATATTTCATATTACTCTTCTTTGCATATTCTTTATTCTAGACAAATTGGTCCACTAGTTGTTCCCTGAACTTAGCTCATTTTCTATCTCTTTGCCATTGCAGATGCCAGGACTGGCCTCCCTCCTCACCTTTATCTCTCAGAATCCCTAGCTACCTTCCTTCAATGCTCAGTTTTGGTGCCACCTCTTACACAAAGAGTTTCCTGATACACATAATTTTTAGTGGTCTTTCTCCTGAAATTGTCTCATTTCTAATGATCTGTCTTCTGTAACTCCAAAAAGATGTATGCTCCTTGAGGACAGGAACTGTTTTGTTTTAGTCTTTGTATCTGTGGGGCCTAGAATTTAGTAAGCACTTAAATTGTTGCTGTTGTTGTTCAATTCACTATGAGAGTCCCATGTAGCACCTCCACACTCTGGATTTTACTGACTTCTTTCCCCATTGTATTTCTAAGTGAAGCTTCTGCCAATTCCTTAGGCACTATCAGTTACCCTCGAGCTTGTAAAAGTGCATTAACAAGGAAGAAACATTTAAGGCTTTAATAATGCCTCACATCAATTGTTTCTCCTTGTCAGCAAGATTCTAGAATGTAGCATCACAAGAAATCAATTTCATTCTGCAAGATACCTCAATGGGGCAGCCTTTCTTAGAACTATGACCTTGATGTTTGGGTAGTTATTTAATATGCATCTAATGCATAAGTACGTTTGGCATCTTGCAGTAACAAGTATACCACACAAATGACAATTATAGATCAGAAAGTGAAAAATGCCAAGTTTGCACTGATAGGTGATTCGACCCACTGAGGGCTTTGTTAGGCTGAAGATGCTAACGGCTCAATACATTACTGAGAGCAATATTTTCTCCTCTGAATGCAGTAGATATGTCTCAAATAAATTACACTTCATGGTCAATAGTCTCAGCTATTCTGTGTAACTGAATATTTCTTGTGCTCTTTCCCTAAAAAGAAATAACAGAGTAGAAAAAAACACTAGACCAGAAGCTAGAAAATCTGAGTTTTTTGTCACTAAATGTCTCTGTGACCTTGGCAAGTTCTCCCTTCTTTCTGGACCCTCAGAAGTTTCCTCATTTGTAAAATGAAGAGCTTGGGTAATGACTGCAATAGCAAAATAAAGGGATCAATAAAACATTGAAAATAAATGAAAGGGTTAGACTAGATAATCTGCAAGGTCCCACACAATTCTGATATTCCCTCTTCTAAGCTCCCTTCTGACCCTAACATCCTATGCTCTAAATTCCCTTTCACCCCTAACATTCTAGGTTCTAATATTTTGTGTCATAAAATTATGTGTTCCAAGGTTCTTTCTAACTCTTAACAGTCTATGCCTAAACGTCATGTATATTGAGTTCTTTACAAATGTCATGAAAATAATGTTAAGGTTTCAATTATCCTGATTGACATGGGAAATTTGTTTCAAATATGATACAGAATTGGTATCAGAAACCAATGAATTTCATACTTTTTAGTTTAATAACTGATTGCTTACAAATTTTCAGAATCCCAATATTAAGAAAGACCTTCAAAGTTGTCTAGTTAGACCTCCTAATGAACTGGTGAATTCTCTCTACAAAATGCTTGAGAAGTGGTCATCCAACCCTTGTTTGAACACTTCCAGTGATGAGAAACTCACTCCTTAATTTGGCAAACCATTCTACTTTAGATAGTTCTAATTATTAGGATCTTCCTTATACTGAACCCAAATCTATTTCCCTGAAACTTCCACTTCTTTGTGCAGGCACTCTCCTGTGATGTTACATCAGTAAAGTCATCGAATATTAGAACTGGAAGTTAGTTTAGAGATTATCTCCTCCAAAGTTCTTATTTTGCAGATAAGAAAAATGAGGGAGGCTGAGAGGTTGTGATTTGGCCAAGGTCATGGGGCAAGTTAGAAGCAGAAACAGAACTTCCCTCCGATGGTTTTCTTTTGTCTACTACATAATAAGCTTCTTGAGAGAAGAACCCATTTTTCATTGTCTTTATATTGTGCTCAGTATATAATAGAGGACTTAAGCTGCCAGACAAATTGAATTGAAGATAGTGATCATTTCCCTTCCATGTCTTTTCTATAAGCTAAATAATTCCCACTTCCTTCAATTAATCCTCATATGATATGGTTGGGGATGTGAGTCCTCTCACCATCCTCACAGCCATTACATTTTATTTTCCACATCCATATCAGTGTCTGCCATCTGCATATTAAAAAGAAACCACTATAGAATTTTTGTTCATTCTCCTTGGACATCTAACTCAACGATGATAAATTTCTTTCCAGTTTTTAAGCATTCTATAACAAGAATTAAATAAAAATACTGCCCCACCCTGAAAAGATTTCAGGAACCAAATGAAGTTTTATGCAACCAGTTATCATGTGGGACTGAGCAAGGTGAGCTCTTAGTCTAAGGTTGATCGTCTCTACAATTTTATTCAAAACCTACTGCTGAATTTGCTACAAAACCTATTGCTGTTATCTTGTAACAGTGTACACATACATGGGTGGCTGAAAGAGATACAAAGCAGATGAGTCTCCTGGTAGCTTGCCTTTCTCATCTATTAAAATTTGATATGTGATATACTGACCCCTAGTGGCTATTTAAGAAAAATGACAGGTTTTTTTTTTTTACTCACCTAAATTTCCAAAAGAAACTTAGAATGTTACAAGTTTATTATTATTACTTTTAGGAACAAAGGACACTAGAAAATACTTAACCACTATGAAGGCAGTATAGAACATATAAGGCTATCAGTGTGGGTAATACAAAGTGGAGAGAACATAGATCTCAGAGTCGTGTATCAGAGTTCTGATCCTGAGGAAGACACTACTCATGTGAGCTTATAAAAATGTATACGTCACAAAAACACTTGCATTATCTACCATCACAGGGTTGTGGGGAGGAAGGTGCTTTCTACGTTTTTTAAGTGCTATATTAACATGAGCTATCAGAGTTGGAAGGGGATCAGACAGCACAGAATGTTAGGGTTAGAAAGGTCCCTGGAACATAATAATTTAAATTTAGGTAACACTTTAAGATTTACAAAGGACCATGCAATAAACCCATGAGGTAGATGATGTTGTTCCCTTTTTACAGATGAGTAAACTGAAAATCAGAAAAGTAAAGAGGATTACTCAAGGTCATATAGATGTCATAATGGTTATATGAACCCAGGGTTCTTGGCTTCATGAAATCCAGTGCTTTTTCCCCCCATATAAAATTCCCTCAAAAGTCCTTTGTAGCTGTTAGCGCAAGAAATGGAAAATGCCTCATGGTTGATAAGTAGGTAATTTAGGATTTGGACCAAGGTCTTCTGATCCCAATTGTGTAGAAAGAACATTCATTTTATTATCAAGTCTCTTAGTAATAAGTTGAGGGATAAATACCTAGGAATATTTATTTACTAGGTAGACCACTGAGTAAGCTAACCTTTCCAGCCAAAACTACTTCTTCAAAATGAGAATTTTCTTAGTCTAAATTTGCCAATCAATTTTCATCCATTCTCTAAATTTACACAACTACTATGCAACTGAAATATTTCAGACATACAGGTCATTAGCCCCAACTATTCCACATTTCTGTTTCTATAGCCCTTACAGTTCTTGACACAATATTTAAATAAATATTAAAAGCTTTATTTCCCAATGTCTCTTCCTGCCTTTCCCAAGTCTTCTACCCTCATTTTTACTCTTCTTCAAGGGTCTGTATCACTGGCTGAAAAAACATCTTCAGGAATCCATGAAAAAATGAATACTAGGCTTGGGGTCTGAATACTTGTTGTAATGCCAGCTCTGTTACTAAAATGACTGTGTGACCTTGGACAGATCAGCTCCCTTCTCTGAGTCTCAGTTTATTAATTTATCAAATGAGAGGGTTGGCACATGTTCTCTACAGGTGTTTTAAGTGAACTTTCAGTGGGGTATAGTGACAATAGAGCCTTGGACTTAGGAGATCTGGCTCCAAGGACCAACTCTAACTACTATCTATGTGACTGTGGATGGTTCACTGATGCTACCTGAAACTCAGTTTTCTCAAGTGTAATTAAACTGTGATTAGACTAAATGCCCTTTTAACCCTAAAGGAATAATCAACACCAGCTGGAAGAGGTGAGTAAAAGGACTTAAGTGTTGTGATGTCCACTTCCAAAGAAATAAAGCAAAGAGGAAAAAAAGGCCATAATTAAGAGAGGCAGAATAATGTAACAGAAAGGTAACTGGACTCAAGAACAGAAAAACTGAATCCATAAGCCAGTTTTGACATTTAATAGCTGTGAAGCTTTATATGCAAGTTACTTAAGTTTTATCATCCTATTTCCTCATCTGTGAAAAAAAGTAATTTTTACTCTCTCAGGGCGATTGTGATAAAAGCACTTAGTAAACCTTAAAGTGCTATAAATGACTGAGTTATTGTCATTATTATTACTACTAAGAATAATAAACATCAATGATCACAGACTCACTGCTTGATTTTCATGAGGTCTGGGTTCTTCAGTAGCTAATCAATCAAGAGTATCAGTATGGCATGGTGAATAGAAAGCTGACTTGAGAGTCAGGAAGATCTGGATTCAAGTCCTGATCCTGACAGATTGCATCTGTCATGCACTGCTATATGACCCTGAGCAAGTCAATCTCACAATGCTCTAGGCCACTTGCTGAGACTCTTAAGTTGCAGAGAATGTGCCAAGCTCATTGACAGAAACTCCCAAGTGGCACAGCTGGAAATGCATCAATGAAGATTCCTGGAACTAACATGCCTGTTTGACCTAATAATCCCAACTCACTAAATTTAACATACAAATTTTTCAATTAAGTCTGATGATGACTGGAATAGAAGCTAGACTTTGATCTGTGGGCTGCGGTGACTGTTTATTCCTGGCTATCTCCACTCATGTTCACCTTATAGCAAGATCCCAGTATGGTACAGAGACTCTGGCCAGATTTCTCCATATAGCAGCACTGAGAGCTATGAAAAACTATTCTGTCATAACAAGTGACTTAGTTTATAGCTGTTAAGAGGAGTTCTCCTGTATAAGCATGCTTGTAGATATGGGCAGAAGTTACAGAGACACAAATATGCCAGCTTACTATAAAAAGAAAAATCCCTAAGAGTCCAAAAATGGAATAGGAAGCCTTGGGAGATAGTGAGTTCCCTGTCACTAGAAGTGTTAAAGGAATTTTTTTTATTAGACAAGAGGTTGAACTAGATAATCTCATAGTATATGGGATAAAATACTGGATTTGGACCCAGAGGACCTATTTGTTAGTTGTGTGTCTTTGGGCAAGTCACAATCCTTCTAGGACTATATGAGGGGATAATATTATCTCTAAGGTAATTTCTAGCTCAATTTTATGATCTCTGAAGAACCTTTTAGCCCTGACAGAATTCTATAATTCTGTCTGCTATATCTACCCATTGTAATAGATCCATTTAAGAGAAAAGGCAAGGTGTAGTACAAAAAACTTTGGAATCAGAAGACAAGAGGTTGGATGCTGGCTCTGATACTTAACTAGCTGGTGTGATAGTGGACAAGTGATTCTACCTATCTTAGACTGGTTCCTTGTCTTTAAAAGAGAGGTAATACAGTATTGCTTATATTAGAATGTTAGAAGATGGAAGGGACCTTATAACTGGAACACAGAAAGTTTGAGGAAGATAGGACCTTAAAAGACAGATAGTTAGAAATGGAAAAAGTCTTAGAAAAAAATTATTTCATGAAGAAAACTCTTTATAAACCTTAAAACACTATGGGAATGTGAGGTGCCATTATCATGCTACTGCTGCTTTTTATTGTCTTTATGGCCTTGGTGCCTAAGACACTGCCTGGCATAGAGTAAGTAGGTACTTATTAAATGTATATTGATTGATTGACTGTTTACACTCCTACAGCTATATGGAAAAGCTTTAACCATTCTTCACAACTGGAATTATAGAAGAGATTCCACCTTGGGCAGGAGTAGGTCTAGATAATAGAGGTCTCTTCCAATTTGAAGTTCTATGAACTAGGTTAACCAGACATTTCTAAATATGCCCCCAACCCACTCCCAGATCCTGAGTTTGGGAGGCAAATCACTACCAAAGAACCAGAGAGAGTTGTCAGCCTACTTATTGACCCCAAGAGAGCAAGAACAGGATATCCTGCCACACTCAGTGTTTCAACTGCCAGTTTAAATTTCAAGGCAAGTCACGAAAGTGTTGACATGTAAGGAATTACTTTAAAATGCCTTTGATCACTGCAGAGCTTTATGGTGTTATAAATGAGCGTGCTGGTTGGGAGGCATGCCGGACTGATTTTTCTAAAGGGACTCCCACTGTGAAGATGAAGGCCAGACTTGTAAGATACTTTTCTCAAAAATAAATACCGTATTTTTTTCCTTCCATGTATTTCCTCAGAAGTCAGTTACAACAGAACACTGTGCCTTTTACTCACCACCCCTTTATGTCTGCATATACCCTGTTGGATATCCTCTGGGTTCAATTCATAAACTCAAAAAATGCTAGAACTAGAAGAATCTTAGTACAAAGAACATTAAAATATAAAACATAGAATGTTAGAAGATAGAAGGGACCTTAGAACTGGAACACAGAATGTTTGAGATAGAGAGAACCTTGAAAAACAGATAGCTGGATGTGGAAAAAGTCTAGAAAAAAGAATGTTAGATCCTAGATTATTAAAACATAGCATATAGACTGTCAGAGCTATAATGAACATTCTAGTAATAATAACAGCTGATATTTACATAGAACTGCAAAACTCAAAAAGAACGTTCCATACATGATCTTACTTGAACCTCATAATAAATACATGAGGTAAGTACTACAGGCATTATTTCCATTTTACAGAGTAGTAAACTGAAGTCTAGGGAAAGTAAGTAATTTCCCTCAAGTTCCCCCACCAGAGGTAAGTTTTGAATCTAAGTGTAACACTCTATCCACTGTACCTTGCTAGGTGTAACAGTTTACGTTCTAAGATTTGTTAAATTGTGTACTGAATTCTTTATTCCAATATTTGTTGAACTTTTAAAATTGATGTAACAATGTCCCTGCCAGCATTAACAGTCTATATTCTATCATTTAACATTCTATGCTCTAAGGTACCTTCCAGTTCTGATGTCCTTTTTTTTCACTGTTTATTTGTTGAATTTATAACAAAGAATAAACAGGCATGTATACAGCAAAGGCAAATTACAAATAAATAACACTATAGCAGAGTAGTAGTCCTCTTACCCCAATTTTTTTCACTTTTCCTTATTCTATATACAGCAATTAAGAATACTTGTATATACATGTTGCACCAGTATCCATAGAACATTGAAAGACCCAGAAGGAAGTCTGTAACACATGGAATTTATCTTCTAGTTGTTACAGAAAAACACAGAGAAGAATCCCACAGCATGAAGAGGTGTGAGCAGGTTATGATCTGCCTTATAGAGGAAGTATCCATTGCAGTAAGATCATGGAGCAAAGTTAATATTACATAGGCTTCTAGAGAGATCCAACTCTAATACTGTGGTCAAAAAATCTATACTCAGCTCCATTCTAGTATTCTTCCCGTCCCTTGGCAAAGACATGGTGGACATGGTGGACAATAGGTATGGAATAAGGTCAGTTTCAGATGTGGTCCATGCTTTTTTATTTATTTTGCTTGATGGTACATATTTGTGACAGTGAGGGTTCTAATAGGGAGTAGGGAAGGGAGGAGGCACTAGAAAGTGAAAGCAATAAAATTTGAAGAGCATCGAAAGAGACAGACAGACAGACCCAGACCCAGAGAAATAGAGGCAGAGACAAAGAGAGAGGACTTGAAAGCTTGTTCTTGATGCCGCCTTGAGAGGTTATTATGGGTGGTACCTGGTTTTGTTACTTATTCTTTAATGCACTTGTCATATGTATTACAGATATCTGTAATATCTGTAATAATGTGCCTTATCGTTTGATGAGACTGTAAGATCCTTGAGAATAAGGAACCATGTCTTATAATTAGAACTTATATATAACATGGTGCTCTTGTTAACCCCTACAGAGTCCTATTCCAATGCCTCATTCCGGCATGGGAGATGAGTTTGAGTTACCAAGGCTTTATCAGTGGAGTGGCTAGCACATCCTACCAAGTTGAAAAGGCTCCAACTGGGGTCCTGGCAACGCACTATGTCTGAATTCCAAGGACTAGCCAATTTAAGTTTGGGGTTATCATCAATAAGCAGGCTACTTGAGGGGTGCATTATTTGGCCATAGCAACCCAAGAAACAAAGAAAAATGCAAAATGGTCCTCAATCTTACATGTCCTTTGCTTCTACAATGAAAGTGGGGGGTGGGGGGAAAGGGATATGGGGCACATGCTTGCTAAGCAGAAGTATGCTGAAGTCAAGATGAAGTTTGGCTTTAAAGTTGATTGTTACATTTTCAATGTGAGCATTTACATCTTGGAAATTGGCAAACCTACAAACCAGGGCTTGATTTATTTTGATTGATTAGACTTTAAAAAGTGTAGAGAAAATGTTAATAATTCAGATTAAACTTAAATATGAGTCTTTTGTACATTTTTCCATTGTCTACCAGCATTTTCCAGAACCCTTGGTACTAAGAGTCTCACAGTTTTTAGACTGCCTATAAATATCGACTTAGTTGTTGGTACTTGAAATACAAAATTCTTATTCAATGACCAGTGAACAGACATATTATAGTACAAAAAGAAATGAATGGTATTTATCTTGACATTATTGCTATAAACAAAATTCAACAACACAAGGAAAATGCAGCTAAATGGACAAATTAATGGTTCACAGGTTCTCTTTGAAGTGAGTCAAGAGTCAACAAGCATTTATTAAGCAGCTACTACTACATTCCTGGCACTAAAGTAGTAGGAATACAAAGAAAGGCAAAAAATGAAACAATAAAAACTCAGTCCCTTCCCTCAAAGGGCTTACATTCTAATAAGAATGCCTTTATTTCTCTGAAAGAGGCAAAATGAGAAGCTGGAGAAATTAGCTTGTCAGGTAGCCAAAGGCAACAGGAAATAAGATTTCAGGAGATATCTTTGATCAGCCTGACAAGTATTTGCAAAAAAGGCTGTCAAGGAGATAACTGCAACTTATGCACCAACATCAGTTGTAGAGAATAAACAAGTACAGAAATTCTACAAAGAATATAGTAAGATCCTCCTAATTAAAGCAATATATAGTTTGATATTTTAAGACTTTGAGGCAAAGGTCAGAACAGTCAAGAACAAAGAAAAACATGTTGGAAAATATGGTTCGGGAATAATGGAGAAAAGCCCAAAACTTGTGTATTACGCAGTTTTAAAATGAATGAATGAAAAGCATTTATTAAGTGCTTACTATGTGCACCAAGCACAAGTGCTGAAGGCAGGGGGTTATTTTGAGTACCAAAAAAAATCACCAAAAAAAAAATGAAGCAATTCTATTTTAATAGACAGGAAACAACTTACAATGTAAGAATGCTGTAGGAATCATTCCTGAATTAGTTGTTTGTGTACAGTCAGACCTCTGAATTATTAGAACAAAAATGAAATACAAAACTAGGAGAATAAAAATGAGAAGATACAGTGTACAATGAAAGCAACTTCAATCTGATCTATTTAAACAAGTAACTGGGGAAGAGACCAGTCCTGTTATTTCATCAGTGTGAGGAGCTCTCTATAAGGAAACTTTCTACCAAAACATATTGGCAACTCTTCTATAATTTATACTCTGAGAGGGTGCCTGGAGCTCTGAGAGTTAAGTTAAGTGATTTGCTATTAAGAGATGGGATTTGAAGTCAGGTCTTCCTAACTTCTAAGCTAGTTTTCCATCTACTAAGGAGCTACTGCTCAAACAAGCTAGCAACACTGAAAAATAGGAAAGAAATAAAGAAACACTTCAACCACCAATTACAACAATTTCATGCAGAAGTCTAACGGATAAAATTGCCGTAAAAGTGACCCAGAAGAGCCTAAAACCGTTGTCAGTAAGTGCTTGCCTTACTTGCCAAGTGGAAAGAAAAAACAGCCAAAGGCAATAGAGGTTTAGAATATAAATTCATTTGAAAAATCATGCTGAGATAGAGAACTATTTATACAATAACAACATTATAAAGAAAAACAACTTTGAAAGACCTTAGAACTCTGATCAATGCACTGACAAAGATCCAGATGACTGAAGATGAAACACACTTACCCATCTCCTGCCAGGGAGGGGATGGATTTAAAATGCAGACTGAGGCATACATTGTAGGCCTACATGGCCAGTGTAGGAATTTGTTTTGCTGGACTGTGCACACTTGTGATAAAGTTTTTTTTTCTTTTTTATTCAATGCAAGGGGGAGGGAGGAAGGAAAATATGCTTTTTAAAATAAATTTTAAATTTAACAATCTTACTGAGAAGAATGGGAGATTAAGAGTAGTAACAACTCATAAAACAGCAAGAAGCAGTGAAGAAAAACAATTTAAAGAGATCATGATGAGTGACTGAACTAAGCAAAGTGTTTCTGAGGCCATCTAAAGATGAAACTGGAAGAAGGAAAACAAAAAGACAAAAGATCAAAATAATCTGAAAAGACTTTTATTAAAAAACAAAACAAAACCTCCTTTCACCATTAAGGACAGTAGAATCAGCCCATTTGGAAGATTCTAACATCACAGTTAGGAATATTCTTGTGAAGTATGCTAAGGGATAGATTTTTAAATTACATAGAAGAGGAGAAGATGCCAAGGCACAAAAAAGTAAGACCTTATAATTACCAAAACAAATAAATATAACCAAGAAACCATTAATAACTGATGGTTATTGATGACCCATATACCTGTTTTCCTATCTATAGAACTATTTTTATGAGACAGCCTGCACCTGAATCAAGGGCATCTTTCATAAGAGTATTATAAGGAAACATGCAGGTTTTTGCAAATGATATTCCAAAGGTAAACCACAATTTTACCATCATATAATTGACTAAAAGACAAGATGCCACTGCACTTATTGTCTGTTGATTATTAAGCAGTATTTGATTTGATAGAACAAAATGTTGCCCTTCTAACTTCCAATAGGGTATCTGCCACGTGTCAAAATTATGCAAAATTCCTTGGCAGATATAGCGACAGAGATAACTTTGTTCTACTATCCTCTGATCACTTGTTTCAGGTAAGGCATCAAAAAGGGAGATACAAGGGTTCAAGGAAAGAAGAAAGGAAGGGTGGAAGGTAGAAAAGAAAGAAAAGAGAGGCATTATTAAGGGTCTATTAAGGGTGTTCTAGGTATCAGGGATACAAATACAAAAATGAGGCAGTCCTTGCCCTTGAGTAGTTTATATTGTAATAAAAGGATACAACACATACAGGAAAGTTATGGTTAGGGAAGATAACTTTTTGTCTGAGGTGTCACAGAGATCATGAGTAGAATCATGATATTTCCTGTAGTAATGTTAGCATTGATTTTATTAATGTTCCCAGACTAAGATCAAGAGGTAGAAAGTGGGAAGTACAGCAGGATTGGTTCACACATGATCACAGGACCAGATGCAAAGTACGCCCCAGTTTCCTGCTAGATGGCTGGCCAGATAGGATGTGAAACATGGTCTGAGGTGACCTAGATATATAAGTTAAATGAGTTTTCACTCATTTATTTACCTATGAAAACAGCTCAAATCAGAAATGGATTAACTCCTGAAGAGAAGTGGGTGAAGGGGGCAGAGGGATAACTGGCCTCTAGAGGACTGGTCAGGAAGGTTGCTATTCTAGCAGAACAAAAGAGATGCGGTGGCAAGGTGGATGACAAGATACTTGGACAGGCCCTAGTTTCCTGGATGGAATGGAGGATGACCAGCACAAAATACAAGTTAAGGAGGGATTTCCTAGAGAAGTAAAGTTATCCGGATACTGTGGTTTATGGATAAGACTGCTGATTACATAAATCTCCAGGAGGTATTATAACACAATTTAAAAAATGTGATTTGGAGTCAGAGGACCTGGTTTTGATTACCATCTCTGCCGCTTACTACCTGTGTCCTTGGGTGAGTTATATAACCTCTTCATATCTGGATTAATTGACCTGCAAGATCCCTTCCAAATATATAGATATACACATATACATACACACATACATATATACACATATTATGTATGTACATGTGTGTATGTGTGTATATATGATTGTAGCTTTGCAAAGCCTCTTAAATGAAATATATAATCACTCTAACAAGTTTGGTCTAATTAGCCATACAGGGAGACTCTATGAAGAATGTCTGTTTTTTGATGATGATGTGCAACTAAATGGACAACCTATAGAGAACTTGTCAATCAACATGTATATTTTGAACAATACTACAAATGAACATTGAATTGGGCCCAGAACTAAACAGGAAGAAGGGAGCTGGGTTGATAGGAAATTTAAAAGTTTTTTTAGAACCCAATAACCCAGGCTTCTTCCTGAAAGAAAGGTCCATCTTTTTTCTTTTTGGAGGGGGGAAGACAAGGCAATTGGGGTTAAGTGACTTGCCCAAGGTCACACAGCTAGTTAAGTGTCAAGTGTCTGAGGCTGGATTTAAACTCAGGTCCTCCTGACTTCAGGGCTGGTGCTCTATTCACTGCACCACCTAACTGCCACCCATCTTGTTTTTTAAGCATATTTTTATTTTATTTTTTCTCAGTTACATGTAGAAACTATTTCTAACATCCTTTTTTTTTTTTAGAATTTTTGAGTTCTAAATTCCTTCCTTCTCTCCCTCCTCTCCTTCCTCCTTAAAAAGGCAAGCACTTTGATATAGATTATACATGTGCACTCATGCAAAACATTTCCATATTAGCCATGTTGCAAAACAACAATGACCGAAACAAAAAACAGGAAAAATAAAGTTTTTTAAAAATATGCTTCAGTCTTTATTCAGTCTTTTATATCAGTTCTTTCTCTGGAGATGGATAGTACTTTTCATCATAAGTCCTTCAGAATTATCTTGGATCATTGTATCACTGAGAATAGCAATGTCATTCAGAGTTAATCATCATATAATATTATTGTTAGTGTGTACAATGATCTCCTAGATCTGGTTATTTGACTCTGCATTAGTTCATATAAGTCTTCCCAGGTTTTTCTAAAACCATCCTGCTCATCACTTCTTATAGCCCAATAGGATTCCATCACAATCATATACCACAACCTGTTCAGCCATTCTCCAGTTGATGGGGATCTCTTCAATTTCCAATTTTTCTACCACAAAAAGAACTACTATAAAATTTTTGTAGATATAAGATGTTTTTCTTTTTTCTTTGATCTCTTTGGAATACAGACCTAGTCGTGGTTTTGCTGAGTCAAACAGTATTCACAGTATTGCCTTTTGGGCATAGTTACAAATTACTCTTCAGAATGACTGGATCAGTTCACAGCTCCCCCAGAATGCAACAGTGTCCCTATTTTCCCACATTCCCTCCAATGTTTGTCATTTTCCTTTTTTGTCATATTAGCCAATCTGATATGTGTGAGGTGACAGCCTAGAGTTGTTTTAACTTGCATTCTCTAATCAATAGTGATTTTATAGCATTTTTCATGTGACTATAGATAGCTTTGATTTCTTATGAAAACTGCCTGTTCCTATGCTTTGACAATTTATCAATTGGGGTGACCCATATTCTTATAAATTTCACTCCGTTCTCTATTTGAGAAACAAAGCCTTTATCAGAGAAACTTGCTGTAAAAAATTTTCCTAGTTTCTTGTTTTCCTTCTAATCTTGACTGCATTAGTTTTGTTTGTGCAAAATCTTTTTAATTTAATGTAATCAAAATTACCCATTGTATCACAAATTATTTCCTTATCCATAGATCTGACAGGTAAACTATTCCATGCTCCCCTAATTTGTTTATAACATCACCTTTTATTTCTAAGTCATATACTCATTTTGACTCTATCTTGGTTTATGGTGTGAGATGTTGGTCAATACATTGTTCCCACCAAGCTCCATCTTTTTTTTTTTTTT
>CM053595.1:74557189-74637541 GCA_028646575.1 Pseudocheirus occidentalis | reverse complement strand
AATGGCAAACCACTTCAGTACCTTTGCCAAGAAAACTCCAAATGAGGTCACAAAGAATCAGGCATGACTGAAATAACTGAATAACAATACCACCACCACAACATATACATATATGTAACATATACATATACATATACATATATAGATTACATATGTGCAGAGATATCTTCCATTCTTTTACCATAATTTATTAAACCATTCCCCGTTTGGTTTGTTTTAGTTGCTGCTTTGTATAAAAGGCTCTTTTTTCCTGTTAATAACAACCTTGGAATATAAACCTGGGGATCACTGGGCTAAAGTGTATGAATGTTTTAAAAATTCTTACTTTCTAATTCCATATCACTTTCCAGAAAGATTGGACCAAGCCACAGCTCTACTAGCATATATTGCATATCTGTTTTTCCACTGACACACCAGCATTGAATTTTATGAGCTATTATGAGTCAGTCATCCAGGCACCATCCTAAGGAGTGAGCATACAGATAAAGGCAAAAAAAACTCCTGCCTTCCAGGAGTTCACGTGATAATGGGAGAAGCAATATGTAAATACCTACTCATACACAAGATATATCCACAGTGGGTGTAAAGTATCAGAGGGAAAAGAAGCAGCATCTTGGGGCCTGGGAAAAGTCTCCTGCAGAAGGTGGGATTTCAGCAAAGTCTTAAAGGAAGTCAAATAAACTAAGAGGTGGAGATGAGGTGGGACAGCATTCCAAGAATGAGAGACAGTCAGTGTAAAGTCATGGAGGTCGGAGATGGACTGTTTTGTATGAGGGTCAGCAAGGAAGCCATTATGGCTGGAATGTAGAATACGTGAAAGAGAGTGAAAAGTAAGAAGTCTGGAAAGATAGGAAGGGGCTTGGTTATGAAATGTGTTAATGTTAAATACAAGACTTTCTATTTAATCCTGGAGGTAAAAGATAGCCACTACAGTTTATGGAGTGGGGGAGGGGAGGAAGGGGATGATCAGACCTGTGTTTTTAGGAAAATGGCTTTGCAATTGTGTGGAGAATGTATTGGATTGAGAAGAAATTTGAGCCAGGGAGACCAATTAAAAGACTATAGCAGATGAGAGGTGATGAAAGACTGTTCTACTCTTCTAGGGTTGTGGCTTTGTCATTGATCAAAAGGGGACATAGATGGTATATGTAAAGGTGGAAATGATAAGATCTGACCACAGAGTGTATGTTGAAGTGAGTGCAAGGAAGAGTAGAGAACAACAGTGAAGTTTCAAGTCTGGGTAACTACACAGGACTGCCTTTGACACTATGTATTAGGGAAATTTAGGAGAGGACAAGAAGGGAGTGAGGGGAATAATAAGATCATTTGTTCTATTTTGGACATATTAAGTTTGAGGTGCCTGTGGCACATCCAGTTCAAGATATCCAAAAGGCAGTTGGTGATGTGATTGTGGCTCCAGAGAGAGACTAGGAGGGATCCATAGATCTGGGAGTCACCTGTATAGAGATGATAACTTGGCCCATGGGAGCTGATGAGATCATCAACTGATACAGAATGGAGAGAAATGAGAAGAGGGCCATGGTTAGAATTTGGATAGCTGGCATGGATAAAGAACTGTCCGAGGAGAAGGAAGAGTGCTCAGATAGCCAGGAGAAGAAGAACCAGGAGAAAACAGTGTCATGAAAACCGGAGAGGAAAATATTAGTGTCACACTATGCAGAGAGATTAAGAAATATGAGGATTGAGAAGAAATATTAGAACATCTCTTATGTGCTTTCTATGTTTTCCATGGCACAGAATACAGACTGACAGCCTTTTATCCTAATCTTTGAAAATCAAGAAATGAATTCTATTTGAGCCATATTTTAAGATTTTCCAAAAGCAACTCTTATTTAAAAGGGTAATCACTGAGTCTGAACCTCTTTTGATCTGTTTTTGGTTATATTAAGCTTTACCCAAATGCTCTTCACGTGTTCCCTCACTATTTCCCCAGATTTCCTCATATGAATATAGCTTCCTAATATACGGTATTTTGCCTTCCAAAAACATTCCAGTCATAAGTCCCAGGTTCCATCCCACCAAGTCTTAGAGTAATATTTATAAGATCAAATTTGCCTCTTTTCATTACAATTACTGCTACG
This sequence comes from Pseudocheirus occidentalis, assembly GCA_028646575.1. Lineage (NCBI taxonomy): Eukaryota > Metazoa > Chordata > Mammalia > Diprotodontia > Pseudocheiridae > Pseudocheirus > Pseudocheirus occidentalis. The sequence goes on along the minus strand of CM053595.1, from coordinate 74,635,439 downwards.
CAGCTAGGTCATGCAGTGGACAGAGCACTGAGCAAAGAATCATAAAGACACGAGTTCAAATCTAGACTCAGACACTAACTGTATGATCCTGGGCAAGTCACCTAACTTCTTTTTGCCTAAGTTTCCTCATCTGCAAAGTAGGGAGAATAATAGTACCTACCATTGTTGTGAGGACAAGATGAAATAATATTTGTAAAGCTCTTTGCAAATTCTAAAATACTACAAAGATGCTAGTTCATATTGATTTTTGTCCTTTTATATGCAATGATATCTAGGAATCTGAAGCCATATCTTTTTGAAGACTGGCTCTTTTTTAAAAATATTGTTTGCTGTGACTCTCAAGACCTCTCCTCTGCTATTCTTTCACCTGCACTGTAACCACTGAGCAAGGCATCTTGCTTGGTGGACATATATAGGTAGCTTTCTCCTTCCCCCTTCCCTCTCAGTTTAAAGTCCTTTTGATACATTTTCTTTTTTTTCTGGAAGTATTATCATTTATTTTCCCCACTTTGTATTTTGTTTTTTCAATTATATGCAAAGATAGTTTTCAACATTCACTTTTACAAGATTTTGAGTTCCAATTTTTTTTCCCTCTCTCCCATGACAGTGAGCAATCTGATGGAAGTTATATATGTGCAAACATATTAAACATATTTCCACATTAGTTATGTTGTAAAAGAAAAATCAGAATAAAAGGGAAAAACCACAAGAAAGAAAAAAACCCCAAAAAGTGAAAATAGTCTGCTTCGATCTGCATTTAGACTCCATAGGTCTTTCTCTGTATGTGGACAGCATTTTCTGTCTTTAGTCTTTTAGAACCGTCCTAGATCCTTGCATTGCTGAGAAGAGCTAAGTCTGTCAAAGTTGGTCATTGCACAATGTGGCTGGTACTGTGTGCAGTGTTCTCCTGGCTCTGCTCACTTCACTCAGCACTTTTGATGCATTTTTCTTTTTTTTTTCTTTTTTTTTTTTTGGAGGGCAATTGGGGTTAAGTGACTTGCCCAAGGTCACACGGCTAGTTTTTTGTGTTAAGTGTCTGAGGCCAGATTTGAACTCAGGTACTCCTGACTCCAGGGCCGGTACTCTATTCATTGCGCCACCTAGCCACCCCTTGATGCATTTTTAAAACTAGTTCTTGTTAGGTGCTTCCACATCTGGCTAATACCCCACAATCCCTGTATTTTATCCTGCAGTCCAGACATCTGAATCCTTTTTTGAGGTTTGAGGTAGAACACTGAGGGGAAAGAGCAGGGCTTGCAAGTGGTTGATTCTCAGCACTCAGTGGGAGGATTGGAAGTCAGATTACAAAGGGCTGAAAAGTACACTGGCGATGAGAAGGTAAAGGCAGCAAATAGATAAGGCTCTTCCAAGAAATCTGGCAATGAAAAGGATAAAGAGACAGGATGATTGCTGAGGGAATGGATGTGTTGAGTGAAGGTTTGTTTGTTTGTTCGGTTGCTTTTGAAGAACAGGAGAGAACTGAATATGTTTATGGACAGGAGCCACAGAATAAGAAGAAATTGAAGATAGTAGGGCAGGTTCCCAGAGGAGACAGAGTTGAATCAACAAATTGTGTTGTTGTTCAGTTATGTATAACTCTTTGTGACCCCATTTGGGGTTTTCTTGGCAAAGATACTGGAGTGATTTGCTATTTCCTTCTGCAGTTCATTTTGCAGATTGGGAAACTGAGGCAAAAGGGAGGTTAAGCGATTTGGCCAAGGTCACACAACTAGTGCCAGTGGCTGGATTTGAACTCAAGAAGGTGAGTCTTTCTGACTCCAAGGCCAGCACTCTATCCACTGTGCCATCTAGTTGCCCAATAATACAAATAGGATTGGAGAGAAGGACCACCTTGTCTGCTATAGCAAAGGACTATAGAAAAGGAGAGGGCACATAAGTCTTGAGAGAGAGAGAGAGGTTTCAGGTATGGAATAGAGAAGGGGCAGCTCATGATGAGAGCTGGTCTCTATTTTTTCAATAAAATAGGATAGAAGGTCATCTGCTGAGGGAAATGGGGACAAGTAGGGAGAGAGAAGGAGGTTTGGAAAAGCCACTTTGGTGAAGGTGAAAGTCCATCAGGGAAGGATAAAAAGCTTACAGTGCAGCAGTGAGGACCCAGGTGATAGTAGATAATATATATTTGTGGTGAACCCAGATGGATCAGTTGCATGCCTTTCCCTGGGGGTATGATTAGGAAGAGATAGATGGTTGGGAAAACTAATGATTTATTTTTAACAAGGAATTCTAGGGTAATTAATAGCGTATAGTTAACCTGGTTAATAATAAGTTCAAAACAATGATAAGGAGAAAGTGAGGCCAGAGTAAGGGAAGTGGAGACCATGGTAGAAATGAGTAGTTTTAGGAGGGATAAGGCTGGAGAATAAGAAGTTGTAAGCACAGATTGAAAGTTCAGAGTTCTGGACCATGGGAGTGGATCATGTAGCAGTTACGGGGGATGGTCAAATCCAGAGTACGACTATTTCCATGTATGGCCAAGGCATACATTCCTTTATCAAAAGGTGGCTGATGAACTGGGAGACCAGAGTGTCTCCGGATAAGAACACATGTCAGGTACAGGACAGGCTTTATTTTGCTCTATAGGAGATGCAAGGTTAGGGGCAGCTAGGTCGTGCAGTGAATAGCTAGCCCTGGAGTCAGGAGGACCTGAGTTCAAATCTAGCCTCAGACATTTAACACTTACTAGGTGTGTGACCTTGGACAAGTCACTTAACCCCAATTGCCTTGTCCTTCCTTCTGAAAGAAAGAAAGAAAGAAAGAAAGAAAGAAAGAAAGAAAGAAAGAAAGAAAAGGAAAATGCAAGGTGGCAGAAATGACTCATAATAGTTCATAAATTGTCAATATGATTTGCATCCCCTTTCTAGTGAGGCCCACCTTCACTCATACAATCTGTACAGGCATCTAGACTTACAGTAAATACCCTAAATGTCTGGTACCTCATTGAGAGGAAAACTCATTTTTTTGCTCTCCAGTAAGTCCTACCTTCACCACCTAAATTGATATAGATGTTCAGCTTTGGGATACTTTGGCTCTGACTAACCCCAGAAAGGAAATGGACTTGGAGTTGATAGGCCCATCAGACCTGCACCATCTAAATAACTTGAAGTGATAGTGGAGGGCAAAGTCCAGGTTTTTCTTTTTCCCCATATTGTAGTACTCTCCATTGTTTCTCTGCCAGCTCTGGAGCCCAAATTCTAGATCCTCAGTCCTTGAACACTTGGCCTACCTCCATAGACTGAGGTTTAGCAGCTCCCTCTACTTCACCATGTGGTTCCCCTATCTAAGGCTGCCATCTCTCTAGCTGAGAAGCTATGCCATCGCCTCTCAATGGCTTGATCCAAGAACTTGGGGTCTAGGAACTCCTCTCCCTACTATTTAGGAAGTTGAATCAATGTGGCTTCATTTTCTCCTGGGATCTATGGTTGAAAAGCCCCACTGTACCTTACCAGGTCTCATTGATGTAAGCTTCTATGGTTGCAGTAGAACCCTGTCCCTGAAATTCCTAAGGGGTGTCAAAGCGAAGAGATTTATTTTTACATGTACAGGCTTCTGTTCTTCCTGCCCCTACATGTATCCAGGTCTGTTCTTTGCTTTACTGAGGTTATCTGTCTCTCCAACTCTCCTATTCTGTCTCTATCTTCTCTATTTCTTTTCATGGGCCCAGTATGAAAGAATGGCTCTATAGGAAATAGCCTCATCCAATTAAATCAACCTCTTACACTTAATCACTTATCCTCTTTGGTGTATGAATGGGTTGGCAAGGAGCCAAGCCCATGACCTTCATGAAGTCCTAATGGGACTGTGGAATTAAAGTCCCAGATAAAGACTCACTTTCGGGTAACCACATCAAATTTATCAGTTATCCAATCATCCTTCTTCAAAAAAACTGTAAACTTTGGGTTTTTTTAAAATTGAAAATGTATATTAACTTTTAAGAAAGAAAATCATTGTATAGGGAACCTCTTTCCATCCACATAGATAGCTAAGTCCTAGAAAGATGTGGGAGACACATAGGGATGAGGTCATTCATTTAGGGTTCCTCAGCTAGTAAGTGCCCAGGGCAGAAGGATTTTTTCCAGAATTCCAAACCCAGAACACTATCCACTATGCAACCCTGACCTTAACAATAAAATGATAACAAAAATATCCAAAAAAGGATAAGGCTGTTCTTTGAAATCTCTGTGTTATTTGTCTGGATTTTGTTGTTATTAATTTCTCTAGTGCAATGAGTGTGTACATTTTGCTTTTCATTTTTCTTCATTGACTATCACTTCATGAACATTATTCTCATATTTCTTTGTATTTTTAATATTAGTAATTATGGTTTCCATTATATTCACTATACAATTTGTTCAGCCATTCCCCAATCATAGGTGAATGGACTATTTCAGGTTGGGTTTTTTTTTCCTGTTATGAGTAATACTACTAGTAATACTTTGCATAAATACAATTTTTTCTCTACCAGTAACATTGTTAGAAATTAGTCTAAAAGGCATATAAAAAGTCATGAGCAGTTTTTTTATTTGAAAATTTTAAAAAATTTGTGATACATCTGGGTTTTTTTATATTCACTTTTTATTTAAAAAATCCTCTCCCTCCCTCCAGCCATATTCTCACCCATTGAGAAGACAAGCTATGAGCAGTTTTATAATTTTAATATGCTATATTTCTTTTATTTCTAATTTGTTTTAATTAAATTTATTCATTTAATAAATTAATTTGCTCTCTCTCCTAAAAAGAAAAGAAAAACAAAATAAAACATAACTATATGTCAAGAAACAAACAAAAATCTTGCATCGATCAAGTCTGTACAAATTTTAGATAGATAAATTGATAGATTGACAGATGGACTATTCTGCACCCTGAGTCTATCACCTCTCTGTCAGGAGGTGGGTAGCATGCTTCATCATATGTCCTCTGGTGTTATAATTAGTCATTACTTTGATCAGAGTTCTTAAGACTTTTAAAGTTGGTTTTTCTTACAGTGTTGTTGGTATTATGTACATTGTTCTCTTGGTTCTGTTTATTTCATGCTGCATCAATTGATACAAATCTTCTCAGGTTTCATTGAAACCATCCCTTTCATCATTTCTCATGGCACAATAGAATTGTGTGTTCATATGCCATAGTTTTTTTGTTATTGTTGTTTTGTTTTGTTTTTTTATCATTTGCCAACCGAGAGGCACTCCCTTAGTTTCCAGTTCTTTGCTACTAAAGAAAAAAAAAAGCTGCTCTAAATATTTTTGTACACATGGGTCCTCTTCCTCTTTGTTTGATCTCTTTGGTGTACTCTTTGGTGCTTTTCAATGTGTTTATATTAATCCAGTTCTCTATCAAATGCACATGTGCTTCTCTTTGCCACAACTCCTTTTAAATATATCATCAATTTAATGAGCTTACAGCATTTTAATTTATCTTTCTCTGATTATTACTGACCTTGAACTGTGCTGTGTGAGAATCCCTACTCCTATCCTTATGACTAATTTTGGTCAGAAGATACTACAGAATGGACGTCACCTTTGTGTCATTCTTTGCCAGTTTTGGACATCAGGTCTTTATCAGCTATAGCTATAGCAAAGATTCTCCAATAATTTGTTTGTTTTTTATTCTGAATGTATTATTTTGTGCAAAACTCTTATTTTCACATGATACAGTCCATCTATTTTGTTTCTCATAATTTCTCCCATTTGCTTAATGACTAGATTCACAACTCAATTCAACAAGCATTGATAAATGTCTACTGTATGTTGGCATCATGCTAGGCACTGAGAATACAAAGATAAAAATCGAACAACTGTTAACCTCAGGGAACTCAAGAATTTCTCTTTTCTGTTCAATTTTTTTTAATTCAAAGATCTTTGAAATTCCATTTGGAAATTTTTTTGAAAGATTATTTTAATCCTATTTTTCCTTATATAGCTATCCAATTTCCCCAGAAGTTTTTATTGAATAATGAATTCCTTCCCCAGGTTTTTTTATGATTCTGGATTTATCAAATACTAATTTGTCATATGTCTTTGCTTCTAATTCTGGATGATCTATTCTGTTCCATTAATCTGTTTTTATGCAGTACCAGATAGTTTGATACTTATACTTTTTCAGAATAAGTTGAGATCTGGTAGTGCAAATCACTCTCCCTCTTCTTTTCTTCTTAATTCCTCTTGAGATTCTTGACCTTGCAAAAGCCTGCCTATTCCCTTATCCCTATTAATACCTTCATTGAGGATGCCCTCAATGCATGTGTAGATGAATCTCGTGAAAGTTTTGTAGAGCTGGGAAAGAAGGTCAATAGTTGATATTCTCTTGGTTACTTTTTTTGGTAGCACTAATAACCTCTGCATGTTTTCCCCTCCATGCCTTTGGCATCTTTCCCTTCTTCAGATTCCTTGAGAACTGATTCCTCAGTGCCCTCACTATTTTGTCACCCACAGCATAGACATTTTTCTATGTTCCATTTGGTCCATTCGGAGTATTTTTCCCATCTGTTCTCTTTTGTGCCAGCTCTACCTCCTTTATATAAGCACAACTGGGACTCTGAAGTAAGAGTCTTAAGTGTGATGGCTTTGCTGAATTTGATGGTAAGAATAGTTGGCCGCATGGTGAGGGAGAACAAGAGTTGGGTAGAACAAATGTTCCATTAGTAGCCCCAGGATGTCAGGAGAAAGTGAGGAAGGCTGAACTGCTGGCTACCTCTCTGTGGGGTTCAGCTACTTAGAACCTCCAGAAGTATAGCCCACTTTCAATTCATCTAATCCTATTTCCCCTTTTGATATAGAAAGAGACAGAGAGAGAGAGAGAGAGAGAGAGAGAGGGAGAGGGGGGGAGAGTGTGCGCATGTCCCCACTTTGTGAAGGGATCACCAGGTGTTAACACTTTGTTACCACACCAGCACCTCATTATTCTATGACTAGTCTAGTGACTCATATGTCAATGGAGATTGGGACAGGAAGAAGAGCAGAATCAAATCCCCTATCTTTTGTATTTTGAAGTGATCATAATTTTATGTTTTGGGGTTTTTTTGCTGTTGGAATAACTAGTATCAATTGATACCATTATAATATCACAAAGTTCTCCTCTGGTGCCTCATCTTATTATAGAGGTCACTCTAGGTTCTCAAAGTCTATGGCAGCAGAGTACAGCTTTGAACAGTTTCTACTACACTGGAAAAGCATTGACTACAGAAATAGTCTGCCTTTGCTTTCCAAGAATCAACTAGTTCATATGAAGGGGCTGATCACCACTAGAATGGCCACTTTACAATGAGTACTTCGTCAATTGCTACTCATGAAACAAATCAGCTAAAGGACAAAATGGCCAGTAGCAAGATATAGATCAGGACAACTGGAGATGGCCCATGATACAGTGGGAGACCTTGACCTTTTTAAGCTAAGGCCTTTAACAGGTCTCAGTTTGACTGAGGCAACACCCATTCAGCAATTAAGGCTAGGTAAGAAAGGAGGCAAAGAATGACCTCTTTTACCAGTTTTTTTAAAATCAGTCTGGGAGGGGAAGATCCTTAGGATTTCTGGCCAAAACAGAAAAAAAAAATTTTTATTTACACTCACTCTAAGCCATTAGGGCCCAAATGATGACCAAGTGAGGCTTATAAATATCTAGTGGCAGGGAGGAGTTTTGTACTGAGTAGGATAACCACTAATACAAGTAGCAATTCAGCCCTGGCCTGACTTGTCAGAAGACATGGGTCTGGAGGGAACTGTTTGGACTAAATAGAGTTGGAATCAAAAAGTCTGTTTAGCAGCCTCATGAATTGTATCATGTCTTGATGCTTTAAGTATCAGCCTCCCAGGAGAATATAACAGTATTGCTGCAGCTTACTGTAAGTCTTTGTTAATGTGTACTTGTGAAAGCCTGTTGTGTTTAGCATTTCTTTTACAGGGAGGAAATAAATAGCTGTCCTAAACCTGATTCTCAGTGCTCACTGTGGGCCTTTCCACTTCTTCCTTTGGGGAAATCTTAGACACAAGCCACAGCCTAAGCTTTAAGTTATTTTTCCATGGAGTACCTGGGTATGAATGGGGGGAGGCAGAGATGAAGAGCCAGAGTGAGAGAAAAACATCTTAACACCTCTTATTAGAGATAAGACTTCCCCAGGATGGTATATAGTCACCAACCAGAGCAGAGGGGCCCTTTAATGGGGAGGGAAAGGGTACAGTGTGCCAACCCTCTGAGTAGCACTAGACTTGTTAAAAACCAAATAAAATTTCATTAAAATGGCATGGTTTTTATTTTAACATATGGGACATGCCTGGTTATCAAAATGGGAACTATTTCTGAACCAGCTTCCTTATATAGTCAAATCATAGATTTGTTAGAGCAAAGATTAAAATCAATATCTAATTTGAAGAAAGAATAAAAATGAAAAGAAGGTATGGCATATAATTGAAGCAGTTCTAATGCAGTTCTAGCATTAGTTCTAACTAGTTCTAGCAGTTTTAACTACTTAAATATGCTGTTAATGTTGAAAAAGGGAAATAGATAAAAGAACATACATTGATGTAGACCATTACCACTTCCTAAGGAAGTTTAACCAATGTGAATCAATAGCCCCAAGACAAAAGTACCTAGTAATCTTCCCAGTCAGCAGAGTTGATCTCCTCACCAAAACAAGGTATGACAGCCCAAGTAAGCCCATCTTGTAAAAGAACAAAAACAAATTGAGGGGGAAAAGCTTACAGAAAGCTTGGTTGGAGGTCTACCTGAACTAAGTCATGCAAGAAATTTTAAGGATGAAACTGGGAGGAAGGCAATGAACAGACAAAAAATGGGGGAAAATCCATAATGAATTCAATGATAAATTCTTATCTTCATCAATTTGAACCCCACACGAAAGTCCCTGGTGTGTTATCAAGGGAGTAGAAATGACTCTACAGAAAATCAAGTTCAAAGAACAGTTGGACTAAACTCAGCATAGATAGCTGGAGGTGACGCCATTTTGAGAGTTTTGAGGGTTTGATTTTCAATAAATCTGAGAGAAGGGAATGTGCCAAACACTTGGCAAATACTTTATCACTTTAAAAAGGTGATCAAGAAATATTAATGACCAATACCCAATGTTCCTATTTTCTCATTTGTATAAAGTCTTCATAAGAATGATCTGTATACACAACCTACTCCTTCCCCTTCTCCTATAGAAGGGAATTCTCCCGTTGGAATGTAAGCTCTTGGAGGACAGGGATGGTTTTTGTCTTTGCTTTTCCTTTGTATCCCTAGTACTTGGTTGATAGTAAGAACTTAATAGATGCTTGTTGATTGATTGATTGGTATTTCCTTGACACTAGGGTATCCTTAGAGAATATAGGAAAATTAAGCAGTCAGAGTTTCACAAATTATATTCTTGCAGCAGAGCACATTTTCATAGTCTCACACTTGATTGAAAGTTGGAGAGAATACAAGATCGCAATGTACTTATTATTTGTTGACTATAAACAACATTTAATTCAGTAGAGCAAAATTCTTGTGAAAAGACTCCCCTCCAACAAGGTGTTTTTTATGAATATGTCAAAACATACCCAGTTCTTGCAAAGACATACTAGTACCGATAACTTTGTTTGACAACATTCTGATGCTTAATATCCAGTGGGGCATGAAAGGGGGATGCACAAGCTCACTGAAGGTGTTTGCCCACATCATGGAGAATGACCAGCACAAGGTCCAAATGGAAGATAGATTTCCATGAGATGGCAAGATCTTCCAGCTGATCTTGTTTATGGATGATATTGTCCAGCCTGCAGAATATTGTAGAGCCTCTTAAAAATGAGATCCATAATCACTCAAAGAGTTTGGCCCAACAATGTAGACAGAAAGAAACAAGCGAATGAAGAATGTCTGTTTTTCAGACTATGATTAGATGGTCCATCTATAGAGCAGATTCATCAATACACATATCTTGAATCAAAAGTACAGATAGACAATGAATGGGATTTACAATTCAATAGGGTCAGAGTGGGCTGAATTATATGTAGGAAGTTACTCAATACCTTCATTAACCTAAAGCTTCTCCCTAAAACAAAAGCTCATCTTTTTAAAACATGAATCATTTATTGCTGATGTTGTAGGACTACAAGTCACATAGTATAGCAGTCTCCAAAGAATCATATTTGTGACTCACCCAAAGGGCAATAAAAGTCCCAAGGGGAAGTATGGGCAAACTGTGAAATATTACCAGTAAAGATTCATGCAATGAAAATGTCATAAAGGCTGCCATCAGAGAGAAGGAAGAAAAGAAAAGGAGACAGAGGTGGGTCAGTCATGTAGTGAAAGAAGAACAACAGATGGTCCACAAGCAGCATTGACATCTATGGAACATAGAGAGATCCAGGAGAATCAGTCAATCAATCAAAAAGCATTTAGGTGCTTGCTTTGTTCCAGAAACTTTGCTTAGTGCTAGGGAAACAAAGAAAAATATAATACCTGCCCTTAAGGAGTTTACATTCTAATGGGGGGGGGGAATGCAAATAAATAGGTTCATACAGATACAGAGAAAGCAAATTAAAGTCATCTTTGTAGGGAAGAACCCGTTGGTAGTAATGATACTGGGAAAAATGTCCTGAATAAGGTGGCATTTAAACTGATTTGAAGTAAGAGAGGGATATGCCAGGTTGTGAAGAGCTATCAATGCCAAACACATGTATTTATGTTTGGTCCTAGAGGTAACTGGGATCTACTAGAATTTGTTGAGTAGGGAATTGTCATGGTCAGAGTCGTAACTTAGGGAAGTTACTTTGTGGAACAGCTACCATGGATCTGAATGGGGAAGAACAAGGCAGAGGGACCAATTAGAGGGTTATTGCAATTGTCCAAGCTAGAGATGATAAGGACCTGAACTAGGGAAGTGGCCATGTAGATGGAGAGAAGGGGATGTATCCAAGATCCAAGAACAATGGCAGGATTTCCTATGATTTTGTGGTTGTTCAGTCATTTTCGGTCATGTCTGACTCTTCATGATCCCATTTGGAGTTCTCTTGGCAGAGATACTGGAGTGGTTGGAAATTTCCTTCTTCAACTCATTTTACAGGTGAGGAAACCGAAGCCAACAGGGTTAAGTGACTTGCCCAGGGTCACACAGCTAGTAAGTGTTTGAGGTCAGATTTGAACTCAGAAAATGAGTCTTCCTGACTCCAGACCTGGCACTCTGTCCACTACGAGTTGTACACCTATGAGTTTTATAGTAGCACATGAACAAGAGTTGCACATATGAGAAGGTTTGTAAAGGATTGTAATCTGTACCATTGGTGGAGTACTAATATTGATGAGGTCATAAATCTATCAAAATTTCAAAGTGTAATTTATTCTACTGATAATATTCCTAATGGTGTACCACATTTCCATTCTTGGCATAAATCTTGCTTGATCATAATGAAAAATTCTTTGATATATTGTTGTATCTATTTCCAGTGTTTCATGACTTTGTCTTGATATTCATTAATGATATTGGCCTATAATTCTCTCTCTCTCTCTCTCTCTCTCTCTCTCTCTCTCTCTCAGATTTAGAGATCAGAATTGCATTTGTCTCATGGGAATGATTAGGATGTCACTCTGAAAAGTTTATCTACTTTATGAGCCTCAGTTTCCTTATCTGTAAAATGAGGAAGTTGACTAATCCAGAGGATCAATGGTCAATGAAACATGCAGTCTACCTGCAAACAGAGAAGTGATGAACTCAAGATGCAGAAGACACACATTTTTCAATATGGCAAATATGGGAACCTGTTTTGTTTGACTGTGCATATGTTATAAGCACTTTTTTTTCAATAGGGTAGGGGTACTGGGAGGGAAAGAAGCTTGTTAACTGAAAAAAAAAAGCAGAATGAGGAGGTTGGCCTCCTTGGTCTCTAAGGTCCCTTCTAGCTCTATACCTATAATGCCATGATCTAATGATTTCAGATTCCTTAAATGTTTCTAGGAATGCACTTGTGAAACCAGTAGGTCCAATAAGACTTCCTTAAGTGGTAGATTTGTTTATTTAGGTTATCTCTTTTCACTGTAAAAAGGACTGAATTTTAAGTCAGAGCACCTACTTTCAAATAGTAGCTTTGACAAATACTGCCTACGTGACCTTGGGCAAGTCACTTAACTTCTGTAGGTCTCAGTTCCTTCATTAGGTAAAATGGAGGGGGTTGGAGTAAACTAAACTATGATAAATTGTAGGAAACTCTATCTTCTTTTTTATGGGGAGTTATTATGGTGGATTTGTATATTGTACATATTATTTCTGTAAATATTTATCCATTTCTTTAATAGTCTCAATTTTGTTTGCATATTGGGGCAGCCGGGTGATGCAGTGGATAGAGTGCTGTGGCTGGAGTCAGAAAGACTTGAATTTGAATTGGGCCTCAGACACTAGCTGGGTGACCTTGAGCAAGTCATTTAACTCCTGTTTGCCTCGGTTTCCTTATTTGTAAACTGGTGATAATAATAGCCCCTCCCTCCCATCCACTGTAGTGAGGATGAAATGAGAGTAATTGTAAAGTGCTTAGCACAACACCCGGCACATAGTAGGTGCTGTGTAAATGTGAGCTGCTATTATTATTATTATTATTAGATAGCTAAATATAATCATTTTCAAGTTTTCTCTATTTCTTCTATAGTCAGTGAGACCTCTGATTAGTTTAGATTTTTCTCTTTCCTCTTTTCAACTACATTTGTCAATACTTTATCAATTTTACTGGTCTTTTAAAATAGCTTTTATTAATCAATTTATTTCTTTTCATTTCCTATTTTATGGATTTCTCCATTTTTTGGGAAGATGTCGTTTGGTGCTTGTTTTTAGTATATTAATTTGTTTATTTTCTATTTTCTAAATTGCTAATTTTCTCTTTTTCTCCTTTGTTGATATAAGGTTCTGGGCTATAAATTTGTCCGTGAGTATTGCTTTGGCTGCATCCCATAAATTTTGGCATGCTGTATTTATATCCTGAGCTTTCCTATAATTACTGTTTCTATAATCTTTAGCCAAAGAAATATTCAACAAGTCATTTTAGTCTCCACATAAGCAAGTATCTTTTTAAAATTGCATTTTCCTTATTACTGTTTTAATTGCACTATCATCTATAACTTTTCATTTAAAATTTCTCACCTTCTGAATTCATTGATACCCTCTTTGTGTCCCAGAATGTGACCAATTTTTGTGAATGTCTCCATATTTGAAAAAAAAAATCCCTACTTTTCCTATTCAATTCTCTGACAAAGCTGTCAAATACAATTTTTTTTCCAGCACTTTTAAACGTTTCTAACTTTTCTCCTGTAAAGCCTTTTGGTTTGTTCTATCCTGTTCTATGAGTGGAACTCGTACCTGTCACAAATAAGGACACTGAGGTCCAGAGGGGGAACATGATTTGAGTTCTGGGGCACCTTCGTTTTTCACTATCGATGTTTCTATCAGAAGAGTCTGTAGCAGAAGAATGAATTACACTTTGAAACTTCCTCTTCTCACAGCTCGATTTTAGTTATGTCCTTCTCAGTGAAAATAGCTGCAACCTGGTTACTGATACCTGATAATTCAGTATATCATCTTCACAGAATCAAAGACTCTCCTAGTTGGACTGGAACTCAGGAACCACCTCATCCAACCTATATCTAATTCAGACTCCTCTCTGCTTCAAAGTGAACATCCAATCCTTGCTCAAACACCTCCACTGAGGGGGATCCTACTGCCTGTGGAGGTACCACATGCTGTTTTTGGACAGCCTGACTCGTTACACATTTTCTCCTGGTATGGAGCCTTAATTTGCCCCCTTGGCAAACCCATTGCTCCTGACTCTGCCCTTTGGGGCCACATAGAACAAATCCAAAGTCTCTAATACGTTAAGATAGCCACCATACCTCCTCTTAAGACTTCTCCAAACTAAACGTTATCATTTGCTTCAACCTACTCTCATCTGACATGAACTCAAGGCCTTTCATATCTTCGTTGTCCTCCTCAAGACACTGTTCAGTGTATCAATGTCCCTCCTAGCACATGCTGCCTCAGACTTCAGATGGCGTCTGACTGGAATAAGGGACATCAGGGACTGTTGACTTCTTTGATCCCAGACATGCTACTCTCAGTGTAGCCTACAACGGCATTAGGTTTTTTAACTGACTGCCATGTCACATTACTAACTCCCATTGAGCCTGAAGTTCAGAGACAACCCCCTCAACCTTTTTTTCTTTTTATTATTGTGAACTTGAGGAACATTAACAAATATGAACATTTCCCAATACGAACAAAAAAGAGGACTGCACATGAAATCATGAAACTCTACTACATTCAGTAGTTTTAAAAATGGATTTTGAATTTAACATGATAGTTCCAGTAGTGCCTCACTTGTCTCTGTCTCCTGATGAATTTCTTTCTGCTCAGTTCTGTGTATTTCTCAATAATTCATTGATAATCTTTTTTAGTATCATTTTTACTACTCCTCATTCCTCCCCCAACTTTTTTCCATTCCACAAGAACAGTACTTTGTAGCAAATAAATAGTTATAAAAAATAAAACCACTTGTTGGCTGTGTCTGAAAACCACACATCACATTCTGCATCTCTAGTCTGTTACCTTTCTTCCAAGAGGTGGGAAGTATGCTTCCTCATCAGTCTTTTGGACTTGTGATTGATCATTGTATTGATTATAGTTCCCAAGTCGTTTAGAGTTGTTTTGTTTTATACTATGGTATTCGTTGCATAAATTCCTTTCTCGGTTCTGTTCACTTTATTCTGTATCAGTTCATATAAGTCTTCCTGGATCTTTCTGAATCCATCCCTTTTGTCGTTTCTCATGGTATAATAGTATTCCATTAGATCCACACACCTTAATTCCCTTATTGATGGGGACACACTGTTTTTCCAATTCTTTGTCACAACAAAAAGTGCTTTTATAAATATTTTCTATACATGTGGGCCTTTTTCTTCTTTCTTTGACCTCTTCTTGCTGGGTAAAAGAGGATGCAGAATTTAATGTCCTTTTGAACATAGTTCCCTGTTGCTTTCCAGAATAGCTGGACTACTCACAGGACCACCAACAGTGCTTTAGTGTATCTGTCCTTCCACAGCCCCTCCAATAATGGTTATTTTCCTTTTTTTTTTTGTCTTTCCTAACCTTATAGCATAGCTAGGTGGCCCGCTGCATAAATAGAGCATTGGCTTTGGGATTAGAAAGACTCATCTTCCTGAATTCAAATTTGACCTAAGACACTTACCTTGAACAGGTCACTTAACCCTGCTTGCCTCAGTTTCCTTATCTGTAAAATGGGCTGGAGAAGGAAATGACAAACCACTCTAGTGTCTTTGCTAAAAAAAACAAACAAACCCAAATGGGATTATGAAGACTTGGACACAATTAAAATGACTGAACAACAAACCTTATGGGAATGAAGAAGAACCTCAGAATTGTTTGTATTTCCTCATTCCTTTTTTCAGATCATTTTCTATCTAGCTAGCTAGGCCTCTGCCATTTTGTACTTTGTATATAAGTTTAAGTTTTTCCACTATTATACTGCATTTTATTAGATTTGACTCATTGTCCTAGTCTAATGCTTTAAAACCCCCAACTCTTCGGTCCATGGCGTTAGCTGTCCCTCCCAGTTTTGTGCCTTCTTCAGATCTGACAACCATGTCACCCATGCTTTTACTGAAGTCATTGTTTAAGAAGTAAATAATGCAGGGGGAGGCTAGGTGGTACACCGGCTCTGGAGTCAGGAGGACCTGAGTTCAAATCTGACCTCAAACACTTAACACACACACACACACTCACACACACACACACACACACACACACACACAGGCCATGTGACCTTGGGCAAGTCACTTAACCCCAATTGCCCTACCTTCCTCCTCCAAAAAAAAAAGAAGTAAATAGTGCAGATCCATGAATAATCTCCATTGGAAACTGGTCTAGACTGATACAAGTATGAGAAAAATACATCATTTTGTTAGTGTAGGAAATTCATATAGTAGTTGTGACTGGAAACAACTGTGAAGAAAAAGTGAATAAACCCTAGGAAACTGCTCAAGGAACGCAGAGGTCACATGATTTGCACATAGCTGATAAGGTGCAGGGACAGGATTTGAATGCAGGACATTCTAACTTCAAGCCAGCCTTCTATCCACTTTTTATCCACATAATGGTGCTATCATCTAACCCACATCTCCAGAGCTTTTCCAGAAGTCCACAAGTGACTTTATCAAGCGATTTGCTAAGATATAGGTAAACAATATGTAAGGTATTCCTCTGATGTACTAGTCTAGTGTCCTTGTCCAAAAAAAGGAAACAAGATTAGTCTGGGGTGAGTTGTTCTTTATTTTTTTCTTTGTATTTTTTAAAATTAATGTTTATTGATACACATGGTATCCCCAAAGTCTTAGTGAAGTTTTAAACTTTTAATGGTTTAAAACTGTACTTAAGACTTTTGGAGCATCCTGTACTTTGTTTTTTTATCAACTATATTCCCCAATGTATCCTTTCCTCCTCCCCCTCCCAAGAGCTATCCCTTGTAACAGCACCAACAACAAATTAAAAAAAGAAAGGGGATGTTAACCAACGTATCATAAAAGGCAGCATAGCATAGTAGAAAGACCACTATCTCTGAAGTTAGATGAAATGCGTTAAAATCCTGTCTCCAACATTTACTGCCTGGAAGATCTTGGGCAAGTCATTTAACTGGGCCCCAGTTTTTTCATCTGTAAAATTAAGGGGTTGGACTAGATGACCTCTTACGGTCTTTTAGTCTATGATCCTTTGAGAAAAAGAGTCTAACATTAGCTATGGTATTATTCCATATCCAAAGTCCCTCACCTCTGCAACAAAGGAAGAGGGCAATCTTCTTATCTCTTCTTTAGAGTCAAGCTTAGTCATTAGAACTTGACAGTGTTTGGTTTTCTTGTTGATGTTCTTTCAACATTTACATTGTTGTAGTCACTGAAATGACGGCTTTCTTAGTTCTGCTTGCTTCACTTCGCATCATTTCCTATAAGCCTTTCTATCATGACTTTATATTTATCATGTGCATCATTTCTAAAATCATTCCTTCTTAAAGTGCTCCATTACATCCATACAACATATTTTTAGTCATTCCTCCCATTCATAGGCACCAATTTTTTTTCAATTCTTTGCTACTACAAAAAGTATCATTGAAAAAATGTTAGTGTTTAGGAGGTCTTTGTTTTGGTCAGTGACCTCCTTGGTATATATACCAGCAGTAGGATCTATGTGTCAGAATACTTTAAACATTCTTTCTTCTCATAATTCCAAATTGATTTCTAGAATGGTTGGACCAAACCATAACTCCATCAACAATGCATTAGCAGCAATTTTTGTGCAAGCAAAGAATTGTGAACAAAATGGATAGCCATAGATTGAGGAATGACTAAATAAATTGTGGCACATGAATATTGAATATTACTGTGCTGTAAGAAATGATGAACTGATGAGTACAGAAATGCACGAAAGATCTATATGAGTTGATGCAGAGGGAAGAAAGCAGAGCCAAGAAAACAATATGCAAGATGATTACAGCAATGTAAATGGAAAGAACACACACACACACACACACACAAAGTGAATGCTGCACAATTATAAAGAGCAAGTAGAGCTTAAGCAGCAGCATGAGAAGATCCTCTCTTCCTCTCTCTCCCCATGCCATCCCTTTTCATGGGGTGGAGGGTACAAATCTTGTGCATTGCACATATTTTCCAGCTTTTTCAATGTGACGATCAGTGATGTAATTTTTTTGTCTTTAAAAATATTATTTATTTTGTAAGATGGCTATCCGGCAAAGAGGGAGGGGGAGGGAAAATACCTTGTGGAAAATTATGGTGATTTTTAAAAGGCACCAATAAAAACTTATTGGAAATAATAGTACCTTTGTATGCTTATATTCCCACAATCCCTCCTATATTTGTTTTTCCTGCATTGTGTTATCCTTTCCAGTTTTCTAGATGTGAGGTGAAGCTTTAGGGTTGTTTTGATTTGCATTTTTCTTATTAGTATTTGGAACATTCTTTCATATAATTTGTAACTTTTCCTTTAGAACTGCATGTGTGTATTTTTAACCACTTATCCATTGGGGGATGGCTTTTCTTTGATCTTAGGTATTTCTGTTAGCTACCAATATATCTTGGATGTCAGACCTTCTTCACAAATATTAGATATAAAGAAATTTAACCAGTCTACTGCTTCTATTCTTATCCTAGTTAAATTAATTTTGTTTGTGCAAGAGCTTTTCAATTTTATGCAATCAAAATTGTCTGTATATTTTTTAGTATTTGATTTTATTATTTTATTGGTTAGGAATTCATTCTCTAGCTATAGATTTCAGAGGTACCAGTTCTGGTTCTCTTCTAATTGTTTAATGGCATGATCTTTAATATTAGTGTCATACACTCATTTTGATTTTACCGTGTTGACCTAAAGCTAATTTCTGCCAAATTGCTTTCCAGTTTTCCCAATAATTCTTATAAAATAGGGAATTTTTTCCTAGGTAATATATACTTTGAATTTGTTGTACATGTTATTGAGTTCAGTTGTTTCTGAATCTTGTCTTGCCTGGCCTACTTATCTATTTTTCTCATTTTTTTTACTATTGCCAAATAGTTTAGATGAGTATTTCTTTACAATATAATTAGATGTCTGGACATGCTATTCTTCCTTGATTTCTATTTCTTGGGATCTCTCCATCTCTGGTCATGTACCTGTCATTCATATGATTTAAGCTGTGATTCAGAAAGCCAAATCCCATTTTCAAAAAAAATCTTCTTAACCAGCTTTTCTAGAGGTCACAGTGGAATGGGCTTGGAACTGAATAAAACTGTGTAAGAGTTTCCTTGAGAGAAACAGAGGATGATCATATATATGGGGGTAAAAACAGAGCATGCCACTTTCACCTAAACTGGTGGACCTGGAAGACTGAAATTGAATAGGCACTAAATGATGCAGCCTTCTTTATAAGTAAACCAGTAGAGCACTTGTGGAATTAATTCACCCCAAAGTTTAAAACAGGATTGGTAATAACTGGTGTTTTGGAGTGTTCTTCTGTGAAGTCTCCTTCTAGGGATGTTGCTACTGCTATTACTTCTCCTTAAAGATGAGAGTGAGATTCTGATTATTATATGGCAGTCCATCTCAGTGTTCTGAGTTCCCACTCTTGCTGGTTCCCCTTAATTCATGCATCCATCTGTCTGTAAGGGTGGGAATTCCCACTTCAGTGCCAATTAATATAATTACAGTAGGTACAAACACCTTAACTGAATCAACTAACAGAGCAAATTAGGTATTGAAGAACTTGCCTATAATCTCATCACAATGTGTGGACAAGCTCTTAATCAGTTTGGAAGGATTGTAGGATTTGGGGCCATTGGATGAAGGCAGATGATACACAAGAACTAGACTGTGGTTGGCTGAGAAGTCTGAGTCATATTTCTTGGGCTAACATATAAAAATAGCAAGTCAGTTAAGCAGTGAGTCAGTCAAGTGTTAAATCAGAGAGCTGGAGCTAAAACACTGAGAGGCAATAATAGCCCTTGGCAGGGAAGTGAGGGAGGAGAATTCTCTCTCCTCCCTCCCTTTATAGTTCCACACATAGTATTGACTAGATTATTGGAAAAATTGAACCAGTAGGAGACAACAGTAAGGAACAGAGAAAGATAAACTGAGGGTGAATAGTCAGGCCATAAGAATTTATAAAGCACTTAACTATGGGCCAGGCATGGTGCTCAGCACTGGGCATGCAAAGAAAGGTATAAGACAGGCCTTTCTCTGAAGGGGCTCAGAGTCTAATGGGAGAAACAGCATGCAAACAAATATATATAAGACAAATTGGAGACAAGAGAGAGAGGGCACTAGCATTAAAGGGGATCAGGAAAATCGTATAGAAAATGGGATTTTATCTGAGATTTGAAGGAAGATAAGGAAACCAGGAGGTGGGGATGAGGAGGGAGAACATTCAAACATGAGGGACAGACATTGAAAATGCCCAGATTTAGAAAATGGAGTGTCTTGTTTGAAAAAACAGCAAGGAGGCCTGGGTCACTGGATCACAGAATTCATGAGGCAAAGCTGTGGTGGTTGGGGGTGGGGCAGAAGATGTAAGAAGACTGAAAAAATAAGAGGGAGCCAGGTTACAAAGAGTTTTGCATGAAAAGAAGATTTTATACTTGATCTTGGAGGTAACAAGGAACCACTGGAGCTGACGGAATGGATGGTGGTGGCAGTGGTGGTGGTGACATTGTCAACATATACATTTTTGGAATATTTGATGGCTGAGTGGAGAATGTACTAGAGACAGAGAGTCTTGAAGCAGAGAGAAGTCAGACAACTATTTCAACAGTTCAGTCATAGGATTAGGGTACCAAGGTGATGACATTTATTGGATAAGAGAAAGGGGCATATACAAAAGATGTTATGAAAGTAAAACTGATAAGACTGGGCAATAGATGGAATATGGGGAGCGAGAGGGAGGGTGAGGAACAGAGAATTAACACCTAGGTTTTGAGCCTGGGTGGCTGGGAGGATAGTGGTACCCTCAACAGTAATAGGGAAGTTTGGAAGGGGAAAGTGCTTATGGGGAAAGACAATGAGTTCATTTGGGGGCACATTAAGTTTAAGATGTATAGAACCTTCAGTTCAAGATGTCTAACAGATAGCTGGAGATGTAAGTCTGAAGTTTGGGAGAGAGGTTAGGAATGAATAAGTAGATCTGAGAATTATCAGCAGAGATTATAACTGAATCCATGAGAACTGATGAGATCACTAAGTGAAAAAGAGGGAGAAGTAGAGTGTCCAAGGCAGAACTCTGTAGGAAACTCACCTTTAGCAGGTGTGACCTAGATCCAGGAAAGGATACTGAGAAAGAGTGGTCACACAGGTAGGAGAACCAGGACAGGGTAGTGGCACAAAAACCTAGAGAGAAGACAATATTAAGGGGAAGAGGGTGATTGACAATGCCAAAGGCTGCAGAAGAATTAAAAAAGGATGAGGATTTTTAAAAGGCTTTCATTAGATTTGACAATTAAAAGATCACCAGTAACTTTAGAGAGAAAAGTTTTGATTGAATGATGGGGTTGAAAGTCAGACTGTAGAGAATTAAGAAGAGATTGAAAGGGAAGAAAATAGAGGTATAGATTATCAGTGGCCTTCTCAAGGAATTTTACCACAAAAGGGAGAAGAGATAGGGAATGATAGTAAGTAGGGAATGGACAGATCCAGTGAGGGTTTTTTGAGGATAAGGGGGACACATGACCAAGTTTGTGGGTAACAAGGAGACAGCCAGTAGATAGAGACATTAAAGATAAGTGGGAGCAAGGATGACTGGAGGAGGTAATCTGCTAGAGAAGAAAGGATGGGATTGGATCATGTGTACACATAAAAGGCTTTGCCTTGGCAAGGAGAAGAGCCACTTCTTCATGTGATACAGAATGGAAGAGATAGTGGCAGAAGGCATCTGGGTGATGAGATGAGGATGAGGGGAGAAGAGAGATTTAATGGCCCCATTTTTTTCATTGAAAAATATGAGTCAAGGTTCTTAGTTGAGAGGATGTAAGAGACTGAGGTATAGAATGTGTGAGGAGAGATGAAAAGCATTGGTAGAACTCTGTGGTTCTCTACTCTCCCACCTCTAATTAGGAAGAAGCTAGGGAGGAAGGGAAGCTGCCCTGTCCCTCACCTCACCTCCATCTATGCCCATGGCATCTATGTTCCTTTTGAATTTATTCTTTTTTGATCTTAGACATATGAGTATCCCAAGATAGGAGTGACCATGTGACTAGGTAAATTTCGGAGATTCAGAAGTCAAACTACTGCCTGGATAAAGTAGCAGTGGTTGCTGGAGCAGTAATGGCCAACAACAGGTGAAGTACCAGCACATAGATGTGGAAAGATAGTCACTTTAATATGGTGACAGCTTCAGGGATTGACAAGCCCCATCGATGTCAGAGAAAAGTGCTAGCTATGAATTCAACTGAAGCACTAGCCCTCGGAGTCCAACAGAGAGCTTCATATAAAGAGCAATTTATGAGGACTCTCTGAAGTGAAGGAAAAAAAGATTTCCAGTAAGTAGGAGCTGTGAAGTAATCCTTTGCCACATCTATTCTCTGCACATATGATTTACTTTCATTATGCCTTAATTTTAATTTTACCCAGGACCTTGTATATACAAAAAGTTAGAATTACACAAACTTTTATCAGAGATTTTAAAAAACTAACTGTTCTTGCATACCATCTCAGTGAAAAGAGTTTACAAAAAATTAATTGAAGCTTCTGGCTGATAATCAATGGGAAGCATACTAGTGGGGGCTCATGAGTGACAGTAATAGAAGCCCTAGCCCCTTATGATTACCCCTAGAAGGGAGGGGAGTAAGTAGTAGCTAACTTCTAGGGACTTCCAACCCATAAGTGATGATTTAGGTTGGGGAGAGCCAACCCAGAGGTAATGTTCCATATCAATTATTCCCTCCTTCCCCTTCTAGTCTTAATACTTTCCTTTTTCCTTTGCCTCCTCCAATCCTCCTTTCCTTCTTCTGTAGTTTTCTCTTCTCTCCCTGCTTCATCATGACTACAGTGAAGGATATGGGTCATGGTATAGAACCCCATCCTGAAAGCTCCACTTATTCAGCTTAAGTCTCACATTCCCTCGTTTTCTAACCTCATAAACCTTGTCTCTCCTTTCCTTAGTTCTTGTTCGCTCCTGCTGCCTTTTCCCCTTCATTGACTAAACCATTCAGGGCTCATCTTCACACAGACTTGTGAAGCATCTAACATCATCTCATGGCATGATGATCCTAGAGGATATCTGTGAAAGAATGAGGAATTTCATCTTTGGGGTCTTTCCTCCCCTATTTAGACCACAAGCTCCATGAGGGAGGTGTCCTGTTTCATTCATCTTTGTATTCCCCAGTGTAGACCAAAGGACCCTTCATGGAAGAGCCATTCAGAAGTGTTTGACTCGGGATGAGTATGTTTACACCAACTGATAGAGCTTCCAGCACCAATGACGGCATGGTTTGGGTGTGCTAGGGGTTTTCTGTCTGAACCACAAGTCTTCTTTGGCTCAAAACTAGCTCCAGTCACTCCTTGAAGTCATCGATTCACTTTTTGGAATGTGTGTGTGTGTGGGGGAGGGGAAATCACAAACTTTAGAGCTGGGAGAGATCATAGAAGTCATTTAGTCCAACTCTTTAATTTTACAGATGGAGGAAATAAGACTCTGAGAGGTTATGTGGTCAAGGTCATACAGCTGGGTCAGAATTTGAATCCAGGTCCTCTGACACCCAAATGAATGCTCTATTCAATCTATCACACTGCCTCTCTCAGAGTTTTCTTTAATAGGATGGTAGTTTCACTTTGTAACTTCAATTGGGCCTCTGAAAACCCATTCTAATCCTCAATGCAGGAATTTCCTGTAGCCCATAAGGAGTGATAGAGGGATGACATCCCACTTTGCTATTCTAAAACCCAGAGGTATGACATTTCTGTCTCCTCATCCTCTGATGAGATATCAGGGAGGCAAAATCCTGCAGAAAACTACCTGCTGATAGGGACAGGACAGTGATAGGGACAGGAGAGTGGAGTTGTAGATAGAACCTCAAGGGGAATGGCCTGGGAGAATTCATTAACACACTGAATCTTAACACGGTCAGATTTATGGTTAGGTTGCAGGGATAGGAGAAATTGAGTTTGCAGTAGTTGTGGCAGCTGAGAGCCCTGCTAACTTTTGCCCTGGTCTGAACCCATCTGGGGTTCTGTTCTCAGTTCTATCCACCACATTGCTGAAAGGCATTGATTGGCAAGTGGTAAGTCTCCAAGAATAGGGTGGGTTGGGATAGTGAGGGGATCAGAGACTAAGCCACTGAGGATCGATTGAAAGACGAAGATATTTAGCCTGGAGAAGACTTAGGGGGCAAATGAGACCGGACTTGGCAGGCCCTGGCCCTAGGGTAGAGACTGATTCTTTGCCCCGTTTCTTATTTCCTTTTGGGTGTGGCTAGCCCTTGCTCCACTGCTTTGGAGAGCTGGGGGTATAGTGCTTCGTGTCAGAAGTCTGCTAATTATTACTGGTCCTGACTGGGGAAAGGAGGATAGCAAATTTCATTTCTAATATTTCTTGCTTTGACAGGGAGCAGTATCTACCTGGGAGCTTTTAAGAGTCCCTCCCTTGGTAACAAATCTGCAAACACTTTCAGTGCACCTGGGCATTCAAAATGGCCTCTTTCTACAAAGCGATGCATCTTTTTGTTCAGGGAATAACCCCCAGGGGAAAGAATGTTTTGTGAACTCTTAGTTTGCTACGTGGTGGGTTTTGTGTCAATGCCCCAGCTCGAAATGGCAGCCAGCATTTCCTCAGGGGCCCTAGAAACCTTCAAGTAAAGGCCTTCCAATAGGTGGCAAGGGGCATTCGGGTGTGGTGCCATTGTTCCAGATTGGTTGGCTTGCTGTTCCTGAAACTCAGCATTCAATGCCCAGCATCTGTACCTTTGTAGCATCTGTGTAGTATCTGTCCCCCATATCCAGATTCTCTCCCGCAACACCTGCTCCATCTTAAAACCTCTTGCTTTCTTCAAAGCTCAACTCATGTACCATTTACCTTATCCCCTCAGGAGTTAGTACGCAACCTCCTGTTGGGTTGTATACCATCAGTACAGTATAAACTTCTTGAGATCAAGGACTGTTTTCTTTTTGTCACTGTCCTTCTAGAACCTGGCAAAGGGCCTTACAAATTCAAGATTCTTAATATTTGTTAGATTAGAAAGATAAATTGTTGGCACCCCATCTCCCTTTCTTAAGCCTCCCCCTTAGCCAGAGGCCCTCCATTCCATTCCTCACCCATGGACTCCCAAACACTCCAATTCCAGATCTTGTCTTCTCTCTGCAGCTCCTCTCCACACTCTCCTAAGCTTGGTGATCCTTCACAGCAGCACAAGGAAGGGAAGGGCTTTGGATTTGAAGCCAGACACTGGATACAAAACTCAGTGGTGGTCACTGTATGCATGACCTTGGCAAGCTTTCCTCCTTTGGGATTCCACTTCATTATTCAATAAAGTAGTGTCATAGAGGAGGGAGTTGGATTAAATGATCTCTATGGTCACTTCCAACTCCAGAGGCTGCCGCTATATTTAATCCAGAACCCATGAACACCCCCCCCCAAAAGCAATCTTGGATGATCTCTTCAGGTATAATGGAAAGGATGATAATGGAGGTGTTTATCAAAACATGAAGTTGGCTGAATGCTTGAGCTTTGGCTCCATTAGAGCAACAGAATAGGAAAGACTTTGGCACCTAATTGTCATAGGATTTAGAGTTGGAAGGATGTGTGAGTTCAACATAGACCCTAAATGTAGATGTTAGACCTGGAAAGGACCTAAAGGATCATCTAATCCAGCTACCTCATTTTACAGAGAAGGAAACAGAATCCCAGACAGACAATGGGCCTTGCCCAAGGTTACACAAGTAGCAGAACAGGAATCTGCACCCAAATCACTCAGCTCCTAATCTGATGCTTTTTTTCCCCCTATAACACACCAACAACTTTGTAAAAGGGAAACTGGAGTGTAGAGAAGGGAAGTTATTTGCTTCTTGTCACTAATTAGAGAGAGAGAGAGAGAGAGAGAGAGAGAGAGAGAGAGAGAGAGAGAGAGAGAGTAAGAGAGAGAGAGTTTATCCAATGGACTGGAGAGTTTGGCTTAAAATAGCTAAATAAATCTTTAATATTTCTAATTGTAAATGTACATAAATTGCACAGCCACATGTAATTTCTTAACACCAACACCTTTCTCTGTACATTATTACATATTTTAAAAGTCGAGACTGGAGAAACTCCAGGAAACAGTTCAACTTTTGCTTTTTTAAACTTTTTTTTTTCTTTTCACATACTTACAAAATGGAGGTGAACCTGTTTTCATTTTTCTTTATGAGTCTCTAGAAAACAGAGTGAGGCTGGGCTTTAGCAAATAGACAGAGGGAGGGAAAGAGGTATATCTTAGGAGTCGGCGAGATGCTCTGTGGGGATTTGGGTTGTGTAGGGTGACACCTTCACCATATCTTCTGAGAAGCTGGAGAAAGGATGGTCATTTACAAGAAATTAGGCAGTTAATTCTGAGCAGAAAAATTAAGCCCCTCTCCCCTTCAAAGGACCTTGGAAAATTCAATGATTTCTCATTTATTTTTGGCTTATCAACAGCAGGGTCTCCAGGGACAGTCTGTTCTTTATCTGAGCTCTGGAAAAACCACTGATGGGGAGTGGGGAGGTGTTTGCAGCCATTGGGCCCAACAGCTCTTGCAGGGGAGGGACCATTTATCTAGCTCTACCATAATAGGTGGGAGAGAACACTTTGGGCCCTCCTGCCCTCCTTCTAGCTGGAGGTATTTGGTTCCTTGTGGATATTTTTTGGTTAGGTATTTTGCTAACCTCTGCCATGGCCTTAGGACCCTTCATGGAGGACATCAATGACTCATGGGGGAACAGCAGCATCTTATCCAACAGGTCTGGAAGAAGAGGTTGATTTCCCTGGGTGAGGTTCAGTTCCACTGGGCTTCCTTCTGTCCTACTCAAAGCTGGCATTCTACCAGTTTCTCTACATCTGATCTCCTGGAAGGGAGGATGAGTAGGAGCTCTTCAGGTTAAGAGGACTCACCTGGGCCATGCTGGAAAGGCCTGGTAAACCCAAGACTCCTGAGGAAATACACCTCTGGGATGGGGCCTGTGGCTGTGATTGTCGGCGCTATGTGCCGGCCACCCAGATGGTGCCTTATCCTGAAAAGGCAAAAGCATGGCCCTTCACAGAGCGGATTGAGCCTACTCCTCCAGTTAAGCTCTCCTGGAACCAAATTAAAAAAAAAAATCTAGATCCTATTTCTGGTAATTCGAGGAAAATCTTTTTGTTCCAACCACATAAATGACCAGTCCTAGGAATTTAGTGCAGGGACCTCAGAGGTCATCTCTTCCAACCTCTCCATTTTACAGATGAAGAAACTAAGGCCTAGAGAAGAAAAGTGACTCACTCAAAGTCACACAGCTAGTTAAGGGGGCAGAGGTGGGATTCAAACCCAAGTTTCTTGATTCTAAATCTGGCACTTCCCACTATACCACAGCTGTCTCCAATCAACTCAAATTAAAAAAAAATCCCAACCCTCCTACTGCTCCTCAACTGTTTTTTTTTCTTAATGAGGGAAAACAAAAAATAAAATTCCAAGTCATTCTACAAGCAGCTGCCCAATCCTGTCTGTGAGGCAGCACCAGGTGCGAATCACTATATACAGCTGATAGTGAAATAGTTACATTACAATCAAACACCGAGAGAACATTTACAAAAAAAGTTGTCAGACTTGCATTAAGATAAAAATCGGTGGACAGTCTGTACACTTTACAGTTTTTGCACCAGATAAGGCTCTCGCTATAGAGAGCATGAGAATGAGCGAGCAGGTGACAAATGTTATATATAGTGGTCTTCGGTCCCTTGTTGACTTTCTCCCTGGCTGTGGGGACTTGGTCCCCAGTATTGCTATGAGACACACATTTCAGAAGCAGAAACTCTGGGGGGAGAAGTGTGGGGAAACCTTTTCTGTTTTTGAAAACAAAAAGGAAAAAAGAAATGGAGTGCTTATAAATATGGGTCCAAAGGACCAGTCTGTATTGGTAACTAAATATTACAGTGGACAGGAAATTAAAAATAGAAGTTCCCATCTAAGGGTGTCTGAGTTCTCTACATCTGACCTGCTTCTCAGATGTATTATTAGGGCCTAAGTCAATGGCCTGAGAACCCTTAGACAGAAGTGAGGTCCCCTGTAGGATGAAGGGAGTAAAGAGGCAGTGAAGGGCAAGGACAGGGAAGAAAGATGCTAGTAAACTTCCAAGTCAATCAGCAACCCCCACGATACACAGAGCTGAATCTCTCCCAGCGACATTCACTCAAAGGCTCTTGCTATTTGGAGAACCTCCTTCCCAACCCAGAATCTCCTGGGGAGTTGGGGAGATGGGGAAGCACATCTCTACCCCTAATGCTTTATTTCTGATCCCCTCATCTTCTAACTTGACTACTATCCATCACAGGATGAGTCTCTCTGGCCCTGACCAAAAATGAAATGGAATTAAATCAGTTTCATGGAAACATTCCCCCCAGGATCTCTGCTCCTTCCCCAAGCCACCACTTTGGCATTAATCTCTTGGTGGACTTGAGTCTTGGAGGAATTTGGAAATGGTAGTTTCAGCCCCTAATGTCAAGAGTACCCTGTCATTCCTAACCTTTCTGCTGCGTGGATTTTCAGTGACCATTCTGAGGGATGCTTGGTCTCGGTTTCAGGCCCTTCTCCAAAGCTAGCTGATTCAGCCAGTGAGGAGAATACTGAGTCTGCTCCCTGCTCCTTCACCTGAATTCTGATTTGGAAAAGGGGTGTAGTGGTCTGACCATGCCAGGAATAGGGAAATCAACTGAACAAAAGGTATTTGCAGCTGAGGGAGGGGGGAATAAGCAGAGATTTCTAGGGACCCAGCATGCCAGCCTTAACTGGAATAACTGGAGTCCTGGAGAAAATTAAATTGGGGGGGGGGTGAGAGAGTAGAGGTTTTTCACCTTCTCTTTGGCTGGTTTCTTGGACCAGCCTCTGCAGGGGTATGACAAGGAGAGACTTGGTCTGCAGCATGGACTTTGCTGGCACTGAGTTGGCGCTGGCAACTTGGCTCAGGCTAGAGGCAAGACTCAGTGCTCCATCCCCACGCCCGCATTGATGGACCCATTAAATATGACTGATTACTTGAGCCCCATTCCATGGGCCAAAGATCTCTTCCCAAACCTGCCTTGTAAGAACTGTCCTGGCTAGACCTTCTCTGACACAGGATGCAAGGGGACAGCACCAGAAAGTCCTGACTTTGAACCACAACACACAAGAAAAGTAAAAACAAGAACAAAGCCAGCTCTGGCCCTGGATGTTTGGGTCCCACGGGTCCGGGATGGGGTGGGGAGCAGGAGAAAGAGCACAGTCCGGACTGGCCAGCGGGCTGTGTGCACGGGGGGCCTGCCGGCTCCTTGCTGCTGTTCCTGTTGGGTGATCATGTTTAACATCCTTCAGGGCTCTTAATTCCCATGTAGTGCGTGCGCTCAATTTAAAGGGCCTGTATTCCAGAAAACGAGCGGGTTTTGTTTCTAATGCATACTGTGAAAGGAAAAAAAATTACAATTACCAATCTTCTCCTGGGCCTCTCCAGTACTATGATTATTATTTACGTCATTAATTATTTCTCTTCTCCAGTTAGCTCATGGCTCACATACTCCCTGTAAGAACCTCTTAAATAAAGCTGGTGGGCAGAGGAACACTCTCTGGGACTCACTTGGACTCTCTCCAAGAAATGCATTATGGCATTTCACACAGAACATTAAAAAGGGAAACTACTTTCCGAGGGCTTGGAGACCCAGTTTTGGGCTTCCTTATAGGATAAACCAAACTCTAGAATCAAGGACACTTCCTCATAGATAGGGTTAACAGGTAGAAGGAAGCTTAAGAGATCAAAGTATCATAAGGGATCTCAGAGATCAATGGATTCAACCTTCTCATTTTATAAACAAGAAAACTAAGAGAAATGGGGATGTACCCAAGGTCACTTAGGCAGTAAGAGCTAGGTTTTGAACTCAGGTCATAGAATCACAGATTTAGAGCTAGAAGGAGCCTTCAGCGTCATCTAGTTCCACCTCATTTGACGGAAGAGAAACATAAGGGCCAGAGACATTAAATTCCTTGCCCAAGGTTGCACAAACAGTAAGTGGCTCTCGACTCCAGATTCTGCAATCTTTTCCCTACTCCACCTACTTCCTTTTCATCTGCTTCCAGGATACTGTTCCAGGAATGTACATCACTGGAATAAGAGTGAAAAGGGGCCTCAGAGACCTAGTTCAACCCATGCAGTTAATAGACAAAGAGTCCCAGGGACAGGGAGGGATTTGCCCAAGGTCACAAAGATAACAAACAGAAAGGCAAAGATTTTAACCCAGGACCTCTAACACTACTGTATTCTTTCCCAGGAAGTTTTCTCTTTGTGACTTTCAGGTCTTTACAAACTGAAACAAAAAAATTTTAAGTGCTAAATTTCCTTGTGTGGGGTCTATTTAACCAGCAGTAAGAGGGGAAAAAAATCAGTGTGGATGGGAGGAAAACAGGACAGGAGATGAAATAGATCTTCTTTCTTTGTTCCCCTTGCCAAGAGTGTCCGAGCCAACT
This sequence comes from Pseudocheirus occidentalis, assembly GCA_028646575.1. Lineage (NCBI taxonomy): Eukaryota > Metazoa > Chordata > Mammalia > Diprotodontia > Pseudocheiridae > Pseudocheirus > Pseudocheirus occidentalis. Next base: position 74,605,231 of record CM053595.1, on the reverse strand, counting down.
TTCCACCTCTATTTACTATAGGTTGGTTAAATCAGCCTTGGCCAGAGAGGCCTTCACTGAAGGCTATGCTGCACAGTGAATTCACAGGTTGACCAAGTAAAGGCTAATAGGTAATCATGGAAGCCTAGAACACTGGGTGGGGTATGGAGCTTGCTGGAACTTGTTAGGGGGAGTTAGAAGGGGTATGGGAGCATTCTCCCTTTCCCATTTGATTAGAAGGGACCAGTCACTTCCTGTACATGCTCTCTTCCATAGTTCTCCCTAGTAGTTGACTTTCATTATAGCCTCGTGGTATAATTAAAAATAAAACAAAAACAAAAATCCAGTCGTTACTGGTGTAAGGAGAAAGTATAGTAGTCTCTGGCTGGGCCTTTCCCTCCCTCCTCCCCTTCCACATCAGATATGATAGACACTAGGGCAACCTCTATCAAGGAGAAACCTTTGAAAGACTCCAAAGGGGGATGAGTTGTCTCAAGAGGTCCTTATCAACAAAACTCTTCAAGCAGAACCTGGATAATTACCTGATTAAGATGGTGAAGAGAGGTTTAGAGATTGGACAAGATGACACCAAAGGTCCCTTCTAACTTTTAACATTCTGTGACCCTCCTCTGGACTTTTTACAAGGTGGTCAAGGGCCCGAGGAGGCCAAGGATCATCACTGATTGCATTTTGGAACACTGGGTACCCAGAAGGGATCTTTGACACTTTTACATGCATTGGAAGAGGTGAGTGAGAGACAGGCTTGCCTATTGTGGATCTGTGCTCTTAGTATCTTAAGAGCAAAGTCAAAGAAATCATTAAATTTCCTTGTGTGGGGTCCATTTGGAGACCAACTTAAGGAGAGGGGAAAGAAAGCAGGATAGAAACAGGGCTAGAAATGGAGAACTCTATTTGTTGCTTTCTTTTCAACTCAGTGGGACCCACAGAGGTAGATACTCCACTAGGAGGGCAACTCTTCTTGTGTATTCCCCTCCCATATGAAAGTATCAACTCATCTACAAAGAAAGGAGCAAACTTCTCCCCCCCCCCCAAGCTTTTGAAAGCAGAAGGGAGAGGCTTAAGAGTTCTTCATCCTGGAAAAGAGAACTTGGAGAAGGTGGGATGGGGGGGTGGGGAAGCATAATTGTTGTATCTGACAATCTGAAGATCTATCATGTGTAAGAGGGATTAGATTTATTTGGCTTGGCCCCAGAGGGAAGAACTAGGAATATTAGAAGGAAAGCTACAGAATGGCAGATTGGGGCTCAGTAGAACTTTCTAACAGAACTCTTCAGCAATGGAATGGACGGCATCATTAATTTCCCCATCATTGGGGGTATGTAAGTAGAAGATGTATGTTTACTTCTCAGGGATGTGGTAAATGGTTCAAGTATGGGTTGGACTAAGTAGCCTCTGGGGTCCCTTCTAACTCTGCAATCTTATGGGCTTATCTTTCACGAACTGTCTTCCATTTTAGGGCTAATTTGCCTAAAATAACTAGCACCCACCTGCTAAAATGAAAGCACCCTTTCCTGGGCAGTGCTACAGCAACATTGATGGGGGCCTTGGGGGGTGGGGAAGGAGTTGAATTGAGTCTTGATTTCTTTGCCCTCTCTCTCACTTACAGAAATTAACCCAAGCATTATCAGCCCCTGTGAGAATTTGGAGATTTGTCCACCTCAAGAAGAAAAAGGTAACTGGTTTAAACATTTACACATCAAAAGAAATCCACCAACAGTGACACTTTGCAGTTTGGTTTTCTGGTATTTTTTTTTTCCAAATATAACATTTTTTTCCCTTAGGCCATACAACTCCCACATATAAGTCTTTTTTTTTTCCACCTTCCCCCAAACACATGGGCTTTAGCTTCTTGGGGAGGGGAAAGGAGAGGGAGGAGGCAGTGCCTTCTGCCCCACAGTGCATCAGTCACACACGCTGGCTCCTATCCCGGCCGGCCTGGTGTCTTGGGGGGAGGGAGGGGAGAGATGAACCATTCTCTGAAGTGGCTGTCGCTCCTGCTGCCCCCGGTGCATTGGGTTGGAGATCTTGGGGTTTTTATTTTTATATTTTACTTCTGTCTCCTCCTCCCCCCGTGCCCGGTGGCAGTGGCAGCGCTCCTCCTCCCTCCAGGTGAGTTAACAATTGCTGCTGTTTCTGAATTCGCCATTCTCTGTAATCTGCAATTTGGTTGGGTTTGTGGGGGAGATGCCGTTACGGGTCTGCATGCTGTACCTCTCTTTCAGCTGGGTCAGGGCGCTCATGAGGCGTGCGTTGGCAGCATCCAGGGAGGCAATGCGTTTTTCCTGTGAATGAGAGAGCAGCCAAGGGAAGAGTCACTGGGGAGGGGTGGCCTTGGAATACTGGCTCCTTCCCAATATTCCCCAATACAGATTGAACATTGGTTTTTAACTCAAAAGGCCTATGGGTTTGTAAGCAGGTTCAGCTTTTCCAACATAAGTCTCAGTGCAGGGAAAAGAAACAGAAATATAACTCATTTATAAAACAGTCCATTCATTCATTCACTCTTTGATCTACAAAATGTTAGTGTTACAGGGCATTCAAAATAAGACACCTCTAGACAGCTCCAAAACTAAGCAGTCAACTCTGCCCACTTTATAGGTGAGAAAACCAAGGCACACAATGGGGGAGGGAGTCATCCAAGGTCACAGAGTTAATGGCAGAACTAGGATTTGAACCTAGGTATTATGAATTCAAACCCAGTGTGCTTTCCATTGTCTATGATGCCTCTCAATTCTCTTTGGGTGTGGTCTTTGGGCATTCTCCTATCTGACCTTCCTTCAGACTCCTTTGATGACTCATCATCTGTATTATGTCTCTTAATTTTCCGAGGCTGTTCTGAGGCTTCTTGTAACTGTATATTCTCTTGATGACCTCATCAACACCCATGGATTTAATTATCATTTCTATGCAGATGGCTTCACACATCTATATTTCTAGCCCTAGCTTCTTCCTTAAATGCCACTCCTGCACCACCAATGATGTCCCACAATTACCTATTGGCCATTTCAAACCAGATATCCTGAAGACATCTCAAGACCAGCAACTTAAACCGAACTCGTTATCCTTCCTCCCTCCTCACCTCATCCCTCTTTTCTTCCCAACTTTGCTTTTCCTTTCAAAGGCACCATTTCCCCCAGTGTCCCTGGTCGTAACCTCAGCATTATCTTCTCCTACTCTCTTATGTCACAGAGACAACCAGTTTTTATTTCTTTCTTCACAATAATTCTTGAATCTAACTCCTTTTTTTCTAAAGGCCCTTATTACCACTCACTGAGATTACTGTAACAGTCTCCTAAGTGGTTTGGCTGCTTTGTCTCATCACTTCAGTCTATCCTCCACACTGCTGCCAAAATGATTTTTCTTATGTGAAAATCTATATCAATCCCCAATTTAAGAAATATCAGTGACTTTTTTTTTAAGGAAGAAGTCATGGAAATTGGGGTTAAGTGACTTGCCCAAGGTCACACAGCTAGTAAGTGTCAAATGTTTGAGGCCAAATTTAAACTCAGGTCCTCCTGACTCCAGGGCTGGTGCTCTATTCATGGTGCCACCTAGCCACCCCTACCTTCCTCCCTTTTTTTCCAAAGATAAAAAATAAACACCTCTGTTCCACTTTGAAAGGCTTTTACAACTTTCTTGTACTACCTACAACCTTTCTTTCTAACTTCACTGGCTGGCCATTAAGCTCAATTTTGTGTGTGCACTCTGCAACCTAGTCAAAATGGCCTTTTCTGTTCCTTCTATCTGATACTCCATCTTCCTTCTTAGTGTCTTTGCACTGGCCATCCCATATCTCTGGAAGGCCTTCCCTCCTAACTTCTGTTTCATTGAATCCCTCTCTTCTTTTGTGATTCCACTCAGGTGTCATCTTTCCTAATGCCTCCAAGGACTAGGGCCCTTCCCCCCAAACTATATGGTATTTACTTCATTTGTTGTGTATATAGCAACAGATGTCTTCTCCATTAGAATGTAAGCTCCTTGAGAATAGGGCCCACTAGAGAGAGTTGGAATAAGTCTTGATTTTTTTGCCTTCTCTCTCCCTTACAGAGAATTAGGATTGGGGGACTATTGGTCAGTTCATTCATCTTATCTCTAGCCCAGTGCCTGTCACACAGTATGTATGTAATAAATGCTTGTTAGTTGATCATTCTACCTCACATCAAAGCATCCATGGCATTCCCCTGATCTAGCACCGTAGCAAAAAAGTGAATAAGCATCTAGATTGGCACGATTTGTTCTTAGTAAATCCATATCGACTCCAAATGGTCCTTTCTAGTACATGGTAGCAAACCATGGTGAATATTCTTTCAAGTATCTGTGAATCAACACAAGGCTTAACACTTGCTCATCTTTAGGCTCAATCTCTTAGAACTTCTGAAATGTCTCCACTGGTGGCTCTGAAATGACCCAAGTCTCCTTCCCCACCACCCTGGGATAGAATGCCTGAGCCAAAAAAGACACATTCATTTTTAGCAGCTAGGTGCTCTCTTATTTCTTTATATAATTTGGGTCTAAGTCTAACTTTAAGATTAAGGATTTGATTCCTATCAATCTAAAACCTGCCACCAAGAAATATTATCAATGCTTTCATTCAAGTCACAGATAAAACAATGCTGAAGAGAAGGGGCTCACAGACAGAGCCCCTGGGACACTGCACTAGAGACTTCCCTGTAGGCTGATAATTATCCATCCATTTATCACCACTCTCTGGATCCAGTCATTCAAGTACTTCTGAATTTACCTACCACCCAGTCCATCTCTCTCTCTCTCTCTCTCTCTCTCTCTCTATCCCTTCCTAATGCCCTTCCCCCCCAACCATGTTCCCCTGATAACAATAGCAATCTAGTCACCAGTTAAAAAAGGAAATGAGATTACTGTGACATGATTTATTCTTGATAAACCCATGCTGGCTCCTAGTGATTACCCTTCCCATTACTAAGTGTTCCCAAACCATTTGTGAATAATGCAACCTAGAAAGCTGTCAGGAATCAAAGTCAAATTCACCAGTCTATAGTTTGGAAATTCTACCTCCTTCCCTCTCTTTCTCTCTCAAACTGGAACAACACATCTTAATCATAGTACTCACATTTATACTGTCCTATATAAAATACTTTCTCCATAGCAACCCATCAGGTACACAGCACAAATATAATTTTTCCCATTTTAAAGATGAGGAAACCAAGTCCCACAAAGATGAAGTGATTTTTTTCCCAAGGTCACAAGCTGGTCTCTAGTAGGTTCTACATGCTAGGTTTCTGATTGTAGAACCACGGTTTGGTGTTGTTTTTTTCTTCTCAATCTTCCTGTGCCGTCCCTAATGCTATGTCCTATCCTTCCTATTAGATCTAGGGTTTTAAAAGACAGTATCTTATTGACTTTTAGTAACAAAGCCTGTTCTGACAAATCATGATGATACCTATGAGAGATTGTATTTACTTCCTTGGGTTAAAATTTCAAGTTCATTCTGGGAGTTGGCAGAGAGACATCTCAGGCTGGATCAGCTTTGCTTGAAAATCATGACTTTTTAAACTCTGTGACAAAGGAGTTCTATCCTGCTTTTATTGCAGTATTCGGGACTTTTCTTTCTCATCTCACATCAAGGACTAAGGGACAGTGGACAGGGCTAGATTCTTCAGTACTTTGAATGGCCATCTCAACCCTGCCATGTTAATGGCAGTTCAGCAAATCTTTTCCTTATCATTCTCACCTAGGTTTTGGAGCATCAGAATTCCAGAGCTAAATCTTCATGACATTTTCTGATCCTACTTTGAGCGAGCATCTCCATTCCACCCCGGCCACCCCCTACCAGCCACTGTGTTCTTGTTTCTGTAGTCAAAGCAAGCATGTGGGGAGAAAGCTTCCCTTCTGAGGACTTTCACACTGCCCTCCCTAAGTGAGAACAAGTGTTATCACCTCCCCACATGTAACTAGCTAGCACTGTTCCCAAACACGTGTGGGTGGTAACAGGACAAGGACTAGCAGGAGCTTATTCATGTAAACACATGGAATTGTCCCCTTCCATCTGTGAGAAGTAACACAGGAGAGGTACTAATGGGGAAAACGGCTCCCAACCTGGGCATCAATAATCTTCTGCTTGGAGTCCACTGCTGCCTGCATCTCGGCGTGGTCCTTCTTCAATTCTTCCTCCACTGACATCAACCTAGAGAAAGAAAACAGGAGTGACATCCATGACTGTAAGAGGTTTCTGTCATTGAGCATGCACCAGGGTACAAGGGTTTCCTCTAGAGAGGAGAGCTCCAGTGAAAATCAGGCCTGACAGCTCTGTGAGTGAGGGCAGGCCTTTGGCTCCTGAGCAAGGCTGAGACATAACAGCATTATACACTGTCAGAACTTGAGGCGCCTACAGACTATATAACAGAGTTGAAAGGGTACTTGGAACACAGAATGTCACACAGCTGGAAAGGCCCTTAGAATAGAGAATGTTATAGTTGGAAATGCCTTTAGAATAGAGAATGTCACAGCTGGAAGGGCCCTTGGAACAGAGAATGTCACAGCTGGAAGGGCCCTTAGAACAGAGAATGTCACAGCTGGGAGGGCCCTTAGAGCAGAGAATGTCACAGCTGGGAGGGCCCTTAGAACAGAGAATGTCACAGCTGGAAGGGCCCTTAGAGCAGAGAATGTCACAGCTGGGAGGGCCCTTAGAACAGAGAATGTCACAGCTGGAAGGGCCCTTAGAGCAGAGAATGTCACAGTTTGGAGGGCCTTTAGAACAGAGAATGTCACAGCTGGAAGGGCCCTTTGGAAGAGAGAACGTCACAACTAGAAGGACCCTTGGAATACAATATCACAAATGGAAGGGACTGTAGAATACAGAAGTTAGGAGGTAGATCTTAGAATAAAGAATGTGGGGGTGGCTACAGCGAATAGAGCACTGACCCTGAAGTCAGGAGGACCTGAGTTTAAATCTGACCTCTGACGCTTGACACACTTACTAGCTGTGTAACTCTGGGCAAGTCACTTAACCCCAAATGCCCTCCAAAAAAAAAAAAGCAAAAAAAATGTGTAGAAGCCAACTTTGCTTCAGTACTTCTATTCTGAAAACTGTCCTTTTCATGAAGTTTGAAGTAAGGAAGTAGGTATTCTAGTCCCCCTTCTGTTCTGCAACTTCAGGCTCTACCCTCCTGGGTCCAGGAAGATGTTTTCCAACTGATGAAGCCAGCATAATGTAAACAACCCCTAGGTATTCCTTAATTACATGCTCTTGCCTAAATAAATGTATGCTTTATGACTAGCTATTTCAACTCAGACAGTGGAGAAAAAAAAAGTCAGGCTATAATAGATCTCCCAAGTTCTTTCACACATAGTAGTTTTTTTTTTGTATATTTTGTTTTTGTTTGTATATTTTGTATGAATATAAGATATTTTGATCCTTCAAGAAGTGAGAGTCATTTCCTAAAGAAGTGCGGTCCTCTATCCTGGCCAACTGTTTTTTGTTTGTTGTTATTTTTAAATAAAAGTTTTCTGCAATCTTGCCTGCTAAAACCAAGAAAGTGATTTTTTTCCCCACAATTTTTAGAGATAGAAGGCATCATCTAATCCAATTTCTTTCATTTTACAGTAGAGCAAACTTAAGCTCACAGAGGGCTAGTGACTTGCCTAAGGTCACACATCTAGGAAGTGGTAGCAATGGGCCTTGGGCCAGTTCTCTTTCCACTATGCCACAATAAAGGGAACATGAGAGAGGTCTCATTCCAAAATTTCCCACATGCTTTGCCATCTAACATCTAATTTGACCATCACAACACCCTGGTGGGGGAGACAGAGAAGGGACCATTACCCACATTTTACAGAAAGGGGAAGGGAGGCTCCAGGAGTTACTTGCTTAAGGTCATACAGGGAATCGCATAGGTAGAGCCAGACCAAGGACAGAGGATTCTTGCTTCTCAGTCCTATGTTATAATAAGCTCCCGTTTCTAGAGCCCTTCCAAGTTACAAAGCCCTTTCACAGCTCTTATCACGTTTAACCCTCAAAAAGTAGCTGCTTTGACAACTAATGTTTTAGCTGACCTTTGTGACCACTCCGAGAAAACATTAGTTGTCAAAGCATTATCAATCTCATTTTACAGGCAAAGAAATCAAGATCAAATGACTTGCCCAAGGTCACATGGTGAATAAAAGTGGTGGAGCCGGACCCAGCACCAGATCTTTTCTATCTTTTAGACTACATTGTCACATTTTTCTGCACTCAAAGAAAGAAAGAGACAAAGCACGGGAATGGGGGAAGTTCAGTGATTCAGACATGGAAAGGGCTTTGCCCAACTCACCTGCTGATGATCCCCTTCATCTGAATCTCCTTATCCTCCTGCTGCCTCCGTAACCTCTCCTCCCCTTCCTCCAGCCGAGCCTGGTACTCCAACATCAGCTTCTGGGTTGTCTCCTCTTGGCACTTGAACCTGCTCTCATACTCTTCCAACTTCTTGGCTGAGATACGAAGCTTGTCCTGTAGCACTACAATGTCCTGCTGGGACAGCCCGCAAGCAGGGACACACATGCACATGCATGCGCACGCAAGATAAACACAGAGCAGATTGGTTGTTAGCTTCCTGCTTGGGGTCTCACTGATACCTGGAACATGGGTTTCCCACCATGAATCCAAGTGAATTGTTAGGCCTGGGCTCCTGTCTATTCCTCTGCCAGATCATATGAGACTCCAGCAAAAGGTACTGTGTGAGGAGAGGACACTCTTGGGTGAGGGGGGGATGGTTAGGATTTTCTTTGATGTTGCAGAGAGCATGAGCCCGAGATGTACAGTTTATTGATTCCCACTTATGGATGGGTGTGTATGTGTGTATGTGTTGGGGTTGAGGGGAGGGACATTGTCAAGCACAGAGGAGCCTTCATCATAATGATGAAGGAGATGATCCATCCAACTGTGGGGAGGCTGGCAGAGACAGAAAAGGAGCTAAAGTGTAGACAGTCAAGAGCACCGAATCACTAGACAGACCAAGTTTGGGTGATTTAAGGTAGCGATTGAGCTCCACAAGGATCTGACTTTGAGAAAGGAAAGGGAAAAAAAAAAGAAAGAAAAAAGAAAACCCAATAGCAGAAAAATCAGGCTGAGAAAGGAGCGAAGAAGCAATGGTCCTCTTGGCATGAATCAAGCAGGAGGGGCAGCACCTGAAGCAGACCAGAGGAAGGCAGCAGAGATGGGATGGATCAAATGACCAGTATCGCCCAGCAAGGAGGAGCCAGGAGATCCCTTGAGCCCCTCCTGTCCCTGTCCCCAGTGGAATCCCCAAAGGGAAGGTCCCTTTCAAGGGAGGTACAGGACATGGCAGCAGCTAAGTACCATATTAAATCACCCTCTGGCACCAGCCTTCCCACTAAGGGACTGGGGCCAGAAGGATTTTTCGCTGTGTATATACATCATTCTGTCTTTAGAAATTCAAGGGGCGGGATGGGGGTGGAGATATAATCAGGAATTCACAGGGAAACCAACAACAGGCTATGACTGACAATCCTTTTCAGGTGTTTCGTTTTTCCTTAGTGGCCTCTATGAACTTGCTTTTTAAACATTCTGATAACTATATTTCAGTAAAATTTGTTTCCTTTGCAATCGTCTTGTATTTTTATTTTATGCCTTTATAAACATCATTCTTAGAAGGGTTCCACAGGCATCACCACATTGCCAAAGGGGTCTGTGATACAGACATGAAGACTTTAGGGCCTTACAGCCTCTCCAGCAAAATGGGACCTCCAGGAGCTCAACAGTCCTCCAGGAGGCAGAAGCCTCAGAGGAAGGCTGGCTGATAAAAGGGAATAGGATGTGAGATGATGGATGAGACCCTTGAGATGATAGATGAGATGAGCTAGTCTGCTGAGGGGCCTCTCAGGGATGAGGATAAAAGGTTATCTTGGTTCAGGAATGCCCTGGCTGAGGTATAGACAGAACTGTGTTAACCATTATTATCATGGTTCTGGGAATGGAAATACTGGGCCACAGTCAGAATTCCACCAATTTGGGGAGAGTCCTGTGGAAACCATATAGAGATGAAGAAGGAATTATTTTCTTTTAGGGTCACATGAGCTAGGATATATATATATATATAGCTAGGAAAACTGAGGCCCAGAGAAGTTGTAACAATCTTCAAGTCACAGAGTTAGTGACAGAAAAAGGATCTTAACTCAGGTCTCCTTTCCACTGCACCACACTAGCCCTCAAGCCTCCATGCCTGGGGACTGGCAAAGAAAGTTTTGTCAGCTGGTTGCTAACACTCTCATGTCTATAAGACATGAAAGTATACTTGGAAGAGTGTCTACTCTTTAGGGATGTACAAGATGAGCTGGAAGAAAAGACTACCTGTAGACCAGGTCCCAAGAAGAGCACCCAGGACCAGGGAGATGCAGAGCCCATTCAATTAATCACAGGTGAAGTAAAGTCCCCTCCCAGACATGGATGGGAGATTATGCCTCTAGAAGGGGAATTCAGAGGATAGGGATTCCTCCTTTTAGGGTCCAGAACTGAAAGAGACATTAGGAACTCAGGTAATCCAACTCCCTCTTACAGATGAGGAACACGACGTCCAAAATTAAGTGACTCGCCCAAGATGGCACCAGGAGCAAACAGAAGAACCAGGATCTGAGCCCAGGTCTTCTGATCCCAAATCATTTGCCTCTTTCTCCACTAACACGATCATAAAATAATGGGGGAATGCTAATGTTAACTACTGATGCCAGTGGCTGATGTGATGAGAAGGTAATGGAATACATTATGGGAATAAAGAGCTGGGGTGAAGAGAGGATGATGAAGAGCTGAGTTATCAAACTTAAGTCTCCCTAAAAGCTGGCCTCCTTCTTCCTCTCTGCTCCTCAAGACGGAGCTCTGATCACAGAGTAAATCCCAACAGCATCAGAGCTAGAGAACTGCTACACCAAAGAGGCCACTCATGACCTCAGATGGAACTCAGGCTTCTTTAATGACCCCCAGTCTTTACTAGCAGAGACAAGTAATGGTGGCCAGAATGTCTGCAGCACTTAATCAAGAAGAGAAAAAGCTGAAAATCCTTGGGGAGGACGAGCCCAACAGGGCCGTTCAATCTATCCTCTGACCCTAAACATCTGGTTACCCACAACTAGCACAAAATGACCGGGTGTCAGAGCTACAAGTATTCTCAGACATCATCCGGGCAGCTAGGTGATGCAGCGGATAGAGTGCCAGGCCTGGAGTCAGAAAGACTGATATTACTCAGTTCAAATCTGGCCTAAGACATGTACTAGCTGTGTGACCCTGGGCAAGTCATTCGACTCCTTATCTATGAAATGAGCCAGAGAAGGAGATGGCAAACCACTCCAATATCTTCACCAAGAAAACCCCCAGTGGGGTCACGAAGAGTCAGACGCAACTGAAGAACAACTAAACGGAAGCCTCCCATGTTACGTATGAGGAAACTGAGTCTCAAGGAAATTAAATGATCGGCCCAAGATTTTGAGCTGGAAGGAGCCTGAGAGATCGTCTAGTTCAATCTCTGTATTTTACTGATGAGGCCTGCAGAGGCTACAAGCCCTGACCATGGTCACTGAGGCAGCAGGGGCAGAAGTGGAACCCAGAACCTTCTTACCCCCAATCCAGTGCCTAGGGCTTGCAAGGAGCAGAGTCAGGCCCTAAAGCTCATTCTGCTGATTCCCAAGCCCGCTGTTCTTTCCTCCACCCCATGTTCTTTCCCCAAAGATTCCACAAGTGTTTCCTGTATCCTAATTATTTAGAAGGCCTGGGGTGTGATACCAACATGGTTCAACATAGCTCGTAGAAGAGCAATTGAGAGAGAAGGAAGGATCTGATTAAGGGTGGGGCATGTGGGGGGGGGAGGAAATTTCCCCATTTCTAAAAACACTATTGGAGAAACATCCCTCCCCCCCCCCCCCAATATTCATTCAGCACAACACTGAGTACTTCTCATTCACCTGCCTCTGGTGGACTCAGAACCTCAGGCTCTGCAGCATCCTAACTAGAGGGCCAGAACCAAGGCAGTCTTAAACCCTGGGGATGTTAGAGGGGCTGCCCAAGAGAAAGCATCTCCCGCAGAGTGGGAGGACAAAGGAAAAGGGCCCTGGGGCCACAAGACCACAGCGTTGAGAGGGACTTTAGAGAATCTCTCAGATAAAGGAAGTTCACAAGGCACTAGATTTGAAATCCAGGACTCCATTACCAGGGCTCCTTTTACCAGATCCTGCGACCTCCACAGGCGTGTGACGGTAATAATCCTTGTAAGTCACCAAAGAAAGAGATAAAGCAAAGATGGATGGAGCCAGCCCCAGGATAGGACTGTTGCACTGTACCCACTCCCACTTTCCAGCCCCTCCTCCCCACCCCCAGTATGGCAGGGTCACCATACACCAGGACCCTGAGCTCTGCAGGGCTTAGCTCCCAGTTATGGAAATGCCAGGGACCAGTCTCAGGTTACCTTTTCAGCTTGGCTGAGTTCCTCCTTACTCCTTAGCTTATCCCTGTGTTTGGGGTCTGGGTCAAAGCTCTCATCTTCTAAAAACTGCATGTTCATATTCAATAGCCAAGCGGCTGTGCGGTCCAGTGCATTGGGATTCACAGGTGAAGGGGCCTACAATGAGACATATAGCCAGAACCAGAGAAATAAATGGCAAGAATCAGAGGGGCATAGAACCTGAGGGGCAGGGTGAGGAGGGCTTGGATTAAGGTAAGGGGATAGGATGGAGGGACCAAGGTAGAAGAGAGCTGAGAGAAGACATTGAGGAAGAAAAGGGGGGGGGGGTCAGGACAGAAAGACAAAGCAAGATAGGGCTGAGAGACTTAAGAGAACTCAAGAATGAGAAAGAATATTAGGGAAAGAAGAGGAAGAAGAACACAGAAAAGAATAAGAAGAAAAAGGAAGAAGAGGAGGAGGTAGAAAGAAGAGGAAGAAAAAGAACAAGAAGAGGAAGGGGTGCTAAGACAAACACAAAGGGACAAAAAGAGGGTACGAGAGAAGGACAAAGAGAAGAATGGGGGTCAAGGAAAGATAGACCAAGAGGAACTGAAATTGAAAGAGAAGGTCAGAGAGAAGTGGACAGAGAAAGAAAGGAAAGGGCTCAGACACACAAAGAGGGGAAGGAAGAAAGAGAAGGGTGGAGGAATTAAAAGACTGCAAGAGAGAAATACACATAAAGAGAAGAATGAAGAGAAAGACAAGAACATAGTGAGTGACAGAAGGATAGAAAAATTGAGTGAACAGAAAAAGAGGAAGTGGCAAAGAGAACAAAAGACAGAAGGGAAGAAATGAGAAGAATTGAGTGTTTTCTTCTTACAAAGGTTAAACACTGGAATGCTTCATCTTTCCAGAGCGGAAGATGCCACTACTGCGGTCTGCTGCCCCACAGCACCCACGGGGAATGTTTGTACTGAACCTTCCCCACTCTCCCCGCCATGGCCACTGTGGGCAAGAGTTCTGCAAGCTTTTGGTCAAGTGTGATGTCAATTGGCCCAATAGGGCCTGTATATGCAACTTTGTAAGCACATGGGTCTAACCAGTGTATGAAGCAGCCTAGAGAACTGTGGCTAAGACAAAGTGGAACGATGACCTTCAATTGGGGAATGTAAGGTCATCACAAGGTCCAGAAGGACCAGGTCCATAGAGTCATTGAGTATTAGAGCCAGAGAGGGCCTAAGAGATCATTTAGTCTAACTCATTTTACAGAAAGATCACTGAGGCCCAGAAAGGGGAATTACTTGCTCAAGGTTGCACAGCAAGTCAGTTGCCATGCCAGGACTCAAACCTCTGATCTTCTGACTCCTCTTTCTACTAAACTTTGTGCTATCTTGGCTTTTTGGTCAGGGCTCTTGTCATTCAAGGCCTCAGGTAGGACAGCAGGATTATCAAACTTCCTAGTTTAAGAGCAATGTGGCAACACCCTGTCCCATGTAGTTGATAAGACTCAGGACTTTTAGCTAAGCCTCTCTACACAGGGACAGTGTGGTCTAATGGGCAGAGTTCCGACTTTGGAGTCAAAAGACACCTGGGCTTGAATCTTGGCTCTGATATTGCTTTGTGACCCTGGTAAAATTACCTCATTGAGCCTCATTTTTCTAAGCTGTAAAATGGGAATATTTGTACTACCTCTTTCTCACAAGACTGTAGCAAATAAAGTGCTCTATAAAGCACCTGAGAAGTGTGAGTCATTATTGTTACTCAATGTCTATGCTATCCTGGTATGTTCACCCCAGCTTATCATTTCCCACTGGCTTCTTGGGGGACTGTCACAGCTCTTGATGGAGGGGTTGAAGCCCCAAGGACCAAGAGGTAGGCACTGTTTTAGGACACAGAATACTCTTAAGTCAAAATTTTTTCCCCAAGTTGGATGGCCTATGGTAGCAAACCAAAGATGCCCAGATGTGACCAGTGAGAGACACCCCTTGACCATTGCAACATTCTCAAAGAGACCATATATAAGCCTGTAGCCCACTCCCTGCTGGTGACAAGAGGTCTGACTGGGCACTAGCTGGTGCATGGGATGATGGTTCCAGGTATGGAAGTTCAAGGCAGACTTGAGGATGTGGACGTGAAATGATGAGAAGGAATAAAAAAAAAAAAAAAAGCAGAATAACCACTCTTCCTGTACTGGGGGTGGGGTTAGAAGATGAACTATGTTTTCAAACCCAATTCCAGAACACGTTCTCCCCCCCCCCCCCCCTGCCAACTGCCCCCATCACAAGTAGCACAGTGGAGGTTCTCTTATGGACCTGACCTCGGGAATAAGATTAGGAAGCTTCTGAGTCACTAAAGTATGCTGGCTCCTGGAGCTGGCCTGGCTCCCAGGTCCGGCAAAGACTGACCTGTTTGTGCATGGTACGCTGCTTCATCTCGGGGCTGTCCCCCTTGGAGGATGATGACTGCTGCCTGAGCCGAGCTCCACTGCCCGGCCAGTCAGGGGAGGAGGACATCATGCTACCACTTGACGGCCGGGGGTACTGCATGGTATTCAGGAGGGAAGGTGGTGTCCGGCCCCGAGTGACAGGGGGAGGAGGGGGAGGCGGTGGCTGGTCTATCCGCCTCTGGGGGCCAGCACTGTTCTGCCGTGGCACAGCAGACTGTCCACCCTTTTCTGTCAGTGACATCTGCCTCCTTGCCAGCTCCCCAGGGCGCCGGGTCAAGTCCTCGGCAGCAGCGCTCCCAAAGCCACCCCCACTAAGTTTGCTGGCCGCCAGCTCCTCACTGTTGCTGTGAGAGCTCAGGGAGCTGTGGCACTCAGAGCCTGAGTCCCCTAAGCCCCTGGGCGAGAGGGGCAAGCCAGCAGCCATCTGATATACAGGGTTCTGGAAAGAAAGTGGTGCTAGCAGCTGGGGCCGGCCTGGTGCACCCTCAGAGCTGGGTGTGGTGGGTGTCTGCCCTGCCCGCCGCACTGTGGCCATGCCCGCCAAGCTGTTCTGGGTTGTCCGGGCTGTCCACACACCCTGAAGTTGCCCTGTGGATGACTGGCTGTCACTGAGAGGGTCTGAGGCCCCTGGGGTGCTGGTGCCTCCATCCAACATTCTACTGTCCTGCAGGTCCACCATGGAGAGGCTTTTGCTGCCGTTGGACATCTGGACGTCGGGCTCATTGGCCTCCGAGTAGCTTGAACTCCGGGCAGGGGAGGGTTGGACCCCAGAGGACCTTGTGACAAAAAACAAGTCCTTGTTTTCAGGGGTTGGAGATGGTAACCGTGTGAAATCTATCAGACTGCAGGGAAGAAAAGCACACACAGGGGAAGGGGTGGGGAGGGAAGGAGAAGAAGAAGAACCATAAATGCTATGCAAAAGCGCAAAATAAACAGAATAAATCAATCCAGGGAAGAACAAGCAGGAAGATTATTGTTGGGGAAGAGCAAAACAGCCAGGGAGGCATGGGCGGAGGTTTGGGGAGAGGTGACGGGAGGTCGGTGGGGCTCACAGTGGGTGAGGCAGAAAGGAGGAGGGAAGGAGGGAACCATGGGCACTGGAGGATTTATGGCTGGAAGGAACCCTACATCTCATCTGGTCCAACCTCCTTTTAAAATATGTGGATCAGATGAGGAAGCTGAGACCCAGCAAGGCTAGAAGCCCTCATTGTCAGACTCCAAATCAAGAACTGTTTTCCCTCATCAGGATGCCTCCTTGTTATGCAGACCTGGGACAAAAGGACAGATGTGCTTCGTGCTGAGAAAGGTGTCTACTTGCACACAATCTAAATGGCCTTCTGGGTATCCCTGTCTGATACTGGGGATTGCGAAAATAATGGTGGAAGAGGCTATTAGTGTGTCCTCCTTTCTCATTCTTTTTAGGATAGTAACTAAAGCATAGAATGCAGATCAGATCAGACTTCCCCCTGATGAGGGAAAGGAGAAACAAACAGGATGAATCCCAGCCAGAAGTGGGCAGAGGGAGGCAGCTGGGACCTAAGGGACAAAACTCTCCTGTCCTTCTCTCCAGAAGCCAGAGAGAGTACGGCATCAAACTCATATATTCCCAAGAACAGCTGACACAGAGAGCAGCAAATCCTTGGGAGCATGAATTACAGAGAGGAGAAAAAAAGAACAGAGGGAGAGGAGATAGTATGTGCTCATCAGAGAAGAAGAAAGTATGGGAATGATTCTGTGCAGAGCCAACTGTAAGGAGAGGCACCTACCTACTCCCATCCTTCTGCCCAAATGGTCTCAAAACCCACTGTTAGAGATTAATTGTTTGGGGCTAACACTTTCCTGCTTGACAATTCTCTTGTAAAATAAAAATGCCTCTGGGAGAGGGTAGCAAGGTGAGGGGTTTATCAGTGACTAACACATAGGGCATTATTAGTAATTAACACCTCTGTGCAAATGAGCTGGTCAGAGCAATCCCCAGGGCATAGCACTGAGGCAGGGAGAGAGCCAAGGGCTAATTTTAAACTGGAAGACACCCCAGAAAAACAGGCTCCAGGGGAGTAGCAGGGTGTCACTGAGTGGGGGATAAATAAGGTGCCCTAAATAACAATGAGAGTGAGAGTGCATGAGTGCGTGAGCATGCATGTGTATGTGTGTGTGGTGTGTGTGGTGTGTGTGTGTGAAAGTCTCTTTGTAGGGTAAACACATCAATCATAGATGTGGGGCTCTCTGAAAGGATTTCATCAAACTCCTATTCCAGGAATTCTACCAAATGCTGAGTCCCAGTCTCAGATGACCCAAGGGGAAAGAAAGGGAAACAGGTCCATTTCAGGGAGGGTTGGTGACTGCAGTAGAGACACACAGCAGGGGCTGAAATGGATTGTTGATGTTCTACTTAATCAACAAGCATTTTTAAGCATCTAAGATAGCTGCTTCCTAAAGCCATCCAGGAAGGGGGCGGGTCACAAAACCCACAAAGCTTTAAGGGACCTTAGAGATGCTTTAGTTCAATCCCTTTATTTTGCAGATGAAGAGACTAAGGCTCAAAAGTGATTTGAACAAAATTATACAAATATTAAAAATACAGACCTAGGTCATTTAACTCCAGACCTAGTGTTCTTTTCAGGCTTCCTCCTTAAGCACATAGTAGAAGACCTCACATGGGTCTGAGGCTGGGTCTAGTCTACCTTCCACCAACCCCCTTTGGTCCCAAGTCTTGCCATCCAACATATGTGCCAAGGCTCTTACCCAGAAAGATCGTTCTCGATCACCATCTTCTGTAGCCCTGCAGAGATGCTGCCCCCTGTACTTGGGGTAGAGGCTGCATGCTCAGCCGTCACTGACAACTGCACGCTGGCTGGATTGTTCAGGGCTGTGTTGACATCCCTCAGGATCCGAGGCAGAGGCCCAAGCTTGGTGACCGTACTCTGCAGAGAGACGGTGAGACGTAGATATTACCTGCTGGGGAATGGACACAAAGAAGAGAGGGGCTCCCTGGGTCTTATCTGGTGGCCTTCCCCTTTCTCCTTTCACCATAGTGGACTTCAGGGATCTGCTGTTCTCCTGTTTTAACATGCTATGTAGAAAAATTCTATTCAGCTCAAATAGTCTATGATCAAAAATCTCTTCTGCTTCTAATATTATTCAGCATTCTCTGACATTATAAGGCTCTTTTTTTTAATCTTTTTCTTCTTCCTCCTCCTCTTCCTTCTCTTCCTCCTCCTCCTCCCCCCTTCCCACTCAACCCTGTGGTACCTGCTCGAACTGAGAAATGACCTCCCAGAGCAGGGAATGCAAAGTGGAGAGTTCCCTTCCCAAGTCGATATAGCCCTCAAATCCGGCTGTGTTTGAGATGGTCTCTGGGTTAGAGATCTCCAACAGGAACCGCTGCATGTTTGTCCACTCGTGTTCCAGAAACTGATTCATGAAGGACATGTATTCCTCCTTGCTGCCAAACCTGGCAAAACAGGGGTAGCATGAGCCCCTTGTGGGAGCCAAGCCAGGCTGAGCCACACATCATGAGGCTTTCTCTGACCCTGCCTGGGGCCCATTCTGTTGACATCATCCATCCCAAAGACCACACAGGACGGAAAGGGCCAAAGGCAAAACCTAAATTTTTGTAATACATGTTTTCTCAAATGAGTAGTTTGTTCATTAAATCAGTAGTGTAATAGGAAGGGTGCTGGACTTGGAAACAGAAGATTTGGGTTTGAGTCTTGTCTCAGACCCCCACTGGCTCAGTGACCACAAGCAGGCCAAGTCAATAATGTACCTCTCAAATCCTCTACTGCCCCATCTATCAAATGGAAATAACAAGGGTCCCAGCTTCACAGGTAAGTTCTGTGTTACAGGGATATCAGCTCTTACAGAACCCCGCTTCCTCTGATGCCTTATTGTCCCCACTTCTGAGCCATCTAGACGCAGAGGGAGAGGCTATTTCAGGTGATGCTTTTGGAAGGCTCTAAGGAGGAAGAAGCTCGTCGCCAAGCTGCAGGGTGATGAAGTTTTTGGCTGCAATAAGTCTTTAAAAAAAAACAAAAACCATCTGCTATGTCACAGAAGGGCTACAAGTTGAGTCAGTAGAGGGAGTATTCAAATCAACAGAATTAAATAAATTTGCAGTATTATGTTACTATATTATGATGCTTGAACATCATCACCCCCTTCTTTTTCTTCCTCCTTCTGGAGGAATCCCATTTGGAAAGAACAGAAGGAACTTTGTAGCAACCTGAAGCATTGGCTGTCTTTTTTTGGGGGAGAAAGAGAAGGCTAGGGAACAAGAATTTATTAAGCTCCTGCTATGTTCTAGGCACTGTGCTAAGTGCTTTACAAATGTCATCTCATTTGACCCTCACAACAAACTCATGATGTAGGCGCTATTGTTATCCTAACTTTACATTTGAGAAAACTGAGGCAGACTCACCCAGGGTCACACAACTAGGATGTGAAGCCACATTTGAACCCAGGTTCTCCGCACCGCAGGCCAAGGGATCTATCCACTGTGACCTGTGATCAAGTCACATCAGCTCCCAACTGCCTGTGCAGAAAGGCCTTGCTGTAAGTCCCTGACTGGAATCCTCCTTTCTCCCTAAACGTGGGTCAAAGCCATTGTTCCTTGCAATTGGTCAGTGTGCAAACTCAGCCCCAGATCAGTTAGATTCAACCAAGTGTGATCAGGGAGATAAAACTGAGAAGCAATTTGATATTATCCACTCCTTTGGAACGGTCAGTGTCAGGAAGCAGGGCAGAGGGCAAAAGAGTACTGGATTTGGGAAGCCCTGATGTGTCATTTACAAGCAGTCTGACCCTGGGCAAACCGCATTCCTTCTGTAGGCCTCAGGTTCCTCCACTGAAAATGAGAGTTGGAAGAGATAATTTTTAAGCTTACCTTCATTGCTTGATCTGATGGTTTGCACTCATCTACATTTTTTTTTCTAATATAGTTGCTAATTAAGCATTTGGCTTACGAGTGGATGTGGGGGAAATGTATTCAGCTAGCACTGCATAAATGACCTCTTGGGCAGGTCCTAAAGGAACAAATCCATTGTCTCCCATCTCCCCACCAAGGTGGGCCCTGGTGTTATATACCAGTAAAAAGCACCCTAAGTCTTTTCCAAGTGTCTCAGGGTTCAGGGCCTTGCTTTACTCACTCCTCCTGATGGCCACAGGGGCAATGTAGCCAGTGCACAGCAGGGGGTGAGCCAGATAACCTCTTGAGGGCCTGCTCTGGTATTCTGGGAAGGGCAGAGAGTATGAAGGAGCTTGGCTCCGAAGGTTCTTGGAGCTGTACTTCCTTCCATTGTCACTATAGGAAACTATGGAGACCAGGCTGAGCCTAAGAGCCGTGAATCAGAAGAACATGCCCAGACTGTAAGGAGCAGCCCTTTCAATAACTTGTGCTCTCTCACTACATTCCCAGTGGAGTGTTGGGGAGAACAATGCCTTACTGCTTCGGGGCTCCTCCAAATAGGATGCTGCTCTTCCTTCTCATGGGGGGGGGTCTTCCACCACCCTGGACCTGGACTTCCTATAGGCTATGACCACAGCCCATCTGTAAAGCCTAGAGCACATATTTTGGGGTAGAGAGAAAAGAAAGAGAGCACTAGATTTGAAGCCAAAAGGAATGGGGAGCTCAAGATGAGTGTTGCCATACGTGAACTGTGTGACCTTGGAGAAGTCACTTTCTCCTTATTATACCTCAGTTTTCTCCTCAGTAAAATGATGATAATAATTCCTGCCCTGCTTCCCTCACAGGGTCTAAGGCTCCTGGATGACATAAGAGATATAAAATTTTCTAATATTGGGAGCTATGACTGCTGACCTTGCTGTCTCCAAGACATCTATACTAAGCTCATTCCTATCTTGGTTCAGGCAGTCCCCCAGGAACACCTAACTTGAGGTGTCCTCTCCACAGATCTAACTCTTTCTCTCCCTGGAACTTAGGGTTCATCTCCTCCACGAAGCCTTCTCTGACTACTCCAGGTCATGGCCATCACCCCAACTGAACTGCTCTAGCACCTGCCGACTATACCACCCAACTGCCACTTAGCCAACACTGTGATTTATCATCATTAAGAGTAAGTGCTCCAATTTTGAAAGCCCATTTAAGTTCACGTGGCGCTTTCTTCCCAACAACCAGGTGCAGAGTTCTGAGCAAATGTCCTTGAAGACACTGATTCCACTCAGACTCATCTTATGGAGCAGAAACAGAAACTCACAAGGGGTTTGTCAAGGGTATAGAGTTTATAAGTGTCTGAACCAGAACACAAAAACCATGACGAGGTAGTGAGGAAACAATTCTGTAATGTAAGACACTAAAGAAAAGTGAATGGTTCCTTATTGCTAACAGATGGTCTCATTTTCCCTTCTGAAAAATGAAGGGAGTAAGGTTTGTACTCTTGACCCGAGGAGAAGAAAGGACAAGATAGAACCAGATAGGACAGGAACTGGACCTGTGATTTCACTGATAAGAGGAATTATGGGATGAAAAAAAACTCCCTCAAATCCAGCTGCATATACTTAACTAAGCTATGTGGCCCTGGGCAAATCACTTAACCTGTCTGTCTCAGTTTCCACAACTGTCACATGGGTATAATAATAGCAAGTCCTTTCTTTTTTTCCTTCCTTGTTTCCTCCCTCCCTTCTTCCTTTCCTTTTACCCTTCCTCCCTCCCCACAAAGTCTTAAAGAGTTGCCTAGGGCACTGAAGAGCACCAGACTTGCCCAGGAGCACACAGTCAGACCTTGTCAGAGCTAGGACTTGACCTCAGGTCATTCTTGCTGTGAGAAGAGCCCTCAAAGTGTCAAAGTGTCAGGGGCTACAGAGATGGGAGCTATCATTAATGGTGGTGATGATCACATTGGGGTAGTAGGAGCTCTTTTCTGGGTTGCCACAAAGGGGTGAAGGGGTGTGTATGTGTGTGTGTGTGTACGTACACACTGTGTACTCGTACTTATCTGTTACAGTGGGAGGGTCTACTCACTTGGCAAAGTTGGCCAGGTTCTGGGTGACCTTGGCAATAAGGGTCAGTGTTCGAGCTGTCCGGTCATCAGGGTACTCCTGCAGCAGGCTGAAGAGGGAAGGGGACATGATGGCAGGGCAGAGGAAACGCAGGAAGAGGGAGGCACTGATGAGGCGCTCGCTGATGTCTGGCCGGCCCCGGTTACTACATTCCTGCCTCCAAGAGGCAAAGACTTCCTTCAGCTCCCGGGGGAAGACACTATACGGAAAATAAAGGGAGACCCAAAGATTACCTTGGGCTGAACTTCAGAGGTGGCATTAACCCAAAGTCCTCCTGCAGAGCCCTGAGCTTGGACTTAAAAGATCTGGGTTTTAGTAGCAGTTCTTCTACTAACTAGCTGTGTGATCTTGGGAAAGTCCTCTCCTAAACCTCAGCTCCCTCATCTGCAGAGTGGGAATAGTACTTTCCTAACATCAAGCATTACAGAAACATGAGCTGTACTCTCTCACCTCACCTCTTATGCCTCCTTCTTATCCAAATGGTGCCTGGGCCTGGCAAACAGTGAGGAAAACCCAAACAAAGCCTTCTGGTCTCTTGGATACCACTTCACTTTGTCAAAACAAATACTCATCCCTGAAACACCCCGTCATGGAATCATCAGGCCACATGACATGGCCCTGTTCCCTGAGAACGACCTCAGCTCTCCAAAGAACTCCAAAGAACTCTCCAAAGACTCTTCAGCTTAGGGGCCAGTTAGAAGACAAGCTGGGTTTGGGGCAGAGGGTTCTAGGTGAGAAGGAATTAAAGATAAGGCTGGAGAGGGAGAGAATCCAGCAAAACAGAAAGAGAGTCTAACTGAGAGTCAGAACTTTGGTTCAAATCTTGGCCCTGCCACATTCACTGTATGACCTTGAGCAGGTCATGTAGCCTCCCTCTCTGGGACTCAGTTTCCTTTTTTGTAAAATGATGCAAATGAATTAGATAATCCCTAAATTCCCTTCCATTTCTCACTTTATTTATTCTAAGGTGACTTCATATTCTATCATTCGTAGTTCCAAGGTCCCTCCCAGTTCTAAGATTGTTTCTAACTCCAAAATTCTATGTTATAATGGATCTTCTAACTCAACTTTTAGTGACCTATGTGCTATACTCTAAGGTCCCCTTCCAGCTCTGACATTCTATGTCCTCTGTTCTATCCTTTTACATGCTAAGGTCCCTTCCAGCTCTGAGGATCTAGGCTGGGGCCAGATTGTAGAGGACAGAAAATTAGGTGAAGGAGTTTGGACTTACATAGTGGATAATGGGGAACCAATGAAAGTTTCCTTACTGGTCCACACACCCAGAATATTTGTTTACCAGCCCTTAATACTTACAAAGATAGAGGCTGACAGCTTGGGCTCAGGAGTTGCCCCCACAAACAGGATTCCCTCCCCCACTTCTTTCTAGCAGGGTTAGCCAGCTTTTGTGCTGCCCCCATCCCACTTGTCTCTGAGCCCCCTGCTAGGGCTTACATGGGTCTCAAAAGGAAACCTGTCAGAACTAATCTGGGTGCATCAGCAGAGAGAAGCTCTCCTTCCCATAGGGTCCTGGGAAACATCACTCTCCTCTGGGCTTTGAAGAGAGGAGGCAGTAATTGTTTTAACAAATCCCAGCACTGCTTTGTGTAGGGCCTGGCCTATCATTCATCACACAACTTTCTTCTGGGAACCAGCAGCAGCTTGCTGAAATTCTGCTTACACTGAAACTTTCCAGATGTCCAAATCATGCCCTAATTATAACAATTTTTGGTTATTGTACAGCTTTCCAGCACACTTGCTCTCCCTCCCATAGCCCCAACCAGCCTGCAGACTCCACTGTTCTATATAAAGCCTGGACTGATCTTTACCTTATCTTGCCTATTCCACCAACACCAGGCTTCTACCTGCTGGCTCCCATTAATTATTCCCTAGGAAAGGTGAGTGAGAAGGAGGTAGGGATGCTAGAAGAAAACACTGCCTGCCTAACTGCAAATCCTCTTCTCCAACCAAGAGGCTGGATGAAATGCTTTGGCATTTATTAAGTCTTCAGCATTGAATAAGAGGAATCTGTTAATAAGCTGGAAGCTATCCCTGCCTTCAGACGGCTTCCAGCAGGGTTGTACTGTAAAGGAGTCTAAGCCGAGCACCACTTTACCAACTGAATGAGAGGCTAAGTTGCTTCTTTGGACCTCAAGGAAAAAGAAAGGACTGGACTAGGGGACCAAGACCCCTCCCCTTCCAGCTCTGACCCGTGTACCAGGGAGACTCAAGAAGCTTGTCAAGGAAGAGTATTTGTTGTTTATTTCTCATATGAATAAGTGTGTCAAACTCTAGAACTTATTGCCTTTCATCTTGAAAAGTCTCTTTTACTTAGGGCTATATGAACAGTAAACTCTAAAAAATATTCCTTTCATACTGAATAGGGAGTATGGGAAGGCTTACTGAAAGTCAAGGGATACAAGCACCAAAAAAGGTTGTGAACCTCTAACGTTCAATCCCTTTTAGCTCTACAATGATATAATTTAAAGTAGCAGCCGGGTGTGGCGGCACGTGACTATAATCCCAGCTACTGGGAGGCTGGGGCTGGAGAAGCTCTGAGCTACAATGGCTTGTGCCTGGCACCTGCACCAAGGGGAGCCCACTGATACCCCATTAATGGTGAGCCCCCCGAGGAGCAGGGAACCACTGGGCTGCCTGAGAAGGGCTGGATCTGCCCAGGTCAGAAACAGAGCAGATCAAAGCTCCTGCATCAATCAGTTGTGTCATCAGGCCCACACACAGCCTGGACAAGGTGGGGAGAACTAGTCTTAAACAAATACACATGTTTAGCAGTGGGATAACACATGTACACACCCAGTAAATGCAGCAGCAATAACAATAGTTGATATTTACCGATTGCTTTTCTCTATTACAAAGTGCTTTAAAACCTATTATAATATTTCACCCTCATGATAGATACTCCTATAAGGCAGCTAATATGATGATGACCTACACACCGGAGGGAGCAGGGGACAGTGTGAACAACTAGGTAAACCACTCAGTGTTATAGAAATGAGCATGAGGATGTGGGGGTCAATGAGGAAAAGCTCTTTCCACCACAACCAGGAAGCTCCCTCTTCTCTGCCTTCCCAGGTGACCTCCTCTGCAGGCCCAAGGAAGACAAGGGGGAGGGGGCAGCAGGTGGGGGGGCAGGGCAGAGGGCAACATGGCAGGATGAGAGGCAGGAGTGGCAGGGCAGGAGCAGCGGGTGGGGGGAGTTTGCAGGGAGGGAGTAGCAGTACGTAGCTGGGGCTGTAAGGGTAACAGGTGGAGGGTAGCACAAGGCACACTGACCAGTAGGAGTTGATGATCTTGCAGAAAGCCAGCTCACAGCACATCTTCAAGTTACTCTGGTGCTCGGGGAGGTCTGAGGATGAGCACTTGCTGGGGTCCACCTCGCAATTCTCATCCGACTCATACAAAGCTTTGATAAACTCACCTGCAAAGAGTCCCCACCACAGGCAGGTGGTATGAGGTCCCCTGGGCTGCATGAGAAGGCAGCCTCGGGTAACAACATCATTAAATTTGAGGTGTGTTTTGGGGGGGGGGGGCAGAGGGCCTTCCCTCTTAGAATAGGAGCCACCAGAGAGCAAGGGCTCTCTCTCCTTCTTATACCAAGGATTTCTTCAGGATGTGAGCCACAATTCATCCTCCCCCGCCCATTTCAGGATGATCCTCTAGGCTTCACACAGCCCTCCTGCCCCCCCATCCACAGTTCCATGTCCAGTGACACCAACCTAAGGCATCCTGCAGATACTTCTGGCCCACCAGCTTAAGATATTCCTCAATGGCCTTGGTGGCTAAAGTGTTCTCTCGAAAGATGAGGTGCTCATTCTCGCCACAGCGGTCCACCTCGGACATCATCAGGTCTGTGAGGAAGTCCTGCAGAGGGGAGCGAATTGAGGGCTTGAATTGGGGGAGCACGTTCTGTGGAAAGGTCAGTCCTTATCCTGGTGGGAAATAGACAGAGCTTTTCCTTTCTGGTAGTGGGACTCCTCATCCCAACACAGCATGTTCCTACTGGGATAGATCACTATTGGGGTTGGAGGTGGGATTCAAGTCTCTGGTAACATGGTACAGTGAGAGGTATAGGTTCCAGAGGCCTGGGTGTGTACCTCTACTAAATAGGTGGCCGTGGAACAGTCACTTAACTTCTTTAACTTCTTCTAATGTAAAATGAAGACCAAAATATCTGCTCTACCTATTTTAGGGGTATTATGAGGCAAGGGCTTCATCAACCTTAAAGCAGAATACAAATGTGAGTTATTCTGTGTCACCACTACCTAAAAGTCTGATAAGGGAGATGGAGACCCAACTTCAGGCTTCTGACTACCCCCATTTCTGCCCAGTTTTCCAGGATTTGGTCTCTCTTGACTTTGTGTAGAGGGATATCATGCTAAATGAGGGAAAAGAAAGTGATCTGGAACCAAGTGAGACCCCCTCAGGTGCTCTGGTTCTCTCCCCCTCACCAGTATCTTCCTGTTCCCAGTCTGAACCAAGATCACAGGATTTAAGAGTTAATAGGGCCTTTACAAATTAGCTGGTCCAACCTCTTTATTTTACAGATGAAGGAACTAAATAACTTGCTCAAGGTCACATTGCCAGTAAATAGCAATGTTGATCTTTGAACCCAGGTCCTCGGATTCCAAATCCTGTCTCCCCCAAGGAAGGGAAAAAAAAAATTGCTGGGACCAGAGCTGAACCAGTCCCTACCTAATCTTTGATAAGTACATGCTCACGCTCTCTCAGCTTTGACCAAACTGATATTAGTATAGTGAATAGGTTTAAATTACAAGCAAGAAGACTGTGTCCCCTCCCTCTAGCAACAGAACTATTTGATAGAACTCTAGACATGCCCTGGCCAGGTCTTCCTCTGCTGCTGCCACCTCTGCCAGGTGGGTTCTAAGTTCACAAGTCAGACTTCTGAGAGTTTTAGAGTCCAGTGTCCCCTTTGGCCCCAGTGCCTGCCAAAGTGTCAGAGAGGCCTCTGGGAACTTGGGTTCTGCTGAGGAGAGGTGGCCGATAAAGCTGCTCGGTGGTCTCTCCCTGCTTTCCTGGTCCTTATCCAGCCACACTCAGTTACAGGGCAATGGCCTTCCTGCTTTGTTCTTTTTTTTTTTTTTTTTTTGCTTTTTGGAGGGCAATTGGGGTTAAGTGACTTGCCCAAAGTCACAGGGCTAGTAAGTATGTCAAGTCTGTGGCCACATTTGAACTCAGGTCCTCCTGACTCTAGGGCCGATGCTCTATTCACTGCGCCACATAGCCGCCCCTCCTGCTTTGTTCTAAGTCAAGATTCTTCCAAGGGTAGGGATTTGGGAGAGACTGGGGAAGTAAAAGAGAGGATGTATGGAGGAGAGACCTGAAGGGAGACTCAACAGAGCCAGGACAGCTTTCTACCAAGTACCTAATACAGTCCCTGGAATACAGTAGGCACTTAAGTGTTTACTGACTTATTATAAATAAATAAAGGGCTGACATATGGAAGAAAAACTATACTTTTTTAGCTTAGCCTGAGAGGACAGAACTAGGATCAATAGATAAAAGTTAGAGGAAAGCAGATTCTGTCTCTCATTTTAAGGAACAACTTAATCAGAACTATCCAGAACTGTTGCTTAGATAAGTAATGACCTCCTCGTCACTGATAGTATTCAAGCAGAGGAGGGATGGTCATCTGCTGTGGATGCTGGAGAGGGGATTCTTACATGAAGTATGGAATTGGGTTCGACTGCCTTGAAAAAAAGTCTTTTCCAACTCTATTCTAATATTTTAAGATTCAGAGAATTTTGGGATTCTAGGATTCTAAGATTAGAGGATTCTTGATATCATGGCTGCCCAGGAAAACAGCCCAGCCATGTGGTAGCACCAGGGAGAGCCGCCTTCGCTTTCTTAGAAGGACTGAACTTTGTGCCTTTGTGTTTTTCACTACAGAGAATAAATCGCTGTTGTCAGATCCCCTTCACAGCATGTTTCTGGGGGAAACACCAAGAGGGAAAACCTCCCCTCAGCATGAGAGGCTTAAAAAAGAAACCCACTAACACCCCTCTATTCAGAGTTGCCTATAAAATCCCTGTAGGGGAACAAAGCCCCCCTTCCTCCTCCTTTCACTCCCACAATTAGCTCTCCTGGCTTCTGGGTATAAGGGTGGGGGGGGGGTGGAGTTTCCTTAAAAGAGAGAAGCTGGTAACAAGGAAAGCCTTCTAGCAATACTGGAGAGAGCGGGGAAGGAATAGTGATGGGATAAAAGAAAATGGATATATTGAACAGAACAAGAGAAGGAAGGTAGTAAGAAGAAAGCAGTGGGAGAAAGGAAAAAAGAGATGTTGAAGACAGAGAAAGAGAAAAAAAGAGACGGAGAAAGAAGGAAAGTGACTTGTCCAAAGTCACACAAGTCAGGTTCATCCTCCAGACTCCCAGACTGGTTTGCTTTACAAATTTGGCTCTGTTCCCCTAAGTCTCTCCACAAAATTAACCAGTCTATAAGTAAGTACTTGTGTCAGGCCCTGGGATACCAGTATAAAAATGAGATGATTCCTGTCCTCAAGTAAAATCTGGAAGAGACCTTAGGTCATCATCTAGCCCAGTGGTTCTCAACCTTCCTAATGCCGTGACCCTTTAATACAGTTTCTCACATTGTGGTGACTCCCAACCATAAAATTATTTTCGTTGCTACTTCATAATTGTAATTTTGCTACTGTTATGAATCATAATGTAAATATCTGATATGCAGGATGTATTTTTATTGTTACAAACTGAACATAACCCACAGGTTGGGAACTGCTGATCTAGCCCAAACTCATTTTGAAGATAGAAAACCATCAAAACACAGACACACAAACACATTATTTTTTGCCTTTATTTCCCTAGACTAGAGCTTAGCATATTATGGTGCAATTTCAAATGCTTATTAAATGCATGTTAATTTGAGAAGATAAAAATGGTAAATGTTGGAGGGGCTGTGGAAAGATAGGTGCACTGCTACATTGTTGATAGAACTGTGAATTGGCCTATTCCTTCTAAAAGGAACTATACTAAAAACTGGAAAACTCTTTATTAAGTGGAAAACAAAAAACCAAAACTTAATGGCCCAGCAATACTGTTACTAGACATAAACCTCAAGGATACCAAAAATAGGGAAAGGTTCCATACAGACAAAATTATGTACATGAGCGCTTTTTGTAGTAACAAGGAATGGGATAGAAAAGGGGATACTGGTCGTGTGGTGCATGGCTAGAATGACTGGTACATGAATGTAATGGAGTAAATTATTTCACCACATGAAATTATGACTATGAAGAATTCAGAAAAACTGGGAAAGACTTATCTGAACTAATTCATAGCAAAATAAGAAGAACCAGGAGGATAATTTACATGATGCCCACAATAATGTAAAGGAAAACAATACTGAAAGACTTCAAAATTCCAGTCAATCCAGTGATCTATTTTGACTTCAGTGGAATGATTGTGAAGTATGGCTGGCAGACTATAGGGGCAGGCTGAGGTGTAGACATGGTTAATGTATCCATTTGTTTTGTAGGGCTGTACATATTTGTTATACAGGATGATATTTAATAATAACATTTGTTATGTGATATATTATTTAATGATATTTTTAAAAGAGTACCAATAACATTTTTAAGAATGAGGAAATTAATTTGCCTTCTGAATTTAAGGTTTTAGGATTTGAAGTCTATGGTTGATTAGTTGCTATTCTGTAGTCATACTGGTGAAATTCATTCATACAAATAAATATGCACTCACGCACATACATATATATATATATATATATATACACACATGTACATATACACATAATACACATGCATTTACCTTTCATAGTGGGGCTCCAGCTCTCTATGGCTGACTGAACACAGGTGTGAGAGAGTCCCCCTAGGGAATATTTCTCAAGACAACTAACTATCTTTCTATAATTATATTGCATGGGGGCCAACATCAGTGCTGCCTTTATCTCCCTGGACCTACTAGACAGATCGAGACAGTTCCATGGGGATCCTATTCTTTGAAAAACAACATCTCAGACAATCCTGAAGACTCTAAGCTTTTCTAATTCCAAGTGAAACTTACTTTCAGAAAACATGAAATATCCAAATCCAGATGGTCCAAACAGTATGGCAGAAGGACCTCTTCCTTTACAGAGAGTCTAGTCAATTCAATCCACAGAATCCCAGGAGGGAAAGATTCCATATCAGGGATGTAATAGAAGGTCCCTGTACCAGATGGGAGTTTGGACCAGATAACTTCTTAGGTTTCTTTTTTTAAGTACAGTACAGGGGGAAAAGAAGTGTTAACCCAGAAATCAGGAGACCTGGGTTTTAATAATGATTTTGAAGCTAAATAATTGTGTGACCTTGGGATAATCTTGGGGCTTCAGTTTCTTCATCTGTTAAAAAAAAAAAGTATGGGATCTCTGAGTTTTCTGTCAGTTCTGACATTCCATGGATGCCAGTCCCTTCAAGTTCTAAGGTGCTATCATTCTATTTAAGACTGAAGATAGTGACAGAGCAGGGGCTGAAACCTAACTAAAATGTATCATCTTGGCAAGGCACTTTCCTTCTCTGGGCCACATTTCCTCTCTCTGTAAAATGAAGGGATTGGTTCCCTAAGGTTCCTTCTGCTTGTGGACATTCTGTGTTCAAAGATCTCTTCCAACTCTGACATTTCACAGTGATGTGAAAGGACTTTAAAGAAGCAAAAATGGAGTGAAACTGTAAAAACAATACTGGACTGAGGATGTTAAGAGACAGGCAAAACCTTCTCCCACTTCCACCTGGAGCTTTTCCTACAGATTAGGCATTGATCTTTGACAGTAAGGTCAAGGGAAGGAAAATGTGCTCCATGGTTCTGTCTATCCTTGGTCCCTCCTTTCTTAATGAAGGCTGAGCCCTTCCTCCTTCCAACTTGCCCCAGTTGTCAGCACTGTGTATATCAATGCTGGCTTCCCCAAAGGGCCCTCACTCTGAGCAACACCCTCTTTCTCCCTCTCCTACTCTGCCACTGCTACTTAAAGGATCCAAATTAATTTTCATGAATGCTATGCCAGAATTAGACCCTTGGGCTGGGTCCTGGAAGGCCAAGAAGCTTCAAGTGGGTAGGTTGGTTGGTGTTTTATAGCCTGGTTGTGGCAATTGAAATGTTGGTCTGATAACGGGAGCCCTGACACAGCCATAACTCTGGGGGTAGCCCAGAGGAACCTTGTCAGGGTGGTAGCAGTAAAAGGCTGGCTCTTGGGTATCACAAAATTGCAGGATCTTTTTTTTAACTGGAAAAGGCTTTAGAGCAGAGAATATTAGAATACAGAGTTTGAAGGGACCATAGAGATATTATAATTATCTCATTTTATAAACGAGGGTACTGAGGGATCAGGAGGGACAATGACTTACCTAAGGTCCTAAAGCTAGTAAATGGTAGAGCTGGGACTACACCCTGGGTCTCCTGACTCTTGGTCCAGGGCTCTGCTTGGAGATCTCTTAAGACAGAATAAACCAGACATAAAAGTCCCTCTATACCCCTGCTACCACCAACACACAAATTAGCATGCAAATGCAGAAATATCCTTGACCTAGAAACAAATAAAAATATGTTTACCTTTGTAATTGAATGTTTATCCCAGATTTAATGCCTTGAGTCATAGACTGACACTATCCTCCCCTTCCTTAAAGCCCAGATAGGGCTTTCTTTGAAAGTTGTCCTCCCTGTGCCATTCCCCTCAACACACACACACACACACACACACACACACACACACACACACACACGAGATATATTTTCCTAGAAGCAATGTAGAACCCCCAAGTAGACTTAATGGTTGGTGATTACAGGGTTGCTCACAGTGGGGGTCAAGGATTCCCTTGCCATTCTCTTTGGGCAACCATTTTTACTCTGTCATCAAGGAATTGAGCCTCTTAGGAAACTATTTCGTATCTGTTTCTTCCCTTTTTAAGGTAGAAGAAAAAAAATCTATTTGAGAACTCATCTTTATAAAAGGTCATTAAACCTGTCCAAGGCAGTGTGATGTAGTGAAAATACTACTACTGGCTTTAGAATCAGAAGACTTGGGTTCGAGTCTTGGCATTGTTATTTGTTAGCTGTGTGACTTTAGGAAAGCCACTTCTCCTGAGACCACTGCTTCCTCATCTATACAATGAGAAGGGGGCACTAAATCATATCATTGACCTCTTGGACTATCAGCAAGGCTATGGGGAAGAAATACTGGATTTGAAGTTGGAAGGGGCCTAAGAGAGGTCAATAATTTTTTTGAGGGAGGGAAGTCTAGACTTTTGATTTGATTAGTGTAGGGAACTATTGTAGTAGTGAAGATAAAGCACTCTACTAAGGCAGATCAGCAACTATCCAGCAATTTAGAGTCTTAAAGATTTGACTGAGGAACTGAAAGGTTAAGTGACTTACCCAGGGGCACATGCCTGTATTAGCTAAAGAACAATACTTAAATCCAAGTCTGACTTCACAGCTACCTCCAGCCTCTTCTCTATGCTAACAACACCCCTCTCCCCTGATTTTATAAATAAAGAATTAAGGCCCAGAAAGGCAAATGACCTGCCCAAGATCTTAAATATAGCTAATACTAGCAAAGCAGAAACAGGAGCCAATCATTTACAAAAAGGAAGGTTTGACATTCCAACCTCTACAGCAGCTTTGCCTTACTGATAGCATCAAGGAAAACATACTGCCTGGAGCATTAGCACGGGGAATGAATGACTGTGACCTTCTTATGAGCTCAGGCAGGCAGAACACCAGGATCACACTCTTCACTTCTTATCCCACAGCAAGCATTAGTTATACCTCCCCACCAGGAATGATAGTGGGTGTAAAGAGAGAAAAAATCTTTTTTGAGGGATGTTCTGGTAGTGATTTATCCTATGAGCTAGATAGTCCAAAGGCTGATTCTTCTAGGTCCATCAATCACACCTATTCAGTGTGCCATTGTAGCTTTTGAAAGGGAAATGAGGCTTTTTTGGGTGGGGGGGGGGGGAAGAAGGAAAGAGGAAAGGTACCAAGTGAGCAAGGTACTAAGAAAACTAACCCAAGATTTAGTTACTTGGATCCAGGCCATTATTCTTGGCCTTGAAGGGTAGAGCTGCAATAGTCTGGGACCCAGGCTTAAATCAAGGCTTACAGAGAGAGAACATACACTCAGAAACACCAGCACCCAAAGGACCATAGATACCACCCAGCCTGACTCCTTTATGTGAAAGGGAAGGAAAATGAGGTATAGAAATTGAAAAGTAGGGGATACATTTAACTTCCATTTCCCACAAAGGTGCTAATAGAATATGGAACTGCAAGGCCTGGGACCAAATCCTGACTCAGTTACTTGTTGCTCTATGATCTTGGGTAATAATATTTAACATCATCAGTAAGATAAGAAGGTTAAAAGAGATCATTTCAAGTCCTCTTCCTGCTCTAAATCTTTCGATCAACAATCTAATTATATTTAAATATGAGAGAAGAGGTACTCCTCCAGGGACAGTTGCATTGATGACTGGGCGAGACTGAGTCCCAAGTGTATTGATCAGTTTAGTGAGCAAGCTTGAACCACAGACCTTATCTTCTGCCCAAAGCCCAGTGTGATAGGGCTGTTTGTTTGTCTGGTTTTTTTTCTTGGCACTTGGTACCAAGTTTCCTTTCAAGTGAACCTCAGGCTGAAGGGGGGAAAAAGCTGGCTTCTTTAAATATGAGCTGAGGCTCGTCCCTTTCTTTCCTGTTCCATAAGGTCTGCCATCCCTGAATCATATTGATGAGGTGTAGGTTCTAGGTAGCCTCCAGCAACTTCCCACCCTGAACCACTCATTACTGGAGTCTGACCTCATCTGACTCCTCCTGAAGACCCTCCCCAATCTCTTCCTCTGGACCACCCCTAGACTCCTCCCACAACCTTATTGTATATAGAACCCCATCTTCCCTCCACGTGTGTGAGAGCGCCTTAGAATGCCTTAGTAGAGACTTTGCTCGGTGAGAGCACCTTTAAATGGCCTAGCACCCCACGTGGCGAACTTGAACTTTCAATAAACTTTACTTTTTCCTTGGCTGAGAAGACTTGAGTGGAATTCTTTCCGCAGGACCCGGTATGTTGGTATTTTGGGGTCTCAGGCAGCCCTAACCATCTTTGGGCTCCTCTTCAACATGACTCACAAGATATCCCCTACACCTGAGGACCAAGTATTGCCCGTTTTTAGAGAGTGGATGAATGAGCACATGAGGGCTGGAAAATCGACCTCCTTAGGCCACAAGGTCAAATAACCCAGGCAAGCACAGGTACTTTGCCCAGTGTCTAAGGATGGAATAGATTGACTCGGTTTGGGGGGTCTGATCCCCAAGAGGGAGGAGGAAAAAGAGACCTCCTTTATGGAGGCAACAAGTCAGAAGTAGGGTGTGTGTGTGAGCATGATACAAGAGGTAGGGAAATATGTGAGATAAGAGGGAGACAGATCAGAGAAGTAGAGAGTCACAAAATCCATGTTAGAGATGCACAGAATATTAAAGCTAGAAGTAAACCTAGGAGACCAATCGGTTCAACCCCCCTCATTTTATGAATAGAGGCCCAAACAGAGAAGCAACTTATCTAAGGTTGCTAATAAACAGCAGGACTCACATTGAGGTCTTCTGACCCCAATTCTACTGCTCTTTTTACTATATCACACTGACTCCTGAATTTCATGGGCACCTCTGCTTCTCCTGCTAAGGTCATGAGGAGGATATCTTTAAGTGTGGGCAAGGGACTTACTTTTTTACCCTCTCCAGAGTGGGAAGAAGTAATATCAGAAGTCTGAGACCCAGGATACTGGCCACTGACCCGTCTTCCAGAAGCAAGGTCTAACCAGATCAGAATTGGGGGCAGTAGCCCCTCCCCTCCCATCTTGAATACCAACCATTTCTGATCGAATTAATCCTCGTTAATGAGCAGGTACCAGCAGGTTCAACAGAGCCGGCAGGGGAGAGACGGTTTCCTACTTGCCCAACAAATTATCCTCCTCCCCAAGTGCTGACTAACCTTCTTAGACGAATAGTTCAGTTAATTGGGACTCAGACAGGGGCTTTGATCTGGGTATACTCAAAGGAGAGGAGAGGCAGCCTGTCTTAGTAGAAAGAGCCCTGCCCTTGGAGCAGAGATTGGATTTTGTCATTAACTCACTGTATAAGCCAGGGCAGGGCAGTTCTTTGTTATGGACCTCAGTTCCTTATGTTTTTACCTTTATGTAAAATAAAGGGGCTGGACAAAGTGATCTCAGAAATACCTTTTGGTGTTGATAGTCTATAAGAGGAAGAAAGTTAAAGTGTCTAACTTCAATGTAGGCAGTCTGGTTTCAGGAAGGAAGAAGTTCCCACATCATCATCCCTGTCCCTTCACATGTTAAACCAGGATCCCAAATCATGGCCCTTCCATAGAAGCAAGAACCTAGAAGGAATATTCAGCCCAACACCTGCTGTGTGCACATTTAACCTGGATATTGGGTGTGAGGCCAGAGTTAGTTCTCTAAATTTCAGTTTCATCATTAGTGCTATGGGCAAAGTCCCCAACAGGTAGGAACTTCACCAGGAGGCAGCTCTGGAACAGTGAAAATTGCATTGAGTCACACCTGAGCTGTATTCTTAGCTTCATTACCTTGGATATGCCCATTTACCTCTTGGAGACCCCATTTTCTCATCTATAAAATGAGGGTGTTTGATGAAATGAGGAATTCCTTTTTTTGTTGGGGCCCCCACACTGGCAGTTTGGTGAAGCATGTGGACCCCTCATAGAATAATGTTTTTTTAAATGCATAAAACACATAGGATTACAAAGGGAAATAATTACATTGAAATGCAGTTATCAGAATATATATTTTAAAAGTTAATAGGACCCCAGGTTAAAAATCCATGGATTACACAGTCTCTAAGCTCTCTCAAAGCCTTTACAAATACGTGTTGCAGTAGATAGAGCAACAGGTCTAGAGTCAGGAAGACCGGAGTTGAGTCTGGCCTCAGATACTCACTAGCTGTGTGACAATGGGCTTTGCTTCAGTTTCCTTAACCATAAAATGGTGATGACAACACTTCCCCCCCAGGACTGCTCAGAGGGTCAAATAAGATGAAAGCTGTAAAGCACTCAGCACAGTGCCCGGCACATAGGAAGGGTTATGTGTGCTGGCTATGACTACTGCATTCATTCTGTGCACTCAACATCCTAAAGTCTCTTCCAGTGCTGACGCTGACATTCTGTAAGGTCCTTCCAGCTCAACTTTTTATGTTCTATGTGCTAACATTTGATCTCCCCAACTCTGGGCTTGGGACAACCTGTATTCTCTCCTTGGAGAAAGTGAGGGAAAGCAAACTCTGGGTGATAACTGGCTTTTCTACACATCTCGTGTGTGTGTGTGTGTGTGTGTGTGTGTGTGTGTGTGTGTGTGTGTGTGTGTGTGTGTGTGTTACACACATGTACCTAGCTGGGACACGAAGGACATGCAGAGAATTTGGCTTGTACCTTTGCCTTCCCTGTGCTTTGCAGGATATGCACCAGGGCCGATGCCATCTCCTCCTTGTTCTTGACGCTCAGCACAGGTTCCAGTGCAGAGCACAGAGCCATATAGTTGTTGGTGATATACTCAGCAAATTCCTTATACATCTCCATAGGGAGGATGCTGATAGTCTGGTAGCGGGACTTGATCCGGATCATGGGGCCAGGACCCTTGCCCTTGGGGTTGGGTGTCACCACAGGGTACCATTTCTCCACAAACTGCCGCCCTGACACCGAGGCCACAGCCAGGTTTACCAGTCCCAGATAGTTGTTCTTGTCTTTTTTCTTCTTCTTGTCAGTCTCCTTGTACAAGTGCACCGTGATATTCCTGAGCGGTGGCAGATTGTTGAACTCAAAGTGTTCCCCCCAGAAGACATTATCTGTCTTTAGCTTACATGTAGTCCGTGCATAAAGGACATCATCCAGGCACAGTTCACATAAATACTTCTTCTTGGCCGGGAGGTCCTTTGCTTCGATGACCCAGAGCTTCAGCATGTGCTCCACCCTCCGACTGTTGT
This sequence comes from Pseudocheirus occidentalis, assembly GCA_028646575.1. Taxonomy (NCBI): domain Eukaryota; kingdom Metazoa; phylum Chordata; class Mammalia; order Diprotodontia; family Pseudocheiridae; genus Pseudocheirus; species Pseudocheirus occidentalis. The sequence continues at coordinate 74,568,325 of CM053595.1, read as the reverse complement.
CCTAGGGAGCATATGGACAGTCAGAGACATTAGGCAAGGAGCAATGATTCCCATTCCTCTCCACTACACACTCCAACCAACCCATTGGCATATGTGGTCACCCTCCTATATTTTTTTAAATAGTCCCCTAACTAGAGTTAATTTGAGTCATAAAATGTCAGAGCTGGAAAAAACCTTAAGACATATTACATAAAACAGGGAACTTAGAATTTTGGAGCTGGAAGAGACCTTAGAAATGAGAACAAAGAACAGAGAATGTTAGGCCTATAAATGACCTTAGAGGTCATCTTGTTCAACTTCTTCATTTTACAGATTGAGAAACTAAGGCAAATTCATTTGGTTTGGCTGTCTGAAATTGAAATTGCCAAAATTGTACTATAAACTTGGTATCAAAAGAAGAGGAGGTTAGTGGGTTCTCTATAAACCCTTCTTCCCTTCTAATTCCTGGATTGTCTTTAACCTCATGTATTAAGTGAGAAACAAATTAACCTAAGAAGACACATGGCTAATAATAATATGTCTTGTGGAAAATTGGGACAGGTTAAGAAGCCATTTTTTTGGGGTCCTAAAACAGTAAGGCAGACTATTTTAAGAGCTGTATAAAGGGAAGTAGCAGGTCACTGTAAAAAGAGGAGTGGCCTGAGAATGAGGGGATTCAGGTTCTAATCCTTATGTCACAAACTAGACCTTGGTCAACTCACTTAACATTATTGGGCCTCAGGGTCCTCATTCACTCAATGAGAGAGTTGGATTAGATGATGCTTACGGTCCCATCTGGTTCTCACATTTCACATCCTATGTTCTAAAGTATCTTTCAGCTTTAACATGGTAATGTTTTCCATTTTCTTTTTTAAAAATCCCTAACTCCATCTTTCTATGATTTTCTGATTTCTAATGAACAGAGAGAGAAAGAGACAGAGAGACAGAGAGAGAAAGAAAGGGAGAGGGAGAGAGAGATGGTGAGGGGGGGAAAGAGAGACAGAGAGGCAAAGAGAGGCAGAGAGAGAGGAGAGACAAAGAGACAGAGAGAGAGACAGAGAGACAGGAAAGAGATACAAAGAGAGAGACAGAAAGAGAAAGTACAAAGAACCTGAACTGGAAAGTAGAGAGTTTTAGGGAGAATGGAGACATGGTAGAGAAAGGGCATGTTTGGAAAGGGCATACTCTTCTTCACAGCAGGCTTTTAAAACCTCTTCAAAGTACAACTGCTTCTGAGAGAAGAAATTCTGGAGATTTCAACCATAGCTGATGGGGTAGATAGGTGGCACAGTAAATATAGTGCTGGGCCTGGATTCAGGAAGACTCATCCTTCTGAGTTAAAATCTGGTCCCAGACACTTACTAGCTGTGTCATCCTGGGCAAGTCACTTAACCCTGTGTGCCTCAGTTTCCTCATCTGCAAAAAAGAGCTGGAGAAGGAAATGGTAAACCATTCCAGTATCTTTACCAAGAAAACCCCAAATGGAGTCATGAAGAGCTGGACATGACTGAAATGAATGATCAATCACAAAAATGAGGATGAGATAGCAGGGATTATTTAATATCAGTGTGGTTAGTCTGATATTGCACCCCCAACCCTTTATGCCCAGGTCAAAGAGAACTACAGGCAACATAGCTGGAAAGAGACCTAGATGCCCAGTAAAATGTCAAATCATGGGTCAGCATGTGCCTCAGGAGAGTACACCTTATCCTATGCAGTCTTTTACCTCCACACAGAACTGCCCTCAACCCATTCCTGAGGTAATTACTTCCTTCGCATTCTTGTGTTCTCTTCTCCAGCATCTCCACCCTTCTGCACATCTAATTTCAATCTTCCCACCTGGTGCAAACAACAAAGCCTGCCACCAGGGTGGAAGTCTGACCAAAGCGTGTTGCTTCCCACGAATGGCACTGTGGTCCCAAGATGGAGGGGGAGATCTAGGGACCGAACCACCCACCAATCCCAGATTTTACCTTGTTTGGATGCACAGCTCGACGGAGGTTCTCCATCCATTTATCCCGCTCAGCTGCAGATCGGCAGGAAAAGCACTTGCTTCCTGAGGAAGTTGTTACCTGTGTGAAAAGGAAGAGGGATGATGTGATAACCAAACAGGTGGCCTGTGTCTCCCTGCTGGAGAGCTCCAAAGACATAGAATGCCTGGGGGATACACAGGGGCACACACACACATACATACATACATACACACACTGACACCCACACACCCCCACTCCCCCTGCCACAACCTCCCCACCATACACCCTCCCCCCACACACACACGGGGAAGGGGGAGGAGGTCCTCTTTCATTCTTAAGGAATTCTTAATCAAACATTCTCAGACTATCAGAAAGGGAAATGACCTTAGAGATCACCTAATCATGCAGAGTTGGAAGGGACCTCTGAGATAGTTTAGCCTAAGCCCCTTTATTTTATACAAGGGAATGAAGGCTCAGGAAAGAGAAGGACATCTGTGAAGGTAACACAGCTAGTAATTAGAAATCCCAAAACTCTGTCCCAGGTCTGATGACTCTGGGCCAAATATTCTTGTTGTCTCTCTCATTTAATACAAAACTTCTTTATCTTATAGGTTAAAAAAACTGAGAGTAGACCTGGGCATGGGTTCAAATCAGATCTTCTGACTAAGACCACAATCTGGTACCACCTGAAAGGATGTTTACACCTGACTTTACCTTCTATCTCATTTTTATTCATAAATTGTTCACCTATCCATAATTCTGCTAAATAATGTTTCATATTCTTCAGATTTTCTTGTAAGAATCTCTCTTTATATCTAGGTTACGTATGTATACATTTTGGCGTTATCCTGGCAAATGGTATTAAGATATTGGTTCATGCCCAGTTTCTACCGTACTGCTTCCTAGTTTCCCCAACAATTTTCTGGGGAGGGAAGGAAAAAAATTGACAGGATAATTTTGTTGTATATCTGAGATGAATAGCAAGTTATGCATAGCAGATCTGCAGTTTCATATACATTCATTTTATTATTATACTATGCTATGGAAATCCTTGTTTCGTTTCATAAACTAAAAACGAAATAAAGAAAGGATATTTAGACTTTGGAGGTGAAGGGAGCTTAGAGTTCAGTCACCTCACTTTACAGATAAGGAAATGGAGGTTCAGAAATGGGAGGTGACCAGTTCAAGGTCACACAGTAGCAGAGTGAGAATGCAAACCTGGGTTTTCTGACTCCAAATCCAGGATGTTTTTCTCTATACCATGCTGCCTATCTGAAAAACCATGAGCAAAAAGCATGGCTGCAGTAATAATAATTTACAATTATATAGTGTTTTAAGGTCTGCAAAGTGCTTTTCTCATAACAATTCTGAAAAGTACTAGTACAAGGGTTATGAATCTGAAAGCTATCGGACATTTGCCTGAAAGGGACCTTAGAGATGCTCTTATCCAGGCCACTCATTTTACAGAGGAGTAGAGGGAAGCTCCAAAAAGGAAAATGACCAGCCTGGGGTCACAGAGTTAATAAGTAAAAGAACCAAGACGAGAAGCCAGGTCTCCTGAGTCTAAATCTGTGCTGTTTCTACCACAGCACAACCCACCAGGGAAGAGACAGTAGACAAGCGCCAGGAAGGAGCAGCAAAACAAAGACAAAGACACACACACACGCACGCACGCACACACGCACACATCTCTCCCAGAGCCACAGCTCCTTAGAAGCTTCTGACTTGCTGTCCCATAAGAAAAGCTCTCTTCTTCTTCCTCCTCTTCTCCTCCACCAGGACCATCAACAGGCACCTGACTGGTGGAGGGGCAGTTGTGTTCTGGGGGCCAAGCATCATGTCATGAGTTTGCAGGTACCAGAAAGGAAAATGCAAGACTCATTAATTTCCATGATGCAACTTATTTACACGAATACATCCATCCCTGAGATGGATGGCTCCACTAATTAAGCATAATTATCAAGGGGGTTCATCTTTCGAGAAATGACCTCAAAGAGGAGGCTAAAGGAGCTAATGGAGGAAAGAAGGAAAAGCCAACCACTGGCACCTTTCCATCCTCAGTGCCTGAGATGTGGAACCTTTGGAGTTGCCCATAGACCAGCACTGTCTTCCTGAACATAGGCTCACTCTGAGACTAATTCATCCAGCCTTCTGTGAAGCAGAGCTCAACAGAATGCAGACAAAGATTTATTTTATCTTATTTTTTCCTCAGAGTAAAGAAGGTTATATTACTCTCCCAGGGTTCTGGAGTCATTCCTTTTTTAAAAAAAAAATTATTTTTAATTTATGGAATAAAACAAGAATTTCCATAACATGGTATAATAAAAAAGGTGATTGCACAGGAAACTGCAAATCTACTATGTACAACTTGCTACTACTTCTACATATATAATAAAGTTATCATGTAAAATTCCCCCGTCCCCCTTTTTTCTTCAATCAAGCCCCAAGTTGGTTGGAATAATAATGAGGAAGATGATGATGACAGCAGCTCCCCTTTCCACAGTGCTTTAGAGCTTACAAAGCATTCTCCCCCTCCCTGTTACCGTACCTAATGTACCTATACTATTGTCCCCAGTTACCATGGGAAAACTGGTCCTCTTATAGGTCAAACAAGACGCCCAAATGAGAAGTGCTTTGTTAACCTTCAAGTACTATGTAAATGTCACTAGCAGTGGCAGTTATTATTGTTGGTCTACATCTGTGATTTCAACGGTATAGGCAAGTCTCTATTAATACTGATCAGCAACTATTCTGCAGGTTATAGTCTTAGAGAATGTGCTACAGCAGTAAGTTAAATGACTTGTCCAGGATCATAGAGTTAATGTGTCAGAGGCAGAATGTGAACCCTGGTCTAACCAACTCCAAAGTCAGACCTCTATACCAGGAGTGCCAAACTCAAATAGAAATGGGGCCACTAAACTATATCTCAGGATCCCTGTAGACTTAGAAAACTATACTCTTTATGTTCTATTATGGGGAAGCTAGGTGGTGCTATGGATCAAATGCTGAGCCCAGAGACAGGAAGATAGGAGTTCAAATCCATCCTCAAATACTTAGCAGGCAGTGACCCTGGGCAAGTCACTATTTGTGTTTCCTCATCTGTAAAATGAGCTGAAGAAGGAAATGCCAAACTACTCCAGCATCTCTGCCAAGAAAACCCCAAATGAGGTCACAAAGAGTTGGATGATGAGCAACAATACATGTTCTATTATATTTTTATTTATTTTGTTAAATATTGCATTTTCATCCAGTTTGGTAGGCAGTATGTTTGACAACTCTGTGCTGTCCCTCATAATTACTCCTGAGTTACTGGTTACTTATACAAGATGAAAAAGATACTAAGTGAAGAAGTTAGGATTTCAACCAAGGTCTCCTGATTCCATATCCAGCATTCATTCCTCTTTTTCCTAGACTGGCTCCCTTAGAGGCCAGCCCTAATACACCGTTCTACCAGGGCGCTTACATATTTGGTCCTTAAAACATCTTTATGAAGCAGGCCAAGAATTAAAATTCCTACTTCACAGATGAAGAAAACTGAAGCTCAAAGACAGAACACAAATGGCTCCTGAGCACACACTTATACAGCTAGGAGGCAGCAGATTTCTCCTAAGAGATCAATAACCCTCTACTTCTCCCATGTTCCCTGTCCTGTCTCAAGCTACAAGGAGCTTTATGGGGAAAAGGAAGGTTCTGGGCCTGAGCATCCCAGAATGATCCAGCATCTTGGCCAAAGGAGAGGCAGTTCTCTCTTCCCATTCCAGGTTGGGCAGGGCAGAAATAAGTTAGATTCTGCCTCTTCTTCCACTTCAGCTGGAAGCAGTTTCTTTTGGATTATTTTCTGCTGTCCCAATGGCATCAACTATTTTTAAGTGATGGGAGTGAGAGAAGAAACTCTTCTGTTTTCCCTTGATGCTCTGCCACTAACCAAAAATTAATGCTTTTCTGACCCCCCCTTTCCACCAACTCTTATTATATGCTAGATGTATAGACAAGAATCTCACAGGAAGAGATGGCATGCTGGGGGAAGACTATGCCTGCATGGGAAGACCAGCACAGATGCGATCATGTACAAAGTACACATATTGACATATGAAAAACATTGTGCTGGGCACCAAAGGATACTAAATTTCGACAGGGCCATGGTAGGGGATATGACACATATTGTAATTACTATGATATGAAACAGAATATCCCTAACTGCCAAAGGGAGGAAGGCACACAATGGTGTCAGAGGCAGAAAAGGGAAAGGGTGGTTATAGATTTGCAGAGAGGCGCTCTCATGGGTGGTTTCTTAGAAGAGGCATCATCTGAACCCAGTAGGAGTTCAACAAGTATGGAGGAAGGGAGATTTCATGTGTCAGCAACAACATGGGCAAAAGCACAATTCAGACAAGCTGTGATATAGAATGGGGAGGGTAATACAGTTTGTCAGAGCATAGAAAATCATAGAACATTAGAACCTTAGAAACCACCTTGTCTAACTTCTTTATTTTGCAGACAAAGAAAGTGTGGCCCAGAGAAGGGAATTAATTTACCAAAAACTACACAAAATAGTGAGTAGCAAGGCCAAGATTTTAATCCCAGGTCTGCTAACTCTAAATCCAGTCTTCTTCCATGACTATGCAGCTGCCTCTTCATGCCTGTATTGAGTATGAGATAAATTTAGGAAGACAGAGTAGAGCTGGATTGTTGGCACAAGAGTGGGGAAGTACGGAGGGAAGCCTCAAATGGCAGGCTAAGGAGCCTGACCTTTATTCAGCAGGCAATAGGGAGACTTGCAGGTTCTGGGGGCAGCTAAATGGCATAATGGATAGAGTGCCAGCAGGGAGTCAGGAAGACCTGATTTTAAGTCTGACTTCAGGCGGTTGTGACTATGTGACCCTGGGTAAGTCATTTAAGCCATTTGCCTCAGTTTCTTTGACTGCAAAATTAGGAAAATAATAGAACCTACCTCCATGTTGTATAGAGAATCAAATGAAATAATCATTGTAAAGTGCTTAGCACAGTGCCTGGCACATGGCGCACGGCACTAAAAATTGCTCACTATTATTAGATTAGGAACATGCAGAAGAGAGGCCAGCCACACAAGAGGAAGTCTGGACAGGAAAGAAGACAGTACCGGGGGATCTTCTGCTCCCCACCCCGACCCAAGCTGGGGTAGCTCCTCCCATCCCAGGATCTTACCTCAAAGCAATAGTCCTGACCCAGGATGCTGCTATGGACAGGCTTGATCACAACTTCCTCCTCCATGCTGAGATCCAGCGCCTCCACTGCGCTACTCGGACTGAGCAAGGACTCGTGGGATCTCGATTCCTTCAGCCTCGGCATCAGATGGGATCTGGGCAGGCACAGACAAGGGAAGGGAAAGGCTATTAATTAATCAGATCCAGGGATATCCTAATGTCTTTTCCCCAAATGTCTCTACCCTCACCCCTTTCACTCCTACTTTCCTGGAGCTTTCTCTGAGAAAAGCTGCTTCCATTTCTAGTGGAAAGAATACTTGAGTCAGAAAGATCTGGGATATACAATGGACTCCCCATGGATTCACTCAATGGTGCAGTTAGCCAATGACACAGGTAGCAAGGATTGATTCTAATTTGGGAAGCTTATCCATACTTCATCAGATCTGGGACTGGAAGGGACGTTAACGCTCATCCACCATTTCCCAAAATTTTCAAAGACACAGACTTTTTAACATTAAAAAAATGAATAAACATCCACAATAGTAACTGTATAGATCAGATGACTGAGAAAATACATTACAAGGCTTGGACATATTATAACAACTCGCTGCTCCACATTTCCCTTGCACTCTGACCCCTTCCTCAATCCCCATCATTGGTCTGCTGCTGGTAGGATGTGAACGACTTGATTTAGTCCAGGCTTGGGGAATCTGCAGCCTCGAGGTCACATGTCCTCGAGGACCTCTAGGTCCTGAAGTGCAGCCCTTTGAATGAATACAAACTTCACAGAACAAATCCCCTTAATAAAAGGATTTGCTCTGTAAAACTTGGACTCAATCAAAAGTCAGCACCCAAGGTTAGCTAGAATTCCACATGTGGCCTCAAGGCTGCAGGTTCCCCACCCCTTTAGAGTTTAGACTCTAAACCCTTAATTCCTTAATTTTGTAGTGGCGCTCAGAGAAGTTAGGCGAACTGCCCAAGGCCACCCAGCTATCAGAAAGCAGAGCTGGGATCTGAACCCAAGTGTTCTGATTCAAAATCAATTTGTAGGCTACTACATCATTTGTAGGAGAGGCTGCTGGGGAAGGAATTGGGTGTGGCCCTTGGTGTGGGTGGCTGGAAGGAACCTGTCATTTCATGCACATGTAAACAAACACACACACACCTGGCAATAGGTAAGGAATGAAGCCATCCAATCAATCAGGCAGAGTTCTTCCTCTAGTACCTTCACATTATCTTCGCTGGGAATTTCCACTTGAGGTTCCCTTCCATCTAGTCCCTCTATAACTTGTCTGTACCTAGTTATTTACACTTTGTCTCCCCATTAGAATGTGAACTCCTTAAAAGCAGGAACTCTCTTGCCTTTCTTTGAAGTCTTAAGTGCTTAGCACAAGCCCTAGCAAATAGGAAGCCTTTAATAAAATACTTGTTGACCTGACTAAAAGGCTTGTCATCTAGTGATGATCTCTAATGCCTAGCTCTGACATGGTGAGATTCTAAAGGCCTCAGCAGGCTGGGCTCCTGCCCCTGTCTCTCCCAGGAGGTGGGGACAACAAGAGAAAATCATGGAACAACCACATAGAACCTTAGAACATAGCTGGAAAAAACCTTAGAACATAGGCTATTAGAGACCATCTAATTCTAATTGTTTCTGTGTCAAAGGTGAGGAATCAGAGCATGTCAGGAAAAGTGACTAGACACAAAGTGAATTTTAGTGGCAGATTCAGGAACTGAATCCAGCCTGCCTATCAGCCTAGTGCCCTTTCCACTATATCTACTCAGCCTTGTGTTATGAGAATCTAAAGATCTTCCCTGCCCCTAGGCCCTCTGATAGGCTTAAGTGGCTCTGAGAATCTTCCCTGATTTGAAAGTGTACTCAGCCCCCTAATAGGCTGAATGTGGTCACATGGAGCCTGTGGCAGGAGGCTTGTTTTTCAGGAATGCCCAAGCCTTGTTGCTTTGTGACTGGGCAGTGGGTCAAGAGGATTGTGACAGTCTCTGATCCAGGAGAAGGCTATATATACACCCTGAAGTGAAGTTTTGCTTTGGGGTTCACTTTGAGAAGAGTTGTGTGATTTGTCCAGATGAGACTCTGGGAAGCTGTTGAGACCCCCACCCACCCCCCCCTTTGAAAAACCCAGATGTTGGTGCTTCCCTCTCTGGTAACTGAATAGGTATGGATGTAATGGTCAGATGGTTGGAAGTCCATTTGCTGATCTGTTTGTCTGCTTGTAACCTGTGTTTGTATTGTCTGGAGTTCAGGGTGCTGACTTTTTCCTCTGAACTAGGTAAATGATATATGTTTATTTGATTAAAGTAAGACTGTTAATTCATTTTGAGTTGCTTTCCTTTAGAAATGCAGAACTAAGAACCTGTGCTAGCAGCCATCCCAGGTATGCTAGGGTGCTTGCTGATACACCTTGCTGGGCAGGATTCTAGGCTTAGGATCTGCTTTCTATCTTGCACATAGGTCCCCATTACCCTCTGAAAGAAGGGCGCAAAGAGAAAGTTCCAGTCTGTGCTTTCCACCCATACTTCCATACTTGGAAGAACTTGGAGAGGTCATAGATCTTCCTGTTTATATCTTCTTTGCATGTAGTCTCCCCCATAGAACTGTGGGCTCCCTGAGGGTAGGGCCTGGCCCACACTAAGTGCTAGATAAGCCCTTGTTGACTTGATTAAGTGAGAAACTACATTTATGAGTTCTTGCCACTCCTAGCTCTAATACCTTCAGAAAGTCCACATCCTAGAGTAACTCCAGTCTAGAACCTCTCTCACAACATGCACCTGCTCTGTAAGACACATGTGACTATCCCATGCCAGACCAACCCAGGGCCCTAGGGAGTACTGGAATCTTCTCTAGTTTTGGTTGGCTCAGGGGTCCCTCAGAGTCCAGAGGGTATGGCTCTCCCTGAAATCCAGGAGAACCCACAGGAGTTTCTGAACCAACGATCTGGGGATATAAACTACCACTACAGCCTTATTTTAGCCTGTTTGGTTTGGCCCATCCCACACCACCAGCCCACAATGGCAGGAGACAGAAGGGCTGACACAGCCCAGGATGGACGAGAGTTTTTTTTTCTTACAAGTGTCTCACATCTGTCCCTTCTTCACTGCTGCCACCCTCTATCCTACTCAAACCCTCACCACCTCCCACAAGGATTATCGTAATAATAGCACATTTACATAGTAATTTCCTTACAACAACCTGGGGAGGTGAGTAATGTCAATTATCACTACCTTCTTAAAAGATGAGGAAAGTAAAGCTCAGACAGGCTCATGGGATTGTCGATTTAGAGCTGGAAGACAGACCTTAGATAGTTTCCAGCCTATCCTCTAGCCCTCCTTGTAAAGAAAGGGACAGGGATTTGACTAGGATCATGAAGACAGTAAGTGAAAGAGCTAGGCATCAAACACAGGTCCTCTTCCTTCCAAATGGTGCCCTTCCCATTACATCATGGCTGAACTTATCCAGTCTCATGCCTTTCCTGAACTAGACAGACAGGGTGATTCTTCTCTTGGAGGTCCATTGGTCAAAGGAACCTGTCATCCCCCATCTACAACCAGCTCCTTAGCTCTGTGCTGATTGCCCTGAGCACAGGCCCTCAAGTGTTTACAGAGAGACAATGATAAATAAGGCACCATTGGCTTCATCGATTCCTAGAAATTCATTTGCCCCCTTTCCCCCTAAGATCTCCAAACTCCTCCACAAGGGAACCCACTGGGGCAATTGGCTGGGGCAGTGCACCTGGAGAATGGAAAGGTCATAGGGAGGAGGAAGATAAGTGTGTCTGTCTCCAAATGTCATGGGCAGTGAATGAACCATTTGTCATTCATGCACAGCAAGTTCCCACTTCTTAGCTTTCACCCTGAGAAAGCATAGTCCCTGGGTCTATCAGAAGTCATAGAATCAAAGGATTTAAGATTAGAAAAGACCTTAGAGATCACCTAGTTTACCTCTTTTATTTTACTAAGGGGAAACCTGAAGCTTGGGGAGGGGA
>CM053595.1:74514195-74557089 GCA_028646575.1 Pseudocheirus occidentalis | reverse complement strand
GCAGGAAGAATCAGAGCACAAATCCATGAGGCCCTTCCCTAAACCTATTCTAGAATTCCATACTTATAATCAACACATATGTAAGAGGCAGCATGGAGCAGTACAGAACTGATCTAATGTTTAGGGAGTTCTAGGCTCAAGACCTCTACATCCTTTGGCTGTGACAATGACTCCTCAAAAGTCTCATCTTGTTGCCCCAGGTAACTTTAATACCCTCAACTCCAGAGAAGGTGGCCAGCTATCTGCACTGGTAAACGAAGTACTTCTACCTCAAAAGTGAATTTAAAAATAAATCTATAGATGAGCACTGGTTTTAGAATCAGAGAACCCATTTTCAGATCCTGGCTCTGTTTTCCTCATCTGTAGAATGAAGGGGGTAAGACTTTATTTCTGACTTCAAATGCTCTGTGACATTAGGAACCTTTTGGTTTTTACTCCATGAGACTGAAATAGCCAATGTTGGTTAACGGCAATATATACTTTTCAAAGTGTACAGAAAAGGAGAAGAAAGTCACCAGTCATTGCAGGTCCAATTTCAAGTTTTAACTGGTTTTCCCAGTCACCCTGGTTATGTGATGCCTATCCTTTATGTAAACATATGCTCTCTACTCTGGGTCAGCCAATCATTTCCACTCAAATCCACAGAATTTAATTCCTACAAGGTGTAGCTCCAGGTCTCCCCTCCTACTAGCATTTAGTTCATAGCACATTCCAGTCCTGGGCTAGACACCAAGTTGGTGAGCATTTATTGACTTGATGATTGATTGATAGGAAGATGTGGTAGTAGGCTGGGGGCAGTTACTTGCAATCTCTTCCAGGAACAGTGATAGAACAGATGACCTCCAAGGCTGATTCTCTGCCCATGATCTCATCTGACCTTCAGACCATTCCTGGAGGTGCTGTACCCATTTTAAAAACAAAAATTGAGACCTGACCTGGAAAGTTCATAGGGTATAGAACTGGCAGGTACTTCAGAGATAGTGTAATCTAATTTCCTTCATTAGGAAATGGAGACCGAAAAAAGGTGACACATAGTAAACAGCAGAGCTGGGATAGAACCCAAGTCTTCAGACTTCAGATTCAGTGTTCTTCCTATGACGCTGCACAACTGACTGGAACCTGGATTCCTGACTCCCCGCCCAGTACTGCAAATCTGAATGTTGCTCTTTATTTTAAAATTCTTAAGAAGCCTAGGACGAATCTCTTCTTTTCTCCTGGCATAGGCTCCTCTCCATTCGGCAAGCAGTTTTTCCAAAAAGGCTTTCACCCAAAACAACTTGTTGTCTTCCCACCTTGGGATGCTAGGCCGCGATCAGAATAAACTCCCTTTTTTCTTTAGGTTGGAAATATCTTTATCCTGAACCTGGACCTAACTAGCCATAGCCAGCTATTCCACAGAACCTCAAAACTGGAAAGGACCCCTGATGTCAAATTCAACCTTAGGCAAGCCCAGTTGTAAACTGGTGATGGCGGGATTGAACTAGGATGATTTCTAAGGTCTCCTCCATCTCTAAGATTCTGTATCTAAACAAGAATGCCATCTACATTATCCCTGAGAAATGGTCATGGAAATTTCTACTTGAAGGCCTTAACTGAAAGTCTCTTAACTCAGCCTGTTCTGCTTGGGGACGGTTACAATTGTTAGGAAGTTTTTCTTAATATTGTGACAAAATTTGCTTCTCTGAAACTCCCTTTCCCCTCGTACTCCTAGTTCTGTTCCTCAGGGCAAGCAGAATAATTAAAAGAGTATTAGCTCTTGAGTAAGACCTAGGTTCAAATCCCACCTCTGCTACTTTCTAGTTGTATTACCTTAGGCAAGTCATTTAACTTCTTTGGGCTTCAGGCAAGTCATTTAACTTCTTTGGGCTTCAGTTTCCTCATTTGCAAAATGAGGGAACTGAACTAGATGACTTCTGTGTTGCCTTCTAGATCAGAACCTACGATTCTAGGTCACTGTCTAATCATCCTCCCATTGGACGGCCATTCAAATACTTAAGACATAATACTTAAGTTATCATATTATGGGTTCTCTAGTCTGAACACCTCTAGCTTCCTCAGCTGATCTCTCCAGGCATTTCACCATCCCAATCACCCTCCTCTGGATGCCCTCTAATGGATCAATTCCATCTGGCTCTTGAAGAGCAGAGAACTGTCCCCTGGTCACATGATGCTCACCCCAGGAGCACAGGCCTTGATGTAAACATATGGCTTTCTGCTCTGAGCCTGCCAGTCATTTCCACAGAATTCCCGCTCTGGCTCTCTGCGGCTCAGATTCAAGGACTGTTGTGAACATTTTAACAAACATGGCAAATGGTTCCCTCTCTCAGAAGACAGCCCATCGATCCTGAGGGGAAATAACCTTGTTATCCATGTGGGTTCTGTTCCGGGGACTCCAGTGGAGAGGCCGCTGCAGCCTGGTTATTAAAGCAAGATGTTTGCCACTTGAAAGCACAGAGGAAAGATCCCATTCCTGGCACCAATTGGACACAACATTTCCACCCGACATTCCAAAGCATCTTTCTGGCAGTCCTTCCTCTCCCCTCCCTCCAAACAGGGGACAAGCTGGGGGAACAGCAGTAGTCAAACAGTAACAGACATAAACGGTGTTGTTCAAATTGAGTGGGTGGCAAAGACCCTGGCCCAAAACTTATTGGATTTTCAGGGATGGAAGGAGAGGATCCTAGGCTTCATGCCAAATTTAGTCATAGAATTTAGAGCTGGAAGGACCCTTAGAACAAAGAAATTTTTTTTTTAAGCCCACAGACTATTAGAGCCGTAAGACACCTTGGAACATAAAATGTCACAGCTAGAAGGGACCTTAGACCATATAACAGTAAAATGGAGAAAATGGAATATTAGAACTGGAAGAAACCTTAGAACACAGAACATTTGAATTTAAAGGATCTTTAGAGTACAGAGACTACAGAGATTATCTTGCTTGAACTCCTTATTTTACAGACAAGGAAACTGAGGTCCAGAGACATCCGAAGAGTCTTACCCATGGCCATACAGTGAAGTTGTGGCAAAGTCTAGAACCCAAGTCATCTGACTTCAAGTCCACATCTTTCTCCACATAGCAGGCTATGCTACTAAAAATGCCCAATTATTTCTCTCTCCCCAAATTTGAACGTGTAGATTATGGATAGAAGCATGAAATATGTCCCCTGGGGACCATTTAGCTTTGCTCAGATGAAGTCTCAGGCTGAGGGAGAAGGCAACATTAATTGCATTTAACAGAAGCTGCCTTCCTCCATAAATTTTAGAAGAGAATCATTCCATTTGGCAAAAGTGAGGTTACAGAATCACAATGCCACTGCACCCATACAGGATAAGATAATGAGGTTGAAAACACCATTTGAATGAACAGATGAGGAAGTTTCTGAATTTCCAAAGTGCCCAGCCCAGGGAAATTCCCAAACCTTCCTTGCTAGATCATACAGGAGACAAGGGGCGGTGACAGGAAGATAAGAGAATCCAGGAGCAATTTGAGAGAGAACGCATGGGCTGTGTTCCGGGGCCAAGGGACATTGAACCCAGGGGAAGGACAGTAAGGTTTCAGTCCTGGCCCCTCCCAGTGCTTGCTGTAGGACCTGGAGGAAGTCACTCTACCACCTGTTCCAGCTCTATCAAACATTTTCTACTCTCCATTCTAACATGCTGTGTTTGAAGGCTTTAAAATTTTACATTTTAAGGTTCTTTACTGCTTCTGGGTCCAGAAACTCTTTCCAAGAGTGATTTCCATAGCTGTGCCTCCTTATTTCACTCACAGAACCCCACTACAGGTGGTAGAGGCAGCAATTTCAGGATGAGGAGCAGAACAACAGTAGCTCACCTTTACATAGTGTTTTAAGGTTAGTAAAGTGCCTTGTGAGGGTAGGGAAATGAAGAGAGGAAATAGCATCTAAACTCACCAGGTATAGTCCTAAGCACTTGTACAAGTACCTCTTTTGATCCTCACAAGGATCCTGGAAGGTAAGTGCTGTTATTATCTCCATTCTACAGATGAGGAAACTGAGGTGGAGGTTAAGTGACTTGCCCAGAGTCACATAGCTAGTGTCTGAGACTAGATTTGAATTCAGGTCTTCCTAATTGCAGACCTGGTGCTCTTCACCTAGGCACCAGCTGTATTTATTTACACCATCTCATCTGATCCTCACAACCACCTTGTGAAACAGGTATCATCCCCTCATTCCCCAAGTATTATCCCCATTTTACAGATGAACACAATGCCTTGCCCAAAGCAGGGGCTTAGTGAAGAGGAATTGAATTTAATTAGGAGACCTGGAACTCAGACTCAGTTCAGGTGTTAATCTGGTAAGCGGCAAAGTTAGGTCAGAAAGTCAGGTGTCCCTACTCCAAGACCTTTATAACATCACTGCTTCGTTAAATTACTTAGGCATGGGACAGCTGGGTGGCTCAGTGGATGGAGCACCAGCCCTGGAATATGAAGTATCTGGGTTCAAATATGGCCTCAAACACTTACCTTGGGCAAGTCACTTACTCTCAATTGCCTCCTTCCCCCCTAAAAATAACTCCCACCAACTTAAATAAAGAAATTACTTAGGCAAGCACAGAGCCTCTAAGCCCCAGAGAGAAATGGAATCTTCAAGGGTAACCAGACTTTCTACTAAAGGCAATAGCAATCAGGCTAGTTCTGGGGATGAAAGCCATTGTGTCTCACTAAGCCTGTGCCTTCAGTACAAGCCCTGTCTCGACTGGAGACAAGCAGCCAGATAAGGTCAAGAAAAATGAAAATAACAAGCTGTCAATTATTTCTTTACTTGGGGCTAGTTTAAGTCTATAATCTCACAAAAGGAGAAGATGATAAAGTGGAAGAGAGACCACTGGGCTTGAGGTTGGAGGACCTGTGTTCAAATCCTTGCTGTTAATACTTGTGCTCTCAGGAGGAAGTCATTTAATCTCTCTGGGCCTATGTTTCCTCCTGAGTTAGACTAGCCGATCCATATGGTTCCTTCTGACTCTAAATCTAAAATCCTAGGACTGCCATTGTGTGGTAAAGAGGGAGGGCAAGTATCATTACCCCCATTTAAAAAAAACACCCCAGGAGCAGAAGTCATATGGTGACATATGGTGATATAATGAGTGTCAATTGAGAACCCTGGTCTCCAAAATCCCAGTCTAATGTGTTTTTTTTTGTGCCACAAAACACTGCTTCTCATGTCAACTATTTCCCCAAATTCAAGCTGTGCAGCAATATTTGCATATAACTGCTTCCCCACTCAGTCCCTATCCCTGGGGTCACTTGGCTAAGAGCTCCTAAAAAGCATTTCTCAAAGAGAAACACAGCAATTTCCAGACTATCAGTGACCTTGAAACACAGAAGACAGTTATCCCTGTCCACCTAAAACAATACAAATGGGCCACCATCGTTAGGAGGCCTAACTCTGCCGGGGTCTCAGAAGGGCTGCCAGACCTGGTCCACTTGGAGGTAAAGTCCCAGAATCCCCTCCTGACAGAGCTGCCTCTCTGACAAGCATCACCAGAGGTGGTTCTCAGGACCAGACCTCTACTCTGCTACAACTCCAAACAGGATGGGACCCCTTCCTCACCTCTCCCACACCCCCCTAGAAACATCCTCTACATCAGTAAGGAGCCCCAGAAGTCAGGGCCCCCAGTTGTTCAGAGGTTCTTGTCACCCAATTTTCCAAGGTCCCTCCCAAGTCTTGGGATCCTGCATTTTATTTTTTTAATACTGGAATCTCTTATTCCTCCCAACTTCACACTGTTTTAACATTGCAGTTGGGTTCAAACATTCTACATCCTAGGGCTCTTCCCAGCTCTTTTCCAATAGCCTATTCCCAATGTTTCCTTTTAGCTCTTCCAGTCATTGCCTATGTTCTAAGGTCCCTTTCCAGCCCTAAAATTCTGTGTTCTGTTGCCCCTTCCAGCTCTGACAGTCTGTAATCCTCTAACACAAACCTGGAATACTATGAAGAAGATGGAGGAACCAAAACCTTTTCCCCAGAGCTTATCTTTCAGTCTTGTCATGCTGTCACACAGATTGTAGGCCATCCCTGAGCTGCCTGGGGTGTGGCTCTTCCCTTCCACACAGTACTCCCAAGCAAGTCCTTAGACCCCATTTCTTTCCCCATTCCTGTTTCTCTAGCAAAAGCTTTAAAACCAAACCAAACCAAACCAAACAAACAAACAAAAAAAAAAACCCCAAACTTCTTTACTAGATCCTGCCCCTAACACATCCAAATTGCATCCAGCTCAGGTCCATGTTCTTTAACCTCTAAAACCTAGTCCCTGTCCTATTGATCAAGTTCACTCTTTTGAGCTTAAGCTCACAGGGTCTTCAGACTTCTTTCCCTCCTCCTTCTCTCATTCATTTTCACTGTCCCTTTCTCTCGCTTGAGCAGCTTCTGGCTGCCAGGCAGAGCCCACAATACACTCACAGCTCTGCTCAGCTCCAGCCCCACCATTGGCTGCTCCTGTAGCTGGGTAGGAGAGGCAGCAATTCCCAGGCAAGGGGCTCTGACAGCTGCTGCTTATAGCCACTGTGCAGGACACACACGTACACGGATACACATGCACAGGATGATGCCCTCTAGACTCATGAATATATAACACAGATACACACAGATTCAAACATATCCTGCCACCTGCCCTTCCTGCAGACACACAAACATGCAGTTACATAGGAATATACTCATATTCCACCCACCCTACCATAGATACACAAAGATATAACACACACATACCCCATAAAATATATTTCACCATCATCACAGAGACCTACACAAACACACACACGCACATACACACACAGAATCACCACAGATATACAACTATACATCTATTTAAGCCCCCCCCATAAAAACATCACCACCATCCTACATACACACAGTGCAAGCATCCTTTCCACCTCACTTCCAAAAAACAACTATTAAAAAACCCTCCCAGGCTTCCTGACAGTTCCAGGTTTTAGCCAGCTAATCCCCCAAGCTATCCTGGTCCATTCCTCTGGGGAAGGAGAGTTCCCTCAAAAAGCTGTGCTTAAAGGCCATGAAGAGGGTCTCACTTTTGCAACCCCTAAGAGACCTCAACCTGAAATCCTGAGGGAGATGGGCAAGAGAAAAGTGAGGTAGCCCCATCTTGCTGCTCTGGGTGTTTGGCCAGGGGAAGGGGTTGGCTGAATAAGGCTGGTCAAGTCTAAGTGCTTACCTCACAGTTTGCCCATTCAGGTCTTCCCTTGGAAACATCTCTCGGCTCTCACTGCCATCACCCTGGTACAATTCTTCATAATCACTTGCCAGGGTATTTCCATCCCCACTCCAATCCATCCTTTCCCTGATGCCAGACTAATCTTCTTTACAAAAACAAGAGATCTGATTCTGGTACTCCAATGCCCAAGAATTTCTGTGGCTCTGAGACTGCCTCCTGAGGCAAGTTCAAACTCTTCTGCTTGGCATTCAAAGCTCTCTACCACCTGCCACTACTGTACTTTAACAGCCCTGTCTCACATTGCTCTGCTCGGCAGCTCTAGATTCCCATCAGGCTGGACTCCCTCTACTGTGAACACCTCTACACCTTTGCTCATGCTATTCCTTATGCCTAGAACACCCTCCTCCTCTGTCTCTTTGTTGAATAATGGAAAGGAAGCTAGATCTTGGAACACATAATGTTAGAAGGGAAAGGAAACATCAAGATCTTGTAGTTCAATCCATTTACTCAGTGGATGAAGAAACTGAGGTCAGAGATTGGATATGACCTACCCAAGGTCACACTGTCAGTGACAAAATCCGGATTAAAATTTAGTCTTCCAGTATTGTCTCCACTACAAACAACAGATTGTTCTCCAATACCCAGCCGTCACTCATCCCCACCTGACCTAGAGTTGGCCTCCCTCCAGGGGCTGCCTGTACTGCCTGGCGTCACCCCATTGTATCCAGCTATTTCCTTTCCCACTTTCTCCAGCCTGGCTGCCACCTCTGGGCTAGGCAGGCAGCCCAGTGGAGGTCAGCTAGCGGGCTTGGGATCTGGCTCATTCAGCTCAGCCTGCTGCTTATTGTTCCTGAACCTGGGCAGGAGGAGGGTGGGGGTGAGGGGCGACTAAGACCTGACAGAACAATACTAGAGCCAGTTACTTCTCCTTCCTCTCCTCCCTCCCCCACCTCCTTATCTAATACTGTCTGGCCCTCTCAGAATTGGATACCATGCTTTAATGAACAAGTCTAGGCTCTTTCCCTCAACTCTTTCATAATATTGCAGATTTGGGTTATACAATCATCGGACACAGAATATCAATTGAAAGGGTTTGTCTTTAACATAAAATGTTGAAGCTCCATCACTGCCCCCAGCCTCTCCAGGCTAACAAAATGAGCACCCTAATTCTAAACACTGAGCATCATCCCCTTTCCCCCCGGGTACTGGTCATTTTCCCTCTGCTCCCTTCCCAACCAACCTGCCTATGTAAGTACACTTCATACACACAACCAAAGTGGCTTTTAAAACTCCAGCTCCTCCTTACAGCCTTCCAGAATGGGCTAGAGAGGACCAGTACTTTGTCTCACCCAGTGTATATCTGGAAGTTGTGTTTTTCACCACTATCTCTACCCTCTACTTAAGCATTTACTAATTGATTACTATGTATCAGGCACTGGTGAGACAAATAAACAAAAGTCCCTGCCCTCAAGAAACTTAGATTCTAATGGGAGAGACAATATGTATACAATATATATATAGACCCATTCAAGAACCACGAGAAGCCAATATAAAGTAACTTTGGAAGGGGCAAAGCTTCCTGTAAAAATGAAGTGATTGCTGCCACAAAGCCCACCTCCCACAGGAAGCCTTCCAGGTTCAACCAAAAAGTTGATCACATCCTTCACTCTGCTCAGACCGGTCTTGTACCCCCCCTGCTGTGGAAGTAACAGAAGTATCTGTTGGCTCATTGTTTTTAGCTCGCCCTCTGTACGTCTTTTCATGCATGTCAGTTTGTCAAAAATGGTAAGAGTCAAGTGGGAACATAATCTGAAAGATTATTTTAGTACTGATATCCATAAGCAAGTTCTTGCAATCACTCGCCTAATACTGTTTCTTCTTTTGAAATCTCTCTCAAATGCCTGTTAGTCTTTTTAAAGTTCTACCACTAAGCCCTCCACCTTCCACAGATTCCTAAATGATCCCTCATCTCCAGTCTCCATCCATGTAGCAATGCCTATAAAGGGTCATGAGATTAGCCTTCATGAAGGACAGCTTTGATCAGGTCATTTCCCTGCTCAAACATCCTCCATAACTACTGACTGTCAAACGTCTTTCAGTTGAAACGCCCTAGATTTTGAGCCCTCCACATTCTCACCTTATCGATGTCTACCTGCCAGTACACAATCTCTGCTCTAGGCAGGCAAGCATGCTTACAGTTCCATGAACACACCAACACTGGGCGCATCGAATTATAGACTGTCAGAGCTGGAAGGGATCCTACTGTAAGATCAAAGATAAAAGCTAGAGGGGACCTCAGAGACCATCTAGTCCAACCCCCTCATTTAACTAACAGATGAGTAAACTGAGGCCTCAGGAGTTTAATCTAGCCCAAAGTCACAAAGGTAGAAAATGTCAGAGAACAGATGTGAATCCAGTTCCTCTGATTCCAAAGTCACAATTTTTACCATGGTAGCATTAACATGTTTTCCACGCCTTCATTTTGCAAAGAAAGAAACAGCGATCTAAAGACTTAGGGGTAGCTAAATGGCACAACGGATAGTGTTGAGTCTGAAATTTCAGGGAAGAGAATTAGGCCCAGAGAATTTAGGAAGATCTGAGTTTCAATCCAACCTCACATACTTACTAGCTGTCTGACCCTGGGCAACACTTAACTTCTGTTTGCCTCAGTTTTACTCATCTGTAAAATGGGGATGATAATAGCACCTATCTGCCAGGTTGTTGTGACAATAGTTACTATCCTTATTTTTATTACAGAACTGACTTACTCAATGTCACATAATGTTGTTGCTGAGTCATTTCAATCGTGCTGGACTCTTCATGACTCCATTTGGGATTTTCTTGGCAAAGAGAGTAGAGTGGTTTGATATTTCTTTTTCCAGCTCATTTTGCAAATGAAGAAACAAACAGGGTTAAGTGGACTTGCGCAGGGTTACACAGCTAGGAAGTGTCTGAGCCTAAATGTGAACTCAGGTCTTCCTGACCACCCCAGGTCCAGGTGCTCTATCCACTGCACCATCTAAGTGTCCTCACATAGCTAATAGTTAATCATCTAAGTGTCCTCACATAGCTAATAGTTAATGAACTAGAACCCAGATCTCCTGAGTACAAAATCATTCCTGCTGACTTTGAAATTTCTGCCTTCTGCCTGCGTTCTATTTCTATTCTCCACAGGAAGGAAAAGGAAAATGGGATACCCCTCCCACTCCCCAGAGAGCTAGGGAAGGTTAGAAATTCTGGATCTGTTGTCCAAAGGGGCAAACAGTCCTCACTGGCTTAGGCAGCCACAGGCAGGGACCTAGCTGGCAGGCAGATTTAGCCATCATATGCTTGGCTCCTCTAATTAATCTGGACTTATTAGCACAACCTGTCAAGGCCAGAGAAAAAGCTGGATGGGCTGTCCTTGTCTCTGAGGCCGGCAGTGACGCATGCCCAAACACCAAGCTGCCCTTGGCCCACTAATGAGGAGACAAACAGAGCAGGGGGCTCTGCATCACATTCATCATAAAACCCTAAGGCTAAAAGGAACTACAAAGGTCATCTGGTCTATAGTACCTCTACTTGAAGGCCCCCCTGTGATGGGGAACTCACTACTTCCTGATCTAGCTCATTCCATTAACAAAATTCTTCCTGATATTGAACTGAAGTCAGCCTTCCTATAATCGGATATCAACTGGTATCATCTCAATGGAATAAACACTGACTCTAGAATCCAGAACTTGGGCTCATAAATCCCACTTGGGCAAGGGGCACTTAACCTCCCTGGACCTCAGTTTCCTCATCTGCAAAAATGAAGAGATTAGGTGGCCTGAGTTCATTTGGACCTTTTAAGACCATGATCCTCTAAGCCTGAGTACAAAACTGGGTTCTGGCATGAAGATAACTGACCTGGGCAAAGACGGCCAGGACAATCAGTTGGATTCGAAGAGTAAATAACCTTCTCTTCTCTGCCCTCTCCAGTTATACCTACCAGTGGCTACCAGTGGCGCTGTGAAGTCACTTCATTTCCCTGAGCCATCTGTAAAATGAGGAAGCTGGACTAGATTATTGCTAAGAGTCCTTCCTGGTCCAAGGCCTCTCACCTTTTGACATTCTAAGTCAATGGCACAGCCAAGACTCAAACCTGTATCTCCTGATTCTTTATATCCAATGTTCTTGCCACTGCAACATAGCCCCTCCACTACCCTCCTCACTTTATACATGAAGAAATAAGGATTGGGGAGGGGAAGTCATCCCACAGGTTACTGGTAGAGTCAGGATTAGAACCCAGGCCTCCAGCTCTCCTGCTCAATGCTCCTCCCACCAGCCCACCTTCCCCTCCCCCCCCCCCCAGAATTTTGTGTTCTTTACAACAGTAAGAGGATTTACAGCCTAGAATCCTACAACCGCAGAGCTGGAAGGAACCCCAGAGGCCAGATGGATTCATTAAGGTGATAACTCTGTCTCAGACTAGGTCCTTAGGCCACTCCCAGCTTGGGTTGGGAAGTCATGTGGCTATTCGGAGTCAGAACTCTTAAGTTTACACTTCTAAGTTCATATCACATGTATTCCTCCACTGTCCTTGTGACAAGTCATTAATCTCTCTCTCAGCCTCAATGTACTTATTTGCAAAATGGGCATTATTTGTCACCTGAAGTATCTCTTTGGTGAACAAATGAGATAGTGTACATCAAGCCTTCTGTAAATCTTGATGTGCCACAAAAATGTATGTTATTATTTTCCCTGTTACATAGATGAAGAAATCAAGGTCTGGAATGATAAAAATAATTTGTTCAAGACACAGCTATCAAGTGGCTGGGCTGGGACTGGAAAACAGGTCTTTTGATTCCAGACCAGGATTCTTCCCACTACATCACACTGTTATCTGATCCTCAATGAAAACATTTTCCAGACTTGTCCCTATCCTAGTCCCACCAAGAGAACATATTCTTGGGCTTCATCTGGCCTCCAGAGAGTTGAATCTAGGAGCTGACATGAGATTAAGGGACCAGAACCTAAGAGAAGGATGGGTCAGCCTCAAGAGAAGGCTGACTACACTTATCTGTGGTTTTACAAAGTCCTTTAATATATTACTCCTTTAGGATCCTGTGGGTTAAGATTTAGAGGAACACAGGATGACAGCCAGAGCTGAAAAGGACCTTAGAGATTACCATTTATTTCACCCTCTTCTGTTTTTATAGGAAAGAAAACCAAGGGGCAAAGGGCGGGTTAAGTGATGCAGGAAATTAGTGGCAAAGCTGAGATTTGTATCTAGGCCCCCTGACTCCAAATCTAGTGTTCTTCAGTTTCCTGGGAATCTGGGGAAAGGAGGGAGGATCATAGGATTCAGAGGTGAAAAAACTCAGGGAGAGCCTGCCTATTGATATTGTCCAACTGGACTCTGGACCAAAGAGGCCTGTCCCCAGTGCACCAAAGCTACTATCACCTACATTCCAGTCAGACTGTACTATTAACCTGTAACCCGATTTCATCTTGTTCCCTTGGGTCACTGTATATTTATGCAAAGCATTTCCCATGCCTAGAAAATACTCCCTTCTGGTCCACTGAAACTTTTCTCTTCTTTCAAGGCTAAGTTCAAGTACTGCTTCCTCCATGAAGCCTTCCTTGATTCCTCACCCAGAAAAAAAAAATCTCTCTTTGCCTCCATCACAATTTATTTTATATTACACTTTATGAGAGTGTATATTGTCCTTTCCCTCATGACTCCTCCAAGAAGACTGTGAGTTCCTTCAGGGCAGGTGCTGAATTGTTTTCCATACTTACATCTTTTTCATGAGTGCTCCAACATTAAACACAGGGTTGGCCACACAGTAGGTATTTAAAATATATTTGTATTTAATTGCATTCTAGCAGGGTCAGTTCACCCAGCCCCAACTGATGACAAAACACATCCCTTGTTTTTATTCCTTGGAAGGGAAAGCTCACCTCCCCCAAGGAAATACAGCAATTGGCTGGGGAATTAGTCCTTTGACCAACAGTGATCTCTATGGTTTTAAGCATGCACTGTATTCCTTTTTACAATTTTCTAACAAGTCATCTATTGTTCTGACTCTGGGAAGGGACTGGCCCATACAGACAGCACTCTCACCACCCTACCATTTAGTTTTCAAGCCCAGTTTCTTTTTCTGGAAGGGCACATGTATAGACCCAATCAAATTTCCACTGATCTGTACACAGTGGCACAGATAATGCTAAACACCACAGAGAATTCAAAAACTGGTCTATTTGACTTTATAATGTAAGATATGACTTTTCTCTAGTTTTATTTTTCTTAGGCCAGTCTTAGTGAAATGAATTTACCTTCCCTGAGCTCCCTGATAGTGGATGGTCACTTTCAGGGAGAGGGGTTTAACACTGACTTACAAAACAGCTAGAAATTCTATTTTCTCTGAGAAGAGACTTTTAACAATTCCTACCTCCCACTCATGGCATGAACTCCAACTGTTTACGTTGCTGATCAAGCTATCCAGTGTCTGCTTCAGCACCTCCAGGGACAGAGAACTTACTACCTTATGAAACAGCCTGGTTCCATTGTTGGCCAGTTGCTATTGTTAAAGATGTCTGTTCTTAAACTGAGCCAAACAAAATCTTCCTCCATCTAACTTCCCTCTATCTGCCATGGTTCTAGCTATGCCTTTTACAGACACAAAGTCCAAGTCTAATAATCCCAGTTTCTTGTGACATAGATACCATGTTTTCCCATACTCCCCGAGTCTTCTATTCTCCAGACTGAACATCCTCAGTCACTTCACATAGGACATGGTTTCAAATCACCAGGCTTGTCTTCCTCCTCTGGATCTAGTCCAGCTTGTCAACATCCTTCTTAAAAGCAATGCCTAGAACTAAACACACCACTTCAGCTGGGGTCTGATCAGGGCAGATGACAGAAAGAATGCCCCTTCCCTTCTCTGGGACAATATGCTCTTATTACTGCTGCCTGAGACTGAATTAGCTGTGATAATAGCTGTGTCACACTGTCGACTTATTTCAAACTTTCAGTCCACAAAGGAGTCTTTATAGCCACGTAGACATGTATTTAATTGTTGTTATTATTCAGTCGTATCTGACTCTGTGAGCCCATGGACCATGCTGTCTGTGGAGTTTTCTTGGCAAAGATAACTTGAGTGGTTTACCATTTCCTTCTCCAGTGAATTAAAGCAAATAGAGGTTAAGTAACTTGCCCAAGGTCACACAGCTAGTAAGTGCCTGTGTCAGAATTTGAACTCAGATCTTCCTGACTCCAGGCCCAGCATTCTATCCACTGAGTCATCTATTGACCATGTATATTATAGAATAATGTAAACTCAGAATGTTCAAAGACAGCTAAGAGCAGAGAATATTAGCACACGGAATGTCAGACCAGGAACGGCCCTCAGAACGCAGACAGCTCAAACATAAGACACACAATGTCAGAGCTGGAAGGAACCTTAAAGAGCCTTTCGTCCAATCTCCTCATTTTCAATTCAATTCAATAAACATTTATGAAGCGCCTGCTCTGAGGAAACTGAAGCCTGAGGATGTCTAGTAGCTTGCTCAGGATTCCACTGCAATAATTGACACATGATTCCAAATATGTATTTCAGCTAAAGCCTGAATTTGGAATAACCTTGAGAGAAAATGAACAATAATCAAGGCTGAACATATACATTTAATATATACCATATGAGTGTCCTGTTCCAACTGTCTACTCTCATCATGTGACATTCCTTAGAGGATTTTGAATTATTCCCTTTCTCAGATCCCATCCAACAAAGGCTGAAATAAGGGCTACAGGTTGAGTGCTAGGAAGCCTGGGGTCCACTCTGCCAATGATCTGCTGTGTGATGTTAAACGAGTCATCTTACCTGACCCTGCACCTTGGCTTCCCCAAGCTGTAGAATGTTACAGCAAGAAATTTACTATCCTGGAGGATACGCTATGGGGAACTGGTTGGTCATTCTACTCCTCTGCCTGTGAGCATCTCTGCGGCACCCAGAGAACAGGTCCTCATCATCTCTGCACATAGTATTTATAGGCAGAAACTCAGCTGAAATCAGATACTCATTCATTTCAGTCCTTTATGTACTGGCATACAGTTCTACCCCTGGATTTTAAGATTCAGGGAAGGAGGCAATCTAGACAAAGTTCATCAACTGCCCCTGAAGACACACATCTAAACTGTTGAGACCTTGTTTTCCCACCTGAATCAAATTTCCCTTTAGTTTCACCAGGAGGAACTTTTTCTCTAGTCTGGGGGAACAGATAGGTCCAATAGAATTGGACCCCAAATCGCATGCCCTAAAAACATGTATATTACTTGAAAACAGAATTTGCTTCAAAGACAGACAAGACTGGGAAGAATTTTTCAAGAAAAATCATAAAAAAAGGGATCCTACAAGAAACGACTCTACGTTAGTTAGATAAGTCGGTCTTCACAGTCATTGGGCACTTACCTTGTTTTCAACCTTTTATCACCAATAATGCTGCTATGAACTTTATATTTGTTTTGCATAAACAGGGCTGATTCTGGCCATCCCTTCCTGCTTCTAGAGCCAGAGATGTGAGGAAAAGTATGGTGTAGAAGAAAGAAGAATGGAATAGAAGTCAGGAGAGCAGGGTTCTAGTTTCAGGTCTGCCCCAAATTTGCTGTGACTTGTGGGCAAGTCAATCCTTTTCTTCCAGCTTCAGTTTTCCCATCTATATATTTGGAATAATATCTTTCCCTATCTATTTCACAGTGGTGAAATATGAGGCTCAAATGAACCAAATGTATTTGCAAAAGTATTACATGTTTCACTAATGGAAGAGAGCTGTTATTAACCAGTTCTTCGTGTTAAAGGAATCTTGGAGGAAAGGAGTGTAATTTAGCATGGATGGAATGGAGAGGAAGGGGAGAATGACAGCACCATGCCTGGCATATAATGGGCAGGTAAAGTAGGGGTGTGTGTGTGTGTGTGTGTGTGTGTGTGTGTGTGTGTTGTGTGTATGGTGTGCATGGTGTGTGTGTGTGTGTGTGTGTGTGAATGTGAAACACAAACAAAAACATGCCATTTGGTCAAATGCCAGCTGTGCTCCCCAACACCTGATGATATATTACCTCCTGCCTCTGCCACCCTGAGACCTACTTCCCAAGCAAGCTCTCACAAACAAATCCCAGACTTCCCAGATGGGCAGAGAGAGAGAACCTGGATCTGCCCCAAGAGGCTCTGTTCCTGGCTGAGGTCCAAGGTCTGCTACTGCTTAACTGTGTCTCCATGCACAGATTGCTTCCCATCACTGAACCTCAGTTTCCTCATCTATCATATAGGAATAATAAAAGCAATTTTAATGACAAAAAGATGTGCTTTGAAATTTCCTTTCAGTCATTCCGTCTCACTGTGTGACCTTAGGTAAGTCATTTCTCTGGGCCTTAGTTTGCTCATCTGAAAATGAAGGGGATGGACAAAGGGATCTCCATGGTTTCTTTCAGTCCTGGCACTCAGGATTTCTAAGGTTGTTCTCAGCCTTAATGGTCAGCAATTCTAATTCAAGCCAGATTACTTAATACTTCTATGGGGTGGCCTTGATTGTAAGTATGGACAAGTCTGGGGGAGCACACATTACTTAAGACTTTCATTCTTTATAGGTTCTCCCTACCCACAACCTCCTTATTTTTTAAATATGTGGTCAAGCCCAAACATGGTGGAGAGGAAAGGGCCCTGGACCAGTCTCACAGAGCTGTCATGGACAAAGCATTTTATAAACCTTAAAGTGCTCTTAGAACAGGAGCTGTTATAATTCCTAACATCTCTCCTCCTGTCCTGACTCCCCTCTGCCACACACACTGCTCCATCTGGCCTAGTCTCTCCGTACTCCATTCTCTACCCCTCAGGGGGCTGCTGCCTTCATTCAGGAAGCCCAGAGTTCCCACACATGTTTTTCCCTTAGATCTCAAAATGGTGAGGAAGAAGGACAAAGCACAGGTCTACTATAGGCTAGTGGGCCTGGGGAGCCAAAGGGATCTACCTCATCTGTACTCATAGCTCACTTACAGAAGTGATAAAAATGGATAGGATGGGAAGGGGAACTGAGGGATGCAAGGAGAGGAGGCTAGCCACTGTGCTGCCTGCCCTTAGGCAAAGGCCTCCTTTCTGACTTTGTTTCTTCAAGAAAGGGGAGCAAACATGGGGAAATGGACAAATCACTAAATCCTCAGACAGAGGACTTGGATTTGAATCCTGTCTCAACTGTTATGACTTACATAAGTCATAGCCAAGGCATTTTCCTTCTCTCTTTCCTGCTCTACAAAAGGAAGAGTTAGACTAGATCTTTAAGGCAAGTTCCAATTTTAAATTCTACTATTAGGATCTCCGACATTCCTTTTTGTCCAGATCCTCTGTGTGGCCTTGGGACTCTATAATGATGAGTAGATTGAGGTGTAAGCTCATGGACACTGGGGGTGGAGAGGAGAACCAGGGAAACTCAGATGGTTGTGGAGAGGGAGGGTGGGTTCCCAAACAATCCTCTTCCCTTCAAAGCCACAGCCCATGGGAACAGAGGGAATGGATAAAAATAGCTATGAGCTATGTTTTGTGAATCCCAAACAGACTCATCTCCTCTATCCCCACCATCCTCCTGGCCTGAGAGAAGGGAATGGGCAGTGGAAGCAGCTTGGGAAAGGGCCAGAGGGCACAGCCAAACCATCTAACGATGGTCTGTCCCCTTCCCAATCCCAAAACCACTAGGGACAGAGGAATGCTGCCTGTCCCTCCAGGGACAAGCAGAGAATGGGGGTGGAATGTTCAGGCTGATATTTTCCTTAAAAGGACAAGAACCCTTGGTGGGCTTTGAAATTATCATAAAGGAAGACTTACTTTACCTCTCTAGGCTTCAGCTTAGATGGAGCTAGAGGTGATGATCTTTAATGATCCACTGACATTCTATGTCTTAAGGTCCCTTCTAGCTGTAACACTCCCTGTTCTAGCATTCTAAATTCTACTGTAAGGAAGCAACATTGTGTACTGGCCAAGATCTGGAGTGAAACTCCAGCTCCCAAATTTACTGTGACAACGAGCATGCAATACTTTACCTTTCTGATGTCAGTACTTATCTATAAAATGGGAATAATAACACTTACATTAACTTCCTCAAAGAACTAATCTGAAGAAAGCATTTTCCAAAACTGAAAATGCCATAGAAACATAAGCTAATAGTACCCCCCAACAATAATACTAACATATCTTACAGCCGTAATAATCTATGTATGAGTAATTCTTAGAAGACGGATTCTTAATGCACTTATCCCTGACACTCATAAGACTGAAACCGTGGGGATGGCAGGAGTGGAGACTTGGGCTTCAGATCCAACTCTACCACTCACTTATCCTGCAATCTTGGGCCAATCACCTTCCCTTTCTGGGCCTCTATATTCGCCGTCATATTAACTGAGGTAAATAAACTTGGCCTACCTTCTTCACAGGAACAATATGAAGCTCAAATGAGACACATTTGAAAGCACTTTGAAAAAGGTTTTATGCTTTTTCAAAAATAGAAGACAGTGTAATTACAAATCAATTCTTGGTGTCAAGGGAACCTTTGAAAGAAGGGGAGGGGATGGAAGAGGGTGTTGCAAAGCTTGATAGTTCTAGGTATATAAGATATACCCCATACCCTAGGTTATTAAAACTAGCCAGAGGCAATACGGGGTACAGAGTAGAGCTCTGGAATTCAAGTTCAGAGACTTGGGGCCATTTACTAGCTCAATGATCTTGGGCAAGTCATTCACCTCAATGGGCTTTGGTATTCCCATTGGTAAACCAGGGGTGATAATATCTGTACCTACCTACCTACCTCACAGGCCTGCTGTGAGGACCAAATGAATTAATGGATAGGTAAGTACTTTGCAGACTTTAGGAAAGCACTCTATAAATTCATTCACTCATTCAGCCACTCATTCAGCATTCCTCATCAAGCATTTCATCATTCTAGCTGTATTTCACAACTAGAATGGGCTTTTCAAAAAACATTCAGGGGCACATTTACTTTCCTACATCTACTTTCCTTTCACATTCTGGAGAGAAAATATACATAGCAAAAAACTTTCCATCTCATCCCCCCAGTCATCCTGCAGTCTGAATAATTTCAAGTTTTTAATCAATAGCTGTCAGACTTGTCAAATTACTTTAGGGACTGCAAAGCAATTTTTAAACATTCATAAACCTTGGTAGAACCAGTTAAGTGCCCTGAATTTTAAGAGGAAGTGATGCCCAAAAACACTGATCAAACAAGATTGTATTCCAGCAAATTAGAAATTAGCTTTTCATGAATCTCCTCCCTAATACTTATTTGGTAGTGAGTTCCCAGGTAGTGGAAGATATTCAGTCAGGGAGGTGGAGAAGTGACAGTGATGAGAAGAAAAGTATATCCTATGATGGGGATGTGAAGGAGGGGATCAGGGGGGTTTGGAAAGGGGTCAGCTGTAGGCCTTGGATGCGACATTTTATCTTGATCCCTAACCCTAAGCATAATGCCTTGCACATAGTAGGTACGTAACAAATATTAGTTGTACTAAATTAAGTATGACCTTACCCTTCCATCTCTGTCATATTATCCCTAATTAGTCCAAGCATCATTTCTTCTTGGCCACCATCCTGATATAGACCCTTTACCACTGACAAAAACAATTGCATTAACCTTCTAACAGCTCCTTAGGTCGCCTGCTACCTACCTCACCCTCACCCCTCAAATCGTCCTTCATCCTGCTGCCAGAATGATCTTTCCTTTCCATAAATTTGGTCACTTCTCTTGAAAATTCAAACTCCTTTACTTGACATTCAATGTCTGCTGCAATCTGGAGCCACCCTACCTTGTCTCAAATTACTTACTTCCATGCACTTTAGCCCCTGACCAAACTAATTTATTTTATTTTTTTTATTTTCCAAATGTACGGTGTGCCTTTCAATCTTTGCTCTGACTTTTCTCTAGGCTGGGATGGATGCCCTCAAATTCTCTCATCTATAAAGTGGGGAATTTAGACTTGATGATGTTTAAGGTCCCTTTCTAGCTCTAAATCCTATGATCCCTCCCCATCTCTGCCTATTGAATTCCTATTCATCTTTTAAAGTTCAACTTAAATGCCAACTTGATATCTTCTCTCTTAACCCTTTAGACAATAATGACTTTTCCCTTAAGACTTCACAAGGTGGTTTCTTTTCGTAAGGCTCTCATATACTTACTTAACATTTGCTATTTGTTTCTTAGCCTTTGTTTCTTGAAGGCAGGGAAAATTTCTCATTTATACTCTATATTTCTCCCACTAGTGAATGCACTGCTTTGTAAACTACAGATGCTTAATGTATTATTATTTTGGGCAATCTAAAAGTCTTCTCTTTCTGGATAAATCTATTCTGGTCCTCTTAGCTCTGTTTTTCTCTTTATATTTATATTCTCTCTCTTCCCCCCCCCCCATTAATCCATTAAATTTAGCAAACACTCCCCCCAAATCCAGTCTGGGTTATGCAATCCAATTCACCACTCCCCTCCTTTCAAGGATTCCCAATGTACAGTTCTAGACTACTACTTGAAATTCCCACATTTATGCTTTACCAAATAAATCTGTAGGTCTCCCTCCATTAACAATCACTTTTTAGATGATCATTTTGTCAACTACATGGAAGATACACTGAAAGGGGTGAGACTGGAGACAAGTATATCAATTAGGAGGCTGTTGCAAAGGTCAGAGGCCTGAACAAGTCAGACTTGATAGTCCTTCCAGTGGAGAGAAAGGAATGGATATGAGAAGTGTTGTAAAGACAAAATTCATAAGATCTGACAACGGACTGATTATTGGGGGTTGGGGGTATGTGATAAAGAAGAGTAAACAATAAAGAATAACTGTAAGATTGGAACTTGAGTGACCACAAAAATTGTTGGCGTCGTTGACAGAAATGTAGATGTTGGGAAGAAAAGTGCATTCAGGGAAAATGATGATGAGTTCCATTTTGGATACAATGACTTTGAGATTCCTACAGGATATCCAGCTGAAGATCTCCAGCCAGCAGTGGGTGATGCAGGACTAGAGCTAAGGGGAAAGATCAAGGCTAGAACCGCAGAAGAGAATTTGAGAATTTATAACTGGTCCTTGGAACTGTGTAACCTTAGGCAAGTTAATCAGTGCCTCTGGCCTCCATTTCCTCATTTGTAGAGTGAGCAGAGGTTGGATTGGACAACTTTTATGAACATACAAAGTGTAGAGTCTAGTCTAACGATCATCATTTTACACAGGAGGAAAGTGACTTACAGTCACAAAACCCGTATTATCAAGCAAATCTCCCTCTTAGCAAATTTACTCACTGATATAGATGGAGAAAGTTGTAACTCTCCCTGAATTGCCATATTATAAACTCTAAGAGCAATGCTATAAGAGAAAGTGAAGGAATATTGGGTTCTTGGAGATGTATCTTTTCCTATATGACTCCAACTCTTAGAGGAGTGGATCTTCCTTTTCTAAATCACAACAAACAATCGATCTAAGTGTATGTAGCAGGCAAACATCTGTGGGTGAAGGAGCATGGAAAATAATTAAAAATACTATTCATGGGGAAACTGACAAGGCTGAGAAACTTAAGGGAAACCAAATCAGTGATCCAACCACTCGGTTTCTACTCTCTTTTGCTGTTTTCTATTCTCTTCAAGACCTAGTTTTTAAAGTATGGTAAGAGACGAGGAAGAATGTCCAGGGCTGGTGGGGCTCTTTGTTTGAAGGATATAATTGGCTCCTTAGCCAGGTGACCTTCTGAAGTCCTGACAAGGGGCTTTTTCAATTGGTTCTCCCAGGCTTCTGGAGGGAAAGCCAAAGGAACTGTCTTCCAAGGTGGCCTATATCCACTAAGAGACTGAGGTGGTGATCCAACAGAGGTGAGTGGCATTATGAAAATTAAAAGGTGATTTTGCAACCATATGAACTGTCCAAGTGGTTTCCTATCATTGGAAGTCTTCAAGCTAAGGCTGAATCACATGTCAGGGATATTACAAAGGGTATCACTGCTCAAATTAGGGGCTTAAATAGATGACGTCTAAGTTCACCTTTGGGTTTTAAGGAATACTAGATTTAGGGTGAGAAGACCTGAGTCTGGGGCCCCAGGTGGGGAAACAAACCTAAGTCTGGGGTGGTGGATAGAACTCTAGACTGAGAATCAGGTGAGAACTGAGGTCAAATCTTAACTCTGTCACTTAGTGGCTGAGTGACCCCCATGGGCAAGTCTCATCATTTTCCTTGACTTTGGTTTCATCACATGTAAAATGGAAATTCACCAGTTACATAATGGATTTAGAGCAGAAGAGACCTTTTAGAGATAATGTCTTCCAACCATTTATTTCATAGGCAAGGAAACAATAAGTACAGAAAGGTTGTAATCTGCCCAAAGCTTAGCCAGGTCAAGATTTGAGTCCTTCTTCCACTACCTTCCTACCAGGGCAATAGTGAAAAATCAAATGACATAATCAGTGTAAATGCATTTTGCATAAAGCACTATAGAAATGGGAATTACTCATTATTATTGTTATTATTATGGTTAAGTAATGTTGACTTTCCAGTTACCCTGGAAGATATTGGTCATACAATTATTAAATACTGGAGCTAGCTTTTTCCAGTACAGTGTGGGGTCTCCCAAATGTTTCTTTTAAATCAGGTAATTCCTTAATTGGGAGCATTCTAGGCAAAAGTTAGTAGACTTTGCAAACATCTGCATAGACACACAGCTGGGACAGAACAAGCAAGCACCTCAAACTGGCTCACCCTCTATCTCAGGGATAGGCTATTTCCTCTAACAAAGATTCAACAATATCACAGTGACCTAGTTTTTGACAGTTGTTTCAAATACTTAAACCTCGGCTCACAGAGCTGGAGAAACCGCCTTCCCAGAGCCCCCCCGTCTGCCAGCATCTGTCCACATCACTTCCTCAGCCTCTTCCAGCCAGGAGTTCTGGGGACAGACAAGAAGGGGGGTGGGGTGGAAATTGGGATTTGGGGGAGTGAAGGCTGAGGAAGAGGTTGGGGAGAAAGGAAGGAGGAGGGATAAATAATTAGTAGATGTCTAGCTGGAAATCTGCCTTCTTTGTGCCTTGGGGGCAGCTCTGTCTGTGGGCTTGGCTGGAGAAAAATGCTAGCCTGTGTGGAAGAAGGAGTCCTGGACTGTCAGGAGACTTGGGTTCAAAAGCTAATTCACTGTGGGATCTCATGTAAGTCACTCACCTCTCTAGGTATATAAAATGTGAGGATGACTATGAAATGAGACTCAAATCTCTAAAGTCTTTTCCAGTTCTAACATCTCATGTCTTAGCATTCTATGAACTTAGTCTTAAAAATTCCACCTTCTAAAGTCCTTCCAGTGCTCACAATCTATGTTCTAAGCCCCTTTCTAGCACTGACATTCTATGACTCCGTGGAAAAACAAACACCCCCCCCCAAACCACTTAATGAGGTACTGGCTTTTTACTCAGTGAATAATGAGGTAGCCAAGTCTTTTAGAACCAGACGCTTAGAACTGAGCCTTCAGAGCTCATCCAGTCCCTTTGAATAAGTATCCCTCATACATCAGGGTGGTGTTTTTCTCTCTTAAAAAAATTCCACGCCCCCCCCCTTTCAGTTAGCCTATTTCTAATGATTTCCATATTTTGGGCTGGGTCACTGCTACTATCATTATTTCTCCTTCACTGTGAAGATCTAGGAAATACAATGTCCAGGCCTAGCCCCTCCAACTAAAAATTAGAGGGCAGAACTTCTGGCCTTCAGTACTTAAGTCAGGGCTAAGAAAACCAAGAATTCCAAACCTTTCTTTATAAAGGGAATGGGGAAAGGCCAGAGTAGTGCTGATTTTACAGTGCCCTGCCACTAACTTGATATGTGACTTTGGCCAAGTCACTGGCTCTCCCTGTAACTCAGTTTCCCCATCTGTAAAATGAGAAAGTCTCACTACGTGATCTTTTCCAGTTCAAATATTCTCAGTGGATGGTTCCAACATTCTATGGTTCTAAGGTTTATTTCTAGCTTTGACAGGCTATGATTCTCTTTCCAAAGGCTATGGAAGTACAAGTGGAATAGTTCTGCCCTGGGGCAATGGCCAAGTTGTCTTCCACCCTAAATGTCAGTCTTGGAGACCCTGGAGTCAGGGACTGCATCCCTTCTCCATCTGGCTGCAAAACATCTGGCTGTGCCCAGCCCTTTGATTCTATTGACAAAATCAATGCAGAGCCTTAGATGATGGATCTGAGGTGCCGAATAAGGACAGGGTCCAGCTGAGGGTGATGCTCCACTGAGATAAGAGGTCAGCAAATCCACCGACTATCCCCTTTTCTTGCATTCACCTAACATAAACACACACATTAACCCCGGTCTCTGTCCACAGACAGCCTTTGCTACTCACCATCACCATCGCTACACTCTGGCTTCCTCTGGCCGGCCCCAGGAGCTGAAGAAACCCAGGCAAAATCATGAGCTAGCCAAGGAGGGGAATGAAGGAGGGGAAGGAAGGAGGGGAGTCGTTCCCAAGCCCCCAGTCTGTTGCCTCTCGGTATGGTACGAGCTGCTATGGGCCGGCCAGGAGCTACTCACTGGCCCTTACTAAGCCTTCTCTCCCTCTGGTTCTCAGCAAACCATTCCAGCCCTGTCCACTGGGAACAATCATCGCTAGTTAAACAAAGGCTATATTCTAACTCTATGTAATGTGCTTTTAAAGGGACAGTGTCCCATTCTGGGCTGCCGGGGATTTAAAGGTACAGAGACCCTTTTCTAAGCAAGAGATTGGAGAAAATACAAAACGAGCAGATCAGCACAGAAGGAACTGAAGCCTATGTCCTTCACTACAAGTCTTTAAAAATAGGTTTCTAAAGATAATTAAAATGAAAATTTTCATGAGTTCTGAAGGTCCAAAAATGAAACTTTAGGGTCTGAATTGTCAATGAGTATCTAAGAGGGACAACAAAACAATTAGCTTCAATTTATATGTTAGAGACATTCATCTGGGTTTACCTCAAGATAATCCAAACCTCTCCCACTGGAGGCAGCCATACTCCCTTACACTTTTTCCATGGGGGATGGTGAGAAAAAGAGGAGGGGAAAAGGTTAGGTGTGTGATTTGAGGAAGATGGGCAAGGCAGTTCTAGAGGAAAAAAGAGGGAAGAGGAAGAGACTAGAAGAAGGAAGCTGTGAGAGCTGAGACAAGAAAGGAGAGAAAACAAATAAGAGAAAAAAGAAGGAAAGTAAGAATTGGGAGAAGAAAGAGAAAAACATGCAAGGAAGGGCAGAGAAGTCTCAAGTCTGTGTCATATATATGGACTGTTTGAAGGAACTGTGTGTGTCTAGTCAATAAGTCAATAAGCATCTGCTACATGGTAGGCACTGTGCTAAGCATGGAGATACAAGTATAAATAAAAACAAAGATGGCCCCTGGCCTCCAAGAGATTCCAGTCTAATGGGAGAAGACAACATAAAAGAAAACTGCAAAGATTCGGGGAGAAGAAAGGGAGCCTGATGAAGAGACTTAGGAAGAACATGCTAGCTAAGGTATCAGTTGGCAACAGGAAGAACTGTAAAACTGGTAACAAGAAGAACTTCCAAACAATTAGAGTTGTAGAAAAATGTAGTGAGCTGCCTCGGCAATCTTCCACTAGAGTCTAGAATCAGTGGTTCTCAACTTTTCTAATGCCACGACCCTTTAATACTTGAATGTGGGCGTATCTTCACGTGGGTGGACTCGCCTGGAGACAGATAGAGGAACAGTGTCTCCTTTCCTAAGACCATCAGAAATATGTGTTTTCCGACTGTCTTGGGCAACCCCTGTGACCCTTGTGAAAGGGTGGTTCAACACCCAAAAGGGTCGCCACCCACAGCTTGAGAACCACTGGTCTAGAACCACTGGTCTTGAGAATCACTGGGCATGTTAGAGGAGAGATTCCTTTTGTATAAGGAATTGGATTAGATGGCCACTGAGGTCCTCTCCAACTCTCAAATACTGTGATTCTATAAACTAAGAGGAAGAGAAGAGGGCGAAGAGGGCAAAGGAAGAGTTATGAGAAGAAATGAAGATGTAGCAGGCCCAGCTTGTATGGAATCACACAAGTCTACTACAGGAGACTTCAAACCCAGCACCTTCTCCTCTGCTCTGCACTCTTGCTGTTTCCTCATGACTCATACTGGCCCCAAAGCCCCACAGGATGGCTGGACATAAGCTCGATCACCTCAGTGACTGCCCCCAAGAAGTCAAAACGTTCATGGATTTTCTCTAGACACACACAGTGCCAACCGGGGCTACATAGGTAGGTAGTGTGGATTATCAGAGAAAAGTTCTCAAAAAAATAAAGAAAGAAAGAAAAAAAGAGAGAAGTTATCTAGCCTTCAGAGGAGCCGGGCCAGGACCTCACAAACTCGGTGGGCCTTTTTTTTAAAGGTCAAAGCCCAGTGTGTTAAGGCTTTCTGGGCTGGCTGACAATGCACAGCTGGTGACAACATCCAGTTCAGGGTGACAAATGCCTTCAAACGCTGTATAAATATCCGGTTTTCTATTTCCAAAAGTTTTTGAAAACATTCTGCTCTAGTTTTGCATTTGTCAAAGATGTCAGAAGGCCATGAGAAAAATTAGTAAAACCCAGCTTCTACTATTACTCCTATTATCGTCACCAACAGCTCTCATTTCTCTAACACGTTAAGGTTTACAAAACGCCTTTCTAAAAACAACCTTTTGGGGTAGGTAGAACATATAGATGACTGTATACCTGTTACTGATGGGAAAAGTGAGCCAAAGGAAAACACAGATTTCTGCCCAAGGTCACACAGCTACTTAGTTTCAAAGCATAGATTTGAACCCAGATCTCTTAACACCAAAATGCAGTGTTTTTTTTGTATAACCCCTCTATATTTTTCTATATGTAGAGGAGTATGAGTATAATTAAATTAAGAGTAATAACTAGGGGGGTGGCTAGGTGGTGCAGTGCACCAGTCCTGGAGTCAGGAGGACCTGAGTTCAAATCTGACCAAAGACACTTAACGCTAGCCATGTGACCTTGGGCAAGTCACTTGACCCCAATTGCCCTGCTTTCCCCTCCTCCAAAAAGCAAAAAACAAAGCAAACAAGCAAAAAGTAATAACTAGGAAGGTCTCCTGGATTCAGCCAGCTCCTGGTGGTTTTCTAGGTTCTTGTGTGCAGCCTTTTGACTGTGTCCAGGTTTTACAAAACAAAGAGAAAGATTTGTTCCCTTATGCTTGGGTTCGGTCAAAGGGCTCACCTGAGGACCTAAAGAACCACAGGTTCCCCAATCCTGCCCTAATTAAAGGCTGAGCAGCTTCCAAGTAGTGAATTAACCCTTTGAAAGTTCAATCTACAAGTTCAAACATCATCAAACTACTGATTGAATCCATTTTTCCAGCCAGAGTCTTTGGGTGAGAAGACTTCCCCATATCTATTATCTATAACTATTAGAATTAAAACAGCATTTTTATAGAGTAGGAAACTGGAGCCCAGAGATATGCCTTTCTCACCATCACACAGGGACTAAGTGGTGTATAGAGCTCACCCCTTGACTCTGACACCCAGTGTCCTTGCCATCATGCCACTCTATCTCAGGCAAGTCCCAACTCTCCCATCTCAGTGCTGCTCTCCTCAGAAATTCCTTTAGCAGCATAATCCAGGATTGGGGATTCACCTATTCTGGAGTCTCTGAGGGTTATCAGCCTGGTAAAGGCTACAAGCCTAACTCCCAACCCAGCCAGTTTCCCCTGTGTATTGTGTTTACAACCCAGACAGGAAAGGGCTGTGACTGGGCCAGCTGAGTCAAGAGGAAGCAACAGGCTCTCCCACCTGAGATGAATGAAGAAATGCTTCAATCTGAGGAAGGATCAGCTTCTAAAAATCAGAAATGTGGGAGTAATTATTAGGGCAGGGGAGATAAACATGGCAATAAGGGGAGTGTCTGTTTTGGAGAGCAGTCTCCTTCATTTGCTCTCTTAATTTCTTCACCTGCAGCACATCTTCCCACCAAATCTCTCGTCAACCCTTTGCAGTCTGCTTTCTGACCCCATCACTAACCTGAAACTGCTCTCTCAAAAGTTGCCAGTGATCTATTCATCGCTAAACTTGATGGCCTTTACTTGTTTCCAATCTCCTTGACCTCTCTATAGCTTTGAACAGTGTTAAACATTTCCCCCATACCTACCCAACCCCCTTGGTACTTTCTCCATCAGTTGGCTTCTGTGGCATTGTTCCCACTTGGTTCTCCTTGTATAAGATTCCTTTTTGAACTCCTTTGATGGTTCATCCTTTCTCCTCTTACTTCCTACAAAAAGCTCTGACCGAGGCCTTCTTCTCTTTTTGTATTCTCTCCCTAGGTCCTATGACCTGTTCCCTGGGGTTCTATGATAACCCCTACAGAAATGACTCCCATGGCTATATATCAAAACCAAATATTTCCCCTGAGCTCCAGTCTTCCAGCGTCTAATGCCTGCTGAACATCTCCATCTGGATGGCCTACCAGCACTTCTAATTTCTCACGTCCCAAACAAACTTTATCTGTAAGCCTACCCTGCCTTCTAACATCCCAATTTCTGTTTATGGTTCCATCATCTTTTGAACTCACGTTAAAAATCTTGTTTTCTCTCCTCTCCCTCAATTCTCTCCTCCCACCTGTGTTCAGTTTTTTTTTTTCAGTTCTGTCCAACTCTTTGTGACCTACTTGGGATTTTCTGCAAGCCTAGAGATCTATCCACCTAGCTGCCCTCCCAACTAACTAGATGACCAATATCTTTTCCAGTCCTAAATTGATAATTCTGTGAAGGACATACGACAGTCTTCTAGACTCGGGTTCTGGTCTATGACCTTACCACTAACTTGGATGACCTTGAGCAAAATACTTAATCTCCCTGGGCCTCAGTTTCCTCATCTGTTCTAAAAGGTGGAGGACAGGAGACATAAAACTAAAGAATAAGAGATCTTTGAATTCTAAAGCTCTAACAGTTTAGATTTTGATTACATGAATTTTTCTGTGAAGGCCCTCACGGTCACCATCACTTTGCACCCCCCCCCCCCCACTCCCAACTCTGGTTCTCTGTGAGCCCATCTCTTACCCCACCCCTGTTCCTGAGCTCCACCTCCCTCCAAGCAAAAACAGCCCTACCTACTTCCTGGCCCTGAGCTAGCTTTTTCCTTTCCCAGCAGAAGGCCTTGATAAATTAGATAAGGCTGTGGGTTAGGCCGGACCAGGACACAGGACTGTAATGTGCTTTCTCAATCTAAGTCAAGGGGTGCTTTATCTTAAGAGACTTGATGATGGCAAATCAGTGAATTTCTGAGTCCCATTTGAACTCTTAGTGTTTGGAAAGGGGAGTACTAAAAGGGGAGCATGCAGGGAAAGACAACTTCTAGTGCTGAGTTTTGACAAGGGCTCTTGGCCCTGGAGACAGTCTTTGCCCTCCCTGGGACCCATACTCAAGTTTCTATCAGAAATAACCACAGGTCAACCCAATATGCACTGTCTATTGAAGTGGAAAGAAGCCAAGCATTAGATTTTGAGTCCACGGACGTAGGTTAGAATCCTACTTCTGCCAATTATTATATGTTTTTATCTTAGGCAAGTGACTTGGCAGTCACAAACATTATTCTACTCTTCCGCTTCATTAAGAGAGAGCTAGTGTTCAGAACATAGGAGGTGTGTTCTGTCCAGGTCAGACCATGTTTGGAAAACTGTATTAAATTCTAGGTGCCACATTTTAAGAATAACATTAATAAACTAGAGTGTGCCAAGAAGTGAGTGTCTGGAAATATGAGGATCAGCAGAAAGAAAGGGGACATATAGAACCAGAGAAGAGAAGACTTGGTGGGGTGGAGTGGGACATGATAACATTTTCAAGTATGTCAAGTAGGTTTAGACTCATTCTACTTAGACCCAGAAGGCAGAATTAGGAATAATGGATGGAACCAGCAAAAAAGGCATACCAAAGTTCAATACAACTTGCTATCAGAACAATCTAAAAAGGAAAGGCATTGCCTCGGGAAGAAATTATTTTTCTGTCACTGAATATCTTCATGGGATTGTAAGTTTAGAGCTAGAAAGGACCAAAGAAGCTATGATGTCCAGTTTCCTAATTTTCCAGATGAGGAAGCTAAAGCACAAAAAGGTCAAGTGACTTGTCCAGGGTCACATCACTATTAAAGCATCTAAAGTAAATTTTGAAGGTCTTGACTCCAAATCTAGTACCATTTGGTGGCTCAACACGTCACAGGCATGTTATAGATGGGAACAGTGGTTCAAGCACATGACTTTTGAGGTCTTCTGAAACTCTAGGATTTGAAGTCATCTTGCTCCTTTGGGGGGAGTGGGGGAAAGTGTGTGTACGTGTGTGTGTGTATCACAAAAAGAGATTACTAGACAACTTCTATGGTCTCTTCCAGTTTTTAATATCTTTTTCTTTTTTAATTCCTCTAGGCATGAGCAGCTTTCCCACTAAGGACCTCTAACCCTATAGCTCTCACAGAACCTAATACTAACTTCAGAAATTCAGGGAAATTCAGAAGCTAAAGGAGACTGGAATGAGGAGTATGGAAGGATTGAACTAGGGGGCCAAAATATCTGACAGTCTCAGTCTTTTAAGAAGAGAGTGGACCTGGGGGCAGGTTGGGGTAGAGTGCATGGGAAAATCTTTAGAAACAAATTCAATCCTGTGCTTTCTCTAGTTTTTAAGGAAAAGATTAGGCTATGATCCTTTGAGTAATCTCAACTTTCCAGGAAGCTAATTTTTATGGGTGTTAGACTCAGTCACATAGAGACACAGGAATAGAAAAAGGAAAAAATACTGAAAGAAATGAAGAGACATATATAATCGAGACAAGAAAAGACAAAAGCTGACAGACAGAAACACCAAGGGAAAGAAACATCTGAGACAGCCAGACAGAGACAGAAACATTCACTGAAAGAGTGAAGGAGAGGGATATGGACAGAGAAATAGGATAGAAAAGCCAGGCCTGGTCTCCCTGCTCCTCCCATTAGGAATGACAAGCCCAGGCAAGAAACCTAGCAAGTACTAACTCCTCTTTTCTTCCACCAGGGCTAGCCCCCCTGGGGCTCAGGACCTGTCTTTCCCAAGAGGCTGATCAGGGACAGCTTGAATGGGGTCACAGTAACCTGAGAAGGAAAAAATGGAGGGGAAGAATCCTGTGGCCAAGAGAAGTCTTTCTTATTGATCTCCTAACCCCAAATAAGCACCATCCTGGTCTTCCTTCAAAAGACACTGAGATCATAATAATCAAAATTAAGATAATCTATTTATAACTGGAAGGCATTTTTGAGACTATCCAGCCCAACCTCCTAATTTTACAGATAGAGAAATTAAGGCCCTGAGAGGGAAACGCCTTACTCAAGATCACAAAGGGAGTAATTGGCACAGTCAGTATTAGTACCCAAATCTACAACCTTGAATCTAATCCCCCAGATGTAGTCCCCACCCCTCCTCTCAAATGACTTTGTATTTACTTTGTCTATATTTTGTATTTACCTGTAAGTGTACCTGATGTTTCCCATGCAGACAGCAAGGACTGGTTTTTGCCCTTATAACCTCAGCACCAGGTATAGTGACTGGCATACAGTAATAACTTAAATTCTCATTACTTGGTTTATTCTAACTCCAAATCTGATACTCTTTCCAGTGCACCACACTGACTCTTTATTGAATCAAGTGTATAGCTGAGTGTAAGGCTTCCTGAAGGGAGTGGCACTTATATAACCAGAAAAATCTACCTGCATCAGGAAGAAGCAAAACCAAATCAACTCTAGGACTTTGATGTTCTCAGTCCCAGAGGAAAAAAAAAAATCCTGGCTCCAACCCACCTCCTCCCCACCCCCTGAACTTTTATTAGTATCTCAATCGATAACGTTTTAGGAGTAAACTTTCACTCCTGCAATACTAAACACAAGAGACAGGCTCAGATTATTAAATCTGTCACTGAGAGCTGGCAACTGGGAAAGTCAGAAAGAATACCAAAAAAAAAAGCCTTCAGGTGTGGAATTCTGGGCAGACTGAGCAAAATGACAGCCAAAAGGAAAATGTATTCATTTTAAAACATAGCAAGCACTTATTATGTGCTATTTGGAAAGAAGGGAGCAACAAGGATCGATAGGACATGGTTTAAGAGGCATAGAACGTCAGAACTGAAGGAATCTGGGAACACAGAATGCTAGAAAGCAGCATATGGA
This sequence comes from Pseudocheirus occidentalis, assembly GCA_028646575.1. Taxonomy (NCBI): domain Eukaryota; kingdom Metazoa; phylum Chordata; class Mammalia; order Diprotodontia; family Pseudocheiridae; genus Pseudocheirus; species Pseudocheirus occidentalis. The sequence goes on along the minus strand of CM053595.1, from coordinate 74,524,707 downwards.
ATGTTAGCCCTAGAAGGAACAACAGACCAATGATACAAAAGGTTCAAACACAGCATAGGAGGGCTGGAAAGGACCTAAGATAATACAGTTCAATTCCATCATTTATATATGAAGAAACTGAAGCCAAAAGAAGGGACGAAGTCACTTCCCAACCAAAAGTAGTTAGTGGCAAAACAAGACAAGAAAGAAGCCAGTATTTCTGAACTCTTTAACTCAACCCCCAAGTCCAAGGTTACCCTGTAACTATTTAATTTTTCATAATCTCCTTGCAGTTTCCCCGAACTCATCAAACACTGCTACCTTGTTCTAGCTGGTGAGAGAAAAATTCATGTGGTTAGGAGAGAGTAGCATTCAGTCCCAGCTAAGTGGGAAAAAAAAAATCTTTGGGCACAAGATGCCACAACCAGCTGTCAAATCAATTTACTCTTGTGGACATTAATTACCACCTAGACCCCTGGAAATGAAGCATTTGAAGCTTCGTGGTAATAGGAACAAATTAAAGTACAGGCAAGAAGTGACCCCCTCCTTTCTCTCTCCCTTCTTCAGCTTTTTGCTAGTACAAATCTCTCTGGAAGGTGTTCACAGATCAGACTATTAGAGCTAAAAGGAGCTAGACCTTCCACTTTTCAAGTGACCAGAAAATTGAGGCCTAAACTGAGGAAAGGACTTATCTAAGGTCACACTAGGAGTCAAACGCCAAAGTCAAGGTTAGAATATAGGTCCCCTAACACTGTGCTTAATACTATTTCCCTATATTATGTTGCTTCCTTTCAGGATCTCATGGGCTCCTGATAATTATCCTGTAAGTCGGTCAGGGCAGGTATTACTATTTTCAAAAATAATTTCATTATAAACAATTTCAACAAATGTGAAAAATCAAACAAAATGAGGTACAAAATCACAAATCTGAACTCAACTTAAATAGTTTAACATTTTGATAAAAGGAAAACATAAGCTTGAATTATAATGGCTTGTTTTGCTCTTTTTCATCTATATATTTTCAAAGTTTTGTTGCTATTGTCAGGGCAAGATGTTAACTCAATTTTGCAGGTGAAGAAAATGGAAAGTGATTTTATAGAAAATTACTGAATCAGAGCTGGAAGCTATCTTAGAACAGTTTTAGAGTTAGAAGGAAACTTAGAAAATAGGATCATCATAGGATCCTATATTTAAAGCTAGAAGGGGACTATCAACATCCAATTCTTCGACTTTATGAAGAAGAAAATTGTGGCCCAGAGCACCAAGTGCCAAATGAAAGTCTATCAGCAGAACCACTACAGTGGCTTTGACTTTTAGTCCACAATACTACTCCTGACACTCCACCCAATAAACAATGGAAGGCAAGCTAATGGGATCATTTATAAGTCCTGACATTCTCTTGCTTTCACCTCTGCCCCCTTCTTATCCCTCAGAGACTCTACAATATGCCTCACAAAGCGTGTTACCCTAGTTTAGGTTCAGAACCAGCAGGTGGCACAGATCTTTCTCCTATCTGCAAAATCTTCATTAACGTGATGTTTACATATTTGAAAAACAAAAATAAAACAAACAAAACCCTCCCACTACATGGCCATGAAAATATTAAAAGATTCCTAAGTCACAATTGGAAATGAGTGGAAAATTACAATGGCCCCCCCAGCACAGGTAATACATTCAGGGCATCCTGAGAGGGAAAAGAGGAAAAATTAGTAGGAATAGATTGACTTTTCAAAACCAAACATTTAGTGTCTGTCTCCTCTACACTTCCACTTCCTGCAAATTGACATGGCATTCACTTCTTTCGTACTGCAGACAATCTATCACAAATAACCTTTCCTCTCCCCACTAAAGGGGTTCAGTGGCTTAGTGAGGGGTATAATAATTTGGGTGACTTACTGTCGATTCTGAATTTCCTTCTGGTCTTAGATTCTATTATTTTCAGCTCAGAAGTAATTTTAGTGATCACCAATCCAATCTTTTCACTTTCCAGATGATGATAATGACCACAAAGATAGTTTTAACATTTGTAAAGCACTTTATCTATGATAATATCTTAATTCAATTGATCCTCACAAAAACTCAGGGAAGTAGGTGCTACTATCCCCATTTTACTCATGAGGAAACAAACACTAAAAATTTAAGTGACTTGACCAGGGTCACAGAGGTTGTCTGAGGCAGAATTTGAACTCAGATCCAGAAGGTGTAAAGAAACTTGCTCAGGCATGAGTGGCATAACTTGAATTGGAACTCTTAGGTCTCCTGATTCCAAGTCAAGTGCTCTTTCCTCCCACCATACAAAACTCTGGAGAGCCCAAATTCCTTCTAACCTCTTGCCACATTTCCAGCCTGAGGGAGCCTCAAAAAGCTAGTTCTAGCTAGAACTAGCCTTGACTCTACTTTCAATAATGTTATCTCAATCACAAAGAAATAGCAGGAGATAAAATCCCCCCAAACCCTTATTTCTCCAGGCAGTTCTACAAGCTGAGTTTTGAAGGCTGCTCGCTTTTTTTTTTCTCTTTCTTTGCCCGTCAGTTCTCTCTTTTGGTGGGGTGGAGGGGAAAAATACTTAGAGATCTTGTAGCACAAGGTCCTCGTGTTAGGATCAAAGAATGCTATGGTCAGAAGGTATGTTGAAAGTGAAACCTATCTAGTATATGGAATGCTATGACTGAAAAGGACCTTAAAACATGGATAGTCAAGGAATCTTAGCCAGATAAGGAAAGTGAAGATCAGAGAGGTTAAATGACCAGTTTAAAGACAACATGGCCAGTAATGGCAGAGCCTACCTACACTGATGCCTCCTGATAGTCGTCCATCATCAGACTTCCAACAAGGCAGCCTTGCTTTCCCTTTCTTCCATTTGTCTTCCGCCAACTCTTTCCAACTCCTCACCCCCACCCCCACCCTCCCACCCCCCCCGCATATATGGCCTGAAGAGTTCTCTTCCCCCTCTATATCCTCCTCCCTCCCAGCTGGAACGTCGGGCAGGTCCCCTAACTTGTCTCTACAAGGGTAGGAGTGGAGAGTGACATTCCAGAACTGATTTTCTATCCGTCATCACCACTTCCGCCTTCCATCCCTTCAGGGGCACAGAAGCTGGGGAAAACCTTCGGATTCTGAGGAAGCAAATACCCCCTGGGTCCATCTGAATAGTGTATTTCTGGGGTCTGGGGAAATGAAATCGCTTTAGATGAAAGGCACGAGGATGGGCTGCGGTTGAAAGGAACTGAATAGAGCGCTCGGGGAGTCCAAGAAAAAGGAACAATTACGAATGAAACGGAACACACTTCCACACCCCAGGATGGAAGGGCTGGGGGCAGGACGCGCAGCTGATGTCCCTTAAACAGCTACCTCCTGCCAACTGGCCAAACCCAGACTTATTTCGTTTGCGGTAGCCTTCCCTCCCCAACAGAAACAGATTTTTGCGAATGGGCTAGCCACAACTGCCCGGCCCCCAGACGGCTGCCTAGACTCCCTCAGTCCGGTCCCTGCCGCGGGGCTCCGAGGACTCCTTGGAGACCTCGTCCAAACTTAGCGGAAATAAGGTGGGGGATTTTCTTTAGCCGGGCCGCAGTGAACCCGGCGGTCTCCTCTCTCAGCCCCGCCCTGCCCCTCCTTCCACACCCCCGGGAGGCAGACGGGTGAGGGGGAGAAGGTGGTAAACGATCCCCCAACCCTGGCCACTCACCCGGCTCCCAGATCCAGGCCTCGGAGAAAGGGCCGGACCAGCCAGCGACGCGCCCATGCCGAGGCCGGCACCCCGGCCCCCGCCACACGCTCCGCTCTCGGCAGCCGTGCAGCTCCGGAGTCGGGCCAGCTGCCGGGGCTCGGGCCCTACCTGGGCTATGCGCGCTTCTGACGGGCTGCCCCAGAGGCCGGGCCGGCCTCCTCAGCCGCGGGAGCGCGCATGGGGGCGGGGCAGGGCCAGGAGTCCCAAACAAACCCAGCTCCTAAAGAAGACCGCCCAAACGCAAGCCCACGCTTAGATTTACTCCCAAAGGAGTAATTCAAGGATTTGAATTTGCCTCCTGGCAAATCCAGGTCCACCAGCTTAAACCCTAGGTCAGCCATCCCCCTTCCCCACGAAAATCTCCGGCTTCTCACAATCGCTAGAAAGCTAGGCCTTCAGAATGAAATTCAAGTTCAGATAGGAGTCACAGAAACTTGGAACAAAGAACACTAGGAAGGAAATTTTAAACAACAGCAACAACGTACATTTCTATAGTACTGTTATGTTTACAACGGGCTGTCCACACAACAGCCCCGATAAGGGGGTGCAAAGAATTATTTTTTTTTTCGGGGCGGGAAAATAGACATGGAGAGACAGTGTTTTGACCCACATAATTCTCAAGATAGCTCCTAGGAAAAACTTGAAGCTAGTTCCTTGGGTCCACACATCTTTCAACCACAGTCCTATTTTCATTATATCACCTTAACACACACAATGTTGGGACAGAGAACTTAGTGACTATCCCTTTAGTGACCCCCCCCTCCCAGTTCTTTACCTAGGGTCTCTGAACTTTAAAAAAAATACTGTTATAACTTTATTTCAATATCATAAATTCTTTTGCAATGCTAAATATTCATTTTAAACATTTTAAGAAGGAGTCCATAGGCTTCACCAGACTACCAAAGGGAACCATTACACACACACACACATAAAAAGGTCAATTTATAATTCTAGTAAAATCTCATTTAAGAGATGAAATTGAAGTTGGGGGTGAGGAGGAGAAAGAAGAGGAGGGTGGGACGACTTGCCCAATATCCCACTGGTAAGCCAATGGCAGGCCTGGATTTAGAACGTTGGCCAGGATTCTTTCCACTCCCACACACACCCTACCATAGTATTGTTGACACCAGTGCATTCCTGGTTTTTCTTGCCACCGCCAGGAAGACCCAGGGAAGAGTGGGATGTTTGGGGCAGCTGCAGCTGTGGGATGTGGATATACAGACATTCAACCTCTTGGATGCTTGTAACTGAATTCATACCATGGGTCACACACACCACCTCCCCAGATGCCCAAGCACCTGCCCTCCTCCTGACCTAAACTACCTGAACCACATGTACCTAGGGAGCCCACCATGAAGCAATATTATTCAAGTCCAAAGACTTTGAAAATGCGACGTTTACCAATCTTGTCATTGTTGCCCCCCCCAAAAGAAATCTATAATTAAAAGGTCACACTGGCACATCTGCACACATCTGGAGCAAACTAGCTCGTAGCTCTGAACCCTGCTGGTCCCTTTCCTTCTGAGTCAATGTTTTCCTTTGCAGTTTTCCTCTCTGTTTATCTAACATCTTAATAAAACTTCCAAATGGGAGAGAGGGTGAGAAACATTTGGTGCGGCCATGCAGACCCATTCCTGAAGGAGTCTTCCTCCCACCTCCCAATATCTCTGGCAGATGGAAACTTAACAATCTTTCCTGCCTCCCAAGGCATCTAGGGCAACAGCTAATAGCATACTGCTATTTCCACCCACCTCCTCTAATCCTTCCCTCCCCTCCAAAAATATGTCTAGTAGGGAATCCAGAGAAACTGTTATAACACTTCCTTTTTATTCTAGAGCTGGAAGGGATGTTAGAATTTAGAGTGTTAGAGCTGGAAGGGATATTAGAATACCGAATCTTAGAGCTGAGCACAATTTTTGAGACCATTTAGTTATTTTACAAGTGAGAAAACTGAAATTGAGGTGAAATAACTTGTCCATCATATAGCTATTGGTGGGAGGACAGGACTTAAAACTCAGATTTTCTGACTCCCCAGTACAAAGTCCTGTTCCCTACTTCCTCAGCCTCTCAACTGTCTCATATAAACTTGACAACTCACAGTTTGATCCATTTCCTAAAATATCTATTTTTGCCTATTGATGTTTTGTTAGAATTTTTTGGATATTTTTTCACTTTGCCTTTATTTTCAAAGACATCCCTTTTTCCTATTCCTCCCCCAGCAAGCCACCCCTTGTAACAAAGCATTAAAAACAGGTGAAGGGTTCAGAAAAACCAACCACTATTTCAACCAGATCTGATAGTATATGGAATACTTTGGTTATAATAATAACAGTGTTCAATTTTGTTTAGTTTCTGCTAGATGTCTTCCCATTTATATTGCTGTAGACACCATGAACACTGTTATTCTAGTTTTCTAGCTTTGTTCTATATCAGTTCATATAAATTTTTTCATGCTTCTTTGAATTCTTCATATTCATTCTTTCTTATGGTTCAGTAATAATCCAATAAAAACAGGTACCACAATTTATTAAGCCATTCCCCAATCAGCAAATACCCAGTCTGTTTCTAGTTCTTTGTAGCCACAAAATGTGCTACAATGTATATTTTTGTGAATATAGTGCCTTTCTTTATTTGACCCCCTTAGGGTATAAGCCTGGGAATTCACCAACTGATAAGGTATCCTTGTGTGAGCAACTGAGTTATCCTGAGTTGGCAACAATTTCTCACAGGCAAGTCTATTCTTAAAAGATTTAAAGGCACCCTCCTTATTAGTGACCCACTCCAGGCTACACTGTTTGGAAGAAATCCTAAGAGCTTTCAATTTATGGTAAGTCTAATACAGATGAACATTTACAACATTGAAAAGGGGGTAAGTGAAGAAAAAAAAAAGGACTCCCCCAGAGTGTAAAGATCTGGGCTGGATTCACAGATCTTCTCTTTACTGATTAACTGTGCAAATCACTTTCTCTAAGCTTCCGTATCTGTACAGTGAAGAAACTGGATTCATTTCTAAGGATCCTAGAAGCTATAAATACATGTTCTATAAGACTCATTGGGATAGCTAGGTGGCTTAATGAATAACTTACTGGCCCTGAAGACAGAAGGACCTGAGTTCAAATCAGACCTTAGATACTAACTATGACCCTGGGCAAGTCATTTAACCATGTGTGCCTCAGTTTCCTCATCTGCAAAATGACCTGGACAAAGAAATGGCAAACCATTCCAGCATCTTTGCCAATAAAATCCCAAAGGGGGTTACAAGGAGTCATACGTGTCTGAAATAACAACAGCAGCAGAGCATAAGACCCCTTAATCTAGCCCCCCTCTGCTAACCCTTCTGTGACTACGCAGTTTGGAGTAATGATTATCTTTCCCTTCTCTGAATTGTCATGTAGTTTATTGCCTTAACTATGCATCTGGCAACTAAACAGATACTGTATTGCATTATGACATCTTTCTCCCTTGTCATCTTGAAATTTTATATACTTTTTTATTGTTGCTTTAAACTTCGCAGTGTTTCTGTATTGTCTCTCCAGTGAAATCGCAATATTGTGGCACTGACAAGTTAGCCAGAAGATTTTTTTTTATTGTTCCTATATTATTTTCCCAATAAGTCTCTAAACTCCATGAGAGCAGGAACAACACTTTATTTATCTTTGCATCCTGCTGGGTCAGGCCCAGCAATATGGCCTTACTCATAGTGGCAAAATCAGCACAGTTCTCATTTCTATAATGCTTTCCAGTTTACATAGCTATTTCCCTACAGCAGCATCATGAGGTGAGGAGCATCGGGATTATTATTCCTATTTTACAGAGAAGAAAGCTGGGAGGTTTTAACTGATTTGCCAAGATTATACACCATTACAGTCAGGAGTCAAACTCAAATTCCAGAATCACAAAATGGAAAGAAACTTGAAACATCAATCACCCAGTACAAGAGGGAACCAGCTGGTGCCATCAATATAGTATTGGACATTGGACTTAGAGGGGTAGAAAGACCTGAGTTCAAATTCTGCCTGATAAGAATAGGCAAAGAGAAAACAAAATTAACTTTTTTTTTCAGATGGTTTACTTAGAGCTGGGCTTCTTAAACTTCTTCCACTTGTAACTCCTTTTTGCCCAAGAAATTTTTACACAACCCAAAGCATATAGGTATATAAAATAAGCATACAAATCAAACATTTACTGATTATAAATCATAAATAAATTTATTTTAAAACAATTCTTTGGCATACATATAATTTTACCATTTATTAAAAATGAAGGTGAATTTGCATAATAATGAGATGGATGTGTTTGTTCATTTTTACATAAAGAATTAAATCTAGGTGGAATATTTGATACCACAAGACATAGAGCATCTTCAATGATTTTCAGAGTTGATCAATATTTTGATTTTATAGTCATCAATTCTGAGGACACCGCTTCACATAAACACATAGTACAAAATAGCAGAAGACAGGTTTAGGGCTATTTTAGAAATCGGCAGAAATTCTGTCCTAATCCCCAGTCAAAATTCATCAAACAATTTTGTATGTACAGTAAAAACACTACAATTCATAACATACAACAGTTTCAAATCTGAGCCAAGGTGTTTCTGGGAGCGTTCGTTCGTTGGTGTTGCATGGCATGACATCCTAGGCAGTACAAAGAGGGCATATCAGATGTTCAGAATCAAGGCTACAGTGAAGTTATACCTTGGATCCATTATGAATTTGATTTTGAATTAATTATTGATCATTGCATGTTCAGAAACCTTTTACTGTTGCCAAATTTTTCAGGACCCCAACATTCAGTTATGTGACCATGTATGGAATCAAGACCCACAGTTTAAAAAGCACTGACTTAGAGAACCCCAAGAGTCAAGAAAAAATTAAATGAAACAATTAACAGCCCCAGCAAAGTTGCAGAATATAAGACAAACCCACATAAATCATCCACAATTCTATATATTATCTGCAAAACCCAGCAGGAAAAGATAAAATGAGAAATTCCATTTAAAATAACTACAAAATATATAAAATATTTAGGTATTTATTTGCTAAGATACACACAGGAACTACATGAATATAGCTACAAAACACCTTTACACAAATAAAGACAGATAAAAATAACTGAAGAAATGTAAAATGCTCAGTATAGGCCAAGCTGTTATGATTTAAAAAAAAAAACCAATTACACAGCCCCCATACAAATCAAATTACCAAAGAATTACTTTATAGAACTAGAAAAAAATAATTCATTTTGGAAGAGCAATAGATCGTGAATATCAATAATTCAGGGAGTGGGGTAGAGAGTGAAGTGGGAGAACAAGTCTCCAGCAGTGTTACTGTTGCTGTGTCCAATTCTTCACCACCCCACAGACCATACTGTTCATGGGGTTTTCTTAGCAAAGCTACTGGAATGGTTTGCAATTTCCTTCTACAGTGTACTAAGGCAAATAAAAGTTACTAACTTGCCCAGGGTCACATAGTTAGCAAGTGTCTGAGGTTGGATATGAACTCGGGTCCTCCTGACTCCAAATTCTGTGCTCTATCTATCTACCTCCTCCTACTCCTCCTAGCAATAAAGGATCTCAAATCATACTACAAAGCAATAATCATCAAAGTGATTTGATACCACTTTAGAAACACAATTGGTCAATGCAACAGATCTGGTATACAATATAAAGAAGCAAATGAATGCAACTGGGAATTAAGATATATACAGGCACTGGGGTAGGGAGACCCATCCTGCCCTACCAGAAAGTCAAGGGGTAATGGACATAGGAGAGAGCAGATTGGGGGAAGGGCTATACAGTGGGATGGCTGTTCTGAGATGGTGGGTAGGGGAAAGATGGGGAGAACATTTGTAACTCAAAATCTCTTGGAAATGAGTGATGTAAACAAAAAAATGAATTAATTAATTTGGGGGAAAAAAAGAAGCAAATGAGCACAGTAATCTTAAGGCTTGATAACTAACTCCCAGCTATTGGAGTAGGAACTATCCAACAAAAACTGCAGAGAAAACCAAGCAGCAGTTTGGCAGAAAATAGGTATATACCAATGAATCACACTACACATCAAAAGAAGCTTAGACATCCTAAGCAAATTAGAGGAGCATGGAAATTACCTGTCAGAACTACAGATGGGGAAAGTTCATGACCAAACAAGGGATAAAAAGGAACATGGAAGGTAAAATGCTTAACTTTGATTACATAAAATTAAAAAGATCTATATAAACAAAATCAATACAACTAAGATTAGAAGAAAAAAAATCTCTGCAGCAAGTTTCTCTGATAAAGTTCTCATTTCCGGGGTCGCTAGGTGGCTCAGTGAATAGAGCACCAGCCCTGGAGTCAGGAGGATCTGAGTTCAAATCTGGCCTCAGAGACTTAACACAAACACTAGCCGAGTGACCTTGGGCAAGTCACTTAACTGCCCTCCAAAAAGCAAAAAATAAAATAAAATAAAGATTGCCTCTGTCTTGAAAAAAAAAGATAAAGTTCTCATATATATAGGAAACGGAGTGAATTTTATAAGAGTAAGAGCCATTCCCCAATTGATAATTGTAATAGCAATCAAGTTTAGTAGATAATTAATCACTTAGTAACTTAGGGTTAAGTATGGAAGGTGTGAACCCTGCCCACTGTTGAGAAGGCGTGAACTCCCCTGTTGATTGAAAGAAGCTATTGAAAGAAGCCTCCTATCTCAGCCAGTGTTGTATATAAAGAAGAATTCTAGAGACAGAGAGACAGAATTGGAATGTTGCTCCTTGTGAAGGAAGATTCATGGAGACTAAAGCCAGCTGAATGAGTGAGAGAG
>CM053595.1:74416860-74513695 GCA_028646575.1 Pseudocheirus occidentalis | reverse complement strand
CAGCCCTTTGCCTGTTAGATAACTGGATGTGTTGGCAGCTATGTAGGGAGAAACCTGTGCCAGTTGCTACTGTAGCAGAATGTAAAGTGAGACAAGGACAGACATATTTCTGTACTTTCTTCTCCATTTCAGGACAGCCATCATCGTTTAGCAGAGGGTATTTACAGTCATTTGGTATCAAGAAAGCATTTTTAAAATCCTCCGGAGGACTTTCTAGGAGCCTTTCCCAAGCTGATGCTGAGCTTCATGGCAGCAGGAAAATGGCAGCTAAGAAATTTCCATCATGCCCTCAGCCAATTCTCATTTTAGAGTCATGTTTTCTAGGTATTTGAGGTGGTTATGGGTGTAGCTCACAAGAGTTTTTCTGCTTCTGTGCCATCACCTTGACTCCCTTCCTCTACAATTCTCATTTTAGAAAAAAGAAGACTATGACCCAGAAAGGAGATACAGTGGAGTCAGACTGGGAGGCAGGAAACCTGGGCTCTAGTTCTACTTCCACAGCTTATTAGATATGTTATTGTGATTAATCTGCTTAATATTCTAAGTTTCAGTTTGCTTGTTTGTAAAATAAAAAAACAAAACACCATATCTATCTCACAGGAGGAGTGTGAATGCACTTTGTAAAAATAAAGCAATATAAGAATTATTGTTAACTACTCTCGAAAGGAGCTCGAATAGATGATTGCTAAGGTCATGTAAGAATAATAATTTAAACCTCAAAATTTTAAGTGGCCTTTTAGCTTTAACATTTCATGACCTTAACTCCCATCTAGCTTAAACATTTTACATTTTAAGGTTTTTTCTATCTCTAACATTCTACGTATCAAGGTACCTTCTAGTTCTAACATTTTATGTTCTAAGTTTACTTCCAGTTCTAACATTCTGGGTTCTATTTCTCACATTCTTTGTTCTAATATTCTTTCCAGTTCTCACATTGTATAATCTGTAAAATCTTCCCATTCCTGTTAGTGCTAGAAGAAAGCAGGTGCTCCACTAACCAGTGGAGCTGTTTCCCAAGACTGGCCTCCTCTGGCATCCTGGATGGAACCACTTTCTAAACACCAAAGAAGAAAGTACGGACCACGAAGACAATATCAAAAACACATCTGACCCACTTGCCATCTCTGCAGCGATGCCCAGCTGTCTTTAAGACCCAGCATTGAGTTTGTTAGTGTTGGTGGACATCTCCAAAGCCCATGTGTGCCTCACCTGGTACATTCTAAGGCCACACTGGCTGAATGTTTACTAGCAGAATGTGCTGTCAAAAAGGCTTTCCTGGCTGCCAGATGGATGATAGGTATTTGGCAATGACAGATTTCACTCCAGTGGCAGTTAGCATTAGGCCCCTTGTGACTCTGGGTACCATGTTTACCCAGAGAGTAGGTACCGATATGGAATTAATTGGTGGGCTTGGCAGCACAGTGCCTGGAGAGAGACAGTGGGTGATGGTGTTGAGAAAAAAACAGCTGAGCACAGCAAATATATCCCAGTGACCCAATTCCATTCCATTCTGTCTTCTTAAAAATAATTGAATTTAAATGAATAGATTTCACATGTTCCCTCCGGCTTGGAGTAGGGAGAGGGCAGTTAGCAGGAGGATGGGGAGAGGGGGGAATTTCCTGGGTTTAGTATTGGCAGATATTTTAAAAAGTCATTTTGCTCAGAAAAGCTTCATTCTTCTTTTTTTTTAGTTCCTCCTGTGGCCAGTGGAATGGAAGACAGAAAAGTGGTAACGGGGGATCTACAGTGAGTTTTGTTGCTGATACCAGAGAAACCCAGGTTCCTGGACTGTTTGTTTTCTCATAGGAGTAAGGAAATAGAGTAAGAGAGGTGAATACAAAGGTGAGAGGGAGGAGAGAGGAAGAGGTTAATAACTAATAGCGATATCAATCCACTTGGCTTCTCCCTCTTTCAGAAGCTTGGATAGAACATAGTCTGACTCCACAGATTTAGAACTAAAGGTTTCTATGAGGTGGAGATAAAGACAGCGTGCTTTTTAGGCATGGGTGATGGTCAGTGCAAAGGCCCAGAGATGGAAGTTGGAACACCACGTGTGAGGAATAGTAAGAATGCTAGCTGGCCACACTGGAGAGTAATATCTAGTAAGTGGAGAATAATGCATCATCAGGCTTGAAAAGCTGTTTCAGGCCAGGTTGTGGAAGACTTTAAAAGCCACCTAGAAGAGTTTCTATTTGATCCTAGAAGCAATAGAGAGCCACTGAATTCTATTAAGTAGGGGAATAAATTGTTCAGACCTGTGGTTAAAGAAATTGACAGTGATATGGAGGAGGTAATGGGATGAAGAGATACTTTAGAAAGGGAGACAAGTTGGGGGCCATTGCAAAAGTCCTGGTAAAAGGTGATGAGAGCTTGAACTAAGATAGCAGCTGTGTGAATAGTAGGGAGATGGATATAAGACTTTTCTAGAAATGTAAATGGAAAAATTTGTCAAGGGATAACGAGAAGTCAAAAATAACACCAAGGTCACAGACCTGGGAGATTTGAAGGATGGGATGCCTTAGATATAGATCTAAGTATCATCTGCATGGACATAATAGGTAAACCTTTAGGAATTGATGAGGCCACCAAGAAAGACAGTATAGAGAGAAATGAGAAAAAGGCTCATGCCAGCGTCTTGAGTTCTACCAAGATTTAGGAGGCATGACACTGATGATATAATAATATAGGAGACTGAGAAAAAGCAGTTGGACAGGAGAAAATAATGCTACAAAAACTCAGAGAAGAGAGAGTATCTAAGAATATAGAGTGGTGGTCAATATTAGAAAATGCTGCAGAAAAGTCAAGAAGGAGAAGGATAATAAAAGGCCATTACTTTTGATGATCACTGGTATTGATGGAGGGAGAAATTTCAGTTATGAGGTTGGAAACCAAGTTGCAAAGGGTTGAAAATAGAAAGAAAGGAGAGGAAGTGAAAGCAAAGAGTAGAAGAGTTTACCTGAAAAAGAGAGGAAAGGTATAGAACAATAGCTTGAGGAGATGGTAATATCTAGTAAGTGGTTTTTAAGGACAGGAAAGACTTGGCTATGTTTGTGGGCTGAAGGAAGGAATCAGTAAATCAAAAGAAACTGAAGATTGGAAAGAAGGGAAAGATTGTCTTGCTGTAGTGAGGAAATGACTGAGGTTAGCCAACATAAATTAGTAGCAAGTGGACCCAATCAGCTTGACTGTGAGCCTTCCTCTAGTTCTGTTCAGTAGCAAATGAAGTGCAAGTGGAGGAGGCAAATGGTGGGAGTAACCTGGGGTTGGGATTTGGAGAGGCATTAGAACAAAGGAGTAAAGAATTCGAGAGCAGGGGAGAGAACCGAGTTGACCTGATTTACTACAGAATTGAGTAGGAATAGAGGAATATGAATAGTACATGAATGTAATGGAATATTTTTGTGCCATAAGAAATGGTGACTATAAAACATTCAGAAAAGCATGGGAAGAAGTATATGAGCTGATGAAGAATGATGTCAGCAGTCTGGAAGAATAATAGAAGAAATGACTATAACAATGTAAATGGACAGAACAACAACAAAATCTGAAAGTGAATAATAGAATTACAGTGACCAAGCTGGACCAATCTTTGCAGAGGTGGGGTATAAAATATTACATAAATTGTCATACTTGGTTGATATGTTGGTAAATTTTTCTATTCTGCTTTCTAAAAATCTTTTTTACTCTTTATTATAAGGGATAGCTTGTTGGATAGGGGATGGGGACATAAAGATGATATAAAAACAAAAGGAAACAATTTTTTAAAATTTACAAAAGTTAAGAAAAGAACCCTTGATTTGGCAGGAGACTTGGGTTCCAGGTCTGACTCTGTATAAGTTTAGGCAGCTCACTCCTTTCCTGTAAAATGAAGAAGTTAAATTCAATGATTTTAAAGTCCCTTCTAGTCCAGACATTCCATGATTCTGTGAGGATCAAAATGATATAACAATAATAATTCATATTTCCATGAGTATTTTAAGTGTTAAAAAGCACTTTCTTAACTACAGTGAATATTGTTATTCCTACTTTACAGATGCAGAAACTTAGACTCATAAAGGAGAAATTAACTGGCCAACATCCTACACTTAATAAGTGGGAAAGGAAGGAATTAATCCCAGATTTTCTGATATCCAGTCCAGCATTCCTTCCACTTTAACACTTTGCCTCCCTAGGATAGGAGTCAGGATCTTAGTATACATGTTCAAGAACTAACTCTATGTGACCTTGAGCTAAAGTTGACCTCTTTAGGCCTCAGTTCACTCATCTTTCAAATGGGGATGATATTTCATCCTATTTCACAGGAGCGTTGGAGCTATTATTAAATGAGATAATAGATGGAAAGCACTTGGTAATTGTAAAGCGATAAGTAACTGTGAGCTGGAGGAAAAAAACAACTGGAATTGCTTTGAGGCCTTCAGGAAAAGCAATAACTATAAAATGACAAGACTCACAACAGCTGAGATAATGACACATGTAATTTAATAAAAGTTCCCCCAGGAGAGGAAAAAAGAGACTATGTCAAGAGCCTAAGGCTCCCTCAATAGCACCACAGACTCAGGCTTTTAACTGATGCACAGAGTTGCGATAGAATGAGCCTTGACCTAAATGGCAGATCTAATTTCCCAATTTCCAGCTCTATTATTATTAGTTGTCTGATTCTGAGCAAGTAATTTTCCCTCATTGGACCTTATTTTCCTCATCTGTGAAATGGAGACAATAATGACACTGTCAGGTTCACAGAATAGTTGTAAAATTCCACTGAGACAATGTCCATAAAGGGTTTTATAACCATAAAATAGTGCAAAAATGCAAATTGTTGTTCTTGTTTAAGAACATCTATGGTCTGGTCCCTGAAGATTTATCTGGGCTAATTTTGCTCTTGGAAATGAGGGTGAAGGAGCCGAGTTGGACCTGGGCTCCTCCACACAAGCCACCAAAGGACAAAAAAAGTTACATCAGCATCTGAGAAAAGACCAACAATATAGTTAATCCCAAAGTGGGGGAGGAAAAAACAACCCCTGAGAACAATCTAAAAGAAAAAATCTCCCCAAATTGTAGACAGTCCTAAGGTCATTTTATTACTAATATCCCTTCTAAGCAAGTTACTTGCCTTTTCTAGTTTAGTTACCTAAATTTACACACACACACACACACACACACACACACACACACACACATCTGTAGGTATCTATAAAATGGGCATATTGAACTACTTCATCTCTCAGGCTTCTTGCCATCTCTGCCAATCCATGTTTTAGTAGACATTAAATAAATGTTAGCTGATTGTTTCCGATATTCTACATTCTAAATGTTCTTCTAGTTCTAACACCCTATAATACCTCTATCTGGTAACATTCTGTTGTTGTAAGGCTCTCTTCAAAGCTCTAACTTATGATATGCTCTGTGTTCTAGCCTTTAATGCTCTAAGGTCATTTCCAACTCTAACACTGTTTGTTATATCATTCTGTGTTTTGTGTTGTAGCATTCGGTGTTCTAAGGCTCCTTCAAGCTCCAACATGCTAGGATTCTAAGTAGGCTTCTATCTCTCTCCCCTGGGGTTTTCTAGTCAAGAGATGCTGCTGCATACAGAGTTGGCATCTCCAAACCAGCTTGCTGTTGAGGGCACAATATGGTTCCAGCAGAGGGCCTTTTGGTCTTGGGAAGAATGTCTGTAACTGTCTCCTTGATAGTGTTTAGAAAACCTGAACATAGGGCACGTGGGGAGAAGCTCCCCCGTTGCCTCTCTGCCTCAGCACTGGCACTTCAATCAAGCTGTCAATAGGGCATGCTTTGAATAATTCAAGCTCTGAGCTACAGTGGGTAGAGGGAGAGAATATAAAAAGAGCTGGTAGCTGTCTACTGTGACAGGAACTACTTCCCTGCTGAACTTCATCATCCCTAGAGGAGCCACTGGAACCTGCCCAGGTAAACCAGGCTGGAGGCAGGGGGTGGGATGGAGAAGCAGGTTGGAGAAAGGAACTCTGAGAGAGTGGCTGTGTGCCAACAGTTTATGAGATTGGAGAATACAGGGAAAAGAGCATGGGAGTGGATGTCAACAGGCTTTGTTCCACTTCCAGTTCTGCCACTTACCAGGTGAATCTGGGCAGGTCATTTGTTTCTTCTAGGCCTCAGTTTCTCCATCTTTAAAATGGAATTAGTGACTTCTCTTTTTATTTGCCTTAGTTTCTCCATCGTTAAAATGGAATTAATGATGCCTTTTTTCATTTACCTTATGGGGTCACTACAGAGATTAGATTCGACTGTCAAGAGTTCATTATGACTTTCTAATGTCAAATACTAGAAAATAAAAGGAAGAAAGATCTGCATGCATAGTTCACAAAGTCTCAAGAGTTGAATGGGACCTCAAAAGCTACCTAGACCAACTCTTGTTCAAACAAAAATCCCCTCTACAACACACCAACAGTGTTCTAGTGAATGAGGGAGCCTATTCCAAGGGAAAGAGCCTATTCCCCTTTTAAATGGCTAGAAGATGATTTCTGTAGCTATGTGGAGGAAAGGGAAGAATTGAAAACAAGGAGATCAATGAAGAAGCTATAGCAAGAGTCCAGGCAAGAGATGATAAGCACTTGAAATAGGGTGGTGGCTGTGAATAGAGAGGAGATTAGTGAAAGAGATGTTACTGAAATAGGATCAACAAAACTTGCTACTCACAGGGTAAGGAAGAGGGAAGAGTCAAGAATGGTGGTGAGATGGTTAACCTGGGTAACTGGATGTATGGTGGTGCCTTTGGAAGAAGTCATGTTAGTTTGGAGAAAGGGCAGATTAGAGGGGTAAAGATAATGAATTTAATTTTGGACATGTCAATTTTGAGATGCCTAAGGGGATATCGAGGTAGAGATGTCTCACAGGTAGTTGGTGATATGTGACCAGAGCTCAGGAGACATGAGGCTATGTTACAGATTTGGGAGTCATTTGTGGAGACTGAAGTCAGGGAAATTCATGACCAAAAGAAAGACTGGAATGAGAGAAGAGAAAAGTGCTCAGCAGAGCCCTGGAATATTCCTGTGCTTAGGAAGCAGGGCACAGATGATGATTCCAGAGAGAAGACTGGGAAGGACCAATCAGATAAGGAAAACCACGTGAGAGGAATGTTGTGAAAACCAAGGGAGGAGAGAGTATCCTGGAGAAGAAGATGATCAGTCAATCACAAATATTTTTAAGTGTTCAGTGTGCACTGGACCCTGTACTAGGTATTGAAGATACAAACATAGACAGTGAAACAATTCTCACTTTGTAAGGAGTTTAGTGTCAAAAACAGCAGAGGAGCAAGAAGATGGGAAGAAGCATTTCTGTAGCACTTACTATGTTCTAGGTACTGGGCTAAGTGTTCCCTCCCCACACACAAATATTATCTCATTTGATCCTCAAAACAACTCTGGGAGGTAAGTGTTGTTATTATCCCTATTTCACAGTTGAAATAATTGAGGTAAATAAAGGTTCAGTGACTTGCCCAGGGTCACAAAGCTAGGAAGTATCTGAGACTGGATTTGAACTCAGGTCTTCCTGACTTGAAGCCTAGAACTCTATCCAATGAGCCAACAGCTGTCCCAATAAGGATGGAGAGAAGAAAAAAAGACTATTAATTAGATTTAGCAACTAAGAGATCACTGGGTCGTTTTACTACTAGGTATACATCTATGTTGGTTATAGACAGAGGGACAGATCTCATATATGCCACAGTATCTATAGCAGTTATTACTGTAGCAGCAAAGAACTGAAAAGAAAGTGGACGATCATCTATTGGGGAATGACCAAATAGACTGTAGTATATGGAGTTACAACAGGGATGGGGGCTCCATTTCCATACACTGGTGTATGGAACTCTCAGATGAGGAAACTCCCTTTACTGAAGCAAGTCAGTGCCTTGTCTACAACTTATAGTCTTAGAGATTTGCCTAGATCCCTTAGGAGTAAAGTGACTTATCTAGGGTCACACGGCCAGTATGTGTCTGAAATGGGATTAGACTTCAGGTCTTCCTAACTTTGAGAGCTGGCTTCCTGTCTTCTATGCCACACTGCTTCTCAGATAAATGCAATAAAATATTATTGCACT
Organism: Pseudocheirus occidentalis; assembly: GCA_028646575.1. Taxonomy (NCBI): domain Eukaryota; kingdom Metazoa; phylum Chordata; class Mammalia; order Diprotodontia; family Pseudocheiridae; genus Pseudocheirus; species Pseudocheirus occidentalis. Next base: position 74,505,621 of record CM053595.1, on the reverse strand, counting down.
GTAAGAAACAAGTGTGAAGAATTCAGAGAAACTTAGGATGATCTGTGTGAACTGATGCAGAACAAGGTAGGGAGAATGAACAAATTATGCAAGCAAAACAACCCTGAAATATTTTAGAACTTTGATCAATGTAGTGTCCAACTGTGATTTCAAAGAACTGATAATGTCTCCTGTTCTTTAGCAGAGAGGTGGCAGACCAAGCATGCAGAATGAGGCATACATTTTCATGTATGACCAATGTTTTGATTTATTTTGCTTAATTGTACTTATTTGTTGCAAATGGGGGTTATGTAGGAGTAGGAGGAGTGATTTAGATGTGATGATGATATTAAAAATATAAATAAAATGTTTTTTTAAAGAGGAATATGAGAATTCTTTGAGAAATTGGTTTCATTTGAGGAGTACTACTGGGAGACAGTACAAAGGGTTGTGAGTTGTGAAATGAAATGGAGGTAGGACATGTGCCTCACATAAGGAAGAAGAAATTCAGGCCAATGGCATGAAGAGATAGCAGGGTCAAATGAAGCCTTTGGGGAGTGCTTGTTTTTAAGGAGAGGGGTGATCTGGGCAGTTCTGTAGACAACAGACAAGGAATCAGCAGAGCCCTTTCCCACAAAATAGCCCTTTAAATAACTAAAGTTGGTAATCATGTTCTCCTTAAGTCTTCTCTTCTCCGTGTTAAAATTCTCCATTTCTGTAGACCAATCCTCACATAGCATGAACTCTGTCCCCTTTGCCGTTCTTACTGTCCTTCTCTATCCCCTACACAGTTTATCATTTCCTTTCTAAAATGTGACAAACACAGCTGAGCCTGACATTCAAGATTGGTCTGACGAGTACAAAGAACTCCTCAGTCTTGGACACAAGGCATCATTTAATGCAGCATTAGGTCACATTAGCTTCCACAGACACCATGTCATCCTGTCAACTGATATTGAGTCTGTGGTTCACTAAGACCCCCAGGTCTTTTTCAGAGGGACTTCTGTCCAGAGAGTCCTTACCCATGTCATGCTTGTGAAGCCGATTTGTGTTTTGGTTTTTTGTTTTTTTTTTAAGAACCAAGTGCATGATCTTACATTTATCCATATTAAATTTCATCTTATTATTTTGGACCAGTGCTCTCGCCTGTCAAGCTCTTTTAAAATCCTTTCATCCAGTTAGTTCATGTCATCTGCAAAAAGTGATACACATGCCATTTATATCTTTATCCAATTCACTGATAAAAATGGTAAATGCCACAGAGCCAGGCACAGATCCCTCCCTGGGGTTCTCAGTTGAAGACTTCCTTCCAAGCTGACACTGGGCCATTAACAACTATTCTTTGGATTCAGTTATTTAACTGGTTAAGTCCTAACCACGTCATTTGTCTGCTCATGAAGCTGCAGTAACTCCCTATTACCAACAGGATAAAATACAATCTAGTAACATCTAGTCCTAAAACCTATGATCCAGTGACCTCATCATAAATGACTTTATCATACAGCATTCTGTCCCAGCAGGGGTTGGAGTGGGTGGTCTCTAACCTCCTCTCCAGCTTTAAGATTCCAAGATTCTATGACTTGATTACTACTGACAGTAATTTAAAATGTTAATGGATCTTACAGTTTATAAAGTATTTTCTTCACAAGTACCCTGTGAGGTAGGTAGTACAAAGTTATTCTTCAGAGCCATTTTACAAATAGGGAAATTGAGGCTACATTGAGGATTGGCATGGTCTTTGTTCTGCTGAGTGGGATTCATTAGAGAGAATAAGTGGATGGCTAGGCAAAAAAACAAAAAATTAATCTTTTCCTTCTAAAGATACCTGATAATGGCTGCCTCTACTATCATAGGCAATGAAGTCAGCACACCCAGAAATAAATTAAGAAGGAAGGTCTATGGACACTGAGATGTGAAGGCAACACAGGCAGTCTCTGTCTCTCCCCCTCCCCTTCCCCCCAGTCTCTCTCTATTTGTCTCCCTGTCTCTCTGTACCTCTATCTCTCTATCTCTGTCTGCCTCTCTGTCTCTGTCTGTTTGTCTGTCTCTCTCTCCTCTCTCCCTCCCTTTCAGTCTCTCTGTCCTCCATATACATAATGTATACCCTTCCTCCACAACACATACAGATTTTGTCTGTTTGGAAAATGAATCCACATTCTTCACTTCTGGAAACTACAGGCTAATTTCAAGAACTGGAGTGATCTGACAGGCTTCGGAGAGACACCAACCACCATCTGGCTCCAAGAGCTCACTTCTCCAAGAGGTCTAGGAGAAGGTTGAGAATGCAGAGAAGCTACTCTGTTTGGGGCCCTGTGGGGACTACGGAAAGGAGACTGGCTATAGTGTCAGAGCACCTGAGTACAAAGTCATACTTTGCTACTTATGACCCAAGTGACTTTGGTCCAAACACTTCCTTTCTCTGGGCCTCAGTTTCCTCAACTTAAAATGAAGGAGTTGGACTCAGATCAAGGATTCTTAAACTTTTTTGTGTCCTGGATTTTTGGGAAGTCCGATGAAACCTATCAGTCAAAGTAAATGTTTAAAATGCCTAAAATAAAATGTTAAGGATGACCAAGAAAATCAATTATTTTGAATTATTTATCATCACAAACAAACAAAAATAAATATATTCCAAGTTAACTGCCAAATTAGATGATCTCTAAGGTACCTTCTAGATCCCAATTAATGAGCCTATGATCTTAAACAACCACCTAATATGCATACTGGTCTTCTGACTCTCCAAAACACTATCCTACCCATCATTCACAAGGTACTCCATAATTTATAGTCTTCTTTCTAGTTCCTCTTTTCTATTCCTCTTTATCTAGCAGAATCCTTTCCAGTTCTGGCTTCTGTTGGTGCAATCTCTCTTCACACCCTTCCCTCTACTATCAATTCTCTTTAAATTTTTCCTGATTGGAACTCAAGGGCAGAATTAATAATAATAGGTAGTAGTTTCAAAGAGACAGATTGAAGCTCCTTATATAGACCAAATTATTGACAATTAAAGCTATCTAAAAGAAGAATGTGCTGTCTTTTGGAGCTGGGGAGCAGGGAGGGAGCAGTGAGTTCCCCATCCCTGGAGATATTTGGGCAGATTCTGGAGGACTGCCTGTAAGAAGTGTCACAGAATGGATTCGTAGTCAAATGTAGGTTTGGACTAGGGTGATCTCTGAAGTTCCTTCTGAATTTGAGATCCCACAATCTTCTTCCCTCAAGGTTCAATCTAAGTCCCATCTCCTCCATGAAATCATCTTAGATTTTTCCAGTCTATAGCAACTTTTCCCTTCTCTTAATTCTCATAACACCAACTAAGAGAAATGCAATTTTGTGTTCCACATTGTTTCAACTGTTTTATGTGTGAGTGCCTTGTCTCTCTCAGACTGTGAGCTCTTGCTCAGCAGAGATTCCACCTACTTTTCTTATATCTCCCATAATATACAAGCAAAGGACTGACAGCATAGTTCTCAATCAAATAGAATCAAATAATTATTGTTGGTGTTTAATCACTTTCAGTCACTTCTGACTCTTTGTGACCCCTTTTTTGGGGATTTCTTGACAAAGATACTGGAGTAGTTTGCCATTTCCTTCTCTAGCTCATTTTGCAGATGAGGAAACTGAGGCAAAGAGGGTTAAGTGACTTTCTCAGGGACATAAACCTAATAAGTGTCTGAGGCCAGATTTAAACTCAGGAAGAGGAATCTTTCTGATTCCAAGCCCAGTGTTCTATATGCTATGCCACCTACCTGCTAAACCGTTATTAATAACAACAATAATAATACTTCTCATTAATATGGTGCTTTAACATTTGCAAAAGTCATTCCTCATAGCTACCCTATGAAATAGAAGTTCTTAATTATTATTATCCCAGTTCATAGACAAAGAAAGCAGGCAGTGAGAAGGAAATTAATTTGCCTCGGGTCATATAAATAAGTGGAAAAGCCTAGATTTGAATCTGAGTCTCCAGTCTCCAAGTCCAGAGCTCTTCATATAGTACCACATTGCCTCCACAGAATCCCAGCACAAAGGTATACCTGAGTTTGTCTAGTCCAGTCCCCAGCCTGATGCATAAACTCTGTCTTCAACATGCCCAGCTTATGTTCATCTAGTGACTGAAGACCTCCTGTTGTTACTCCATAAACATTTAATTGATTTGAAATATTAGATATTTGGGAGGATACTTCCTTTCTGATTGCTCAGAAGAGGCAGCACTGAGGGAAAAGGAGTCAAATATGAGTAGGTGGAGGGAAGAGAATGTATAATTGTCAACTATAGAGTAATGATGGAAAATGATGCTCTTGGGGGAAAGAGTGTAGAGTAAGCAAAAACGACCACTTATCTGCTATATTGTAGAAGGGATTCCTGAATTGAGCAGGAAGGTGGGCTAGAAAGGGATTTATGAAGTCCCTTCCTGTTTTGGATAAGAGCTAGGCTGAATGACCTTTAAGGTCCCTTCTAACCCTAATGATCTGTGTTCCAAGTTCCTGTAAAACTGAGTAGTTCTGTGATGTGCTCAATGCTTAGTGTTTACATTTTATTGCTTCTGTGCTTCTAATATCTAAATCTTCAATCTAGCTAATGATGACATCCCATCCAGAAGGTCATGCCCCAACCCCTACTTGATTGGCCAAGATCTATTAATGACAGTTGACTTGAACAACTAGCCAAAAATATGAATATTCTACAAGCTCGGTCTAAACTGTGTCAACAAATGGGGACTTTTTTGTGAGAGCAAACAACTAGAAACAGAGTAGATCAATGTCCATTGATTGGGAATAGCTAAAGAAATTATGGTATGTGAATGTAACAGGATATCACTGTACTATAAGAAATGATAAATATAGAATGGAAAGACTCATATGAACTGATATAAAGTAAAGCAGACCAAGAAAATGACATAGACAATGACTAGAACAACATAAATGGAAAGAATAACCATTATAAAACAAGTGAAAATGGATGGTGAGAAATTATGAAGAACAATTTTGGCCCCAGAGATGAACTATTAGAAGATATTTCCCAGCCGGGCTCCTTTGCAGGAGGGGAGAGGGAGGGGGGCATGGAGGAGGGGCAGGGCAACTTCACATAAAATGTCAAAGTTTTTCAATGCATTGATCAATTCTTCTGAATTTATTTCTGACTTCTTTTTCTCTTTTAAATTATTTATTATAATGAATGGTGCATAGACAGGAAGGAGAGCAATACAGGGGAAAATTTAGGTGACATAAAAACAAACATTATCCATAAGAATCTATTTTAAAAGAAAGGCATTCATTGAGAATTCAACTCCATGAGGGAAGAGTTAAAACTTTTTAGTCACTGGTTATGAGCTTGTTAGATGGATGTGGCCTTGCTCCACATAGTATGTGAGCAGTATCCTTTCAGCACTGTGGGAGTGGGAATGGCACCTGAGCATCCTGAGCTATGCATCAATTCTAAGCCACAGGAGCAGCACTGATGCATAAATGATCTACTTTCCCGAGTCCCTAATGAATGAATTTGGTATTTTAAGGTGAATCTACTTATTACTTTTGATATCTGGAAAACTAAATAAGATGATAAAATTCTATGAATGGGATTCTTTATTTCAGATGAGGATTGCACTGGATGGTTTTCTTCAGGTTGCAACATTCTCTGATTTCCTGAGTATTAAGGTCTCTATTCTAACAAAACCCTGAGATAACTGGAGGAGGAAAAGAACAAGAATTGTCCTGTAGGACCAGACCCTCCCCCAAAAGGAGGTGGCTGGAGGCCTTTCTGAAGCTCCAAGCATCTAATTTTCTATGACTCTCTGGCAGAGGGGTCTCCAAGCACATCTGTTCATGAATCATGAGACTTAGAGCTGAAAGGGCCCTTAGAGCTTACACAGTATACTTAATAAATAGATAAGGAAATTGAGCTCCAGAGAAAGGAAATGTTTTCAGGGGCACCTCTAACCCAAGAAGTTTTTTGTTGGCTGGAGAGCTAAGGTGGGTGAGTGGGTACAGGGTCTTGACTAATGCTCTTTCATCCCTCAAATCCAACAAAAGCTACGCTGCCTTCCATTCTATAATAGCCAGGAAGTAGATACCCTGGTAGACAGAGCCCTGAATGTGTGGTCAGAAGATATGGGTTATAATTCTTTGCTACTTTCAACCTATTACACCCTAAGCAACTTACAATCTTTCTGGGATGCAATGTGTCCTCGATTATAGAGCTCTAGTTCTGGAATCAGGCAAAACTGGGTTAAAATATTGCCTTACATCATAACTAACTGTGTGACTGGGGCAAATCGTTCCATCCCTCTCAGTTTTCAAATATGCAAAATGGACTATTTCATGGGCTTCTAGTAAGGATCAAATGGGATTATGGACATAAAGCACTTATAAAACCTTAGGTGCTAAATTAATGTGAATTTAATGTGGCGTTGTTCTTCTATCTCTGAATCCAAGAAACCATCTAAGCCAGCAGTTCTCAACCTGTGGGTTATGTTTAATTTCTAACAATGAAAATACATCCTGCATATCAGATATTTACATTACAATTCATAAATAACAGTAGCAAAATTACAGTTATGAAGTAGCAACGAAAATAATTTTATGGTTGAGGGTCACCACAACATGAGGAATTGTATTAAAGGGTCACGGCATTAGGAAGGTTGAGAACCACTGATCTAAGCTAAGAACACCCCCTTATTTTACAGATGAAAAACATGAAGTGTGGAAAATGGAGACAACTTGTCCTAAGTCCTACAGATTTTAAAAGGCTGATTGGGATCTGATGCTACCAGATGAAAGTTCTCTCTCTCTCTCTCTCTCTCTCTCTCTCTCTCTCTCTCTCTCTCTCTCTCTCTCTCTCTCTCTTTTTTCTCTGTCTCTCTCTCCTCTCTGTCACTCTCTCTCTGTCTCTCTTTCTCTGTCTCTCTCTCTTCTCTCCAATCTTTCAGCACTTTGGTTCTCCTTTTCCCCTTGACATTTTTATTGTTCATCTTACTTAAATAAAGATTGAGTTGAAAACTCAGTTTGAAAACTGAAGTTGGAAACTTTAAAAGACTCTCTCTATCCCCCCTCCCCACTTCCTTATTTAGAATATAAGCTCCTTGAGGGCAGGAACTCCATCTTTATTTTTGTCTTTGTATTCCCTAGTATGGGCAGCTAGGTGGCACAATGGATAGAGAGCCAGGCTTGAAGTCAGGCAGACTCATCTTCCTGAGTTCAAATCCAGTCTCAGATACTTCCCTAGCTGTGTGATCCTGGGTAAACACTGTTTGCCTCAGTTTCTCCTCTGTAAAATGAGCACGAGAAGGAAATGACAAACTACTCCAGTATCTTTTCCAAGAAAATCCCAAATGAGGTCATGAAGTGTTTGACAACTGAAATGAGTGAATAGCAACCTCCCTAGTACATAAAGCACAGGTCCTTCCTTATACACAGTCTGCTTTAGAATAGCCTCTCCTCTCTAAGAACCCAAATCTAGAATGAAATGGGGCCTTACTGCCCCTCTTCTTCTAAGCATACAGGAAAGGTTCCTCCAGGGCACAGATGTCTGTTGTTTTTGATGAGAAGGAAAAAAAATTCTTTTGTTAACAGCTTTCTTTACTCCCTTGTGTCTGTTTTAACGAGGGTCCCTAGGGTACATGTTACCCAAACCACAGAGCTGTCTCACCTTCATTGATCCCTTTATTGGCCTCTGGGAGGTGGTGGCAGGTCAGTGAAGGGCCAGGATCTCCTGTGAAACCAAACCACCTGCTTCCTAGAAATGACAGTCCAATGGCTCCATGTCATCCTGGAAGCTAAGGAGGATGGCCAAGCACAGGGTCCCAGCACAATGTTCTCTCATCCTCCTTTGAGGCTATACTATGTCCTGCTCTGTAACAGCTAAAAGACAGGCTAGGCTGGCTCCCAACATTATAAAGAGAACTAGATCTGGAGTCAGAAAACACTCGTTCAGTGGCTCCTTTTGCTATCAACTACCCATGTGACTTTCAGCAAGTAACCACAGTATCATGGGCCTCAGCTTCCCCAGGACTGTAAAGAGAAGTGACCGAACTAGATGACCTCCAAGGTCTCTTCCAGTTCCAGGACCATCATCCTATAACTAGTCCATTTTACCTCAAAATCCTATGCCCCTGTGACCACAGAGTTCAACTACACCAACAACTGTCCTGAGGTACAAAGTGAGGTCCAGACAGAAGTGACTTGTTAGAGCTTATATATGGCTAGTGAGTGCCAGAGTAAGAAATAGAACCTCAGTCTCCTGATGGGCAGGTCAGTACTCTTCCCATTATACCACATGGCTCACAACAGGACACACCATTCCTCAGATGGGGCAGGGATCAGGAGAATTAAAAGAGAAAGCTCACTCCTGTTTCTTGCAAAGCCCTATTATGAATCAAAGGCTCATAAGATTTAAAACTGGAAAGGATCATTAGGATAATGAAGTGGTCCAATCCAGACCAACAGGATGACTCATAGAACAAAGACTGAAATGGAAGGGGCCTTGGAATACAGAGTGTCACAGCTGGAAAGAAGCTTAAAACAGAGAATTATTGGAGATGGAAAGAATATCATCCTCATGACAATACATATATTTCTGTAGTCTTTTCAGGGTTTTAAAAATGCTATCCTCACAAGAATACTCTGAAGTAGCAAGAACAAGCATTTATTAAGTGCCTAACATGGGCCAGGCACTCTGCTAAGAGCTTTACAAATATCACCTCATTCGATCCCCATGACAGCTGTGGGAGGTAGGTGATATTATAGTCCCCATTTAACAGTTGAGGAAACAAGAATTTGGAGGCTAAGTGACTTGCCCAGAGTCACACAGCTAGTAAGAGTCTAAAGCTCAGGTCTTTCTGACCCCAGGCCCGGTGCTCACTTCACTGCTGCCACAAGCATGAGTGATCTCCACTTTACAAATGAATATGTTAAGACTCAAAGCTCACACAGCTATATGACAGAGCTAGGACCCAACCTCTAGGACCCCAAATTCTTTCCTACAATGGCTATTGTTCTTTTCTCCAACCCTGATGAAACAGAGGGGATCTTAAGAACACAGGATGCTAGAGCCAGGCCTTAGAGAGTGTGCAATCTAACCCTGTCATTTGACAGATGAGAAAATTGAGCCCCAGGGAGTTTGTTCAGTCATACAGCTAGCAAGTAGGAGAGCTGGGTCTTGAACCTAGTCCACACTTGACTCCAGATCCAGTGACCTTTCCACCACACAAGCCTCCACCCCCGCACCAACATCTCTCTCTATGCTTGTGGAACCAAACTGTGATGTATCCACTCATCTCTGTGTATTGTATCCTGTGAAAAGTCATCAGAAGCCCGACAGGCCTGTAGCTGCAGACACCCAGGGCCCTCCAACAGAGGTACTTTCATTCTATTGCAAAGGGAAGGTTTGGCAGAGGAACTTAAAAGGCCTTACAGAATCCTTAATGGCTGCATTCCAGAGGCAGCTTCATCTAACCAGGGCTCCGGGTACCTCTTTGAAGAAGTTAACTAACTTTTCCCCTTTTTGTTATTCAATGAAATCCCACTCACTTGCTTTTCAAGGTCAGAGTCACATTGAATGAAGTACATCCTTTCTTTGTTCCTGTGACTTTGACTTTCCCCAAATACAGGGGGGGAAAAAACATTTGCTGGGGACCCAGATACATGCATGCCAGACACACTCAGAAGACGGGAAACATGGTAATCCAAAATTCAAATGAGGATAATAATATCCCCATCACCAACAACAATAAATAACATGTGCATGGCTCGTTAAAACTGGCAAACCATTTTACATACATTCCATCTCTGAGAAGCTGCATGTCCTGTAGGTAGGAGGCATCTTATATTCAACTTGTCCAAAAGAGGATTAATTATCATTCCTCCCCCAAACCCACTCCTCTTCCCACTTTCCCTATTTCTGTCAAGGGTACCTTCACCCTCTCATATCTCTAATCAGCTGCCATCCAAACCCTTCTCTTCACTCACATGGCCATCGTCCGAGTTCAGGCCCTCATCACAGGTGATCACAGTAACTTCCTAACTGGTCTCCCTACCTCTGTCTTTCTCCTTTTCAAATATATCTTCCACTCAGTTACAAGAGTTATTCATAAAACACAGGTCTAGCAATGTCACTACCCTGCTCAAGAAACCTCAATATCTCCCTGTTGCCTCCAGGATCAAATAGGATCATAGATTTAGAGTCAGAAAGGACTTCCCCTTGTGAGGTCACCTAGTGCAACTCCCCACCCCACTCACCCCATTTTATAGGTGAAGACGCTGAAGTCCAGTGAGGTTAAGTAATTTGCCTAAGGTCAAAGAGGTACAAAATTAATAGGCAAAGGCATGATTTAAACCCAGGTTCTTGGACGGCAGATCCATTGCTCTTTCTTTACTGTTTGGCATTTAAAGTCCTTCATAACTCATCTCCAGCCTACCTTCCCAGGTTTACTCCACATCACTTCTCTCTTTTATGCACTGTACGGCTCAGAACAGGGCTTTTTGCTCTTCCTCCCACATAACACACCCTCTCTTATCTTCCTTCCTTTGCAAAAACTGTCTGCCCCTCGTGCCTGTAATGTCCTCCCTCCTCAGCTCTACTTCTCACAATTCCCAGTTTTCTTCAACATTTAGTTCACTTGCTACTTCCAAAGAAGCCTCTCCTGATCTCTCTAGCTGTGAATGCTCCTCGTATAAATGAGCCTGTATTGGGGAAGGCATATTTTTATACACTTATTTCATATACAGACACACAGAGCTTAAAATTGTACTAACACTTTGGTGACACTGTGTGAGTGTAGGTGTGAGCTTGTACATATATATGTTGTCACCTGACAGATCCTGTGATCACGACGCTCACATTCCATGTGATTTCTGTCTTTGTACTCCTAATGTCTATTACAGTGTCTGGAATATAGTCGGCGCTTAATAATTCTCATTGTTTGAGCTTCACAAGAAAGCTTTGAGGTACAGATATCCTTATCTTACATATTAAGATGGGGAAATGTTTGGACCGAGAATCACAAAACTCATATTTCTAGAATACTTTAAAGGTTCACAAAACAGTTTCCTCACAACATATTCCTACAGACCTCACTTTTTTCATCTGTAAAATGGGAGGGCTGAACATGACATGATTTTTCCCTTCTTTTTCCTGTGATATATAATTATTATTATTTTCCCAAAGTGGAAACTGCAGCTCAGAGATCATATGGGACTTGCTAAGGGCCACAGAGTTAGGAAATGTCAGAGCCTGTGTTCACAAACACTTTCCACCATCCCAAAGCATGACACACGCCTTTGAGGATATGTCCACTTCCCAAGGGTTCTCCTGGGCACAGCTCCAGAAATGCTGCAATGCTGGGGGGTTTAGAGAAGGATATATTTGTCACTCTGAGGGCACCTTTTAGTCTCTTCTCTTATGCTTCTGCCCCATTTCCTGTGTCCTAGTACCACAGGGGCTTGCTCTTAGCAGGCAACTATACTACCCATTAATAACAACAGAAGCTTGATTCACCGTCTGCAATCTTGGGCAAATCACTTACCCTATCCCAGGCCTTAATTTCCTCATCTATAAAATAAGCATTTGAATTAAAGATCTTAAAGGTTCCTTCACTTTGAATAGTCTGTGTTTCTAGTAATTACATTTCTATGATGCCTTATAATCAAATGACACTTTCAGATATGTCTGGGCATTTCAACATGTCTGTGAGATAGGTCACACAAGTATTATGATACTCATTTCACAGGTGAAGAAACTTACCCAAAGCCACACAGCTATTCAGTAGTAAGGCTACAACTAAAACCCAGATTTTTGGTTCTTTCAAAGAATGCACCATACTGAGGTGGTTTAGAATATTACTTCTCCCTGGATCTTCTTGCAATTTTTCTAACTGCTACCTCACTTACCTAGTTCTATGAAAGCAGACCTGTTTGAGATGATATAGTGAATATAAGAGATGGTCAAGTTATAACCCTTACCCTTAAGGAGCTTATAATCAAGTAACTGAAACAAAGTAGACACAAAGCAACCAGAAAATCTTTACAACAATAATTTTTCATGATAATTATTACTATTCATATTCAATAGTGCTTTCAAGTTTATAGACAGGCAGGCAAGCAGATAGACAGAAAGATAGACAGACAGATAGATAAGTAGATAGATAGATAGACAGATAGATAGATAGATAGATAGATAGATAGATAGATAGATAGATAGGGATGGGATAAATGTATGGATATATGGACAGACAGAAAGAAAGATGAGGTGGATGAAGGGATAGATGGATAGACAGATAGAAACTTGTTAAAGGTTATGTTCCAGGCACTGGGTAAAGTGCTAAGAATATAAATACAAACAAGACAGTTTTGCCATAAAGGATTTTATATTCTAACAGTAGAAGGCAGCATAAAAGGGAGCAGGCAAAGAGGGGCCTGAGGAAGGTGGCATGGTGTGGAAATGACTGGGAAGTCACATGGAAGCCCAATTCTGGACAAGATATGGCAATTTCTCCCATCAGAGCCCAGTCTCCCAAGGGTTAAAGCCAAGGTTTCAATGTGGGAGGAAGGAGAATGGCTGTGATGTCATGACAGAAATGAATGGGGCAACTATAGATGGGCTACAAACTCTATAGTTGGTAGGAGTGTATCAATGAGATCATGGATTCATTGGTTTCTCTAGCAAAACCAATTGTAAGAAGATGAATATACAGGATTAAAATTTAATTAACTGGAATAAGAAAGTGTCTGATAAAGATCTGATATTCAAGAAAAAGAGAATCGATATAAATATGTTATAAGAGTCATTTCCCAATAGTTTAGTCAACGAATATCAATAAGAAATTTCTAAATCATTAAATACAAGCAATAAACAACCTTGTGAAAAATGTTTCAAATTAATAAGAGAAACTTGAATCTAAAAAACTCTTGGAGTTCCATCTCATACCCATCAGACTGGCAAAAATGACAAAATGTGAAAATGGTAATTATTGGAAATGGTGCAGGAGGGCAGACATACTGATACATTGCTGGTGGAGTTCTAAATTGGTCCAACCATTTTTTAAGCAATTTTCAGCAACATCCAACTTGTCATTAAACTGTTCTTATCCTTTGATCAGGCGATATCATTCCTAGAATGCACCTCCAAAGAGATAAAAAAAGAGGAAAAAAACTAATATTTACAAAAAGTGTTTATGGCAGCATTTTTCATTGTAGCAAAAAACCGAAAATAAAAGTAGCTGTGCATGAACTGGGAATGGCCAAACAAATTATGACGTATGAAAGGAATAGTTATTAAACAATAAAAAATAACAAATACGACGGATTCAGAGAAACCTAGGAGGAGCTGCATAAACTAATGCAGAGTGAAATGAGCAGAACAGGGAGAATAAGTGCCTTCCTCACAAGTTTTATTATAACCATTTTTAAGATGAACAAACTGAGGTCCAGAAAACAAAGTGATTTACTCAAGGTTATAAAAGTAGTGAGTAAAGAAACTTTTAATTTAAAGTAAGATTGTAGGATCGTCCAATCTAGAGTTAGAAGAGACTTTTGAAATGCATCTAGCCCGATCTCTTCATTTAAAAAATGAGGAAGCAAAAAATGAAATTATTTGCTCAAGGTCACAAAAGTAACGTGGCAAAGTAGAGATCCGAACCGAAGGACCCGGTTTCCAAATCCAGTACTCCTTCCACCAAAGTGGTATAGTAACTTTATATTGAGCTGAAATACTAGACAGAACTAAACAGAGAAGCACGTAGTAATTAAAGAAAATGGTATACAGAGAAAGGTAGAAACCAATGATGGAATAGTATAGGAGGGCTTCCTGAGCGAGATAGGACCGAGGTTATTTTGTTTATTTCATCTCCTAAAAATCCTACTTGACCAAAACTTCTGATGTGGCAGGTATGACCTCTGCTCCTCCTTCCTCCCAGTTACTCCTTGTCCCCCAGGGGTAGTAAAAAATGCAAGATATGAAGAGAGAATTGCCATTCGCCAGCAGAAAGAAATTCTTGACTGTTATTAGTCAAATAAAGAGCATTCTATCACTGAAAGCCTTTTGAGGCCAAGGACACATTCCAATACTCCCATGTTGCAGTGGAACCTGGTCATCTGGTCACTTGGCCAAACAGCCAGGTAGTCCAAAGAACATTTGACACAGTGACCCAGAGGAGCTGGGCTTCAGTCTTGGTATGCAAGAACCAGTAATTATGCACTTTTATTATCACGGCATCTCAGAGTTGGAATGGACCACAGAAGTCATCTGTTCCAACTTGTACCTGCACAAGAATCTGTTCTCAAGCATATCTGTTAAGTGCTCACACAATTATGGATCCTGACCTGCCACTGTGTCACCTAATGCCCCACCGTTTATGTCCCCTGACCCACTTCCCACTTGAAATTTTCAAATTGCCCAGATTAAGGTGTCAATGTGTCCTGTTTTGCACCCTAATTCTGTGAACTAGTTTCTTTTGAGGATACATATTATCCTCAGTTTTTGCCTGAAGGTCCCTAAGAGCCTCTTATCTCCCAAGGCAGCCCACTCAAGTTCTTGAAAGTTCTAATTCTTACATTTCCCCCCCTTATGTCAAGCACTATATCCTATGTACCATCTAGCTGCCTGAATTCTCTTGCTATCTCTCTACTAATCTTAGGTATCAACTCCCATTAGACCTTTCTGGGCAAGGATCATTTTCTTGTCAGAGAAAACAGAAACAAAATGAGTTGAATAGTTCTCTCTCTTCTGTGTTACCAGTAATCATTTTTGCTTTTACATCAAATAGCAGCCCTATCCTTTTTTTAATCCTTCTCTTTTCCTCAATATAGCTTAAAATTTTTTTTGTTGTCTTTTGTTTTCCCAAGTTCATCCTAAACTTTAGTCCTCCTGACACTGTTCTTATAGAATTTAGAAATGCTTCCATTATCTGCCCTTGTGCTTCCATTAAAAAAAAATCAAAACATAAGTTTGGTAAATGCTCTCTTGTGCCTCTTTAGTATTCCCTACCTCTTTCCTTTTTACAGGATTTTTTTTTCTTTTTTACTTCAGGATATAATTCTTGAGAGATTTCTCTTTTCTGGGCTGACTTCCCCTAGAGAATTCAGTCCATGGGATCCTACTTATCCTTTCTCTAAATCCTTTTAAATTTATTTTCCTGAAATTTCAGGTGCTTGTCAGACTGTGCCCATCTCCTTCTCTGTAACAAATTCTAAAATTCTATAACTTCCATTTCATGGTTCCCATCATTCCCACCAAAGTATTTGCTCTGCTTTGGGGAAGGAGGAAAAGAAGGAGAGGGAATGAAGAGAGGGAGAGGGAAAGAAACAGAGAGAGGAAAAGGGAGGGGACGGAGGGGATGGGAGGGAAGGGGAGGGAGGAGAGGGGAGAGGAATAGAGGGGAGGGGAAGGGAGGGGAGTAGAAGAGAGGGGAGGGGAGGGGAGGGAAGGGGAGGGGAAGGAAGGGGAGAGGAGGGGAGGAGAGGGAAGGGAGGGGACGGAAGGGGAGGGGAAGGAAGGGGAGAGGAGGGGAGGAGAAGGGAGGGGAGAAGAGGGGAGGAGAAGGGAGGGGAGGGGAAGGGAGGGAAGAGAAGAGAGATGTTCAAATAGCTAAAGTCTGCCATCAATATATATCGTGCCTTCATGACAGGCTTGTGATATCCTTCTCTTTCTCCTCATCTAGTTCCTCCTTCTATCCAGGTGGTCCACAGTATACTCCAAAGACAATATCACATCTGTTTTTACCTCTAATAAAGTTCACCAAATATTCTCCAGCATGTTTGTCAGTTCTGGTTTCTAGTTCATTCACATGAATGCATCTTCTGAACATGCAATGCTCCTTGATACTAACCTATTTTTATTTCTGTTATAGCTTCTGAAAAAGGTCTATCTACCAGACTCCTATTGAAGTCAGAAGTACTCTATCCTTAAAGTATCATCAGTATTTATACTGTTAAATCTGTTTTCTCAAATGAGGAGCTCTAGTTGACTTTGTTACTCATACCGTGTGTGTGTGTGTGTGTGTGTGTGTGTGTGTATATATGTATGTATATGTATATGTATACACATACACACATATTTATATACATACATACACATACATACACCCTTCCTGCACAGAGTCAACAGAGGAATTTTCCTAACATATCTGATATTGTTGTCCTCTACCCCCACTCCCTCCCCAAATCCAACTCAATAAACCCCATGGTTCCCTATTAGCTCTAGGACTGAATGTAAACTCTTTTGTCTGGAGCTTAAAACTCTTCACAACCAGGTCCCTTCTTACCTTTCTCTTTTATGAGACAGTATGATGCAGCTGCTGGCTCTTCACATCTGATATTCCATCTCTCATCTCCTGGCTTTTGTACTAGCTGTCCTTCCCCTCCCCTCTTTCTTTTTTCCCAAATTTTCTGGTTTGTAGCAAATCTTTTTTGGTGCTGCCAGCTACTGGTGCCTTCCTTGTATGGATCTGTATATATCTTATCTATCTCCATATGTTCATGTTGTCTCCCCGTTAGAATGTAAGTTTCTTGAGAGTAAATACTGTTTTGTCTTTCTACTTCTAGTATTTAGTACAGGGCCCAATACAATGTAGGCATTTAATAAATAAATACTTTGTGATTATCCCCCCAAAACATTAAAATATAGACCAAGAGGTCCCTGTTCCCATCTCTGAGCATCATCTGTGAATTGATAGTAGAAAGCAATCATAATAATGGTAGGAATAACAGTATTTCTATAACACTTAGTAAATTCCAAAGTATTTACTCGATAGCAGGCCTGTGAGGTAGGCAGGACAAGTCATATTAAATCCATTTTACAGAGAAAGAAACTGAGGCTCATGGAAGGAAAATGGTTTGTCTAAGATCATTGAGCTAGTAAGTATCAGAGCTAGGATTATAACTCAAGATTTCTGACTCAAGTCCAAAGTTCTGAGATGAAGAGAACAGAGCTACAAAAAGGAGCTACCCAATGGACACCAGAAGTCAAGCATGAGAATGACAGAATCAGAGAATGTCAGATTTGCAGGAGACCTTAGATCACAGAATATCAGAACAAAGAGCTTGAGGGAAATTTTAATCACAAAATGTTTGAACATAGGACATAGAGTGATCAAGCTGGAGGAGCTTAGAATGTCTGAAGTTAAGAAATGGAACATGGAATTTGAGGATTAAAAGGGACCTTTCAGGCCCCTTCATTTCAGGGGCAATGAAACCAAGGCCCAAAGATGGAAAGTCACTTGCTCCAGGTCATGCAGCAAATAGGAAGGAGAACAAGGATTCAAAGAAATGATTCCTGACTCCAAGTTCACTGCTCTTTCTACAGCACAAAGATTCTTCCTTTAAATTGCCAGGTAACAGGAAATATAGTCCTTTGCAAACAGCAACAGTCAGTCCCTGAGGAACCAGAGACCAGGCTAGGAAGCCATGTTACTAAGGAGGACTCGTGAGATGTTCTTTTTTTCTTGGGAGTGTCATTAAAAATGAATTTCTTGCTCCTTTGACAAGGGACCACAGGGCCTGATTTCACCTGCCTTTTAAGGGAGGTCAATAAAGTGTATCTCAGACATGAAATGTCACAGGTACCATGGGAGACCCATCAGCATAAAAAGTAGATCTTTTCCTCAATGGAGATGGAGGGGGGAGAGCCTGGGGGTCAAATGTGCCTGGCCTAGCATGGCATAATGGATAGATCATTGGACTTAAGAGTCAGGAAGAGCTGACTTCAAATTCCACCTCAGACAATTACTACCTATATGACTTCTCTATGTCTCGATTGCCTTATCTGAAAAATTGAGTTGGACCAGATGGCCTCAAAGGTCCCTTATAGTTCTAAACCTATGATCCTATGATCTTTAGTTCAATCAAAGGTTGCTTTAGTTAAATACAGGCACAAATAATAGGATTTGAGGATATAGAGCTTGAAGGAACTTCTAAGATCATCTAATCCACCTCTCAAAAACACTCCCCACCATTTCAGAAATTAAGAAACTAAGGTCAAGCTAGGAAAGTGATCTGTCTGAGGTCACACACAAGTCATAATATCATTTCTATAGTATGTTACAGTCTCCCTGCAACCTTGTGAGTAGGTATTTTTTTTAATGTGGAGACATCAGCTCAGAGATGTTAAGTGGCTTGTCTGTGGTTATACAGCCAGGATTAGACCCAGGGATTCTGTTTCTAAATTCAGCGCTCCTTCCCACACACCAGAGCTGGAAGGTCTCTTCAGCAGGGTCAAGGCCTGGCAGTTAGAAGGAAAAAATACAGTCCATCTAGCACTAGCCAGAGTGGCCACAGCCTGTATTGAATTTAATATCTTGTGTCCACATGTGGGGTAGAGGGAAGAGATTCTGATCAGAGGCTGGCATTATAGGACCATAGTTTCATGATACCCATCCTGCTGAAAGATGTTTTTCTGAAGGACTGGGCAATGTTCCCAATTATCAGAGGAACAGAGTTTCTTCCTTGTCCTAGAAGGATCATAGGATCAAAGAAACAGAGTCTCAGAGTTCAAAGATTATTTGGTCTAGTCCATATGTAACCTGTGGTCCAGCACCCCAAACTCTGTGCTTACATGGTCTGGCTTCAATGGGTGGAGAAAGTGACAGAATTCTCCAAAAATTATATCCCCTGCACTTATTTTGCCCCTTCCCATCGTTTTCTCGAGGAACCTCAAAATAAAGCTCTTATCTAGCTCTCCACAGATGTGGGTAAAAGGGCCCAACTCCTGTGCAATCACTCAAGCTAATAATACCATGATGCTTTATTTCATTCCACAGACAAAATGCAGAAAATACAAAAGATTCACAGGAACACACCACAATCAAAATACTCTTTTTCCAGTGAATTTCAATTGACACCTCAGAGAATCTGACAGACCCCCACCCCTACTAATTTATGGATGTGGAATCTCCCCTGGAAGTTCAGAAATGGACTTGGATTTGCTAGAGAGATAACTTGCAGATAACATACATTCCAATAAGTACCACTTTCCATCTCAGGGATCAACACAGACATTCAGACTTGGAGCATTACACTTATAGGTTGGAATTACTTTTAACTCAAAGGCAGTAACTGTTTTCCTATCAGATGAGCACAGCTGGGAAAATTTAACAGTGATCTTAGAAGGCAAAGCTCAGGTTTTTCTTGAAGTTGAAACTTGATCACTCTCAATGAAGTGCAAAGCCTAGAAAGAGGAAATTACTTGTCCAAGGTGATACTGTTAGTAGGCAGCAGGCCCAGAATTTGAACCTAGGTCCCCAGCTCTAAATCAAGCATCTTCATGTCCCAATAATGCTACTTTTAGGATTATATAATTGGAACCGGAAGGTTGGTCAGTCATTCAGTCGATAAGCATTTATTGATTAAGCATTTAATACAGGTCAGGCCCTATGCTAAACACGGGTGATACAAAAAGGGGAGCATTAAAAAATCATTTAAACCCAACTTCTTCATTTTGTAGTTGAGGAAGCTGAAGCCCAACAACATTGTGACTAGCCCAAAGTCACATAAATAACAATAGCAACTTACACTGATGCTGTGTTTTAAGATTAAAATGCCCTTTCTAACAACAAAGCATGAGGTAGGGGCCCCTATTCTTTGATTCAAAGTCCAGGGATCTTTTCGCTCCCCCTTACTTGGGCTCAATGACAAAAAAAACCAGAACAACTGAGAGGTTCAAGGTGGAAGAACTCAAGTTTGTCCTCCAGACCTGTCAACCCCAACTCATAACCAAGGCCCATACCAGAAAAAATATGGGGTTATCTGGTTTGATTTAGAGTCATTGGCAGTGAACAACTGGAAGTCAGAATTACGAGAAATCTCTGACCTAATTTTGTCTAACCTGTTAATTGTAGGAAAGCTAAGACCTAGAGAGGGTCTCTAGATTACATAGGGCCCAAGATTTATACAGGGACTTATTGGCAGAGCTAGAACTAGAACACAGTTATCACTATTCCCACTCAGTCCAATGTTTTCTTCACAGTAGCACATTCATCAGTCTGGAGGCAAACGGTGTGCCTAGAAGAACCCTGACATGTAACATGGGGCTACCTGGTTTCCAGGTGCTCTGACACCCCTAGATTAAAAAAAAAAGATGTCTCATGCCTTGCTTTTTTTGTTTTTTCCCTGACCTGAGAAACCTGTGTTCCTAGGGACCACTAGAGGTTTTCCTGACTCTCGTGCCTTCTTTAGGGGCTTCCTTCCCAGTTGCCTCTCAGTCCTACACTGGGCCATTCAGCAAACAGCCTGGTGGGCTCTGAAAATGATAGGCCCTCAAGGATTAATGACAGAGTATAAATCAATTCACTTCACGCCGGGAGAACGTGTTTGATCTGACTGAGTTTTTGCAAAGAGGAGTAATTAGTTGATCTGGCATTTTAATCATCAGAAAATTACCAAAGTCATTTTGCTTCTCAGAAGCACTGAAAACAGCAATAAAGGTGGCACTTTTTTTCCCTCTTGTTACTGTTGGAGAGATTTCAGTTCCAGGGAGCTCAGCATGAGTGTGGATCTCTATCATACCAGCTCCAGCTGGCTCATCTCTGGAGAAAAATGACTCTCCCTACCCTCTCCTAGGATCATAGGGCTTTAAACTACTATAGAAAGGACCTTAGAGTGTAAGAAAAATGCAGAGCTGAAAGAGCCTTCACAACACAGAATGTTAACTATACAATGCAAGGACTAAAAGGAACCCCAGAACACAAAATGTTGGCGCGCCAAGAGACCTTAGAAAACAAAATGTTAGAACTGAAAGGACCTTGGATCAAAGACTTTGAATGTTAGAATGAAAACTTTGAATGTTAGAGCTGATGCAGTTCTTGGAATATAGAATGCTAGAATGGATAATGTTAAAGCTGAAAGGAACCTTAAAACAATGAGCATGAGATTAGGATGAGACCTGAGATTCATCTACTCCAACCATCTTTTGCAAAAGAGAAAACTGGGGTGTAAATATGGAAAAAGGTGCCCAAGGTGCACTCCCAAACCATACTCTCCTTCCTAGATTTTTGCCTATGTAATTTACTGCATTCATCAACTCTGAAAATTCCTGATAACCTAAGGCCCCCCCCTTCCAGAAAATCTGGACATGCCCAGGTCAGTTATGGGAGATGAAGCTTCTAGGTGGGTGGCAAGAGTCCCTGATATCTGGGCCTTGTCTCTGAGGAAGAATTAAGGGAGGAACTACACTTAAGCTGCAAGGAGAATTCATTCATTAATTCAACAAACATTTATTAAGGGACTACCATGTGCAAAGGAACTAAAGTGATATAAAAATAAATGAGTGAGTTGGCCTGGTTGGTCCATAATGTTCCTTCTAGTTCTAATATCCTCTGTTCTAAGTTCCCTACCAGTTCTTACATTCTATGAGTCCAGAATATAGCTAGCATTCTCAAGGATATCTATAGAAGAGAGACATTGTTTCCCAAATGTATTGGCACTTCCTTTTTCCTTGGTCCTAAACCCATCAACGGAAATAGTAGACAAAGAGGGAATCCACCTTTGGTGCTGACTAGACCTGGTGGCATCTCATGTCTTCTGCACCTTATCTACTGTTGTTCTAGCTAGGCAGATGCATTCCTAAATCTTGCAGTGAATCTCCCCCCCTCCCCACCCCCTATCCCCAAAGCACAATGAAAAGGTCAATTCTTTGTCTGAATTCCCTTCTTCCCTTCCATCTTCAGGCAAAGCTGATCCAAAGTGACATACGTACCTCTCTATCTCAACTGGCTCAGGGGGCTTGGCAAGAAACCAGGCCAAACCTTACAGCTGGATGATGAGGGTGGGGGTTGGGGGGTGAATCTTGTTTATTATTTGGGAAAGTGATGATTTCAAGTTTTGGAGGGTCCCAGGCAGGAATGGTCAAAGGCAAAATCAGTGCTGGTCCCTAAGTTCTAATAACTTTTTAATGACCTTGTTCAGGGCTTCCCTACCCCAATGATCTAACATGCTTATTTTGTGCATTATTCTTTCTTTAATACATGGGGAAGATCACAGAATCAAGGGAATATTAAAATTAAGTAATTAAAATTTTTAATATTACCCTAGGCTAATAAAAATATTTGAAAACTACAAAATCCTAGAATGAGAAAATCATGGAATATCATAACCATAGAATCAAAGAACTCTATAATTATGGAATCTTAGAATCATGAATTATAAAATCTTAGAATTTTGGAACTTCAGACTCATAGACTCTTAAGACTAATAGAATCAGAGGCTTTAAGAACCATAAAATCTTGAATATTAGAGTCTTAGACTCAGAGTATCATAGGATTTGGAATTGTAGGTTCAGATTGAAGGAAATGCCAAATCTTGAATTCAAATAGTATCACAGTGCTTTAGAAATATAAACAATTTGAGTCAGTATCTTAGCCTCACAGAGGAGCCCAATGCCTCTCTGAAACATGAATTCCCTCTGACAGATACTCTCATACTAAGGTGATGGGGACTGAATGTGGTCCCCGCCGGAGTGTTTGACTGCTGTTTTCAGAGTATGACTAGGGCGCTGCTTCATCCAGGTGCTGTGGTAGTAGGCCAGCGTGGTGCAGATGATTAATCAGGGTAGACAATCCAGGTGGCATTCACATCACACTATTTGGATGGGTGCCCACTTGGCCTATGAGTAAGGTCATCCCTGGTTGTTAGTGTAGGGAAGTATTTGCTGGGAGGCCCTGGAGTAGGTCAGAGGATCTACCTTAAACTCGTACTCCTGGTATTTCACACATTGAACCCTCTCTTTCTGAGGCAAAGGAATGTCATTTGCCAACTATTTCCTCCAATCAATCTCACAATGCACTTGCTATTTTCCCCTCCATAATGACTCATTTAACAGCAACAGAGCAATTAGGCAGACCACGGAATATTGATCTTCTAAGTGAAAGAAATGTCGACAGAAACATCACTGTGTTTCTACTAAGACCGAAAGGCTAATAATGCTAGGTACCCTTCTGCCTTCCTGGGATGAGATCGAGCCATCTGAGGGCTGGGCTGGGTATTGAGGTTGGACATTAGGTCATTTGCACCAAACCTGAGACATAGAAGTGTACTCTGTGACCCTGAAGAAATATCTATATTTGTGATTTTTCCAGTGTGTGTGTGTCTGTGTGTGTTGGTACAAGCTATGACTGTGTTACATAAGCTGCATATGTGTGTCCTTCATACAGCTGCCAAAACAATCTTCCTAAGGCACAAATCTTGCTTAAAAACAAACAAACCCTAAAAATTCAGCAGCAGCTCATTTTTTTTTGTACAGAGAACAAACAACAAACCCCCCCAATCTGGCATTTAAGGTCTTCTACAATCTGAATCCAACATATCATTCAAATCTTATTTCCCATTTCTCCCCTAAATACACTCTACAGTTCAGCTAAACTGGCTAATTATTGACTGGCCACCAATCTCCTACTGTCCTCAGGCAGTACATCTTCTAGTTCCTGCAGACCTGAAATTCACTGCTCCTTCCTCATCCCTGTGGTCCGTCTTCATCTCTGCAAATCAAAATCTTTCTCTTCCTCCAGGTCTCAACTCAGGTGCTACCTGCTTCATGAAGTTTTCCCTGATTCTCCAGCTGGAAATGCTCTCCCTTCCTCAAATTTTCCTAGAAAATTTTACGTGGATCAGCTAGGCAGCTAGGTGGTGTAGATAGAGCACTGGACTTGTAGTCTAGAAGACTTGTATTCAAATCCACCCTCAAATACTTACGAGCTAGCTGTATGACCTTGGGAAAGTCACTGAACTGATGTCTTCCTCCGTTTCTTCATTTGTAAAATAGCACCTGCTGTCTAGGGTAGTCGTGAAAATGAAATAATATTTGTAAAGTGTTTCATAAACTTTAAAGTACTATATAAATGCTAATTATTATTATAGGCATTATCTGTCCTTTATTCTTTTTCTCTATAAGTCTTACACTTACCTTATCTTTGTATATTTCCTATCTCCCAAATATTTCATTCTCCTTGAGAGCAGGGACTGTTGTTTTTCATATTTATATCTCCAGCTCACAGAAGAGCAGTAGGTCTTCGATAAACATTTATTAAATTTGTGCCTTTTTGCACCTATATTATAAGTCTTCCATATGCAAGCAGCATTTCTACATGTGATCAAGACTGGTGTGTGCTGTAACCTGTGCGTGTGATGGGGCAGGTAGTGTAACTTATGTGAAGGTGGTATAAGTTAGTATGTATTTGGGTTGTAAATCTCTGTGTACTGTGGTATAATGTGTATGCATAGAGGCATAGACAAAAGGACAGAAGCAAGATTCCATGGAAACTCTAGCTACTTTATGGTTTGACACTCGTTATTCACTGAAGGAAAGAAGTACTTAACTCATGTCCTGAGTTATTACCTTAGGATGGCAAAGACTGACAATATCTGGGGGGTGGGCGCTGATCTTATATAGTCCTGCCATGGCAAACTAATCTGTAGCTAAAAGATGTATCCTCTTTGATAAACTGTTGGTCCCTTCGGCAGGAGGGAGCAGAGACAGTAACAGGATCTGAAACCTTAGGTAACAGGCCTACCTTTCCCATAGACTTGTTGTAACTTTAAGCAAGTCACTTTTCACTCTGGGCTTTAATTTCCTTATCTGTTAAATGGGAACAAAAATCTATATCCTCCGTTCCTGACAGAACTGCCTGAGATGGATTCTATTCAGGTCTGGGTAACAAAAAGTTTAAGAGGGATTATAATGGTCCCAAAACAAAGACATCTGGTATTGTTAACGACCTCATCTCGGCAGCATTCCAAACCCAAACCCTGTGACAGGGAGATCATGAAACCAGTATGTGGCTGGCCTCCTGAAGGACGTTCCAAAGCCCCCTCCTTCCACGTACAGGGTGGTTTTGCATAAACTGATCAGCCTGGAGATACCAACCCCAGACTACTTGTCCCTAACTGTCAGTCAGTCAACACCTATTTTACCAGACATCCACAGAAGACTTAGCTTTATAAGAAGGATCTGTGGGAGAATGCAAATCATAGATTCCTGGAGCTAGAAGGGAAGATCTTAAAACATGGATTGCAAGAAAATAGAACAAGAACCCAGGCTCTCTGAAACCCAGGCCAAGGTACTAACTGATGATCTCCCTTAATGTGAATGAAGTTATCAGAGCCTGTTCCTTAGAACTGAGATGGACCCAGGCCTGGGGGGAAGCAGTGACAGAAGATGGCCCAGATTCAGACCCCAATTTCTGCCCAAAGGAGAGAACTATATCTCCTCTCCAACAGCCTGGCTTCCTAACAGTAGTAGCAGCCTGGTCACAACTCCCCATCTCAACCCCAACCAGGGCCCTATCCTGGTGGACCCCATTCCCAGTCATGCTCCTCAACCTTTTTCTCTTGATTGGAAAAACCAGTAAGTGCAGGAAAGGAGAGAGATGGAAAAAAGAGAGAAACAAAAAAATTCCCATGAAAAGAACTCTTGACAGAGCACAGCTGTAATGGAGCAGCACTCAGCTCACTCCTAGCAAGGACAGAGCTTTATTAATTATTCAAGGGACATCGTGATTATGCAAATCATCGGGTAACCATTGCTGGGCTGCTCTGTTCTCTTCTGCAGAGGAGAGGAAGGAAGCAGAGAACCTACATATTGTGTCCAACAAGAAAAAAAGGTAAACTCAAGACGAGTTTGTACAGAGATAAGTCTTTCAAATGAATTCTTTCCCAAAAAGCCCAGCTTGCATTACAAGGCCGTATGACATGTGCAATAGAAAGCCTGAATTTGGAGTCAGAGGACATGGGTCTGAATCCCAGATCTTTATTAGCTGTATGACCTTGGGTAAGTCAAGCTCTCCCTCTCTGGACTTGTTTACTCCCCTGCAAAATTAAGGGATTAGAATAAATGATCTCAAGCTGTTTTTGTTTTGGCTTGGTTTAAAGAATGGGAAAAAAAAAGAAAATCATGCGATTACAACAAAGCCCACCCCCTTTCCTTCTGGTCTGATGGATGAACTTGACACACTTATTCTGCATTTGCCTGTTGCCAACATCATTACATCCTGAGCTGTAGCCCTGGAGCAGCCGGCTTCAAGCTTTCTGCACATGCTGCCTGCAGCTACAATCGGTGGATTCCTCTGTGTGGGCATTCCAACAGGAAACTGGATAACTAGGTCTACATGTCAGCTTATGCATCTTCCTGGAGAATGCTGAACAACACTTGAAAACACCAGCCAGGCTGGGCGGTTCTACTCTGATGCTCAGATGACTCCATCCCCTCCCCTCCTCCACCAAGTGGGACATCTGCTGAGTTCAGAGAAAAGGGAGAAGGATTAGCATTATGGTAAAATGCTAAAAGTCCAGGGTTCTAGTCTTGGCTTTGACACTTATTAACTATGTGACTGCACAGAAGCCATTTCAGCTTCTTAATCTGCAAAATTGGGACAGAAAATATAATATGTACCTAATAGGACTGTGGTTACTAATGTGCTTCATAGGCAGTGTGTATGTGTATATGTCTATATCTATATGTTATATGTATATATACATATATGAATATGAAATGCTTTTTAGTTAGCCTGAAACTAACCTGAAATTAGGCTGTTAGGCTGCTCAGTGGACAGAACTCTGGTATTGGAGTTCAAATTTGACATTAAATACTTACTAGCTGTGTGATCCTGGACAAGACAATTAATCTCTGTTTGCCTTAATCTGTCAGAGAAGTAAATGGCAAACTATTCCAAAATCTCTGTCAAGAAAATCCCATGGAGTCCACAGGTTCAAGAAGAGTTGAACACAAATAAATGACTGAGCAACACCAAACCTGAAATTCCTATTTTCTCTGATCATTCCTCATCTATCAGGTCTTCCCATCCACACAGAGAAAGGCAGTGTGGTAAAGGAGAAAATATATTGGAAAACTGAGTTCAAATTCCAGCTGTGCCATCTACTATGTTTGTGACTTGGGCTAATTGTGGGCCTCAGTTTTTTAAGATGTAAATTGGGAATAATGACTCCCACTTCCATAGCACTGCAAGGTTTACAAAGCACTTCCCTCAATCAACCAGGAGAGGTAGGTAAATGCAAGGATTATCCCTACTTTACAGTTAAAGATAATGTAATACTTGGCACTAGGAACCTCTCATTATTGTTATGAAGAAATCCTGACTGCTAAAGAAATGGGATCAGCTGTCACTTTCACTGTTATGATAATCAGAAGGAGTTGGAAATTGGTCTGGCAGAGGGTAGATGGGATAAGGGAAGGAAGATGGGAGTCCAGGTGGGTGAGGAATGGGAGACAGCTTTTGGACAGGGTTCTTGACGTTTGAGATGAGTGAACAAGTAGATTTATTATATTAAAGATTGTGGGAGTGCCCAAGACAAACTTTTCCCATTCCTTCTTTATAATTTTTTCAAGTTAGAGACTTGGGAACAAACCTGGAGCCCTAATGGTGGACATTTAGTTTTGCTTAGGATGAGTAAGGTTTGTGGAGTCCAAGAAGTATAGGACCTAAATATAACTCCAAAAGACAATGGCCCACAGAACAGGAAGACACTCCTCTCCCTTCCACCAAGACTTTCAGAGCTTGAATACAGTACAAGTGATTCAAACAGAGGTCTCAAGGCACAGCCCAAACCTCTAGTGAATTAGTATTTTCAGGACTTCTGTCCTTTCATTCCCTTCCCTCCTTTCCCCCTTTTCTTTCTTCCTCTTCTTTTTCTGTGGAATCACAGAACTTCAGAGTTTGAAGAGGCCTCAGAGGTCAATGAATCCTGAATGAGTATTTGAATAGAAAATCCACTTCTCATCCCCCTTTCCCCCCAATGTACATCAGGCCTTCATTTGAACAACTTCAATGAAGAAGAATTCAGTAGCTCCTGAGGAGGCCTATGTCACTGTGGGATCACTCTAATAGCTTTGTCTGATACTGAGTCCCAATCTCCTTCTCTGTAATTTAGCCCCATTGCTCCTGGGACTGAGCAGAACAAGGCTAATCCTCCTTCCACATGACGGCCCTTCAAAGGCAGCTATAATTTCCTCCATAAGTCTTCTCTTCTCCAGGCTAATCATAACCAGTTCTTTCAAACTGATCCTCCAATAGCCTAGTTTCCAGTCCCCTAACCATCCTACCCTGGATTCACTCTAGATCTGCTGAGGAAATTGAGGGGATTAGGGCAGCAAGCGGTTAATTTTGGGCACTGGGTGAACAACACTGACTCCATTTTGTGACTCAGTTCTGGAGCTAGTTCAGCTCCCTTTCTATTCATTTAAGAGTCTAGTCCATTTTCTGTCCTGTGAGAAAACTTTATTCAATTGTGGAAATTAGAGGGAAAAAACCTTATTGCATTGTTTGAACCTCGCCCTGCATGGCTGGGAAGTTGGACCATTTCTACCTGCTGCTTAGAGACCCTTAACTAAGGACCTAGGTTATGCTGACCAGAAACCCAGTCAGATCCAAAGGCAGATGCAAGGAGTCTTCTCACAATTGTATATCTCAAGCAACATATATGTCTTATCTTATGGCCGCATGATTATCATTGATTGTTTACAGATACTCGAGGGGAGGACACCTCTTTTTCTAATTTCAGGGAATTGCACCTGTTCACTTTTCCCCTCTCACCTTGGAAAGTTCCTAATCTTCCATCCACTCTGAAATCAGACTACCTAACGTTGTATTGCTTCCTTTTAATAAATTGGCCTTAATGTACAAAAGTCTGTCTGTCTTCCCCTGTATTCAGGGCCCAGTGCCAAAGTTGAGGAAGGCAACTGGTCCCAATTTGTTGGGCAACTGGCATGCACTGCTTAATAAATGGATATGCTGCTTGGAAATTCAAACTTTTATTTCATCTTTCATTTGCCACCCTGGTGCAACCAAGGCAGACCATATACCATGTGAGACTGTCTACCATTTCCTTATACTGGACAATATGTTTATATTAATTGCAACTCAATACTTGCCTCTTTGGTTGCCAACTCACACTGAATTTGCAGTCCACTAAACTCCCCCAGATTGCCTTTGAAGGAACTGTTATCTAACCACACTATTAATTTTCTCCTTTTACTTCTCATTTTCACCTTCATTTCTTCTCATCCTTCCTACCTTCTTTTCCTTTCCCATATCCCTACCTTCCTCCTCTCTTATTATCTTCATCATTTCCTTAAGATGATCATATCATCCCCCCCCCACACACACACATACCTCAAAAATCCTCAGGGCTCCCTGTTACCTTCAGGATAAAATACAAAATCCTTAGTCTGACATTTAAAGCTCTTCACAACCTGGCTTCCACTTACCTTTCTGGTCTTAGTTAATATTCTTTTCTTTTACCCACTCTCTGAGGTTCAAGTCAAACTATCTTACTAGTAGTACAGTAACTCCCCCCCACCCCAATACATGCTGTTCCATCTCCCACTTCCTGGCGTTTATATGTGGTCCCCTATATTGAGAATACTCCCCCTCTTCACCTGCATCTCTTAGAACCCTGGACTTCTTTCAAAACACAGCTCAAGTAGCACCTCCTCTCAATTTCCTCATTGGTACTCTCTTCCTCTGGAAATTACTTTGAATATACTTTGAATTTACTGATTGGTGCCTATGTTGTATCCCCAAGCAGACTGTAAACTCCCTCAGAGCAGGGATTGTTTTGTTTTTATCTTTGTAACCAGAGTACCCCTATACGGTCTTGAACAATTGGTAGGTATTTAATAATTTTTTTCCTGAATCACTAAGTTCCTGCCTTGAGGGCAGAGAATGTGGTAGTGGGGGGGTCATTACTTACACACCCTCGGTTCTTAAAAAAATATTTGGTGAATTGAATTCTTTCCCTTCTTCCTTGTCTTGTCCATCCTTCTCTCCTTCCTTACTTTATTCTTTCTGACTTCTATAACCTTCTCTCTCTTCTCCACTACTTCAACAGAGAGTTCCTGACAACTGCTCTCCACCAAGCCACATGCCTAGCGATACGGAAGACAGAGCAATGAGCAAAGAAGGGCCAGCTGCCTCCAGTGGTTTCCTGATTATTCTTTCACCTTCCTAAACAGCCCATAGAGTTTTCTGATTTCAATGGATCTTCCTACACAGGAAATCAAAGAATAACATTTTTCTTTTCCACACATGAATCCATCCATTTCTCATAGGGAAACAGTAAGGAAGCATTTTAAGGGATACATTCAACTTATTATTCATATCCCCAGAATCACAGAATGATGGAGCAAGAAAGATTCCTTAGGAAACAGAATATTGGAGGTCATCTAGTCCAATGCCTTAATTTTTTTTTGGATGGGGGAAGGCAAGGCAATGGGGGTTGTGACTTGCCCAAGGTCAAATAGTAAGTGTTAAGTGTCTGAGGCCAGATTTCTATTCAGATCCTTCTGACTCCAGGGCCAGTGCTCTATTCACTGTGTCACCTAGCTCTCCCTAATGCTTTCATTTTTACAGATGAGGCTTAGAGAAGGAAAATTGCTTTGTCCAGGTCATATAGCTTTGTATGAACTTACACCTATTAGTATCAGCTATTAAATAGTGAGTCAGTGGTAGAAACCTGGGGTCTTCTTATTCCCAACCTAGTGGTTTTGTTTTCCTATAGCACTATATTTGTGACCAATTGATCACATAGCCATATAGTCTTTACTAAAATCTGCATTTAGACCTTGTATGAATGCGGGCAAGTATGGGATATAGTGTGCTAGAGTGGAAAGAACACTGGATTTGGAATCAGAGAATCTGTTTTTAAAATCTGGTTCTGTAGCCATAGGCAAATTATTTCCTTCTTAAAGTCTGTTTCCTGTTTTGTTTTTTGGGTTTTTTTGCTTTTTTGGAGGGCAACTGGGGTTAAGTGACTTGCCCAAGGTCACACCGCTAGTTTTTTGTGTTAAGTATCTGAGGCCAAATTTGAATGCAGGCCCTCCTGACTCCAGGGCTGGTGCTCTATTCACTGCACCACCTACTGGCCCATCTTAAGGTCTGTTTCCTAATCTGTAAGGTGGGAGGGTAGTGGGAATGGAGTGCCCAAGATGGCCTCTATGGTCTCCTTGAACTCTAAATCCACAGTCTAATGAAAACCTGAACCATCAAATGCACAATCTCTTTCCTAGAGAATCCAAGCATTACAATGATGCAGATATAGTCAGTCAGTTTACCTAGGAGCTATGCTCGCTCTCTCTCTCTCTGTAACAGATTCAAGAAAAGCAAAAGTCTGGAGAGGACCCCCCCCCTTACTCCCTCCTTCCCCTAGAGTCATCTGCCTAAGGGGTTCAGGGTAGCATTTCTCTGACAATATAAGGTATCTATAGTATCTTTTCCTTCCCTTGCTTGCTTATTGAAGCCATGATTCCTGAACCCTCAGATATAAGACAAAGTCAACCTGGCAACATAGATCAGTTACAGCTGGACCTTAGGGCTTATGTACAAACCAGGCTGGCCCATTATTCTTCCTGTTGTTCGGCACCACCTCCACCCCTTTTCGCCACTTACTGCTTTCTGTCCTGATGCGCCAAGCCAAGCAAACCTCTGTGCCTCCTCAAGCAGGATAAATTTCCGGGGGAGGAGAGATGCTAGTCCAAGTCAATGCACTAATCCCAGTCAGGACAAGTGGTGTCACTCATTCTTTATGAGGCAATTGAGATGGAAAAGACTCTCAGAAGCAAATGCTTAGTGATTCTTTGGCTCCCTACTTTTTCCCTTTCAGGGTCCTTTACCCCATTCCCTGGGCACCTACATCTTTATGTCTCCTCTTAGTATTTATGGACTAAAACTCAGTTTAGCTTGGACAGCTTGTGATCTGTGTACTACTTACTGTTCTGTCTGCTAAGATTCCTTTGAGCTTCAATACCCTGCTCTATTTTCTGACCCTCTATGTATTTATGAAAGTGCTCTCAGGCTGCCAATCCACACATCCTGTATGCTGATCCTGGCCTTTCAGACTGGGCAACACCAGGGTCACCCCATGGTTATTAAAACCAAGAATTCCTCAGAAAAGACCTCCCATTTCTAAGCCTTTCCCCTTTCCCCTCCTCTACAGCCAACTGGTATTTTCATTCTCTGCCTCTCCCCTTACCAGCTACAAGCCTTTATTCACTCACAGGTGTACATGATAAATAGCAGCTTACATTATAATGATAACAAGAACTCCCATTTATACGTGGCTTTGTTTATATACTTTATCTCATCTGAATGTCAAGACAACCTCAAGAGGCAGACAATAGAGGTATTATTATAATACCTGTTTTACAGAAGACAAAACTTAGGTACAGAAAAGGAAAGTGACCTATCCAAGGTTACTAAAGAAGAACCAGACCGAGACCAGTGGCCTATAGGACCCTATCCCCTTATGCTTTCACTTTAACTCCTATAATGATCTGTGACTAAAACAAGGTCAAAGACTTAGCTGGAAGAATTAAGAATGATGGAACTTCATAGGTAGCTAGGGGATGCAGCAGATAGAGTGACAGTACTGGAGTCAGGAAGTGCTGAGTTCAAATCCAGCCTCCAGGCCCTAGGCAAAGTTATTTAACCTCTGTTTGACTAGTTTTCCTCAACTGTAAAGTGGGGATAATAAAAGCAACGAGATAATCTCTGTTAAAGTGTTCAGCACAGTGCCTGGCCCTAGGCCCTTAATAAATGCTTATTTACTTCCTTCAGGGCATCTATAGGAAAAACACTTGGTACAAGGAGGGGCCCACTGTACCTTTTCCCAAACAGAAAGGAACTTAGGTCTTCAGAAATCATCTCTAACAATCCTCACTATCTTTGGGGTGAGGAAACTTTGACTGTGGGTCTGAAAGAAACACAGGTCAGGTTTATAACCGTGTATTTTAGAAAACTGAATCCAATCTATGAAGCAAGCTCTCCATGTTCTCCCTCCCCCCACAGTTAGGATACAATAATTGTTAGAGCTCTCAAACATCCTTCAAATGCTAACAATCCATGGCTGTAATACAAGGCTATGATTACAAATGTCAAAAAGACAGAGCATGAAATTAACTTCCCCACAGTTAGTGGGTACAGGGGCGCGAAGCTTCTCACCACGCTGATCTGCTACCAGTGGCCTTCGAGAAAAATGCTCCCTGCAATGGTGAGTACGAGGACCATTGGGGTGACAACTGCATCTTTCCATGACACTCTACTCAATAATTAAGCAGGCCCCCAAATACCAGCCTGGCCTTCTCTATGGGGAAAAAAACCAGGAAGGGGGCAGCCATGCTTGTTTAACAGGCTAATTGGATGATACAAGAAGAGTCAACAATGCCACAGGACTGGGAAGGGAAGGGTCCTCTCTTCTCTGTCCAGTCTGGAGGAGAAGGAGCAGAGAGCTTGGAGACTCCTGTAGAGGACAGCCCTTCTGGTGCTTAATTCAACTAATATTTTTCAAACACTTAAGATGTGTAAGGTACTGACGACAGCGGCTTGTCTCATGAAGCTTATATTCTAGGGGGGCAAAGGATGAGCACATAAACAGCTATTAAACCACAATCAGACCATTCCTCACCTATGTATCTCTAATACTAAGCTTAGACAGGCCCCCTTCACACAGTAAGAACTTACCAAATGTTTGTTAAAATGAAAGGAAGCTACGATGTAAGAATCAATGAAATAAATGCAATAGAGAGGGCCGTGTCAAGCTCAGTGAGAGAAATCCGAAGAAGGAAAGACACCTTTCACCTGGAGGACACAGGAACGGTTTCATGGAGTACACAGAATTTGAGCTGGGCCTTGAAGTTAAGGAGGAAGGCACTCCAACAAAATGAAATAAAGAAAAAGGAAGAGGGGTGGCTAGGTGGCACAGTGAATAGAGCACCGGTCCTGGAGTCAGGAGGACCTGAGTTCAAATCTGGCCTCAGACACTTAACACAAAACCTACCCGTGTGACCTTAGGCAAGTCACTTAACCCCAACTGCCCTCCACAAAAGCAAAAAAAAAAAAGTGAAAAAAAAAAGAAAAAGGGAAGAGACAGTTCTAGGGGTGGGGGTGTGAAGGGGGTGGGGCAGGATGAATAAAAGCTCTGAGACAGAGGAAGAGAAGAAAGGCAGACAGAAAGTAATTTAGCTTCATTGGAACATGGAGTACCTGAAGGAGAGTAACAATAAAAGATAGGACTCAGAACATGTAGGACCTTGAGTGTCAGGGTGAGAAGTTTGCACATTATTCAACAGGCAATGGGGAGTTACTAATTTTTTTTTTTTTTGGAGGGCAGGTGGGGGTTAAGTCACTTGCCCAAGGTCACATGGCTAGTTTTTCTGTTAAGTGTCTGAGGCCAGATTTGAACTCAGGTACTCCTGACTCCAGGGCCCGTGCTCTATTCACTGCGCCACCTAGCCGCCCCCTAACAGGGAGTTACTAAAAATTTCTTAGTAGAGTAAGAACACAATGCATAACACGCACACATAATACAACTGAGCTATGGCTTGGAACCTGCTAGAAAATGCAGAGAATGAAGGGAGGTTGTGTAGAGAGGGAAACAGATTAAATTGAAAAACAACACCCTATGTTTATATGGTTCATTGTAAATTTTAATTTAAAAAAATTTAAGTATTTATTTTTCCTCCACAGTCTACCTCCCCCTCTAAAAAAACAAAGGAAAAAGAAAACAAACCCTTGTAACAAATGAACGTAGTCAAGCAAAACAAATTTCAATCACTGAAATGTCCAAGGGCTTTTATATCCATTATCCCCTTGAATCACTGCAACACTTTTGTGAAGTGGATAGCATCAATATTACCACTCACATTTTATTGATATGAAGACTGATGTCCAGAGAAGGGGAACTATTTGTCCACGGTGGCACAGCAACACTGGCAGAGCTAAGATCGAAATCCAGGATGGCTTGTATGTTTTCCATTCTATCACATGTCTCCTCTTCCGGCAGATATGTGAGGAAAGAAGACGAGGGGCTGGCTCTATGCCCATTTTAGAAATGAATCACTTAGGAGCACAGTACTTGGATTCTGAAGACCTGAGTTTGATTCCCAGCTCTCTTACTATTTGTGTGACCCTGGTCAAGTCCTTTCCTCTATGTTTCTTCATCCTTAAAATGAATTGCCAAAGAAACCACTTCAGATAATGAATAGCTTCAGTAAGATAACAGGAGACAAAAGAAATTCATAAAATTCATCAGCATTTCTATTCAGCAACAATAAAACCCAGGAGGAAGTGATAGAAGGAGAAGTATTGTTCAAAATGATCATAAAATGAACAAAATATCTGGGAGTCAACTACCAAGACACACTCTAAATTTATACAAATAAAATTACAAACATTCTTTACCGAAATAAAGGTAGACTGAAGTCAGTGAAGGAATATTCATTGCTTGTAGCAGGCCCACACCAATATAATAAAAATCACAAGATTATGTAAGCTAACATATAGATCTAGTGATCTACCAATAAACCACAAGGAATTACTTTACAAAGCTAGAAAAAATAATAACAATATTCATTCAGAGTCACAGAAGGTCTAGAATTCCAAGGAAAATAATTTTTATAAAGTAGGAATGAAGAAAGATTAGCACTTCCATACTTCTAATTATATTATTAAACAGAAATCATAAAAATTATTTGGAGATGGTTAAAAAAAAAAAAAGAAAAGCAGATGCCTGGAACCAAAAACCCAACACCACCAATAAAGAAAAATCAGCAATAATCTAACTCAATAGCCCAGTCTTCAATAAACCCAACCACATAAACTCTTTGAAGGACTATCTATTCAACAAGAATTTCTGGGGAAACTGTGAAAGTACTCTGGTAAAGAAAAAACAAACAAACAAAAACCCCCAAACTGCTTTAGACCAGGAAATTACGTTCTTGATTCAAAATGGCTATTCAAGCTACATATAAGAGTTCTTAACATGATAGAGGAGAGTTAGAGGAATTATAAGGAAATACCTTTCACAACTATGATGGAGAGAATAGATTAGAGGAAATCACAACTGATGAAACATACAATCTGAACCACAAAAAAAATGAAAAGCTTTTTCAGGAACAAGATCAATGCAGTTAGGATAAGAGGGGAAACTGTAGTTTGGGAGAAAGAAGAAAACAACTGTGTTAATCTCTGTTAAAGGTCTACTGTCCAAGATGAACCATTTAGGGATTCAACACAAATATCTGAGACCAAGAGCCATTCTCCAAAATGTAAGTGGCCAAAGTATATGAATAATTCTCAAAAGCATTACAAATTATTACAATATTAATGATTGCTTTCCAAAGCTTTCTTCAACAACAAAAAAAACAGCAAATTAAAACAACTTTAAGGTTTTGTTTCATACTGAGCAAATTAGGAAAGATATTTAAAAATGGAAATAAATAGTCTTGATTGGACGAGCTATGGTACACTGGATTTTTTTCCATTTAAAGAATTATTTTTTTAAAACCCTGAATTTTGCCAACATAAACAAGAACAATTCTATATACAAAGTAGAACAGAAGAGGACATATGAAACAATGAATGAATAGCTTGTTTAAAAAAAAAAGTATGTAATTTAACATGTTACTTTCAAAGCTGCCCTGCTTCAGGATGTTACCTTTTGAACTTCCATTTGTTATCCTCTATGCATTTTTTACATTAATACATTTATTATCAAAACTGTAAATTAGTCCAACCATTCCAGAAAATTGTTTGGAAGTATACATAAGAAAAAAAATAATTAAAATGCCCAAAGTCTTTGACCCAGGAATAACACTGCTGGCTTTATACTTTATGGATGTTAAATCCAGAAAGAAAGCTCTCATAAATAACAAAATATTCTTAGGAATTCCTTTTGCAGTAGTCAAATGGGTTCCCATTGAGATGGTTAAACAATCTGTGATACATGGCTGTGATGGAATATTACTGTGCTTTAAGAAGCGATGTATGTGAAGAATTCAGAGCAACATGGGAAAACATAAATGATCAGAGGCAGAGATTGAAGGTCTTCAAGGAAAGGCTGAACAATCACTTGTCAAGCATTCCATGGCGGAGATTCCTTTTGGGAATGAGTTATGACTAGCTGGCTGCTAAATTCTGTGAATCTGTGAGAGTTATATTAGCAGAACCAAGAAAACAACAGGCCCAGTGACTACAACACTGTCAACAGAAAGACAGTAGAGCAAAGCTGGATTTTGTGCAATTATAATAACCAAGTTTGTCCCCAAGGAGCAATGAGAAAATATATCTCCTTTCTTTCACTGGAAAGTTAGGAAACTATGGGTGTAAAATGTTGCCTATGCCATCAAATGTGGTCAATTATGAAAGCTGGTTTTGCTGAATATTTTTCCGTTTCCTTCTCTTTTTTTTTTAATCTCTTTTTACAAGGGAAGGTTCACTGAGGGTAGTGGAAGGAGGAAGAGGACGTTTGGAAACGAATGTGATGTTTTAAAAACAAAAGGCACCAATTAAACTTTGAAAATGAAAACAAAATAAAGGGACAGGTTTCTACAGTCTCTAGGATTTCTTCTAGCTCCAACTCTTGACAGCTCCCAGACCCCTGATGATGGATGAGGGCAGTCCTTCCAAATTCAACCTCAGGGCTGTGGTTGTGGCTAGGAGGATTATCCAGAGCCTGTGACCCAGAGCAGGAACAGGAAGGAAATTTTGAACTAGGATGATATCTTTGCACTGGAAAAAACAATTTTAATCTTTCTACCTTATATGGGAGGTAACAGTCCTGCTATGTTCTGCCTTGCATGTGGAATATAGGGTTCAATTCTGGGTACCATAATTTAGGGAGTATACTGATGAAATAGAGAAGTCCAGAATAGGGCAATCAGAATAGTGAAGGCCCTTGAGTTCATGCCACAGATGGAAGGGTTGAAGAAAAAGGAAATGTTTAGCTTGGAGAAGAGGAGACAGAGGGAATGTGACAGCTAGCTCCAAATATTTGAAAAGTTGTCATATGAAAGAGCAATTAAGGCTAGTTCCTGCTTGGCTTCAGAAGGAAGAACCAAGAAGGGTTGGACATTACAAATAAGTAGATTTAAGCTTGACACAAGAAAAAAACTTCCTATGAGCTAGAGCTCAATATGTCCCTTCAGTTGAGAGTCAATTCCCTGTCAGTTGAGGTACTCAAGCACTGATTAGATTCTCATTTTATCAGGTATCTTGCATAAGGGATTCATGATCAGGTAGGGATTGAATTAGATGCTCTCTGAGATCCTTTACAGCCCAGAGATTCTCTGACTGTACCAACTGAAACAGCATTGTGGGAATGAGCAAAGTTCAAAAATAATCCACTGGCAAAGAGCAAGATTCATTTTCCCTTCTTCCCTTTTCAGGCTCCCCCTAATCTCTTCTCACTTTCCTCTGTGGCCTTCTAAACTAGCCATTAATTAGAGACTGGTAATTAACTTTCTGGTTCAAGTAATATTTTGCAAAGGAATTCCATTAAAGAGGTGATTTGCATATTCTCACACAATGTTGCCTGGAAATAAATGCATGTCCTTTTGGAGAGCAGCGGTCCTAAGATTGTCCTTTAATCTAAGGGAGACATTATCGTTGAGGGCATGGCACAGAGAAAGGATAAGATACAGTCTAGTACCCAGCAAAATGGATATTAGGAAATTCCACTCAGGCTTCCTTTGTCCCTCTTCTAAAATGCTGGAATCCCCTCATCCCTGTCCAATAACGTCAGGTTTCCTTCCTCCCTATACTAAACCGTCACTGGCTTGCCTCTCAAACCTACTGAGATTTGGCCACTTATGTATTATAACAATAACAGTACCTTATATGTTATAAATGCTTTACACTTTCCAAAGCAAAGATAATCATACAGGTATTATTGTTATTTCCATTTTACAGATGAGAAAACTGGGGCTTGAAGAGGTTCCTCAATATGTCCAAAGGCCATACAACACATCATAGTATTGGAATCAGAATTTGAACCCAGGCTCCTTATTTCAAGTTCAAGGTTCCTTTCACTATATCTTGCACTGCCTTAAACAGCTTTAGAGGCCACCAAAAGATTTCTAATCTACTCTCTCTAGCTAGTATTTAGGCCTGGCTTGACCTCATGGTCTCTCAGCATCTCAAGACAATTTCCAGCTTCTTCTTATTATTATTATTATTCATAAGAAAGATCATTTAGACTTCTCTAACAAATTCAGAGGTTGTAGCTTCTGGTAGCCATTAGTCTGCCATATTAGCAAGACTCGACGTATTTTTTCAGGTCAAACTAGAAAGGTAGCCAGAGTGTGGCAGAAAGAGCCTTGGATCTGAATTCTGGTTTTCCCTACTTCTACTTGGTGTGACCTTTTAGTAAAACACTCTGCTTCTTGGGGGTTCAGTTTGCTCTTTTATAAAATAGGTACAACAATTCTTCCCACCATCTTAGAGTGTCATTGTGAGGAAAGCACTTTGAAAACTGTTAAGTGCTATGGAAATATGAGCTATGCACAGATCATAGAATTTAGAATCAGAAGGGTCCTTAGAGATGATCTATTCCAACCCTTTCTTTTCAAGGAAAGGAAAGGACTTATGCAAAGTCACACGGGTATTAAGTAGGAAAGCTAGGATTCAAACCCATGTCTTCAGACTCCAAAGCCAGTGCTCTGTACATATTACCAAATCACCCTTCTACCATTCTCTTCTTCATCATTACATTTTGATAAGACTATGATGATAACAATCAGCTATTGCTCGCCTTTACAACATTAAGGAAGTAGCTCCCCAAATGCCCTTCTAGTCTGCAATGCTCTTAATGAATCACATTTTCAGGTATACAGTTATAAACATATTCAATCCCTACCAATAGCAAAGGAAAGAACAATCAGGGAGGAGGGCACTTGAAGTCTTTTTCCAAAAGAAAGAATCACCTTGTATTATACTTGTGTGTATTAAAATAAAGAAATCCCTCTCACCAACACACGCACACACACACACACACACACACACACACACACACACACACACATTCAGACTTCCCTTGGAATTGGAATCCCATCCTGAGCTGGCCATATTCTCAGCAGACTGGCTAATTTCCATGATTACTAAAAATACTGCCCAGCTCAGATCTCTAGAAGATACACAAGGGAACCACAGATATAAAAGGAAAGAGATAAAAATAAAAAGGCAGAAAATAAATTGGTTCTTATAAATGTCCAGCGATCATTTTGTGGCCACTTCGTGTCCCCTTCCTATCATTGAAAGGTGCGATGCCTAACACTTCCTCCCAGAAGCCCTGAAGGTTTTACTGTCTTAGCCAGACAACTTAGACAAGTCTTAAGAGTCAAATATGTCAGAGCTCCCAGCATTGACTGTATCACCATCCCCTTTTCTCCCCCCATCTTCCCCTCCCCACCTCTCCTCCATCTTCCCCTTCATCCCCATTCCTGTATCCTGCCAGTCCTAGTTCTACCACTTAACTTGCTGTATGATCATAAGGGAGTCACCCCCTCAGTGCCTGTTTTCCTCCTCTATAAAATGGGAATAAAATCCCTACTCCAGTGACCTTACAGGGTTGTTATGAGGACTACATGAGCAAATGTGTGAGGGAAATCCTGGGGAAAGCAGACAAGCATTATAAAAATACAGGGTGTTTTGTTATTATTAAGTCTTCCAGGGCTGAATTTGGTTCCAATTGAAGGCAGGGGGGTTAGAGTGGGGGTGGAGAATGGAGGGAGGGATGAAGAGCCTTTCCTGCTAGTAATTAATTCATGACTGTATTTTTTCCAAGGCAGAGGCTCGTTTAACAAACATCCATATGTTTGGGGCTTCTCAGTGCCAGGAAAAAGCTGAACTGGGACATTATATGGGGAATGCCTACATTGGAACTTCCAAAAGCAAGGGGAAGGGAACTCCTGGAAGAAGTGAAAGCAATTTCTTGATCTCTTACCACCCCAGGAAACATGATAAATGTGCCAGTACTAAGGAAGGAAGCAGGGGGGTCTCAGGCAGATCTGTTCCTTACCTTTGTTTCAGGGTGACCAGTCTTTATGCTCTGGACACTGCCTGAGGGAATGGTAGAAGGCCTCTGCTGAACCCTCTGTTCTAGAAGGTTGGGTCCATTCTACCCCCCTACCCCCCATCCCTGTTCTAGAATCCTGGGCCTCCTGGTTCCCCTTTCCTCTCTAGAATGTTGTGTTATACATTCCAGTCTTGCTTATTGATAGAAGTCTGTTTTAGATAAGAGGTGAAGGCTTAGTGGTAGGGTACCCTCAAGAAGGTGCCTTGTCATTAGTGAATGGAAAGAAGAACCATCTAGGCTACCAAAGGATGTGGCTCTGAGCCAGGGAGGCCAGGGAGTTTGCAGAGCAGCCAACCATGTCTAAATTGCATGATCATTCCCCTGGCTCTTGGCTTAAAATACTACTGACATCAGTGCTTCCAGACAGACCCACATAATGGACAAGGATGTCATGTGATAACTGGTGAGGGAAGAGATACAGGGCAGAGGTCGGATACTAACTAGCTGTGTGACCTTGAGCAAAACATACCCCCTTCCTCAGCCTGGCTTCTCTTCTCCGTAAAATGAAAAGGCCGTAATACTTAATGAGCGCTGGAGTTCTTTCTAGCTCTCACATTTTCTGTTCTTGGGTCCCTTCCACCTCTAACATTGTATGTTCTAATACTCTACATTCCAAGGTCTCTTCCAACTCTAGAATTCTGTTTTCTAAGGTCTTTGCTACCTTCGATTTCTCAGTCTCCAAAAGTTGCGGAGAAATATCAGAAATGAGTGGAAATCATTCAGGAAGTGTTCATTTCTTATTGGTTTAAATTAGATTAAGTCATTGACTACACCCAACGATAGATGATGAGTAAGAGTTTCATCATTTTATGAATTACTAAGTTTGGAAGGGACCTTAGAGAGAAAACTGATGGCCAGAGAGAAGAAGGGACTTATCCAAGTCCACATGGCCAGTAAGTGACAGTCAGGATTTTGACCTAAATCCAGCTTTCTTTTCACTACTTCATCTTGCCTCAGCATTCAGAATAAACTTGATCTATATAAGATTGTTTTACAAACCAGTCCTATTATTTCACACTATTACTAATAAGTGTTTTTTAGAAATCATGTTAAATAAGATTTTACTTCAAATTTTGGGTCCATATTTTGTGTACAGTAAAGAGTTCCACCGCTTCAATGAGTCTGAGAGGAAGCACTCTGACAGTCACACAGCTCATCAGCGAAGGTGAAATGGAAACCTAGGTGCTCTGATGTCCAGCCGAACAATAATAATCAGAGGGCCAGGGCACGTTTTTTTATAGGGTTTATATGGTTTACAAAGCAATTTCCTCGGAACAGTCTTCTGAGAGGGACAGTATAAGCATTACTCTCTCCATTTCCTAGAGGAAGAAATCAAGCCTCATGGCCTGTCTGAGGCCATGGCTAGTAGATGTCAGCAGGAGGGGCTCCAACTTAGGACTTCTGACTTACTTCATGTGTTTTAGAGAAGAAATTCACAATACTACACCAGAAACAGATTACAAAGTAATTGGTACATATTAACAAAATAAATATAAATACAATGAAATGTAGATAACACTAATATGGGGTTTTCTAAGTTAATACCCAACCCCCCAGGAGTCTTATAGAGGTTGAATGGACCCCATCTCCATTTGAGTTTGACTCTATTGTTTTCTTTCTTTTTGGGGGGGGGCCTTTTGGAAGGCAATTGGGGTTAAGTGACTTGCCCAAGATCACATAGTTAGTAAGTGTTAAGTGTCTGAGGCCCCTTTTGAACTCAGGTCCTCCCGACTCCAGGGCCAGTGCCA
Source organism: Pseudocheirus occidentalis (assembly GCA_028646575.1). Lineage (NCBI taxonomy): Eukaryota > Metazoa > Chordata > Mammalia > Diprotodontia > Pseudocheiridae > Pseudocheirus > Pseudocheirus occidentalis. The sequence continues at coordinate 74,463,059 of CM053595.1, read as the reverse complement.
CCTAGCCGCTGACTCTATTGACTCTATTCAAGAATTGTAAGCAAAGTAAGTTAATAATACTCTATGACAACCCAAAAAGCCAGTGGGATCTTAAACCACATTGAGAGGCAAGGCTAGGGATCTGGGAGGTATTGATCAGAGCAGACTGGGAGAATGGTGTTCATTCTGGGTGCCTCACTTGAAGAAAGAAATTAGGGTAGATCTGGAGGGAAAAGACTAAGGTAGTAGAGGGGCTCAGGGATGGGCTGAAGGATCTGGGGATGCATAATCTGGAAAAGAGATGACTCAGGGTCTGGGGAGGGGTGGGAAACATGACTTGTTGTGGTTTAGTCAGTTGTATCCAACTCATTATGGGTCCATTCGGGGTTTTCTTGGCAGAGATGCTCAAGTCATGTGCCATTTCCTTCTCTAGCTCATTTTTACAGATGAAGAAAACGAGGCAAACAGGGTTAAGTAACTTGCTTAGGGTCACACAGCTAGTAAGCGGCTGAGTCTGAATTTGAACTCAGGTCTTCCTGACTCTAAGCCTGGTGCTCTATCCACTGCATCACCTAGCTAGTAGGTCTGTAAACATTTAAAGTACTATACCTATGTGTACATGTTTGTTTAAGGGATTATACTTATTCTCTTCTGTTGCAGAGGACAGAATGAGGAGTTACCCACGGCAGGTATAAAGAGGCACATATAAGCTTATAAGGAAAATCTTCATAGTATTAGGAAAATCCAAAAATGAAAGGGGATTTAGGGTGTTTCCTCTCTATATAAGAGTCTATATATAATCTATATATAGCCAGTCTACATAGCCACTTTTCAGGTAGATTTGTGAAGTGACCTCTGAGGCCCCTTCAACCTCAGTGACTCAGTGAAGTCCCAGACTCTTTCTATTCCATTGCCAGGGATAGGTCAGTGGTGCAAAGGTTAGAGTGCTGTGCCTGGAATTATAAAGACCTGAGTTCAAATCCAGTCTTATACACTGAGTAGCTATTTGACCCTGGACAAGTCATTTAACCTGTTTGCTCAACTGGGAATACCACCTACTTCACCAGGTTATTGTGAGACTCAAATGAGATAATATTTGAAGAGAACTTAGCACAGTGCTTGGCACAAAGCAGGCTCTATATAAATGCTTATTCCTTTCTCCTTCCTTTCCTACCTTCCTCACAGTCCTGTCTCTAAAAAATGAATGGACTTCATTCATGATAGTGGATTGTAGTAACCTCTTAGACTAACCTAAGAAATGAGACAAATACCCCCAACGCCAGGGCTAAAATGACCTGCTTTTTTTCTTTCCAGTGTTGGCCCACTGAGTGGTCATACTTCACTTCCAAAGTCTGATCTCATTCACAGACCTTGGTTCCTAAGTCTAAGGAAGAAGTGTCCAGTGCCCACCCAGATTTAGCCTCAGGAATGGAACAAGGCATTTGCCGGTTGAAGTTCCCTTGATATCACTCCCACCCCTCCTTCTTGAGTGATTTGTCCAGTTCCTTCAAATGACAACCATCTTCTCATTATATGTAATACTTATTTAGGCTGGCCAAGTTGAAGGATGACTGCACAAGACAGATCTCTGAAAGCCTTCTATATCACAAAAAAGCTGGGGATTAATCTCTTCCTCATGGCTGGCCACCACTCCCAGCTCTTTGACTACAAACCCTTTTACCTCTTTTCTATCCACAGTGGCAAGATGGGGTGAGTTCAGAAACACAGAAGCAGTAGCTTCTCTGTTTCAGGGCTGGGCTACAACATGCCTTCCTTGGTCAGGAGACTTTGGTCCTAAGATCATAGAATTCAGAGCAAGAAGCTGCCTTAGATATCATCTGGAACACCAGCTCCCCTATTTTAAGTAAAAGTGACTTGGTGTCGGGGCGGCTAGGTGGTACAGTGAATAGAGCACCGGCCCTAGAGTCAGGAGGACCTGAGTTCAAATCCGGCCTCAGACACTTAACACAAAAACTAGCCGTGTGACCTTCGGCAAGTTACTTAACCCCAATTGCCCTCCAAAAAAGCAAAAAAAAAAAAAAAAAAAAAAAGTGACTTGGTGTCATGAAAAGGATAATGAACTAGTAGTCAAAAGACCTAAGTTCTCGACCTGCCTCTGCCAGTAGCTAATTATATGCTTGAGATCAGAGGTACATAGATGACCCCACCCCCATACCACTGGGGGGGGGGAAGGGTCCATGGATAGATTTTAGGGAGATCTGAGGTGACTTCTTTATTTTCACTAAACTTTGACTCCCTTAGTAATCCTATTTACTAAAAATATTATTCTGAGAAAGGGTGCGTAGGTTTTGCTAACCCACCTAAGGATCCCATTACACACAAAAAAAGGTTAAAAATCCCTGGACTGGATGCCTTCTAAAGTACCTTTCAACTCGGGGAGATTCAAGCTTTACTGTTTAACATTCGTTCTATAATTCTTACACAGAGCCTTTCTTTCACTGTTCTTGGGAAGTCTGAGCTTTCTTCCTAAGCCAGAGAATGCCACAGAACCAGATTTTGTTGATATAAAATTAATAATCCGATGCTGCACCAATGCCAGTCTGACATTCGATTAACATGGCTAATGTTTAGCATCATTTCAGGAAACAGGTCCAGAGCCTGCCTGTAGGTAGGTGCTCTCCTCACCCTCCACCCTCCTCAGTACCCTTAAGATTTGCTACTATAAAGCCCAACACAGGAAATGACCCAGAGAGGTCATCTTCACCATGCCTCTGTCTGACCCTGTCCACATACAAGCCACAACTGAGGTGTCTGTCCATTTTTTTTGAGCTGCCTGATTTCTCTTGTCAGGAGGTAAACATTACATACACACTGCGAGCTCACCAATGTGGATCTACATACAGAGGCTGGGCCTCCATCTGTGCTGGCCCACTCCTTCAATATGCCATATGACAGACCCAGAGCCAAACAAGGCCTTATAGCCACAGTACGTACATGAACGCTTGCATGCGGGTGCAGAGACTCCTGATGCTCCAAGTATATTGGTGAGTAAAGGAAAACGTGGAAATGGGCATGGTCCTCAGTCACAGAGGCAGAGCAGCTGAAAATGTTGCCAGGCTATAACAAAGCCACGAAGTACCTAAAACTGTCTAGTCTCTCTAGCCCAAAATATGGGGCTCTCTGTCACAGGGAGAGCCTTGGTCTTCATTGGAGGGTCCTCAGGTTAGAGAGGGCTTGGCTGTGGGCTTGGAATAAATGGAAATGTATTTGTAGATAGCAGCTTCCAGATTGAGAGAGAGAGGCTGAATGGGTTGGCGAGACTCCTCAGGGGAAGGCAGAATCACAGGAAGATTGGATGCAGCCTGAGAAAGCTCTTAGGTCACTTAAATGCTCATTCAATCTCTAGAGGAGCTGGTCTATAATATGGAACTTAGACGTCTTGGCCTGCTGTGGGGGATTGGCTGGTTGAGTGAGAAATCTGACTCGTTCTGCCTATGTGCGTCTTGTTTCTGTGTTTGGGAGCTTATCTGGGCAAGGGAGCAGGGTTTGGTGAAGGGAAGCAGGTGGGAAGGAGGGTCAGTCTGGCTGAAAGGCTTCAGGAGACAAAATGCTCTATCTATCCCTTCACCTCTCAGGAAAGCAGCATCCTAACTGGGAACTGACATGAGCACTTCCAGCAGAGCTTAAGCATTAAGGGGACGGCATTTGTCATAGAAAAAAGGACCCTAGAGAGGCAGTGCCCACTGGGTCAACCAAAGGTCATCAGAAGACATGCCTTTGCCTAGAGAGATCTGCTCTGAAACTCTCGTTACTACCATCAGCTTTCTTTCCCTCCTAAACCTGTCATGTCAGTCACCCAGCCCCCCTAACCCCCAATCTCCAACACATCCCCAGCCATGCTCAGATCATCCATAAGAGACATGAGGAAGAAGGGGGAAAAGAACAGCTTTCTTGACTGGTCTATAGAGGTACTGCCAACCCAGGAAGGATTCTGGTTTAGGCAATTCTCCCATCTGTCTCCCATCATAAGAAGAAACATGACCAGGAGGCTCAGAGGTAGAAAAGACTAGCCACATACCTTGAGCTGCCTTCTCTTCTCCCTGGCAACTCAGCATCCTACTTAGAGCAGATGTGACCCCAAGAACATAGACATTTTCCCCCCTGCTGCTTTCGCCTCCCTCCTCCTACCCTACCCAGTCCCAGAGGGTGAGCCACTTCATCATTTTATGTCACTATTCTCCAAGTTTCCCTTAAGGACCAATATGACAAACACCCTTAGGTTAGATACCAAATGTACTTCTGAAAGATTGGTCACTAGTGTGTGTAATGGAGGCAAGGCACTCAGAAGCATTAAAATACCACCCAATGAAGCAAAAAGAAGTCCCTGCTCAAGATCCAGGGTAACACAGAGAGCAGACTGAATACTAGGATCCTGACTCTGGATGTTCCTAAGAAGAGAAGGCTTCTCCCTGGTGAAATCACATTCTTCTGGGTCTACCAGTGTCCTTGCCCCCAGTGTCCCTATCTCTCTAGGGTTCCAGAAGTTTGTGGCATGTTCTCTCTATCCACTGAGGTTAAAGGAAGGTGAAGGCACTCCTCTCTTCCCCCCACCACCAAAAAGACAACAACAAAACACTCTACCACACATTGTGTGTGTGTATATATATATGTGTGTGGACTTCCAGTCCACAGCTTTTAAAGACTTGGATAGCCAGGGCTCTTAATGGCAGGGAGACGGTGAACCAACATCTCTCCACATCCCACTGCCCTACACACACACACCACATTTTTTAAAAAGCTATACAGGTCTTACCATAGACAATTCAGCCAACATCTATCTATCTGGATCTTTAAAGGATAAAATGATTAAAACAAGGGAATTCCTTTCAACCTTTGTTCTCTTCTACCACCCGGTCTTGCCCCTTCCCCCCCATCTCTGTGCTAAGCCGACTTTGAACCAAACCCTAAAACCCTTCTCTCAGTCTAGTCTCTGCCCCCATACCTATCAGAGACATTCTAGGTAGCAGAGAAAGGCTGGAGGGTGGGGTAGCTAGCAAAGAGTCAACACAGACTTTCTCACAACCCCTGGGGGGGCAGTGAGGGGGAGGAGGGGCTGGTGCCAGAAGGGTACAAGAGAGGAAAATGAAAAGGGGCTGTTAATTCTGTTTCCCACTCCAATCATGGAGCTTTCTCTGTGCTAGTCTTGCAAACCAAAGCCCAAAATTCCAAACATTAAACGGGCCGTCCCCTGCTTTTCCCCCTATCTCCAATACCATTCAGGGGTCAGACTTGTAAGGAGGAGGGGACAGGACAGAGAGACAGCGGGGGTTCTGCCATCTCCCTCTCGGGATGGACAGTGACCCAAGGAAAATAGGAAGGGAAGCAGGACTGAGAAGGGGGAAGGGGAGGCTAATCTTTGTACCCTTCTGGCCAAGTCTCCCATTACTAGCCCCTCTCTGTGCCACTTCTCCCCAAGCCTCAGCCAAAGGCCCCCTTCCTATCTAGTGTCCCCCAACACAGGTACCACTGGTGACAGTGCTGGACCAGGCATGGGGCAGGAGGTCAGCAGAAACTCCAGATGCCTCTTCCCAGCCAGGCTGTGACCCCAGAAAGATAGACTGGAGAAGAGGAACAAAGAAGGTGGAACCAAACACACTCAAGGTCCGGGTCCCTTTCACCTAGACTCTCTATATCACCTTCTCTAAAACCAAACCAAAAGCCTTCCTATTCCTCGACCTCCCTCCATCCCCTTACAACATCAGTGTCAGGCTGGAGGTGGGGGCCAGTGCCCATCCAATCACCTACCCCCCCTCACACACAGTGCCCCCCTTCACCCCCTCCTCCCCCAGACACCGCCCCCTGACCACTGGCTGGGCTTACCTACCTCTCATTGTCCGTGCTCCGGAACCCAGGGAGGATGTGGCGGAAGCTGTTGTTGCGATCAAGCCTGGGTTGACTCTTTGTCCGTTTGATGGAGCCTTTGAGCCGGCGGCTGAGGAAGCCCTGCGGGCAGGAGATGAGGAGAGCAAGTTAGCCCCCAGCCCTCCCGGACAAGAAGGGCAGCCCTGGGGGAGGGGGCCCGGAGGGAGGGCACTCCCGGCGGCTCCCAGGCTCCCTGGCTCCCGCCCAGCCCGGGCCAATGCGCATTGCTGTTAGCAAGGCTTGCTCCGCTCTAGCTCCAGCTCCCGGCTCCAGCTCCCTCGGAGGGCTGGATCCAGCCCACATCTGCTCCAGCCGACGGCCAGCCGGGCGACGTAGACGGGAGACTCCCCTAAGCCTCTGTTGCCATAGCAACCATCAGCCTGACTAGCAGATTGCAACTAGGAGGGGAGGGGAGGGGGTGGTCTCTGGGTGGGGCAAGGGGAGTCTGGTACCCCCTGCCTCTGAATCCCCAACTAGTATCTACATGTGTGTGAGATGGGGGGAGAAGGGCCACAAGAACCTATAGCATAGTGGGGACCACTGTAGCCCCTCATTCCTTACTTCTGAACCATTTCATCAAATCTTACTGAAATGAGGTCATGGCCATTCAAGGAGCCTCAGTGGACAACAGGCTCCCTACCTAATCAAAACTCAGAGGTGTTTTCCTTCTTCCCCTAAGAACTGGAAGATCCTCTCACTATTTAGATGGTGGCTCTGAAGGGTAGGTGGGAACTCTTAACAGCTGAAATCCTGATTATACAGACAATGCAGGGAGTTAATTCTAAATTTGCCACTAATTCATTGTATGACCTTGGGCCAGTCATTGAGTTTTACAGGGTCTCAGTTTCATGTGTCAAATGAGGAGGTTGGACTAACATTCTATGTTCTTAAGATCTCTTCGATCTGTGATTCCATGATTCCAAAAGGGCTATGAAATTTGAAAAGACAAGAACTGGGGCAGAGAAGGTGGAGAGGACAGCCTTCTTACTACTTGTCTAGTACTCTATCCACCACATTCACAGCTAAGATGTTAATTGGTATCTATGGGGTCTGCTGGCTAAGGTTAAAAGTGGGACCCTTTTCCTCTCCACCTTCTTTTAAGACTTGAGAGGAATGATCCTCCCTTTGAAAGGATCAAGTCAAATGTCACTTCCTATAGGAAGCCCTCATTGATCATTCTCCCCTCCTCCCTTAACCATGGAAGTGCTCTCTCCTTTCCCTAAACTCCAAAATAATAGCAACTAGCACTTTACATTCTATTTATATAACTAATTTTTACCCTCACAACAACCAGGAGGCAGCTACAATTATGATGAGGAAACTGAGGCAAACAGGGTTAAGTGATTCAAAGTTCAAAGACACAGCTAGTAAGCATGTGAGGCTGGATTTGAACTCAGATCTTCCTGTTTCTGTGTCCAGAGCTCTATCCAATGTTCCTCCTAGAGGGCTGCCATACTAGTTTGAACCTACCTAATTGCACTTTCATAGACTGTTTTGTATCATCAGAGGATCGTGGGGTTTAAAGCTGAAGAGATCTTTTAAAAAATCTAGTCTAATCCCTTCCTTTTATAAGTGAGGAAGTTAATCCAAAGCTGTTCAGTTATTTGTTCAAGGTCACACATAGTAGAGATTCAAACCAAGGCCCTCTGCTTCCAAAACTCCAGGGATCTTTTTACACTGTTCATACTCTATAGTTTTCTCTAAGGTGAGTTTTATTTCCCCAACAAAACTGTGAACCCAATGAGAATAGAGACTGTGGCAGTCGTGTTCCCTACCTTTCATGCCCCTACCACACCTAACTAAGTAAATATTTGTTAAATGATCACCTGTCCCAAATGAAAGACTTATGAGGTTCGGGGCTGGGGATGTTGCAAAGACAGCTGTCTACTCAATCAAACCTGGGTCATCTCCCATCAGTTTCCCAGGGAAGTTCCCCTGAACCTGATGAATCTGCTCTGAGCTGCCGTCGTTTCACTGAGCTGACACATAAATTTTCAATTATCAAGGGATTCCTGACCAAGATGGTGGTGAGAAGCCAAGAGGAGATGGAGACAAACTCCAAGACTGATCCAAATATTAGATGCTATCTGTGCACTGTTATGTGCATCACATACTAGCCAACAAGCCAAGGAGATAATGGCTCCACTCCAACGGGCTATTTGTTTTTTCTGGAGAGTTAATCTTCTACATAATCTGAACATTAAATTTCTTCTATATGAGTAACACATAAGAAATATGAGGTTTATGATGGTCCTTGTGATGGCCCCTGCTGCTGAATTGCTAACAGAACTCAGGCAGGCACAAGGCATGGCAGATTTGGGGGAAAGATAACCATGATTCTGGGACAGCTAGATGGCTTAGTAGATAGAGCACTGGGGCTGGAGTCAAGATGACCTGAGTTCAAATCCAGGCTCAGATACTTTCTAACTATGTGACTCTGGGCAAATTCCTTAACCCTTTTCCCCTAGGAGGCAATTAGGTGGCTCAGTGGATAGAGTTCTGAGTCTAGAGTCATGAAAACTCATTTTCCTGAGCTAGCCTCAGAGATGTACTATGTCCTAAATAAGTTGTTTAACCCTTTTGCCTCAGTTTCCTCATCTGTAAAATGAACTGGAAAAGGAAATGGCAAACCACTCTGTATTTTTGCCAACAAAATCTCAAATGAGGTCATGAAGAGTCAGACTAAACAACAATTTATGTGTCTGTGTGCAGAAATATGCATACATCTCCCTTCTCATTCTATAGGTTAGGAAAACTAGATCTGCAAGAGATGAGTCACTTGTACCACTTATCCAAGGTCACACAGCTAATGAATGGCAAAGTCAGAACTAGAACCCAGGCCAGTGGTCTTTTCTAGACTGTTTTGGTCAAACTTAATTATCAATTCAAACATAAAAGAGGCAGATGTCTTTACGCCATATTTACAGGAAACCATATATATCCCCCTACCGTTTTCAATTTAGATTCTCTCAGGAAAGGCAAAGGCTGGCAAGAGAGCATCCGTATTGGAGAAGGCGAGAGGATAGGCCACAGAAAGTGTAGGGGGTGGGGGTGATGGGAAGTTCCCTGACCTGCCTGCAAATGTGGCTCCTACAATTCCTGCCCTAATGGGAGCCCAGGAATGAGCAGCTGTAGTTGTCTTGGGAATCTATTCCATGGAGTGAAGTCACATTCTATCCCCAGACTTCCCAGCCCTAGCTCAGTATACCAAGGACCTACTATTTGGTCATGAATATGTTCCCAGGACAGAGGATCCTCCAGTGAGCCTGGGTTAAAGCTCTGGGGGTCCAAAAGCCTCTTTACCAAGTAAAGAGGCAGTGGGTGCAGAGAGGTAGTAGAAAGAACACTGGATTTGAATCAGGAGACCTAGCTAGGAAACTTACTATATCACCTTGGGCAAGTCATTTCCCTTTCTTTGCCCTTCATTTTCTTCACCTGTAAAACATGTGGGGTAGGCCTAGATGATCTTTAAAAATCTGTTTCACCTTTGAATCCTTAGATACTATTCCCCATCCTGAGAAGAAATGCAACCAGTGTTCTCAAAGGTATTCTACAAAAACAAGGCAAGCCCTGAAAGTCCAGAAAACAAGGAGGTTTGAATTTTCATGAAGGACCTGATCATAATGAACTTAATTATTTTTAATTAGGCACTTTTATGAAGTGCACAGGGTCTCCTATTAAGAAAATCCACTAGACATAAACCCACATTTACTAACCAGGCAAGTTAGGAAAATAACCACATGACAGAAGAGACCCATGTATAATTCTGTTAAATCAGGAGTTCAACATGTTTTGTGTAACAAGGACCTCTTTGGCTGTCCAGTGGAACCTACAGTCCCTTCTGCAGAATACTGTAGGTTTACAAAGGAAACCAATTATTCTGAAATATAGTTATCAAAGTATTAAAAGAGAATAAACTCGTGTGTGTTTTAAACAGTTAATGCACAGGGGGCAATGACCCACAGGCCAATGTTTAGGAATTAAGTGCTATTCAAAGGTTCACCTGTATAAACTAGAGAGCCTTCCTACTACCCACTTGTTCTCCTACATGGAATGTTTCACTCCCTCCTCTCTGAATATTTCTATATACATGTAACATATACTTAACACATTTTAATAGTACATTAAATGTGTAATGTATAGGTTAGCGAAAAGAATGATATATTTATAAATATATAATATATTTAATATATGCTATATTTTAGCATATGACTAATATATAGGTTAATAAAAATATATAGCATATAGTAATTTAATATATGTATTATATATTTGACATATATAATATACACATATATTTCATATCCAAGTGTAGTGTCCCTAAAATTTTTTTTTTTTGTAGAGCAGTTGGGGTTACATGACTTGCCCAAGGTCACACGGCTAGATTTTTGTGTGTGTGAGGCCGGATTTGAACTCAGGTACTCCTGACTCTAGGGCCCATGCTCTATTCACTGCACCACCTAGCTGCCCCACCCTCCCCCCAGGATTTTTCCATGGATACCTTGGTGGGGAGGGGCAACTATTGATCCCAGGTTAAGAAGCACCGCATTAAAATATAAAATATAAGGGATGGAAAGGACCTAAAAACACAATTAAGGCTGGAAGCAAGTTTTTTACATGGATTATTCTCTTTATTTCTGCCTTTTAGAACCCCTAGTTCCCTTCAAAGCTCATCTCAATTATCTGCTCTTAAAAGGAACCTTTCTTGATTTTCCCAGTTGTTTTCTCCTTAAAAAAAAAAAAAAAGAATGACTACGTACTGACTTCGTATAAAAATGCTGTATTTATTGAGCTGTACTTGAAGCCTTTCAAGCCTAATTTGACTGGCTGCCATTCTCTTTGAAATTCTGTGGTCATGACCCCCACTACAGGGGGTAATATTTACTGTTCTACCAAAACTGCTTGGAAAAACTGGAAAGCAGTCTGGCAGAAATCAAGTTTAGACCAATACTTTACACCATATAATAAGATTAATTCTAAATGGATACATGATAAATAAAAAACATAAAAAACAAATTAGAGGAAAAAAGGATGAAGTTTCCTTTCAGATCAATGTAGAGAATTCATGACCAAGCAAAGGACAAAAAGGATCACAGAAGATAAAATGGACAATTTTGATTATGTACAGTTTTAAAGGTTTTGCACAAATATTACCAATGTTGTTCAAATGAGAAGGCAAAAAATAAAGTGAGAAAAAAAATCTATAGGAAATTTCTCCAATAAATGACTCATTTCCTTAAAAAGTTGATTCAAATGTGTAAGAATAAGAGTCATTCTGAAATTGATACATTTGTTCAAATGATGGGAACAGGAAGTTTTCAAAGGACTAAATCCAAGATATCAATAGCTACATGAAAAAAAAACCACTCCAAATTACTAATAATTAAAGAAATACAATTTAAAGCAAATCTGAAGTTGTTTATTCCACCCATCTGGTTGGCAAAGACGATCAAAAAAAGTATAATGGTAAATGCTAAAGGAGTTGTGGGAAAATAGACATTTTAAGGAACTGCTGGTAATGAGCTATGAACTGGTATTCTGGAAATCAATTTAGAACAATATCCGAGATGATGAAAGGTATGGTTTCAAGAAACCTGAGAAGATTTGTATGAACTGACACAGCCTAAAATGAATAAAACCAGGAGAATAATGTATGTAACAAGACTTAAGAACTCTGATAAATGCAATGATTAATCATGACTCCAGAAAACTGATGAGGAAGCATGCTACCCACCTCCTGATGGAGAACTGATGGATATAAAATGCAAAAGGAGACATACGTTTTTGGACATGGCCAATGTAAGAATGTTTTGCCTTACTATGCATTATTTGTTACAAAGGTTTTGTTTTCCTTATTGTTGTTGTTGTTTTAAATCAGGGGATAGGGGAAAGGGAGGAAATAAATGCTTGTTAATTGAAAAAACTTGAAATAAGTGAAATGGAAAAAGACCCCACAATCCAGGATAACCCCCATACCACAATGAGGTATCACAGTAGGATTTTAATATAATAGAAATATCAGTGATTATTATTATCACTGAAATATATTCTGTTCCTTTTCATTCTATCTCCTGATTCAATGTTTGTGGTTCTCAAAATTGAACTTCCTCCTATGGTCTGGGTAGTTACCATAACAATTAGAGTTGAATGGCAATTTTGTAGTTGTCCTATGGGTATTGCTATCTAGAACAGGATATATTTAATCAAGCATACAAATACTGCAACATATGATTATACATTGAATTAAGTGATTCAAACAATATATGGTACAAGAGCAAACTCAAAGGAAGGAGAGAGCAATGTGAGCTTGGGCAGTTGGGAAAGGCTTCCTAGAGGAGGACATATTTAAGATGGTCCTTGAAAGCATAGGGCAGACCGAAGAAAAGGAGAGGCAAGAAGAAAGCAGAGTGACTCGATTACCGTGTGCCATGGGGGTAGTGACAGAGATAGTAGCCAGAGAAAAGAAGTACCATCAATCATCATCATCATCATCATCATCATCATCATCATCATCATCAAAGATGATCACAGATCCTCCTGCAATGGAGTATTTCAAAGCTGAACAATGAAGGTATAGGGCATAGGTAGTAAAGGGTCTAAGAGTTAAGATCACAATAAAACATTGCTTTCTTTCTGTTTCCCATTGTTTTACAATTCTTGTTGCCAGAAGGAACCAGCACAGCTCTCATTACAAGCTTGGTGGGAAGAAATGAGACTTTTGAGGATTGTGAATACTTACTTGGCAGAGCTAATGAGTTGTAGGGACTTTGGGGGAAATAGAAACAGACCCTCCAGGGGGCATTAGCTGTCATGGGTATACCCAGGGATCCCCATCAAAGGCAAGGAAGATGTCTGGAGAAGCTATGGCCCTGAGCCAGTCAGACAAAAGCCCATTTCTCCCAGGGCTCAAAACAAACAGTTCCCCTGGAATCTCTGCCCTTGATTGTCATAAGAGGGTGAGACTAGAAATGTTGGCAATGCCAAAAATGTCCTCTGTCCTCATGGAATTCTTTTTAAGAAGTATATTCTAAAAAAAATTTCACAATATAAACAACAAATGTGTGTGGGCTCTGCTATACTTTTTTTTAAAACCACAACCACTACAAATAACTGAACTCAGGATCACACAAGGTTACAGTTAGAAGGGCGTGTGTAAACTGTCACACTGTTCCAAACATAGAAGTCTTTGCTTTACAAACAGGCAAGTACTTACCATAGGAATCATGGTATAATGGATAACTCAAAAATCAGGAAAATTTGGTTTCAAATTCTAGCTATGACAGCATCCTAGCTGTGTGACCACAAGCAAATCACTTAACCTCTCTGAGCCCTGGTTTCTTTATGAGGACAATGCCTATACTAAGTACTTTATATGGTTGCTGTGAGACTCAAGTGACACCATGTATGTAGAGTGCTTTGTAAACTTTAACAAACTTAATAAATGCCAGTTGTTACTGTTACCATCTAGTCTAATCCCTCCATTTTACAAAGACAGAACTTAAAGCCAAATAACAAGAATGGCTTGCCCAGCGATGGAGCTGGAAATCAAACCCATAACTCCTGACTCTAATTCCATCATCTTTAAAAATATGGGTTTTGGGGGTTTTTTTTGGTGAAATGGAGCAGGAAAGAAAGAGTGAATTAACAAATCTAGTGGCAGAATAAAAATGCAAGAGGCAGGAGGTTTTGAAGATAATGTCTTTTAGTTGGGGCTTAGTCAAAAAAGCTCCAAAACTGGATATAAATAAAAAAGAAGAAAAGATCGTGCATTTTTGTAGGGATCATTTTGCATATTTTATGGAAACAAGATATGTAGAAACACCAATAATGAATGCATGACAGGGCCTGCAATAGTAACAGAAGTCAGTCAGCAAACAGACCCTAGCAGAAGGAGGAAGTGAATGGCTAGGCCGGGGTGGAGGGGAGCTGCTGCTCCCTACTTTCGTCTTTCCTCATTTGGTCCCAGAATCTCAGGGCAAAGGCTGAGACAGATCCTTGTTTTACCATGTTTCTCACTGAAATAGACCTTTGAGATAATTTCATCCAAACTCTTCAATTTACAGATGAGAATAATTAGCCCCAGAGAACAGAAAAACCTGGATCCAGGTCACACAACTACCAGTTATTAACAGATTCAGGACTAGCACCTCTTGGTCTTGACACCAAGTCTAAATCTCTTTCCCCTGTACTGACTTATCAGCATAGCTAAAACTGGTTATCCTACTAGGGAATCACTGTAGGGCTTTAAGAGGAAGCTGAATCACTATTTATTGGGAAAACCGCAGATGGGGTCTTGTTCTGATATGGCTTAGACAGGATGTCCTTTGGACGTTGATTTCAGCTCTCAGATATCAATTTCTTACTGTTCCTCAACTAAGACACTCCATCTCAGCACTCAGGACATTTCCATTGGCTATCCCAGACACGCAGAATGTGCTTTTCCTCTTCCTGGTCTCTGCCTCCTGGCTTCTCCGCCTTCCTTCAAGTTCCAGCAAAAATATTACCTTCTATGAGAAGCCTTTCCAGATCCTCCCCAATTCCAGCACCTTCCCTCTGTTAATTATTTCCAATTTATCCTATATTTAGTTTGTTTCCCCCTCTCCCCCCCATTAGACCATCAGCTCCTTGAGGGCAGAAGCCATCTTTTGCCTTTTTTTTTGTATCCCCAGCACCTAGCAACATGCCTAATACATAGCAGGCTCTTAATAAATGTTTATTAACTAACTATATGTGCACATATTAATAACACAGATGAACACATAAAGTTTTCTAGACTAAGACTATACACATATAAATAAATACAAATGAGGCTTTACCTCTGACTGGACTTTCCCCTACAAAGATCAGTAATGGCAGAACTAGGCAGTGAGTACCAGTCTATGTTGATACACCCTAAAATTAGCCCTTTTGACTGCCAAACCACACCAAAGGTTCAAATTATATTTGTAGACTACTGAGGCTCCCAGACTCTTTTTTTAAAAAATGAATTGTATTATAGCAACATCTGCCTCAGATTTCACTGAATATGAAATAGGATAAGTAATGTTTGAGCTCTTAAAGAAAGAACCCCACCCCAATCACGGCCAACAAGTACTGCCAACAAGTGTGTACAGAATTTTCCTGTTGTTTTGCTGTTAAGATGGGTAGCAGTTTACAGTGATGAATGTGCTAGGTTCTCTCACACTCTGAGATCTTGTCTTCACAGCTTTAAAAGAAAGGCTTCCAGGTCCTGAGCAGCCTAGATTGCAGGCTGCTCCCTCATTTCTCTCAATCCCTAACTAGTATACACTTTATGTGTAAGAGGAGAAGGAAGCCAAATAAATTTGCCCTTTAAGGAGTTGAGATCTTCCCCCACTTAAAAAAAAACCCACAACAAAACTCTTCCACAAGTCTATCACCTTGTTTGAAATTCCACTATTAGAGATTCATTCCTTTGAGCATGTAGGCTTTCTGTTCTCTAAAAACACTTTATTAAAATGCAAATACCCCATAATTGGGATATGCCAGGATCCATAAATACTTTGGTGGGGATGATCTAGCAGCCTGCTAAGAGTAGGGTCCAGTAGGATCAAAGAGGTCATCTATTTAGTCCAATCCCAAATAGAAACCCAGAGAAGAGTCATACAACTATAAATAGCAGAGGTAAGATCAAAAGCCATGTCTTCTGACTCTAGATACATGATGAAATGAGAGGCTTGTCCTGGTCCCTGCCTCTGCTCAGAGACTATAAAGCTCGATGTAGAAGGAGGTGGCCATATGGAGTGATTGATCCTCCCCTAATGTTGAATGGGAGTAAACAGAGGGAGAAAACCTCCAGGTTGCTGTCCTCCTCCCTCTTTGTAGACTATTTTGCTTGGTGATTTTATTAGCTCTAAAGGATTCAATTACCATCTCTGTGTAGAAATATTTGTCAGCTCTGTTGGTCCAGCCTTAACCTCTCTGCTGAACTCTAGTCTTGAATTCCCAACTGCAACTGGCTACATTGTAGACACATCTTAAACTCAACTTGTCCAAAACCAAACTCATCTTTCCCCTCTCCCAACCTTCCCTTCTTCCTAAATTTCCCATCTTTCCAGTTACCAGGCTAAAATCCTCAGTGTCATTTGTGACTTTCTCTCTCTCTCTCTCTTTCTCTCTCTCTCAAGAAAACTCCAACTCACTTCTTCAGTCCAGCAGCCCAGCTCCCAGATGCTGAGACAATCCTGCTTCCTCCAACAGGAGCCACATTCCAATTCTGTCTCTCTATTTCCGGAATCCTTCTTTATATACACACACTGGCCTCCTCTCTCAGCCAAGCCACTTCTTCCGTCAAGAGGAGGGTTCACACCTTCCATACTTAGCCCTAAGTTACTAAGTGCTAAGTATCTGCTAAACTGATTGCTGTTACACCTTCCTACCTTCTTCTTCTCCCTCCTCCCCCTACATGATGACTGAAACTCCCCCTCCTCATCTTTGGCTCCTGGATTTCCTGGGCTCCTTCAAGTCTCAGTTAAAGTTTCACTTTCTTCAAGAAATTTTCCCTGATCCTCCATAATCTCAGTGCCGTCCTTCTAAGATTCTCTCCAGTTTATCCTGATTATGTTGTTTGTATGTTGTCCCCTTCATTAGATTATGAACAACTTGAGAACAGGAACTGGTTTTTTTCTTTTTTCATTTATTTTTGTTTTTTTGCTTTTCTTTACATTCTCGGTGCCTGGTGTATAGCAAGCACGTAGTAAATACTTTTTGACTGACTTGACTTCTTTTTTTTAATAACCAATTTGTTTATTTACTTTTAGTTTACATCATTCAGTACCATAATTCCTTGAGTTTCAGATTTTCTCCCCCTCCCTCTCTTCCCTCACCCCCATGGCGGCATGTAGTCAAACATAGGATCTACAAATACCTTCACATTAAACATTTGACTTGACTTCTTAATGGTAGAATGCAGTGTTAGAGCTGGAAAGCACCTTATAGATTACCTAGTTTAAGCTCATTTTGCAGATGAGGAAACTGAGACCCACAAATGTTAAGTCTCTTGCCCAAGGTCATATACAGATAGTTAATGAAGGAGCCAGGAGCCAAGACTTGAACTCAGATGTTCTGACTTTTAATCTAGTATCCACTGAGGCTGGGTTTTTTTTCCTTTGAAATACTCAGAAGTCATGATGACTCTTTGGAAACTATATTTGATTTCTACGACCCACCAGATTTGGTCTGATCCAACTCTAAAGGATACGGATCACATTACTGTCACCTGACACTTCAGACTAAGAGCTTTCAGGACAAGGAGCAAGCAACCTGCTTTCAGTCTCATTTGCTAATGAGTGGGACAGACTAAGTGAACGGTCAAAGGCACTCAACAAATTTTGTTGAATTATTCAGGAGGTAATTTTCACTAAGAAGGAAGAAGCATCAATGCAGTGGTTTTCAACCTTTTCAAATATGAGGACCCATTTTTTTAAGGTTAAAAAAATGCACAAACCCCTGCCCTAAACATTACTTAAGGCCCATAGCTTGGGAATGATTACACTAAGGAATAGAGACAACAGAGTATAAAAGTTGCAAGTTAGCACTCCTGGTTTCTTCAGAGAATCTGGGTTCTAACCCTAAGTCTGCCACTATTTTGCTACATGACTTTAGGAAAGGGAGCTTTCCCCTCTGGGCCTCATTTTATATCATTGTGATATGACGAGGTTGGATTGGATGATCACCAACTTTCTTTCTGGCTCTAAATCATGACAAAATAGAAAAAACATTGACATGGAACTGGAAAACATATTCAGATCCTTACTACCCTCTGATTTGGGGAAAGCCTTAATCTCCTAATCTCACAAGAATATTAGACTAGGTAATCTCTAAGGCTCTTTTTGTCTCTCAAATCCATGATCCTATTTAAAAAAAAAAAGTAACACACTTCTGCTTCCTCATCAAACTGAATTAAGACACATATTATTACCACTCTGAATGATTTAGGTCATCTGAGAGGAAGGTAGTTCACTTGGATAAGGCATATTTTATCTAGAAGGGATATCAGAAGACCATGGAGATAAATGGTACACCACCAGCAGTCTTATAACTTGCTTTTCTTGCCCCTCACCACACACACTTTTCCAGTCTTGTTATATCTTGAATTCTTTCACATAGTCTGTGTTCTGATGACACTGGCCTACTGCTGTTCCTTGAGGAAGATACTTTGTCTCTCAACTCCAGGAATTTTTGCTGGCTATTCTCCATGTATTTAAGTCTTGAAAAAAAGCCAGTCATTCTAAGAGGTATAGATGAGGAAGAAGAGCATCATTCTTGGTATGAGGGATAACCAATGTAAAGACATGGAGGTGGGAAATGGAGCATCTTGTGTGAGAAATTCTCTTTGTCTCCATCTCCTGGCCTCCCTGGCTTCCTTCAAGTCTCAGTTTCAGTAAAAATCCCCACCTCGATGCTAATGCCTTACATCTGAAATTACCAACAAACATCTTGTTTGTACTGAGTTGTTCGAATGTTGTTTCTCCCATTAAATTTTAAGCTCCTTGAGAGCAGGGACTATTTTGGCCCTTCTTTGTAGACCCAATACTTAACACTGTTCCTGAAACACAGGTACTTATTTAATAAATTCTTGTTGACTTGACAATATGGATGAACCATAAATATATAAGCAGATTGGAAAGAAGGGACAAGGCCAAGTTATAAAGATCTTTACACGTCAAACAGAAGAGTTTCTATTTGATCCTAGAGCTAATAGGAAGCTACTGGAGTTTATTTAGTTGGGTGAAGGGGTCACATAATAGGACCATGGACTTAGTACTTGATGGGATTAAGTTGGTCATTATGTTTAACTGTCATCACATTCAGCCTCCTCTTTTTAGAGATGAAAAAAAAACTGAGGTTCAGAGAAAACTGAACTCAAGTTTTCTGGATGCCAAGTCTTGTATTCTACCCATTACCGCCATACTCCTGCTATGGTCAAAGCAACTGGACTTGTTTTAGGAAAACTTTGACAGCAATGTAAAAGACGAACTAAAGCAGAGAAAAGGGAAAGACTTGATTCAGGGAAACCAACTGAAAATGGTAGTTTTATAAGAATTTATTGGGAAAACAGGTTTCTATCCCCTACCCTTTGAAACTATTAGGAAGAGCATCCTTGGATCCCCCCCAAATTGACCAGCCATATAATGTCATCAGGCTCAGACTTTCGACAGGAAGGATCCTACTCATAATGATGCTGCTATCCTTGGAGTTAGAGGTGGAATAAACCTTAGAAAATATCTAGTCCCAACTGCTTCATTTTATAGATGGGGAAACTGAGGGCCAGAGAACTCCAGGTCATACACCAATCAGAATTTGAACCTTATTCTTCTGCTTTACATTCAGTGATGTGTCAACTGTACCACACTCTTTGGGCTCTGTCTCTCATTATGAATTAATATGCTTCCCGTGTTAGAATTCTCCTCTCCCTCCCCCTTTCATCAAGGAGGATTGAGATGTTTATGGTGCTAAGAGTTTGGAATATGAGACTTTCAATAAATCTCCTAAGTTTCACATTTCCCATCCCTGGTTCTCCGTATGTAGAGGAGATTTATTTGACAACAGAGAGCAATGGATTGCAATCAGACAAATGTTTTTGAAAGCTTAGATAGAGAGGGAATGAGTGGCTTTGAGATTAAATGAGATAATCCCAAACTGACAGAAAATTATTCACAGCCCGGATAAATTTAAACTTCCACAACACTTTCTTTAGCATAATAATGACTTAAGGCCAATATTGGCTGGGAATTACCACATCAAGTACAATTTGCCAAGGGGAGTTGGGACAGGTTTGCTACTATCTGGGTCCTTTTAAGCAGTGATTCTTACCAGAGGACTGGCCCTCAGAAATTATGCTCTAATACCTTAGCAGGGTGAAAGGAGTTGCTCAGAGCAGGCCCTGCCTAAGTTAGGAAGCTGGGTTGTACTCCCTGATATGTGCTTTTCGGGGATGAAAGATCATAAGGATTAGAGTTGGAACCAGCAAATTGGTGTTTGAACTCACATCTGAGACTAGTTAGCCATGTAACCTGAGGCAAGATGCTTTTCCTTGTCAAACCTCAGTTTCCTAATTTGTAAAATGAGTTAAAATGCTTATGGGGCCCATGGAATATACCCCAGCTCTATTTCACCAAATCAGATAATGTTTAATGTTTCTTCCAGCTCGGAAAGCCCATGTTCTAATGTTCTATTCTAAGATCATATCAAGTAGGAGGTAAGCTCCTTGAAGGCAGGGCCATTTGTTTTTTACTTTAAATTCTCAGCACCAGTATAATGCCTTACACATAGCAGGGAATAAAAGTTCGTGTAGAATTAAACTGAATTCTAGCTCTAACCCTCTATGATTCCCTCAGATCTGAGTTCCATTCTCCCTGCTGAAGGTAGACCAGTACTGAACTTTGTGATGGGCAAGGGGCTTCCAAACCTTGATGGGCAAATTTAGCCTCCATTTTCTTAGAGATTTTCAACACAGAATAATGAATGAAAGCAGAAATATGTAATTAATTGGTCTCCTGGCTCTCTTTTCCCTTAGGTGGCCCCTTTCTGCATTATCCTACAGTGCCCCCTCCTGGTCAGGGTGAGGCTTTTAATACCAATGCAAATATTTACCCCCATCCATATTACTAAGAGAGTAAAATAATGAATTACTAGAATAGCACCCATTGCTGTACATAATTTACAAAACACTTTCCCCATAATTAACTAATGAGGTAGGTGATCAGTCCCCATATAAGGAAACCAAGGCTCAGAGAGACAAAAATTACTTACCCAAGATACATGGCTAGTACTTCTTACTTACAGTCCTATGATCTTTCCATTAAAGGAAGAGGATACTCAGAAGATATTCCAGAGAAGAGAGGACAGGATAATGAAGTCTTTGAAAACCCTATAACACAGGAATGGTCTTAAGGAGAGGAAGTTCAAGCTGGAGAAAAGATTAAGGGGGCATGACCCTTGTCTTCAAAGATTTTAAATGGTGGTTCGATAAAAGTCTTGGTCTGTGGGTCTCTAGCTCAGGACCAAGCACACCCAGCTTGTTTATAGAACGCTTGTTTGACTCATAGAATGTCAGAGCTAGAATGAATCTTAGATATTAACCGGCCCAATGCCTTCATTTTACAAATGAGACAAAGAAGAGAAGAGATTAATTCAAGGTCATATGGTTAGAATAACCAACGGAGGTCGAGGTATGGGCTTGGAGATTTCATAAGGAATGCAATTTCAATGCAACATAAGGAAGAAATCACTATCAATTAGAGTTAACAGTAGAGCTGCCTTATGTGGTAGTGAGATTTCTGACAATGAAGATGTTCTAGCAGGGGTCAGACAACTACTTTCCAGGGACACCATAGATAGGATTCCCTACACTTAATAGGAGACTGGATTAGATGACCCTTGAAGTCCTTCCAATGTTCTGACTATATGATTATTTGCGAAGGTAAAATAATGGTTCTCTGGCCTTATAACCAGCCATGTAAGGCAGACACCAAGGGGAGTCGCAGTGTTGCCTGGAAAGGGTCACGTTTATCATGTGGTTGTTCATCAGAATGTCTCCATACCTGCTTCTAATCCTCCTGGTTAATAAAGCTTTTGTTTAAAGGAGTTTGAACGGCTCTCAGAATGACACATCCTAATGCTATCTCCCAGGGTCTGGTGACAAGATGAAAATCTGCTGACTGCACAGTATACCGTTGGCACAGTGGGGAGGGAAAGAGAGGTGGGGTGAGATGGACAGGTATAGAATCATCTTTTAACCGCATTCATACAGATGTGCACGGCATGGGGTAGAAAGAGGGCAAGAGGAGTATTTGCTGACTTTACTCCTAAAGATGGTAATTCCCCGCTCTTCAGCAGGGGTGGGGAGGAGAGAGAAGGAAGATGGACTGGTGTGAGATTGTCTTCTGACTTTTATGCAGATGTACAAAGTGCAATCGGGGGAAGAGGAATCAGAAGTAACTGCTGACTGTACTCTTAAAGGTATATGCCTCTGTATATCGAGATGTATGTACATGTGTCCAGAGGTAGACAGATAAAGTATTACCTTTTGAATTCAGTCAAATAGATATGAACATCTTCACAGAAGGAGAACAGGAAGAATACCTGCTGGCTCTACTCATATATATGTATATCTTTGAATAGTTGTGAAGGGGGGAGGGTCAGTAAGAGGTGGATGAGAAAGAGTAGCATCTACTTTTTGCACTCAGACAATTGTCCTCATCTTGGTGGGGGAGGGTAGATAGGTATAAGGTTATATTATGACTGCATTCATAGTGACATACAACTCTGCTATGATGGGAGGAAATGAAGAAGAGGAGCAAAAAAATGCTAGCTTTACTCATACAGATATTGACCTCTACATAATGCACTTGAGGAAGAAAACCTCTGACCGCATTCACGCATATGTACTTTATTGCATGGGTGGCAGGGCGATGGGAGGCAGGCAGATGTTGGATTATTTATATGATATATAGGAAAAAGACTGGTCTTGGTTCTAGAATTTATTAGACTTGGGGACCTCACTGTAAGTCTTGGTTTCTCATCTGTAAAACTGATATTCAGGGATGCTATGTGAATTGTAAGGAAAGTGCTTTATAAATTAAAAAGAGGTATGTAACATTGTTCTGCCTGTACTACTACACATGTACTTCTGCATATGAAAACAGGGTATTAAAAGGGGAAGGAGGGAAAGCTACATAGCTAAGTCCATGTCATACTACCAGCCCACCACCCCCAATCTAAGGAGAAGACAGGGTCCAATGGGAGCATGTTCACTATGTGAACAGAGGAACATCTAATAGAGCAGGAAGAGGAATTTATGGGTCCATAACACTGCAGTGAAACCTATCCACTTTTTATACTCTTCAGACACCGATACAGACACCTATACATAGATAGGAAGTGGCTTCAGGTACAGAGTTAGACTGGGGCCTGGCACACACACTTGGGGAAGAACTGGACCCCAGGTGGACAACAGCCCTATGTGGCCAAGAGAAGCATGATGAAGAAGCCCTCAGCATAAAAGATCAACCAACAGGGTTTGATTTTTGCATTATTCCACCACCTTATATTGGTAGCACTTTAGGGTTTATGAAGTCCTTCCCCTTCCATTAGCTCCCTGATCCTCCCAATACCTCTGTGAAGGATGCTGGACAGGGGAAGGGAAGAACATAGCTTACCTTTACAGATGAGAAACTAAGACTTAGAGTGAGGTCTCCAAGTCTAGTAAATTCTAGAACCAAGATCAGTCTTTTTTCTATATATATCACATGAATAATCCAACATCTGTCTGCCTCCCATCGCCCTGCCACCCATGCAATAATGTACATATGCGTGAATGCAGTCAGAGGTTTTCTTCCTCACTTGTATTACGTAAAGGTCAGTATCTGTATGAGTAAAGCCAGCATCTTCTTGCTCCTCTGCCCTTGCTTCAAGTCACTTAACTCAGAAAAAAAAAGACTACATCCTAGAATACCAGAGGAACTGGCAGATGTGATTGCTGAGCCATTACCAGTGATTTCTGAAAGATCATGGACAGTGGGAAAGATGCCACAGAACTGAAAAAGGGCAAATGTTTCCATTTTTTAATAAAGGGAAGAGAATAGAACTAACAAACTATAGGTCAGTAAACTTGGCCAGGAATTTCTGGCAAAATTCTAGAACGTTAAAGTCACCCATCTTTAAATTACCAAACCACCCAGTATAAAGACAGAGTTAGAAAGTCATAGGTTTGAATCCCGCTTCTAGTACTTATTAGTTAGGGGAACAAGGTCCCATCACCTAATCTCTCTGAGTCTCAATTTTCTCACATATAAAGATGGGATAAAAATATCTAGGGTACATACCTCATGAGGTTGTCAAATGAGAGAATTTATATAAAGTACTTTGAAAACTCTAAAGCATTGTATAAATGTCAGTTGTTATTATCATCATCATTGTCTAGAAAAGGAAGGGGTGATGAGCCAGCATGGTTTCATCAAGAACAGGTCATGTCAGACTAACCTTACTTCCTTTTTTGACAGGGTTACTAAATTGAAGAGGAATGGTGTGGATATAGTTTACCTGCATTTTGAGCAAATCATTTTGTAAAGTCCCTTGACTTTTTCTGGTGGAAAAAGAGGAAGAGATATACTCTAGATAATAATACAATTAAGCAAGTTTTAAAGAGTTGAAGAGATATGGGCTAGAAATTAGAACAATTAGGTAGATTAGTAACTTGTTGAATGGTCAGACTCAAAGTCTGTTCAATGTTCAATGTCAACTTGAAAGGAGGGCTGCAGTGGAGTGTCCCAGGGATTGGATTCGTCGTCATGTACTGTTTAACACTTTTATTAAAGACTTAGATAAAGGCACAAGTGGTATGCTTATCAAATTTTCAGAAGACACGAAGATGAAAGGGATGGCTAATATACTGGAGGACAGAGTCAGAATTCAAAAAATTTTTGACAAAATAGAACACTAGGCTGAATCAAATAAGAAGAAAGGTAACCTGAGTAAATATAAAGTCTTACACTTTGTTTAAAAAAAAAAACAATTTCATGAGTACAAGATGAAGAAACTAGAAACGTAAGCGCAGATAGGAAGCAGTTCATCTGAAGAATACCAAAGGGTTCCCTCTGAACCTTTCTGCAGCCTTTTGCCACTGTCAATCATCCTGTTCTTTTTGATGCTCTCTTCTTTCTAGGTTTTGGGGACACTGTTCTCTCCTGGTTCTCCTCCTACCTATCTATTCCTTCTCAGTCTCCTTTGTAGGATCTTCATCCAGGTCATGCCCACTAACCATGGATGTCCCCCAGGGCTCTGTCATCTTTTCTTTTCCCTCTATACTATTTCACTTAGTGATTTATTTAGTCAGCTCCTATGAATTTAGTTAGCATCTTTATGCTGTTGATTCTCAAATCTACTTATCTAGGCCTAATCTCTCTCCCAACAATCTTTTCTCTTTGCCTGTCTACTGGACATCTCAAACTGGATGTCACGTAGTTATCTTAAACCCCATATATTTAAAATTGAAGTCAGTATATTTCCACCTAAACCCTCCTCTCTTCTAACCTCTAATATTGCTGAGGGAACCACCACACTCCCAGTTATCCAGGCTCACAACCTAGGCTGTTAAACTCAATTTCTCACTTTCACCGCCCCCACTTTCCAATCTGTTGTCAAGGCCTGTCAAATGTTCCTTCATAATATTTCTCACATATACCCCATTCTCTTCTCTCACACTGTTATCACTCTAATGCAGACCATCATTTCATACAGACTATTGCAATAGCCTCTTGGTCGGTCTTCCCTCACTCCTATCCATCCTCCACCCAGCTGTCCAAATGATCTTCCTAAAGTTCAAGTCTGCTCATGTTACCCCCCCCCCCATTCAGTAAAGTGCAGTGGTTCTCTATCACCTGTAGGATCAAATACAAAATCCTCTGTTTGGCATTCAAAGCTTTTTATAACCTTCCTCTCTTCCTCCTCTCCCATTCTCAGTCTTCTTAAAACCCACTCATCTTTAGCTAATCTGTAATCCAAGTACATTAGTTTCCTTGTTGTTCTACCCACAAGGTCCTCAGACTCTAGGCATTTTTATTGGCTATCCCCCATATATGGAATATTCTCCTTCCTCACCTCTGCCTCTGGGCTTCTCTGGTTTCCTTCAAATCCCAGATAAAATTCCACCTTCTACAGGAAGACTTTGCTGATCCCCTTTAATGTTTTACCTCTGTTGATTATTTCCAGTTTGTGCGTGTATGTCTGTAACTGTGTATATACACATATATTTTTGTATATATGCCTATTTACATATCAAACAAATGTGTATGTATGTGTACATATACATACATGCATACATATGTGTGTATCTTGTTTACACATAGTTGTTTGCATGTTGTCTCCCATATTAAACTGAGAGTTCCTTGAGAGCAGGAACTGCCTGTTGCCTTTCTTTCTCTCCGTAGCACTTAGCACACAGTGCCTGGTATACAGAAAGTACTTAATAAATATTTATGGACTGAATGACTTCTAACTCTGAGATTCTTTGATTCTGATTTACTTTTCCACTTGACAGATGAGGAAATTGAGACATGGAGATGTTGTCAGTCACTGCCAGTCTATAGAGACCATGCGTTCTTAAACTTTGTAACTTTCCTCTGAGCAAGATCAACATTCTGTACACAGTAGGTGCTTAATAAAAGTTAGTTAAATGTAACTGAAGGGTTGCAGATTATTAAGAGGTAGAAAGTATTTCAGAAGACAGAGTGTTTCATGTAAGAGCTAAAAAGTCTTTACAGATCATATAGTATAGACTCATTACATTAGGGATCATTCAGAGTTGTACTAGGAATCATCAGTAGAACCAGAACCAAATCACCTCTGCTGTCTGACAAGCAGAGCATGGGAAAAAAAATGTCAGAAAAAAATCTTCAGTCCCTACTATGTGTCTGTGCAATCCATGCCAGCTCCATACAACATCATTAGTGCTCAAGAATTGCTCTTCTAGGGATTGCTAGGTGGCACGGTAAATAGAGCACAAGCCCTGAAGTCAGGAGGACCTGAGTTCAAATCTGGCCTCAGACACTTGACGTTGTTGTTTACTAGCCATGTGACCTTGGGCAAGTCACTTAACCCCAATTGGCCAGCCTTCCCCCCCTCAAAAAAATAAGAAAAAATAAGAATTGTTCTTCAGCAACCATCCCTACATTGTCCCTTCTACCATCACTTTCTCCTCCAGCTGTCAAAAACAGCCATGCCTTAGTCATGAGTTGTCACTTGACTCTTCAGATAAATTCTCCCTGGAATTTACATGTAATTTCTCACTACCACTTACACGCCCTTTCTAGATTGGACTGTGGCTGACAGTTTAATGATCATGGCTTGCTGTTTATCTATCATCTGTGATAATGCTCTTATTCTCCTTAAAGTCCATTCGTAGGAAAAGCAATGCTCTCTTACAGGCAGGCAGAGACCCAAATGACAGTAATTTTCCTCTTGGGTCTGAACGGTTTAGTAAACAATTACTTTTCAATTAAAGGCAGGGAGTTTGGTGGGAAGGAGAGTGAGTATCCGGTGCCTTCTCGCTCAACCCTAATGGTAGAGAGAGAAATGTTCACCAAAGAAATGGAGGCCATTAGAGTGCAATTTTCACAGCTGAGTTCATAAGCAAAGGCATTTCAAGCTACCTGGAACATTCTCGGTATTATACTAGCAGGAAAAAAAAAAATCAGCAAACTCTTTTACATACAGTCTCCAATCCTCCCTCTTCCAACCTTCTTGCACATTGTGGGGTGTTCTGTGCATCCATGGTATGGGATAATGAAAGACTTCCCCAACTGTATGTGGCTTGGAGACTATCCCCCCACCCCTTTTAGTTAAAGACTATCAGAGCTAGAAGGACTCCTAAATACAGAATGTTTGAATGTGAAACAACATTTTAAAGCTGGAAGGAGACAGAGATCATCTAGTACAACTCCTACAGAGTAAAAGTAGGAAACTGAGACCCACAGAAGCAAAATGACAGAGCCAAGGTCATGCAGCTGCTTGGAAGCAAAGGCAGAACCAGTATCCTAGTCTCCATATTCTAGTCCAATGTTCTCTTCATTTCTTCCTGTCTTTTTGCTACTTCTTTTGCAACTGCTGACTTGGTCTTGGTCACTAAGAAGACTACCCAAGACAGAACAAGAGGTGAAAGAAAAATGACAGGAAAGTTTAGCAAAGGAAAAGCACTAGTAACTGAATCAAATCAGTCACTGATTAAATTCTGTTCATGGGATCATGAGTTTGGAGCTGGAAAGAATCAAAGGACATGGGAAGATGTCTGAGTTGGAAGGAACTTTGGAACAGGTTATTGAATCTCTAAGGTCTCTTCCAGTCTCAATGGTTCAAGTGATCTGTAAACTGATCCAAAGAAACAACTTACCCAAGGTCACACAGATGAACACAAGTAGCAAAGCCAGAATTTAAAACCAGGTCTTTCTATTCCAACTGAATGCTCTATTCATTAAATTATACCTCTCAAGGCAAGGCTCATAGAATTACAGGACATTAGTGAAACATCCTGTTATAATAATGAGCTCATTCTAAGTTTCAAGGTAATAATGCAACCCCTAAGAACACTTAGTTACTTCCTTTTGGTCTTTGGAGAGTTTGTTTTAGATGAATAATTCTGAATTCAGCCACAATTGCCATGAACCCCTAGCTGGAAAAATGTCTAACCCTTAGGCAAAGGTTGGGCTTTCTGCTGAACCTTACACTTATTTCTATCTTTTTGTAGAGACAAAATTCAATTTACTGGAAACACTTGAATAACAAACAGCCTCCCTGATTCTGCTACTTCCCTCAGACTGAATCCTCTTCTCTTAGATGTCTATTGCCTTTTACAGAGCCAAAGATTTACCTCATTATCTCTCTTCACTGCCCTAGTTCAGTCCTCCTTTAGTTTCACATTTGCTTTAACCTTTAGAATCCATATATTCAAAATCTCTTCACCTCTATCCCTTCATTTCTGAGATAGCCTCTCCTTTGTATACAAATTGCTTAGGGTATGACCCAGTCTCTTATACAATGACTTCATTTGATTTAAAGAAGTAGACAGACCCTGTTCACACTTGCTTCTGACTATTAGATTTAATCAAAAAGTGTTCTTCCTAGTTAGGCACCAGAGTTTAATGGAGGGGGAGGGAGGAGGTTTCAACCCCGCCCTTATATTAGCAACGTCTCCTTTATGAACTTCAGTTTTCTGTAGGAGTCTGTGATTCTTGAATTCTATAAGGAGACAATGTCAAAGGAGTTGTAGCCTTGAGATAATGTAGGAGATAGACAGGTAAAGGAAGGAAATTATTGGACAGGCTACCTGCACTGGGTCCTATACAAGGTTCTTCTGTATGCACAGTAGTTGCTATGCTCCAGCCCTATTACATCAAGCTGACCTAGATGACTGCTGCACCCAGCTGTCTGCTCAGCACTGGTCTCTTGCAAAACATTGGCCAATAGATGGCAGTACCCTAATGAGATAGGAATGGAATCATTAGAGTTTTGCCTGGGGTCTGAAACCACCTTACAAATTCCCTTGGAGCCTCAGAGAGATGTTGCTGAAGAAAGGATATTTCAGTGTATCATGTACAATGGGACTTTCTAATTTTAAAGTCTTTTTCTCCTCCTGCTTACATTTTACTTCTTCTAAGGATAAGTCCAGAAATTGCTGTTCTCCCTATTAAGGGAAGGGAGGAAGGAAAAGAAGAGCATGGAATAATGGGAAGAACCTGAGAGATCCATCCTAGTTTTAGCTCTTTTCTTTCTCCACTCCTTTTTCTCTTCTATAAAACAAGGAGGTTGGATCAGTTGGTCTCTAGAAGCCCTTCTGATTCTAACATTCTATGTTTTATTTTCTATATTCTATGTTCTAAAGTTTGTTTCTGCTCAAATATTCTATGTTGTAAGGTCCCTTTCTACTATAACATTCTAAGGTTCCTTCCTAGCTCTAGCAATCTATGTTCTTATGTATGTTACAGCTTTAACATTTTTTGTTCAAAAATCCCTTTTAATTCTAACACATTGAACTCTATGATACTCACGCTGGGTGACATACTGAGGGAAAAAAGAATACTTTCTAGTCCAGGCCCAACAAATGGTCCAGGAACTGATCAGTCTGCTAAATCTTTCCAAAGGCTCAGGCAGAAAGAGGAAGAAACTCAGAATCTTTCTCTCCTTGTCAATTTCTTCTTTGCTTCCCATCCTAGGCATTGGACAAGCCAAGTCTGGGTCCCAAGGACAGGTCAGTTCTGTGAAAATTACATTTAGTGTCCAGTACATAGAAAGCACTTGATAAATGCTTATTGATGGACTAATTTCAACAGGTTCTATTATGTACCTACTGTGTGCAAGCACTAAGCTATGTGCCAGAGATACAGGGACAAAAACAAAGCAACTTCTGCCTTCAAAGGAACTTATATTCTACTGGGAAAATTCAATGCATAAACAAGGAAATAAGAGTATATACAAAATAATTACAAGAGTAAGTGAGTATTAAAAACCCTAGGAATTAGGAAAGGCTTCTTGTATAAGGAAGTGCCACTTCACCTGTGTTTTGAAGGATTCAAGGGACAATATAATGCAGGGACATTGAGGAGGAGGGGCAATTTTGCAAGAGCATGGAGGTGAGAACTGGAGAGTCATGTAAAGGGAACAGATAAGAGCTGTCCTTTTTAACTAGAAAGGAAGATACAAAAAGAGGAATAATATGAAATAAGACCTGAAAAATAGGTAAGATCCAAATGTGGGGGGGTGGATGGGTTGGGAAGTGATGGGAGGCTTTAAACTCCAGGCTAAGAATTTTTTTAAAAATTTTATCCTACAGGCAATAAAGAAACATTAAAGATTTCTGAGTATTGGGGGTGAGGTAGGGTGGTTTATAGTCCAGGTAAAATCGTGAGACTGTCTAGGAGTCTCAGGTTCCTTACGTGTCAAATGGGGATAATTATCCTTCCCCTGACCTTTTCACAGGATGTGCTTTAAAAAAAATCAGTAAGCTAGTGGATGCCAAAATGCTTTCTAACATACTAAAGTCTAACTTCATGTAAGGGATTGCTACTAATTGCTATTAGTCCAATTATAAGATTAAGCAGCATAGAAAGAAGTTTCTGCCTTGGAACCTTAGTTCCTAAAACAAGATTCATCAATACTA
The DNA here is from genome assembly GCA_028646575.1 of Pseudocheirus occidentalis. Classification (NCBI taxonomy): domain Eukaryota; kingdom Metazoa; phylum Chordata; class Mammalia; order Diprotodontia; family Pseudocheiridae; genus Pseudocheirus; species Pseudocheirus occidentalis. The sequence continues at coordinate 74,432,527 of CM053595.1, read as the reverse complement.
TGCACACCTTACCCTTCTGACACTATGTGTGTCTGCTCCTCTACAGAGCAAAAAATAGCCCTGAGACCTAATTTCAGACAGCCCTTCAAACATGATTCTCTAGCTTTAAACTTTCTGTGAAGGAATCAGGTTGGATCAATGAGCTGTCTAATTTCAAAGCTTTGCAATCACTTCTGCCTCCCAGACCTCCCCTCTGCAACTCCTTTGCCAACACCTGCTCCCCAAACCCACTAGGCCCAACTTGTCTGAAAACCAGCTGAATAAAGGGTAAAGATGGTGAAAGGAAAGGGGGCAGGTGGCAACAGCCTGTCTCCATATCTCACACTCTGCTCCTACAAGCCAATTTAGAATCACAGAATATTACAGCGGCTGGGGGGTGGGGGAGGATGGACATCAGAACACAAAACGTTAGTGCATAGAGTATAGAATGTTCAGAGCTAGAAGGAACCTTAGACTACAGAATGTTAGAATATGTGATCTTTAAATATACAAAGTGGCTCCCTACTGCTTGTCTCATATTCAAGGAGTCACCCTACCTTTCATATGATACCTTATTTTCATAGAGGAACATCAAACTGAACTATTCTCTGTCTCTCCCTTGACAGGTACACTGCATTTTTCCACTTCTGCATCTTTACTTCTCCTCTTCCTTATGAATCCTCTTTTCTTATTTACTTGGTGAATTCCTATCAAGTCTTAAAAGCCCAACTCAAATCCTATTTCCACCCCTGGATGACTCACCTTACAAAACCCAGGAATGACCTCCTGAACTTCTCCATTAAACCTTACCTAACATTTTATTCTGTACGCCTTTAATGTTTTTTTTACAATATATTGTGTATTCTAACTATATATTTTTGTGCCTTATCTTTTAGAGCTGAAAATCCACCTTTAGAGAATATATGGTCCACTTTGCTCAGACTCCAGGCAAAGGAATGGAAGCCTGGAAAAATAAAAAATAAACTTCTCAAGATCACAGAGTTATTGCTAGAGCTGAGATCAGATCCCAGGTTTCCTGACTGTCAGAGCAGTGATTTCACCAATTCCTCCCTTTTTCGGAACCAATAAAGGAAGTTAGGGATTATCAACCAACCAACCAGGTTGTACCTAGGATACCAGAGATGCTCATCTACAGGTCACCAGATCCTAAGGACTGGGTAAACCATGAAACAGAACATTATAGCCATGCCATCAGCTAAAGGGCTATGTCAAAATCATCATTCTAGTCAATTCAATAAGCATTTATGAAGTGTTTATCATGTTTATCAATTGTGCAAAGAAATGGAAATAAGAGATAGAATAAGAGATACAGAGGAAAGGAAGTTGATCAGTTTGGCTGGAATGTAGAATGCATGCAGAAAAGTAATATAAAATCAGTCTGGAAAAGACAAGTTGGAACTAACTTTTAAAGAGCTCAGTATCAGTTCTAAGGCCACTGGTGCCATCACCCACACATTATATAGTCCGAAGCTCCAGGAAGGTTTCACAATGGAAATTCTTGGCAGTAGCCTACAAGTTCCGTCTCCCAAACTGAATATCCCACCCTACTTTGACCATGATAGGCATATTACTTGGTAAAGACCTATAGATTTTCCTGTGAAAAATCAGAGGACAAAATAGTATGTTTAGGGATGGAAAAGACTTTCTTTTAGTTCAGTCCTGGCCTTATGACATGAACCTTCAGGTACAGGAGTCTCCCATTCTAAAGAAAATAGACTAACCAATAACACCCTATATTTGCAAATTACTTCAGATACTCTAACTGATCTAATCATCATCCTGCTACCACCAAAACTTAGGAAGTCGTAGACAGCATGCTGGACTCATTCAGGAAGATCTAGATTCAAATTCTGCCTTTTCCATTTATTAGATGTGAGACTCTAAACATAATCATTTAAACTGAGTCTCAATTTCTCCATATGTAAAAGTTGGGATAAGAACAGCATCTGTCGTTGTTCAATTGTTCCTATTGTGTCCAACTCTTTGTGACCCCATTTGGGATTTCCTTGGCGAAGATTCTGGAGTGGTTTGTCATTTCCTTCTTCGGGTTCATGTTACAGATTAGGAAACTGAGGCACACACGGTTAAGCGATTTGCCCATGGTCACACAACTAGTAAGTGTCTGAGGTCAGAATTTAACTCAGGAAGTAGAGTCTACCTAACTCCAGGCCCAGCGCTCCATCCACTGTGCCCCCTACCTGTTCCATAATAGCATCTACCTCACAAGATCATACTGATGAGTAAGAGAGATAAGGCATATGAAGTGCTTTGTAAACCTTAGAGTGCTACACAGAGTGTCCCCAAAGACTTAGAGCAGTTTTAAGCTTTGATTAGTACAGTTTTCAGTTTAGTTCAATATTAAATATTAATTAATTTATTAATATTAATTAATTAATTAATTAATTAAATATTAAAGCTTAATTTAGTTATTTAAAATATCAAAGCTTAAAGCTACACTAAGACTTTTGGGACAATCTATATAAATGTGAGCCACCATCATCATCATCATCATCATCATCACCACCACCACGACTATTCCTAGTGGTAAAAGAAGCAATAGGTTCCTCACTTTTCTTCCTGCCCAAGGAAAAAAAAAAGGTGGTGCTGGGTATATTTTTCCTGCTCGAATTGGCTGGGATGAAGGCAGCAGTAAAAGTCCCTTATAAAAACAAAAATAAGCTTCTCTGGGGCTGAGTAGACAGAGGAGGGAGAGAATGCCTCATAGTGTAGACCCAAACACCACATGAGTCCCCTGCCAATCACATGGATAATCACTTCCATTTAGGACAGTTTACTAAGCTATCTTCCACATCATCTCACTTGAGGGTCACAAAGTCCAAGGCAACATGGGTAGTGAAAATATCATTTTCTCTTTTTCTCTTTTTATTCTTTCTCACTTAACTACTTTCGCTAACTTCCGTTTCCTCATCTGAAAAATGGGTTCAATATTAGCATTTGCCTAACAGATTTGTTATAAAGATTAAATAAAATACTACATGTAAATCACTTTGTCAGCTTTAGTGTCGTGTAAATCCCGGCAATTACTAATAATAACTCACATACCTCACCTGCTTCCTCACCCTTCATTCCCCCAATCATTTTGCAGAATTGGGAGGTCAACTGCTGGGTGATGATACATACATTTTCAGATTTTTTTTAATATATGGATCAGTTTTGCTAATAGCTTTTTTCTCTTCTATTTTTTTTTTCTTCTAAGAAAATTCTTTGTTATATGGACTGGCTCTCTGAAGGGCGAGTAAGAGGAAAACAATGAAAATGGATGTTATGTGAGAACGAAAGATATTAATAAAATGTTATTTTTAAAAGATAGTCTTGGAAATCTCTCTGCCTCACATTCTAAAACCCTCAATTAACATCTAAGTATTTGCAAAAGACCTTAGGGAGCAGCAAAAGCAACATCCACATTTCACAGGTGGGGAAACAAAGTCTCAAACAAAGCAAATCACTCAAATTATTTTTTTTTCTTTAGGAAAGCCATGGTAGTTTGCTGCTCTGCAACTAGACCTGAATGGAATGAAGCCAGAACATTACAGACTCTGGATCATATTACTTTTGTCCTCCACCAAAGAAGCACCCTCCCCAATCCCCCTAAAACTCCCTACTTCTCTCCTCTCCTGATCAACACTGAGATGGGGGTGGAAGGGAGTGGAAGATCACAGATCAGAGGAGGCAAGATCATTGACAAAGGGTGAAATGGTACAAATTGTGCCTGTGGAATGGCCTTCAGGGAGCTTTAGCAAAAGGTGGCTGGGCTGTGAATTCCAGGCTGCTCTGGGAACCCTGTGTATAGGTAGTAGAATTCTGGGAAGATTAAAGACAATATCTTCCCACTGGCCACAAACAAATGAACATTTTCCCTGCTTATCAGTGAGTCATTTGGGGACAGAATTTCTAGGCCTATTGCCACCCCCTTGCCCAGCCTGTTGAGCCAGTATTACCAGTTAGTTTGATGAGGCTAAGAAATGTCATCGACTCCGAGTATGCCTTCCTGTGGTAACTTTATAGAAAAGCATTATGGAATAGAAGGGGTTCAAGACTGAGACTCAGGAGACCTGGGTTTGAGTCTCAATTCTGTTATTTTATGATTTGTGTGATCCTGGACAAATCATTTAATTGTTCTGGGCCTCAGTTTCCAGCTTTGTAGGATTGCTATGATATTGCAATCCTAAAATTATCTTGCAAAGCACTTTTTACAAGGAACACGACAGCATTGTGTAGTAAGGGGAGGGATAATTGTGCAGTGGAAGGTCCTAAATCACAGTGGTGGAACTCAAACTCAGGTCTTCTGACTCCAAGTACAGTGCTCTTTTTGAAAGACAATGAGATCAGGCAATGAGGGAATAAAAGGAAGAATACTACACCGGTAGTTGGGATGCTGGGGTTTTAGGCTGGGATCCACCACTGACTTTTGCTGGGAGACTTTGAAGAAGATACAAAAGTTTTTATACCTTAGTTTTCTCATCAGCAAAATAAGGATAGTAATTCTTGCCCCACCTATCTCACTGGGTTGCTACATGGATAAAACGAGATGATAGATGGCAAAGCCAGAACTACCATACAATTGCAAAGTGGGAGAGTCATACTGTGTCAGAGCTAAAAATGTCAAGAGAGAAATTATATCAGACTCGTAGCTGAGAGTTTCTTCCTTCCCAGCCTCCTTCTTGAGAGAAATACATGTTTCCCTTAGGTTTAGTCCCATGGTCCAGACTTTAAAACCTTTGTCCCTTGTAGATTATGGCTCCTCTTTTGTCCCTGAAAGGCACATGTTGGGATGTGGTGAAAGGGCTCTATTCTTTTTTTCAAAGGAGGTGAACCAAGATCCCCGCCCCCCCAAAAAAAATTCCCTTGGTCCTTTCTTTCTCCTCTCTGCCAATGACAAAAGTCAAATCGAGAAGACTGAGGAAGAGACTGTTGTAACCATGCAACATAATTACTGAAAGGGATCTTGGAACATAGAATACTAGGCAGACCATGAAAGCCCAGAGCATAAAATGCTAGAACAGACTATGCCAAAGTTATAAGGGACCTTGAGAGAACATTTAATTTAACCCTTTCACTTAGCAGAGGAGGGGTCCCCTTTGTTCTTTCTGGTTACATTTTTTCATAGAACAAATCTTCCCATAGTGAGGCCAGTTCTTTAAATGTAAACACCAGATCCAGAGCAGGTGAATATTGCATATTGCTTTTTTAAAATGAGCTTCAGGGGCTCAACTAGCCTAGAATATACAAATATTTGAAAATCCAACCTGTTTCCTTTTCTCTCCTTGCCATCTTTGTGGTGCAGGTCAGAATAGATCCCCAGAGTCTACTGGGTCTGGAGACTAGGCTACAGCTATAGGGCTCAGTGTCTAGGGAGTAACCCCTATCACCCCCAGCTCTGGGAACAGGCCCATTGCCTGCTGGGAGCTTTTTTTCCTTTTTACTTCACTGCCAGTAGGACTTGGGGCTCAGCTCTGGGGAAACAATTGAATGGATACCTAGATGGAGGGAGGCCAGAAAAATTCCCTGTTATATAAACTTGCACAAAGCAGTCCTGCAGGGACTGCAGTAACAGACAGATAGTTACCGTGACCCGGAACGGTGTAGTAGCTGAAGGCTCCATGCTGGGGCTCCTATCAGAGAGGTTGCTGGGCATGGTGCGCCGCTGCCCTGACCTTTCTTGGGGCGACTCTGCAAACAGAGAGTAAAAAATTAAGTGTAAACATAATGTAAAGAAGGCAACTTGGTATAATGGAAAAGAATGTTGAAGGGACAAAGGGTCAGAGTAGCTGGATTGGAATCCTAGCTCTGCCTGTTACACACCTGTGTAACCTCAGACTTAATGAGCCTAATTTCTCACCTATAAAATGGGGAAGATAATCTCCTGAGGGCAAGTAGCTTTTTTCTGTGAGCCTGCTTCACCATCTCCCCTTACTAGCTGCTGATTCTGGGCAAGTTACTTAGCATTTCTCAGGCTCAGTTGCTTCATCTGTAAAACAGGAATGAAAATAGCATCTACCTCACAGGGTGGTGTGAGGATAAAATGAGATGACATGAAAGTCTTCTGCAAACCTTAAAACACTGTATCATTGTTAGCCATTATCTCTGAATCTGGCCCGATGGGATGGCCAGAAGCAGCGTGGAGTAGGGGAAAGTGCATAGAACTAGGAGCTCACGTGTTTGCCACTGAACCTGAGCAAGTGGCTTCCTCTCAACAGGCTTCAATTTATTTTGCTGAACTATGATGATGACAGCATTAGCACCACTTACCTCATAGGGCTGTCACTAGGAAGAGATGAGTTAACAGAACCACAAGCACTTTGGAAGGCGCCGTCATAATAATAAAAAAAAAACCTCACATGCATAGAACCCTTTAAATGTAAGGCTTACCCAGCACCTTTCCCACAATGCCCCTGTGACCTATGTGGTCCTAGTTAGATTCCACCCGCTCAGACCACTGGATTTAAGACTTTAAGGAAGGTGTCTTAAAGGAGACTCAGTCCGTCCCTACAGTTTTACATATGTAGGCTCACAGAGGTAATCACCTTGTTCAGGATCACCCAGGAAGTAAGTGGCAGGGCCAATATTTGAATACAAGTGTTTTAACTCTAAATCTGGTGTTCCTCCCACTACATTATCTGGTATAATTATCTTTATTTCACACATGAGAAAACTGAGCTTCAGAAATTGTCCATGATTTGCCCAAGGTCACACAACTAGTAAGTATGAGGGCAAGGATTTGAATTCAATTCCTCTAGAGTCTACACCAGTGGTTCTCAACCTGTGGGTGAAGACTCCTTTGGGGGTTGCCTAAGACCGTCGAAAAACACATATTTCTGATGGTCTTAGGAAACGAGACGCCACTCCTGTATCTGTCTCCAGGCAGGTTCACCTACATGCAGATACACCCACATATGAGTATTAAAGGGTTGCAGCAATAGGAAGGTTGAGAACCACTGGTCTAGACCATCCACTGCACCTCTGTCTTCAATTACATAATTTTTTCTCAAACCTTATCTGTGATTTCATCAAAATGGGGAACTCTAGGTGAGAGCTCCCTCTGCCAATGCGAACTGGACACTTCTCTGAGATTTAGTCTGAAGAGAGTTGCCTAGAACAATGAGAGGTTAAATGACTTGTCCAGGTAACCCAACCAGAATGTGGCAGAGGAAAGGTTGCAACCCAGGGGCTTCTGACTCCAAGGCCTGTCCTCCACCCACTTTTTCCCACTGCTTCTCCTGCCCTCCAAATACATGTAATCTTCATAGCAATAAAGATTTTAAGCTTAACTAGAATAAAAAGACAAAAGAGACTGTTTCTTCCACCCAGACATGAACATACACAAGTATATCCCATCACCACATTACTCTACTCTGAAAGAAGCTTTTTCAAGAGCCGGAGACAGGTTTATTTTGGGAGCTTTCCACACTTCTCGGTCTAATCTCCTGGAACCTGCCTGATGTGGGACTTTAACGACTGCAGAAACAACTGAGCCTGAGTTTCCAGTTCATAACAGTAACCCACATTTCTATCTTGCTTTGCAGTTGCATCTTCCTCTCAACCACCCTGTGAAAGGTGGTACAATAGGAAGTATGATCATCATTATACGCTCTTAATGGATGAGGAAACTGAGTCCAGGCTGATTCAGAGTCTGATCTTCTAAGACCACAGTTTGCCCCACTTATCCATGCTCCTTTCCAAATCTTATAAATGATTCTCGAAGCCAAACACTGAAGATTAATAATTTACATCAACTTCCATTTTTACAACATTTTAAGGATTATGAAGCACTTTCCAGGCAACAACCTTATGACATAGGTAGTCCTGGTAATACACCCATTTTACAGGTAAGAAAACTGAGGTTCAGAGACACAAAACAGCATTCCCAAAATCACACACTAAATCAGTAGCACAATGTCAGAGACACAATTCAAAAGGGCTCTCCTGGTTTTAAGTCTAACACTCTTACCACGATGCCTGTTGTCATAACAGATGTTGTAAGGAGGTAAAAGCCACTGTCAGCAAAGATTTCTTTCCAGAGGATAAACAGGATGAATGAATGGACTGAGTTGTGGCAGGAGGGAACTCCCTGAGGCCCAGTTCTGTGGGCTATGGGGAACAGATGGAACTGAATGATAAGTTAACAAGCTCCAGGTCACCTGTGTGGTCAAACCACCAAACGCCCCTGTCTTGAAGACACTCACCCGCAATTCTAGTGCACTCTGAAAGTGAGGTCAATCACAACCAGGGACAACTGCTACTGAGGGCCAGGAGGCCACAGGTGATAAAAGTACGGGATTTGGGACCAGAGAACCTAAGTCCAAATTCCATCTCAAATGCTTATTAACTGTATGACTGTGAGCAGGCTTCCATTCTATCCTATGAGTATGACCTTGAAAGGATTGTATTTTCACACACACACACACACACACATATGTATATATATACATATATATGCATATACATAAGCTAAAATAAGATAATCTATATAAAAATAAAGTCCTTTGTGTAACCTTGGCAAAGTGACTTTATTTCTCTGTATCTCAGTCTCATCTGTATAATTGAGGCTGGAGAAGAGTTGGGCTAGGTAATTTCTGAGGTCCTTTTTGGCTCTTGAGACTGTAATACAATAATATCTAGCTGTTTCGGTGACATAAGAGAGTCAGAATTTGGGTTTCCAGGTGCTGCCCTTCTATCCCGTAATCTTCTCCTCAGTCTGTACAAAATGGCCCTTCCACCCCAACCATTCCCTAAATGCAGCTACCATGATCCCTCTTAGGGTATGGTCTAGAGCAGGCTGCGAGCCACTTATAGCACGCCAAAGGATTTTGGGAGGCCCATAAAAAACGTTGAGGATGTGGGCCACAGAATGTGCAGGCCTGAAAATAGAGGGCAGACACATTATTCTGGATATGAAGTGTGTATGTGTTTGCCTACATGACAAGCCCTAAGATCTTTCCCCTTGGCCCTTTGGTGCCACTTGTAATGCACGTTTAGCCAAGGACAACCTGTCTTGCACTGTCCATCTTTTTCCTTTAGCATCCAATTCACATCAATTTAATAAGACATTTATTAAATCTATATTATATATGCCTTCTCTGATACACTATTTTGGTATCTTAGTGTGGCTTGGAGGTAACTCCAGGTTTTCTCAGACTATGCCAGTCCAGTGCAATCTTTGGCAGGTCCTTCTAAGCTATAAGGGTTTCATATGTAGTCCCAGCAATGGGCAGGGTTCGCTTGTCAAATGAGAACTAGCCTAAGTGATCTTAAGTCTACCTTCACAGGGCTGATGAATCCTTTGTGTCACAGTAACTCATGAAGACCATCCGCAAAGGTATAAAGTTGCTTTAATCTGCTCTAGTGGGGGGAAGATCCACAAAGAAATCAACCACTATTACAGGCTCTTATCACCCCTTGTAAAAGACTCCTAATTGGTCATCCTTCTTCAAGTCTGTTCACTCCACATGACTGCCAATGCACAGATATGACCGCATCAGCTCCTCCCCTCTATACTACCCTTCCCTCCTCAATCACTCAAAAAGCTCCAGTGACTCCCTACTATCCAGAGGATCAAAAAAAACCCCAAACAAACCAAAAAACCTCTTCTGTTGTGCATTTAAAGGGTTTCACAATCTAGTTCCAACCTGGTTCCAGGCTTATTACAAGTTCCTGACTAGAGCTAGTTGTCTTTCACAGAGCAGTGAAACCTTCAGCTGATCAACCAGTCAATAAGCACTTATTCCGTGTTTACTATGGACCAAGGACTGTGCTATACCCTCAGAAGTGCAAAAACTGCACTAAAGAAATGCAAAAACAGTCCCTGTCCTCAAGCAGCACACATTCTAATGGAGGAAACAACAAGAGAACATGTACATGTATGACACATACAGAGCAGATGGAAAAGGTTATATGTGAGGGGAAACACTGGCAAGCTGGGGGAATGGAACAGGTTTCCTACACAAAGCGGGACCAGAGCTGAGGTGTGAAAGAAGGCAGAGAATCTAAGGTGGAGATAAGGAAGGACAATATTTCAGACATAGGGAATAGTTGCAAAGGCATGGAGATGAGGGATGAAAATATTTTACCTGAGGAACAGCAAGTGGGGCAGGGTAGCAAACTCATTGTGTGGGGGGGGGGAGGGGGAAGGGAATAAAAGGTAAGAATACTAGAAAGAGAGGAAAGGGTCAGCTGATAAAGAAATTTAAATGCCAAACAGAGGAATTTCTCAAGCTCATCCCTCCCAGGCAGCCTTTGCTTAGTAAAAATCCCCAGAACATGATTAATCACTTAGAAGAGGCACAACCTTCCAGATCTCTGAATGATGATATGGATGACCTAGAAACAAGCAAAGCTCTTGTCTTGACAAGAGGATTAACAGCATCTTCACAGATGGAACAGAGTCGTGGTAGTCACATCATCCCTATGATCCAATATGTCCAGATTAGCCCAGATAGGGCAGAAGGACAACAGTTTCAAATCAATGTCTACTGGCTCTCCCTTGGCAAACCAACTCTCACCCTAAAAGCTGGAAAACTCAGATCATTCCAGAGATCCAGGTTCATATTGGTGTCTCCCCTCCTTCTAATGTGCCCACAGTAATCCCAGAATCTCAGAGTGGACCTGGAAAGTAATTTAGTCCAACCCATTCTCCAAGCAAGCAAGCAAGCAAGCAAGCAAGCATTTAGTAAACAATTATTATGTGTTAGGTACTCTGGCAAGCACTGGAGATACAAAGAAAGCCAAAAACACAAACAGTTCCTGCCTCCAAGAAGCTTACATACTAATGGGGGAGAAATCATGTAAATTCAAAGATACATACAAGTTTTATGCTAAGCAGAAGGAAAGTGACTTAGAGGGGAAGGAAGGCTCAATTGACTGGGGAGATGCCAGAAGGCCTCCTGCACAAGGGGGTGCTTGAGCTGAGAGTTGGAAGAAGTCTGATATTAAGAGGTAGAGGTGAGGAGGGAGTGCATTCCGGGCCCGGAGGAAAACTCCTGCTAAGGCAAGGAGAGAGTAGATAGGAACGTCATGTGTAAGTAACAAGCAGGCTATTGTGGCTAGATCATAGAGTGTGTTCAAGGCTTTATAGGTTAAGAAGACTAGAAGTATAGAAAGGCTCCAAGTTGTAAAGAGCTGTGAACACACCCCAAAAGGGGGTTTTATATGTGATACTAGAAGAACTTAGGTGCTACAAGAATTTATAGAGTTGAGAGAAGAGGGTAAAGATATGGTCTACAAGTTAGGAAAATCATTGTGGGATCTGTGTGGAGGATAGACTGGAGTAGGAAGAGATTTGGGGCATTGATACCAATGAGAAGTTATTGCAACAGTTCAAGTGAGAGATGATAAGGCCTGAACTAGGTAGTAGCTGTGTGAATAGGACCTCTCTCTCTCTCTCTCTCTCTCTCTCTCTCTCTCTCTCTCTCTCTCTCTCTCTCTCTGTGTGTGTGTGTCTCTCTGTCTCTCTGTCTGTCTGTCTGTCTCTCTCTCTGTCTCTCTCTCTTTCCCTCTTGCTTTCCCTCTATATATATGATATTCATACATATCTACATGTACATACATATATATATACACATATACACAAGAGATATTTTGATGTCCCAAATGACAAGATTTGGCAATGGACTAGAATGTGGCATGGGTTCAAGTGAGGAGCTGAAAATGACACCAAGGTTACATGCCTGGTAGACTAGAAGAGGGTCCTCAGCAGGATGAGGGAAGTTCAGAAGAGGGGAGGATTGAAGGGAAGGATAATGCCTCTAGTTTAGACATGGTGAGTTTGAGATGTCTATGGGACATCTAGTTATGTCCAAAAGGCAGTTAGTGATATGGGGCTAGAACTCAGTAGAGACTATGACTGGATAAATAGATTGGGGAATGAATTATCTGCATAGAAATGATAACCTAGCCAATGCGATTTGATAAGGGTACTAAAGGAGAAAGTATAGGCTGGCAAGCTGAGAATAATTTTTACACTTTTAAATACAATAAAACTAAAATACAAATATAAAACAAAACAAAAAAAGAATTAATTAAGGACCTGCCTCTCTGAAATGCAGAACTTCCAGCCACTGCACCTAATTCTATTCTTTGGGCCCAAGCAGAACAGGTCTAATCCCTCCAGTGCAGCAGTTCTCAACCTGTGGGTTGTGACCCCTTTGGGGGTCAAATGACCCTTTCACAGGGGCCACAAGGGTCTCCTAAGACCATCAGAAAACACATATTTCCGATGTCGTTAGGAACTGCTCCTCTGTCTCCAGGCAGGTCCGTCCACATGCAGATACACCCACATACAAGTATTAAAGGGTCATGAAGGTTGAGAACCACTGCTCTATAATGGCTGTCATCAACCATTCAAATACTTGAAATCTTCCAAACCTCATCCTGCACAATTCTCTGTATCTTAAGTATATCCCCAATAGACTGGAAGCCTCCTTTTTTGTTTGCTTAATAGTTCAGGTTTATCAATGTATCTTTCAAACTGACCATTGGATGTTTCTCTTTCTTATTCCATGACCAGTCTATGTCCTTTTGAAATCATATATGTCCTGAAATAATACTTTATACTATTTTAATGTATATCATCACTGCATACATACATGCACATGTATGTACAGTGTATGGGTATCTATATATGTGCAAATATGTACATATTGTATATATATGTACATTTAGAGGATGTGTGTATACACACAAAGATAGATACAAAGATAAGACAAGATAGATGGACAGATAATCTTTCTATGACCAGAAATGTTTCAAAAGCTCACTTTGAACAAGTTACCATACTAAGCTCCTTAAAGACAAGGACCATATGATTATCAATCTCCTGAATTTAGCACAAGCTCTCACATACAGTAGGTGTTTTACAATTGAATTGAAGTGATAATTCAAAGATATCTTTTCAAAGCTTCTCCATCTCCTGTCTCCTTTCCATTTTTCCATCTCTTTCCTTTGAGGGTCTAGAGGAGTGGTTCTCAAACCTATGAGTTATGTTCAATTTGTAACAATGAAAATACATCCTGCATATCAGATATTTACATTACGATTCATAACAGTATCAAAATTACAGTTATGAAGTAGCAACGAAAATAGTTTTATGGCTGAGGGTCACCATGACATGAGGAACTGTAGTAAAGGGTCATGGCATTAGGGAGGTTGAGAACCACTGGTCTAGAGACTCCCTATCAGGGAAGAAAGAGTCAGGACAAATTCTTTCAAATAGAAATAGTGGTTTCTCTTTGAGGTTCATAAAGGGTAAAGTAATGTACCCAATGTTACATGGTGACCATAGCAAAGGCAAGACTAGGGAAAGGACAATTTTCAACCCAAAGGAATGGAAAGCCAATGAAACAGTGGTGATGCTACTAACTTAAGAGTCAGGAAACATGGATATAAAACCTGACCTTGCCAATAACTAGTTAATGTGATCTTGAGAAGAGTCATTTTCCCCCCATCTGGGCAACAATTTCCCCATCTGTAAACTGAAGGCATTAGAACAGATGATATCTCAGAATCATCACTGTAGTCTTTCTAGCACTAATAAACTGAAAAAGACAGAATTCTGAGCTTAATGACTGTATAGTTCAGTAACCTTCAAGCAGAAGAAAATTTGGTTGCCTAGCAAAAAGTAGCACACATTGTCTTATCTAGTCATCTATTTTAGATTGCTTAGGGCACTGCGGATGATTCAATGTGGCCTAACTTCACTCCTGGATAAATAAATGGCCCCGACAACATAGTCTTTGTAGAGGCTACAAAGTCTCTCTCTTTCATTTATGGGTAAGAACTTTACTAGGATGGAGAAATCCAAATGAAAGCCTGGGAAGAAGCTGCTTTCATCAGCTCCTCCCTCAATGGGGCATTTTACAAATGTCTAGGCCAGTGAGGGGGTGGTGGAATAAGGAGGACTTCATGACTGTGTGCATACACATATTTGCTTCATGAAGTCACAAATTTGAAGCTGGAAGGAGCTTTAGAGGTTATCTAGTCTGGTCCCCTCATTTTACAGAAGAAAAAACTGACACTAAGAGAATTGATGTTGCTTCTGAGTCCCATAGGTAATAAGTGGCAGAGCTAGAATTCTAACCCAGGTCCACAGATGCCAAAACCAGCACTCTTTCCCCACCATACCTCTACACAATTAAAATGCTACCTTGCCTTTCCCCAGCCCAGAACTTACAGGAGTGGCTCTGTGTGCAGAAGAATTAATTTTCATGATCTCCCTAGTCAGTAATGAATTTGTACCTTATAACTCACATAGCCCTTTATTTTCCACCTCTCTGATGTACAAGGGACTTAGAACGTAATATCACCTATTATGTTTATCTTTGTTTGTGTCTTACAACCCTACTAAACTATAAACTTCTCAAAGGCAGAACTATATCATCCCTAAATTTTGAATTCTCCAGCACTCAGCACAGGTCTCTGTATACAATAAGCACTTAATATTCATTTGTGAATGAATGAATGAATGGCAAGCACAGTTGCCTGCCATAATTTGAGAGAGATGAAGCTCTTGTTTGAAGGATTTCAATGAAATAGATGTCACATTCCTTCATGAAGAGAGCTTTGTGGTCTCTGCCAAGAAAACTCTGCTTCTATGACTATGTATGGCAGACCCACTGCTCAGATTCAAAGCTTGCTGAGGGATACAAGGCTTTAAAAACCTTTTAAAGAAGCAGGAATCAGCATTCTGATTCCTGAACCACCTGGACAGCCTTCCAGTGTTTACAAGGCAATGCAGCCCATGTATTCTAGGGACTCGGGTACTAATAATTGCAACATGATAATAATACTTCAAAAAGTGTGTGATTTCATGAATGGGCCCCCTCCACCAATCAAATCTGAAGGAAACTCCCTCATTACCCAATACCTGGTCATCCTGGGTTGGCATGGCCAAAAAGATTGATGTCTTGGTTGCCAGTGGTGAAGAGCCTTGCTACAATAACTGGGCTCTTTGACAACAGATACACATGGTCCTTTCCTACCCAGCTTGACCTCAAGGTACAAAAGCACAGCAGGACCAGCAGGACCAGCCAGGACTTGTGCTTCACCAATGAGGCTTTCAAAGAGTTATTCCAGGGTGGCTAGGAACACAAAAGCTAGCTGTGTGACCTTGAGCAAGTCACTTAACCCCAACTGCCCTCCAAAAAAGCAAAAAGAAAAAAAATTTTTAAGAGTTATTCCAAGATGCTACATGATACTGGAAGGATGACTTTGGTGGAAGGTAACAAGGTAATTGTAATGAGGATAGCTAGGTGGCTCAGTGGATAGAGTGCTGGGCCTGGAGTCAGGAAGACTCATCTTCCTGAGTTCAAATCTGGCCTCAGACACTTAGGAGCTATGTTACCCTGGGGAAGTCACTTGACCCTGTTTGCTCAGTTTCTTGATCTGTAAAACAAGCTGGAGAGGAAAATGGAAAATCTTTGCCAAGAAAACCCCAACTGTGGTCATAAAGAGTCAAGATAGGACTGAAAAGATGACTGAACGTCCACATCAACAATGTAATATCTGGGCAGCTAAGTGGAGCAGTGAATAGAGCATTGGCCCTGGAATCAGGAGGACCTGAGTCCAAATTCTGCCTCAGATACTTAACATTTACTAGCTGTGTGACCTTGGGCAAGTCACTTAATCCCAACTGCCCTGTTTTCCGGGGGGGGGG
>CM053595.1:74405871-74416760 GCA_028646575.1 Pseudocheirus occidentalis | reverse complement strand
TGTCAAATCAAAGGATGGAACTGGATGATTTCTAAGGCACCTTCAACTTCTGAATCCTATGATCATGTCTTCCCAGTATCCCTATATCTGGGAATGACTCCCTTCCTCCTACCTACCCTCATAACTCCCATGGCTTAGAATGTGTGTAAATAGCAATTGTTTTCTGTTCTGGTCAGAAACTTTGAGTGTCGTCCCCTCCTTGAATGATATTTTTGTGATGGTAAATTGGGCCATCTTTTGTCTCAGTTCTTACCTAGCCCTTAGTCATTAAAAGGGTCTTGCAGAAGACAACTGAGGCCTGGGAAAAACTTGAATTGAGAAAGGCCAAGGTCATCAGAGCCATTACCAGTCCCCTTGACTCTGGAGGAGACAGTGAGGCTGAAGGCTTTGTGCAGTTCTGCTTCACTTAAATCTAATTCAGGAGCAAGTCAAGATATTACCTGTGGTATCACTGGTCCTCTCCAAAAATGAAGGACCACCACTACTAATAATAACAACTCCCATCTCTCGCTAGTCCCCTTCATAATCTTTGAAGCTCCCTTAAATGTTCCCTTCTTCAAAAAGATCTCCCTGATGCTGTTCCAGATGAAAGTGGTCATTCCTGCATCTGATCTCAAAGCCTTTTTGATACCTTATGCATTTTTCCCAGTCTAATTTGTGCCATTTATAAAACTGCCTCATCTCTCTCCTAGACTGCAATGTCCACAATGCAAAGAACTTCTTCCTATCATCCCTAGTTTTTAATAGAATTCTAAATGTTGGGTCTCTTCTAGCCCACTGGATACTAGTTACAAAATCAAGGAATATAAGGATCCTAGAATTACAGAAGTTTAGACCCAGAAAGGATCTTAGAAGTGATTTTTGCCCAAACTATTCATTTTACAGATCAGTAAACTGGGGCAAGGGATGTCTTGCCCAATGAGCTAGTGGAAGAGGCTTTTAGCATAGTGGAAGAAGCATTGAATTTGTAGTATCCAGAATACCTCCCAAAGTACCTGGGTTTAAATTCCATCTCTGTCTACTCTCTGTCTACTGATTACCTTTAGTCTTGGGGCCTGTTATCAGTACTATTTCATCCACACACAGTGCTTCTCATTCCTCAGCCATTTGTATGCCTTCCAAGATACTCCCCGAGGAGATATCCTTCCCCCATTGTAGAGATAATTTCTCCTCGTGTGCCACCAACTTCCTTCTGCACCCTCCACCCCCATCTTGCTCTGGCTAGCCACAGGTAACTTTCATTTCATAGTATCATAGGATTTTGATCTGGAATTGGGGACTAATATTAAGACATAATATAGTATATTCCTCTCATTTTAAAGATAAATAAAACTGAGGTCCAAAGGGGGAGATGACCTGCCCAACACCACAGGGCAAGGAGGATCTTCACTTGACCATAGGCAAATTGAAGCCCAAGAAGATTAGAACCAGTCTCTTAGTTTTTACCTAGTTTGTGGCAGGAACATTTAGAAACCAGCATACAGCAGTCCCTTCATGCTTGCTGAAGGAAAAGAACAAATGAATAAATGAATGAGCTCATCAAGACCCTTGAGAGACAGGGTAAGGATTGCTAACTCCATTTGATGGATGAGAAAAATGAAGCAGTGCGTAGCCATATGCATCTGTCTTGGGCGTATCTTACAACATGCTGCAGTTGATGGTCACTGATGGGCCAGGGTCCAACATGAGCCCAGGAGACTAGCTAATGTTCCATGTAAAGTGAAATGCCAGGAGCACCTGTTTGAGGCTTATTTGCTTTTTGGACTGTGTCTTCTTCAATTGACCTGGGACATTAACCTCTTTGCCAAAGGACTCTCTGCTGTTTGGGATTATGCTGAACTTCAGCCAGCACATCTGGCTAATGCTGGACAAAGGCCTATTGGGAAATGTTGGCCATAACATAATAGGAGTTTGGGCATGCCTGGTATGGGTGGATAGATTGTCTTCCCTGATCATACCAGCATGCCCTCATCTCCCTTTTGTCTCCCTTCTCTTACAGAATTTCTAGCCCATATATGCAATTTAATGAGTAATTGTTCTCTGATTCATAGAATGCCAAGATGAAAGGGACCTTAGAGACCATCTAGTCTGCCTTCTCATTTTATAGATAAGGAAAATTGAAGCCTAAGGAGAAATGACTTACCCAAGGTTACACAACCAATTACTGTCAGAACCAGCTGGAAATTAAAAGAAAGAAAAAACATATTTCAACCTTCATCTGCCCAGAGACAGCCCCACCAAAAATAAATAAATAAAATAAACTCAGTTTCATGTAAATGCTGCTAGCTCCGTTGCCATGGATACCCCCTAATCATGAAGAATGACTGTTACCAGTTCCCATGGCAACCTGGAGGCCTCAGGAACATCCTGTAATTCCAGGCCAGACAACACATTTCAGTTCATGGACAGTGCCCACAGCTGAGGGTCTGAGAATAAGGGAAAAGGCTGCCCTTCTCTTCCTCTGGCAGAAGTGCACCCTTAGGGTGCTGGCAGGAGAGGAGAGCATAAGGAGTACATGAGACAGAGGCTGGAGCCTAAGATGTCCAGAGGGTGAAGAATGGAGACAATGTTCAACTGATTACCAGGAATGGAGCAAAGTGAGGAGAGGACGGCTGAACCATTGACTCACAGTGTGTCTTCGTAAATATGCAAAATTTCTCAATATCACTGAGTATAGAGGTTAAGAAAGATGACCTGCAAGTCAGGAAGACCAGGATGAGCTTCCAACTGAGCTGCTAACTTACTGTATGACCACGGCGAAAACGCTGCCCCCCCCCTCGGGGTGGCAGGCAGTTCTCTCCTCTTGTCAAATGAAGGGATTAAGTTAGATGGGTCGCTTCCAACTTTAAGAGGCTACATTAGATGTACCTCAGGGATCTAGTCTAACCCTGTTCAATTCAACATTTTTATCAGTGATTTCAATGCTCCTTAGAACTTGTTAAATCTGAAGGTGACTCCAAGGGATTGCTAACACGCTGGATGACAGTCAAGATTCTAAAAGATTTTAATAGACAACAGCCTGGGGCAGCTAAGTAGTGCAGAGAATAGAGCACCAGCCTTGGAATCAGGAGGATCCGAGTTCAAATGTGACCTCAGACACTTGACACACTTACTAGCTGTGTGACCTTGGGCAAGTCATTAAACCCAATTGCCTTGCCTTCCTCCCTCCAAAAAAAAAAATACATTAAACTACAGCCCTTAACTAGGCAGTTTAGTGGTGCAAAGAATAGAGTGGCAGCTTGGGGTCAGGAAGATCTAAGTTCAAATCTCTTCTCAGACTTTTACTAGCTGTGGGACCTCAAGCAAATCATTTAACTTCCCTCAGCCTCAGTTTCCTCATCCATAAAATGGGGATAATAATAACCTGCATTGTTGTAACATTCAAATAATAAAATATTTCTAAAGCATTTAGCACAATACCTGGCATGTAGTAGGAGCTATATAAATGTTTATCTCTTCCCTTCTTTCTTTAGCCAACTAAAACTGGATGAAATGTAATGGGGATATCAACAACAACAGCAATAATAGTGAGCATTGATGGAGTACTTTCAGGTTTGCAAAGTGCTGTACAAAAGTCTCACAACACTGCAAAGTAAGTGCCATTATTACCTATACTTTACAGGTGAGGAAACAGGCTGAGAGAAGTTCAGTGACTTGCCCAAAGCCATACAATTGATAAATGGGTGAGGCAGGATTTGAACTCAGGTCCTCCTGACTCTAAATTCAGCAGTTTTTACCCACTGCACCACCTTGTAGCTTGGGTTATATGTAAAGCATGATAGCAGGACCTACCTCATAGGGTGGTTGGGAGGTTCAAAAGAGATAAAATTTGTCTATCACCTAGCACAGTGCCTGGCATGTTATAGGTACTATATACATGCTTATTCCATCCCACTAGGAGGGTGAGAGGTTTAGAATAACCACACGAGGATCCGCTCAAAGTAACCGGGTATGTTCCAATCATGAGATTCTGCCATTTTCTGACATTCTTTGGTTCGAAGAAGAACACAGAATGAAGCACTTCTCTCAGTCCTCATTTGTAGAGAGACCTTCTCGCAGAGACCGAGTGGGACAAATTCATTTCACTTCTTATTCTCTGGGATTCCCTGGTGCCTCCTCTGATAGAGCTAACAAGGATTTAGGAAAACAATCCTGAGTCACAGTCAGGGAATGGAACCCATTCCAGCTAGGAACCTGGCTGTCTTTGGGGATACTGCTCCTTCTTTCTCTCCCACCTATATCCTAGTTCTCAGAATACTGGGTATGGAAGCAGGAAGAGAAGGGGGGTAAGGACTCGGAAAACCTGGCATTATCATTTCTAGACCTATCCTATTAGAATCAAGATAACACCCTGTGATTAGCCCCCTCACGCTCAGCGATGAACAGATAATAATAATAATTAATATTTAGTGTAATAATACCTTACATTTGTGTAGTATTTCTAACTTTGCAAAGCATCCTCTTAGGCATTATCTCATTTGATCTTGTGGCACAGAGAGGTTGTGACTTGCCTAAAATCACACAGTATGCTGGGGATGGAGTTGGGAGCCAACTCTGGGCTCCTTTTCTGAGGACTTTTGACCTGGGCCACCAACTCCTGAGTTCTGGTTCTTTTTGTGGCTAGAGAATAGAATCATAGGCTTTTGAATTGAAAGGGACCATAGAGATCAGCTGTAAACTGAGGCTCAAAGATGTAAAGATCAGCTCAACAACATCAGGAAAGACACTCTGCCTCTCTGGGCTAGTTTTCTCCTCCAATGAATATATTAGGTTAGATGGACCCTTCCCCCATCCAACTTCTTCAACAGTCTTCATTCTACATGCTGCAGGAATCTAATCTCAGCCCTGTGCAACCACCGACATAACACTGATTCCCTTTCTGGAAGGTGAGAGAAAATATCTCTCACACCCATTCCCCCTGCTCCCTTCTATTCATGAAAACCCCCATCCCCAACGTCCTTCTAGATTCCTCCTCTCTGCCTGTGGCTCCAAGACACCCCCCTCTCAGCTCTTCAATTCAGCCTTTTCAATTTCACAGGCATGTGTCAGCACATGAAATCCAAGGTCTGAGAAGAAGAAAGTCAAGCCCAGAGCCAACATTGAGACTGTCAGGAAGAGAAGGGGAAGGGAAAAGCAAAAGGCAAACAGGGCTTCTTTCGGAAAACATAAGCCACAAAACTGCTTCTCAGACAGCCAGCAGCTGTCAAAGTCAACAGAGGAGAGTTGGAGAAGGTAGAACAAAGACTGTTGCTCCAAATAAAATATTTTGCATGAGAGGTAGCAGAGTGAGGTGGTAAGGTTACTACTCCCAGAATCTGGAGATGTGAATTCAAATCCTGGCCTTGTCATTTGAACAAGTCCTTTGACTTTCATATGCTTGTTTCTTTTCTGCAAAATGGGGATGTAAGCATTTGCAATGTCTGCCTCAGAAGGGAGAAAACAGTTGGCAAATTGTAAAGTACTGAAAAAATAGGGTCATTTATTAATATGGTTATGATTTTACTAAGACTTATAATCTCAGTTTCAAAGGTTCTAATTGACATAATTGGCATAATCTGTAAGGTTTTCTTCTCTACACACACATGTGGTTCATCTGGTCCACAGAGCTAAGAGCACATTTTCCAAGTATGGAAAAAATTCTATGTGTGTGTGTATATAAATGCATATATACACCTACACATATATGTATAATATACATCTATACATCTATGTATATACATCTACACATATATGTATATATATCTATATATATGTATATTTTTTCTCTCTGTCTCTCCTTTCCTCTTTTTATCCTTCCTCTTTAACCATCCCTTTCTCCCTCTGTCCTTCCCTTCATCTGTCTGCGTGTCTCTGTCTCTGTCTCTGTCTCTGTCTCTGTCTCTGTCTCTCTCTCTCTCTCTCTCTCTCTCTCTCTCTCTCTCTCTCTCTCTCTTTCTCTGTCTGGAGCTATTGAGATCTTCTTCACTTCCATATTTATGTAATCAAATCAGAGGAAATAATGCCACCAAGGTCTGCTTCAAAACTCATGGCCATATGGGCTGATTTTGGACAGATAATTAAATATTGAACAAATGTTGCAGGGCTTCCTCTAGAGTACAGGGTCTAAAAATAACTGCTCTGCCCTGGCATAGCTCTGGAGTACATGCACCACACTCCCTCAATCCCTTCCTTAGATGTTCCCTCCCAGCAGCTACAACTGATTCCATTTCAGTGATAACATTGGGGAGGGGGGGGAAGGGAAGTGGGAGAGGAGCTAGAGGAAGGACTCTTTGGGACCCTCCCTAAAGGAAAACAAAACCCCAGTTCCCCATGTGAACACCTAATGTTCTTGACCAGGAAAGGCTCTCCCTTTCCTGATAAGTAAAGCAGCCACCCCTAGAAGGATAAAGGGGAAATTACTGGCTTTCATGAATGTTTTTTAAAAATCCCTTCGTGTTAGAGATTATGTTTATATTGTTTGATGTGTGTGTCTGTATTCTAAATTATACTAAGGCTTAATGGGGCAGGTAGGTGATGCATCAGATAGAGTGCTGGGCCTGGAGTCAGGAAGACTCATCTTCCTGAGTTCTGATCTGGCCTCAGATACTTCCAGCTATGTGACCCTGGGCAAGTCACTTTACCTTGTTTACCTCAGTTTCCTCATCTGTAGAATGAGCTGGAGAAGGAAATGGCAAACCACTCCAGTAGCTCTGCCAATAAAAGCCCAAATGAAGAGTCAACATGACTGAAACTACTCAATAACAAGAACAACAACAAAAAAGGCTCAAAGGCTCAAATGAGACTTGCTATGGAGTTGGGCTCATGGCAAAACTTGTAATTTGCCCATTACTGATTATCTGTGTAATGGAGTAATTGCAGGAGCCCCTGGATCTTCTGAACTGGAGTCTACAGCAGGGGCCACACCATGGAGCATGTGCCAATTTATCCCTTGGTGACAAGGACCATGAGGCTCAACCAGGAGCCTCTGACCAGTTATGTACAGGAGCAAGGGTCCCACCAGAAGGGGCCAGGGCAAGTGTCACCCTCATACAGGCTCCATGGGGATAGAGATCCCCATGTCCCCTCATTCTCAATGGCCCCAGTTTAGCAGATCAGAGAAACAATCCCCTCATTACCTTCTACTACATTTGGAAAGAACAAAGACTAAGTCAGGAGGGCTAGGTTTTATTCCTGTAAATAATATTGGCCAGTAGCTAGCTGCATCCTCTCGAGTCAAGTCAAGTAATCTTCCTAAGCTTCAGTTTTCTCTTTTGTAAACTGGGTTAGATTCCAGATCCAAACATTTGTCCTCCATGTATTACCTGGGTCATTCCTCGCTTCCACTTAACATTCAAACATACATACTTCAGGCAATTAATGTATTCTTATATTCCTATTTTCCCAGACAAAAGTCCTACTCCAATCCTCATCTTAGTGTGAGGGCAACCCTGGGTTTTTGTCAGCCTCGTTGACAGATCAGAACCTCCCAAGGGTGCTCATCTACTCAGCAGGAAGGGCTTCAGATAGGGACCCAACAACAGACAGTCAATTGCTTATGGATCATATCATGTTCCTCATCCGGTTGGCCATAAAGCAATGAATTTTCAGTCGCAGTAAATGACAAAGACTATGGAACAGGGTCTCAACATGTATGAGAGTAAGGAATGCCCACTTTGAGGAAGCACTGAGCAATGAAGTACTGAAGCGTTTCCATTTGTAGAGGGAGGAAACTTATGCCCAGAGAAATTAAGTGACGGTGCCCAAGGTCACACAACTAAGGAGGAAGGCATTGATTAAGTGCCTATCATATGCCAGACACCGGGGATACAAAGAAAGGCAAAAGACAGCCCCTATTGTCAAGGAGCTTACATTGTAAGATAGACAGGTAGCACAGTGGTTAGCGTGCTGAACCTGAAGTCAGGAAGACATGAATTCAAGCCCTGCTCTGATGCTTACTAGCAACTGTGTGACCTGTGAGAACTTAAGGAAGTCATTTAACTTCTCCCAGTCTCAGTGTCTTCATCTGCAAAATGGGGATAACAGCCATTATCAGGGAAACTGTACTAGGGGTTGTAGAGATAAAATGAGATAATACTTGTAAAACACTTTACAAACCTTGAAATTCGATGTAAACTGACAGCCGTCTAATAGGGAAGACTATGGGGGGAAATGTACAAAAAAGATATACACCAGCTAGACTGGAGAGAATCAATAAAGGGAAGGGAATAACATTAAAGGGGTTCAGAAAAGGCTTCCTATAGAATGTGGGATTTTAGCTGAGACTTGAAGGAAGTCAGGAGGCAGAGATGAGGAAGGAGAACATTCCAGGCATGGGGGACAGCCAGAGAAAATGCCCTGATCTGAGAGATGGAGCATTTTGCTTGTGGAATAACAGAAATGCCAGTGTCATTGGACTGCAGAGCATGTGGTGGGACTTGAGGGAATTAAAACTCAGGTCTGCAGTCCAAGGCAAGTACTCTATGCTTCCAGTGAAATCCTCCTGCTGTTTGCCCCCTCTCCCCCACTTCCCCAGAGTGTAGGAAAAATTCAAAGTTCCTACAATTCTATGAATTCTAACTGAGATGAAAATGACTTGGCTTTGTGTGAATAACAGAATATGATTAAATATTATCTACTCTCATCCTCATTTTCTGGTGCTGCCTCTATTCTGGGAGTAAGACACAGAACCCCAACCCGAGTTAATTGGCATGGTGAAAGAATGAAGCTGACAGCATAAGTCAGCAGGGCTGAGCCTGGGGGCCAGGCATCTTAGGATCAGAGGATTTAGAGCTGAAAAAGACTTTAGAGATCATTTACTTCAACTCCTTCATTTGATAGAGGAACTAAGGGAGGCCCAGAGAGGTGAAGCCACTTGCCCAAGGGCATACAGCTGTTAAGTGGCAGAGCCTTCTAAATTTCTCCTTGCCAGGCTCAATGTCCATCCTGGGAAGTAACATGCAGAGCTTATTGGAAACTGAGAGAATTTCAAGAAATAGCATTTATCTCTAGCATATGACTGGAGTAGGAGTGGGGAGGGTGGAAAGGTTGGGGTGGGGAGAGCCAGGAGATAAGTCTAAGGAGGTCATCCTACACTCCCTCCTCCATTCCCTTCCCTTTACGGTTTATCCTTTGACAATGGTGCTCCCCCACTCTCAATCCTAACAATATCTCTGGTACTTTGCCAAAAAAAGAAGGGAAAAGGTCCCTTTCAGTTGGCACACAGGAGTTCTCCCAAAACACACAACAGCTGGTTAAGGTTTAGGCTCTAACAAGCTCTATTTCTGTTTGTAGACAAGTACCTTTCCTCTATTTCCCAGTCCCAGACTAGGACCCTGCCTCTGATCCCAACCACTGATTGAGTAGCCAGTCAATATTTATTGAGGATCTCTTACACGCTGGGCTCTGTTCTAAATGCTGAAGATACAAAGAAAGGCAAAAGACAGTCCCTGACCCTGAAGAGTTCACAACCTAATGATATTCCAGGTAAAGAACTATGTACAAACAAGGCAAACATAGGACAAGCAGGAAATAATAAACAGAGGGAAGGCACTAACTTAAGAGAGCAGGAAAGGCTTATTGTAGAAAGTAGGATTTTAGGTGGGACCTGAAGGAAGCCAGGGAAACCAGGGACGAGATAAGGATGGAAAGCATTCCAGGCTTGGGAAAATGCCTGGAACTGGGAGACAGAGTATCTTATAGAAGGAATGACAAGAGGCCAGCATCCTTGAATTAAAGAGTATTCAGAAGGATATTAGGTGTTTAAGAGGACTGAAAAGATGGGGGAAGGTAGGTTATGAAGAGCTTTAAATGCTGAGCAAAGGATTTATATATTTGGTCCTAGGGGAGCAATGGGCATTTACTGAATAGGGGAATGAATGGTCAGAGCTGTGCTTTAGGAAGATCACTGACAGCTGAGTGAAAGATGGATTGAGCCGGACAGACTTGTAACAGGAAGACCAACCAGCTGGCTATTGCAATATTCCAGGCATAACAGAACCTGCACCATGGTAGTGGTGGTGTCAGAGGAGAGAAGGGAGTATGTGGGAGAGATGTTACAAATGTAAAGTCAACAAGCCTCAGAAACAGATTGGATATGGGGGATGAAAGGCAAAAAGGAGTCAAGGCTAATACCTAGGTGTAAGTCTGGGGGCCTGGGAGGGGGGTGTTGTCTACAGTAATAAGGAATTTAGGAAGAGGGGGAGTTTTGGGGAAAAGGAAATGTATCCAGTTTTGGAATGTTGGATCTAAGATATCTACATCCAGTATAAGATGACCAATCAACAGTTAGAGATGTGAGACTGGAAGTCAACAGAGAATCCTGAGAGCTGGAGAAGTAGATTTGAGAATTATAAGCCTAAAGATGATAATCAAATCCATGAGTTCAATAAGGAAAATAGTATAGAAAGAGAAGGGAAGAGGGCCCAGGACAGAGCTTTGGGGGATACTCCGAGTTATTGAGGGTGAGATGGATGAAGATCCAGCAAAGGAGACAGAGAAGGAGAGGTCAGATAGGTAGGAAAGGAAGCAGGCTTACAGTAGTGTCATGAAAACCTAGAAAGAAATATCAAGGAGAAGAGGGTAATCAACAGTGTCAATGGCTGCAAAGAGGTCAAAAAGGATGAGGCGGATGAAAAAAGTCATTACATTTAGCAATTAAAAGATAACTTTGCAAAGATTTTCCATTGAATGATAAAGTCAGACACCAGACTGTACAGAGGAAAGAAGAGAGTTAGAGGAAAGGAAGTGAAGGCACCTTTTATAGACTGCCTCCTCAAGGAATTTAGCCCTTTGCACTCCGCTGTCCCCTCTCAGGGGACATCGGAATTCTAGCATATCACTCGGATGTCCCCTTCTCAAGCACTAAAACAGTTGCATATAGAAAGAATAATACTACGCTTCTTGCGTGGAAA
>CM053595.1:74326452-74405371 GCA_028646575.1 Pseudocheirus occidentalis | reverse complement strand
GTCCAATATCATTATAATACGTTACTTGGTTCCAAAATTATACTAAATAATACGAGGGTCTGTAAATGCATGTTTTCGCTGCAAGGTAGCGTCGAGTAGCTGGTAGCCAATGTCCAGAATGGTTCGGAGTGCAAAGGGTTAGCAATTAAAGGCAGAAGAGATATGGGATGATAGCATGAACAGATGACTCAAGTGAGGGTGTTCTGAGAATGGGGGAGCATATTCACATGTTTGAAGGCAGTAGGAAAGGAGTCAGTATAGAGAAATTCAAGGTAAGTGAGAAAGTGGGGTGATAGAGGCGGCAATTTGTGGGAGAAGACTGAATGAATGGGGCTTCTTGGGCATGTACGTGGGTTAGCCTTGGCAAAGAAAAGGACCACCTCTTCATACAAGACAAGTGAAGGAAGAGATAGTGGCAGAAGGCATCTGAGCAATATGAGATATAGAGACAGGGAGAAGAGGGAGCCCTCAGTAAATCTCCCATTTTTTCAGTAAAATGTGAGGCAATATACTCAGTTGATAGGATGGAGGCAGGGAGAGCCTTGAGAGATTGAATGAAAGATGAACAGGTTTGGAAAAGCTGCTGTGATGAGTGGAAGAGTAACTTAATTAGGGAGGTGTGGATTGAACACCCCTTAACTTAGGCAGCCACCTAATGAAACCTCTGCCAATTAACTCACCGACTGGGCTATTGGGCATAAGGAAGACAGGCAGGATGAGAGTATGGATGGCCTAGTTTAGTCTGTACCCACCGCTGAAGACTGAGACTTCAAGATGTGAAGTCAAGCACTCAAGGTCACCAGTGAAAGTGATGGGCAGAGGCAAGTGTAGCACCGAGGTCTCTTGAATTCCTAATACCCAATGTTTTTCATAGAAAAGTTGTTCTCTTTTTGGACAAGACTGTGTTGTCATTGATGTTAGGAGATCTCAGTGAGAAAATCTCCACTAAATCTTCTGCAACATAAAGTCTTCAAGTGCCAAGTAAGGGGCACTTCAAAAGTCCAGACTTGCCCAGGTCTTCCTAACATTAAGGCCAGCTCAGTATTTACTGTACCACCAATACTCTTACCATCTGGCTCTTCTCACTGGCTCTGCCTCAGTCTCACTGTAGAGCTCAGCTCCTGTATGTGCCCCTTCTTCAGGATGCTCATCCTACCTTTCATTCCTCACTCCAGGAGCTGTCATAAGAAGAGTCAGTTTTTCTATATTTACTGGCATTATCTACTTTCTAAAACAGTGGTGTCAAATTCAAATAGAGAAGGGGACGGCTAAATCATACACAAGGCTCTCTGCTAGATCCCTGAAGGATCTTGACTTAGAAAATCACATGTTAACATTATCTATTTCCTATTGTATCTTTATTTACTTTGTTATCTACTTCCCAATAACATTTTCATCCACTTCAGGCTTCATTCAGTCACGGCTGTATTTGACATCTCTGTTGCAAAGCATTTTCACAATGAGGTGATCATTTAACAGTCATAACTATAAGAATAATAGCTAACATTATACTTTTAGTGCTTTTTTTTTTTTTTGGAAGCAGAGTTAAGTGACTTGCTCAGGGTCACAAAGCTAGTAAATGCCTGAAGGCAGATGTGGACTCAGATCCTCCTGACTCCAGGGCTGGTGCTCTATTCATTGAGCCACCTAGCGGACCCCTTTTAAAATGATTTCTTTACAAATACTTCATTTTTTTTATCATCACAACAAAACCCAGACTCCAGGCCCATTGTTTTGTTCATTTTGAAGAAGCCCTGGAAAGTGAGAGGGGAGATAAATTGGAGATGCAAGGTGGTGGCTGTCTGTGTTCTAATCCTTCCTCTGTTACCCACTACCTGTGTGACCTTGGGACAAATCACCTCCCTTCTCTTAGTCTCATTTATTCATCTGTCAAATGAGAGAAAGTATCTTTAGGGTAGTAAAGTAGAAAGATAATTGAATTTGAAGTCAGAGGGCCTGGGTTCATGTCCTACTTCTGATATTTACTGGATGACTTTGGACAAGTCACTTGCCTTCTCCAGCCCACAACTGAATTATCCCTAAGAAGAGAAGGTTGAACTAGATATTTTCTAAGGTCCTTTCTGGTTTTAAATGTATGAGCTTAAAAACTCTTCCTCTAAATCAGTGGTTCTCAACTATCCTAATGCTGCGAACCTTTAATACTTGTATGTAGGTATATTTGCATGTGGGCAGACCTGCCTGGAGATAGAGGAGGAGTGTCTCAGTTCCTAAGACCATCGGAAATATGTTTCCCGATGGTCTTAGGCAACCCCTGTGACCCCTGTGAAAGGGTCATTCGACCCCCAAAGGGGTCGCAACCCACAGGTTGTGAACTGCTGCTCTAAATCCTGAGCCTTACTTTACAGATGGACAAAGTGAGGTCCAGAGTGGGGGAATGACTCACCCCAGCTCTGGGGATTATCTGCTGATGCCCTATAGTCCAGCCTGCCTTGCTTCCTTTTCTGGACAATACTCAGAAGAGTCAGACAATTTCAGAGCTGTAGGGGACAGCAGCCATCAAATCCAACCCACAATGAAGAAGGATCTCTTCTACAACAAATCTGGCAGGTGGTTAAGCAGATTGTGCTGAAAATGCACATGTAACAGAGACAATTTGGGGGTACTTCTTGTTTTTACAAAGTTTTTCCTTACATCAAGTCTTGAGATGGAGCAGAACAAGTCAGGTAAACTGAGAGCAAGCCAAGAACGAAACATTTCACTGAATTATATTTTTTATTAGCCTAATGTGAATGAGGCTTTTCCCAAGACAGCCCTCCAGATGCTTAAAAACAACTATTAGATTCCCTCTAAATCTCTCTTCTCCAAGCTCAACATCCCAAGGAGGCATTTAGGTAGTAAAATGGATAGAGCTTGGGCCTGGAATCAGGAAGAGCTGAGTTTGAATCCAGCCTCAGACACTTACGATCTGCACGACCCTGGGTAAATCTACTCCTCCTCAAATGTAAAAAGGGGATATTAATAAATAGCTCTGACCCACAAGACCAATCCTTGTCAGATCAAAGGAGAGATTATATGTAAAGTCTTAACACAGTAGACCTTTAATATTTCCTTCCCTCCAGTTCCTTCAACTCATCTTCATATGACTTGAAATAGGGGCTCTTTGGCATTCTGGTCGCCCTCTTCAGAGAGTTCACTAGTACCAATGTCCTCACACATATATGGCATCTAGGACTAGACGGACTATTGCAGGCGGCCTCTGACCAGGACAGAGTCCAGCAGGACTTTTGTTTCTCTGGTCCTCACTTTCTGCCTTTCTTAATGTAGGCGAAGATTGTATTTGCTCACTTGTCTGCCGTATCATACTACTGATTCACATTAGGCTAATAAAAAATGTAATTCAATGAAATGTTTCATTCTTGGCTTGCTCTCAGTTTACCTGACTCCTGACCTTGGCTCAGATGCATGATTTTCCGTTGCCCAAGGTCTTGCATCAACTTTATATACCTTCTCGGTATTCTCAGTGTGTCTGGCACCATTAATAATAATGGCAGGTCCCATTTCTATGGTAATTTTCCAAAGTGTTTTCCTTACAACTGTATGAGTTTGGTTGTATGAGGGTTATCACTATCATTTTGTAGAACAGCAGTCTGGGGTAGGAAAGGCCATACCCAAGGTTACATAACTAATAAGTTTCCATTTCCACCTCTATGAAATTCAAGGGTTCAAGAGGGTCTGTATGAGTCAATTAATAGTAGAGCCAGAATTTGGACCAGAACTTCTCACCCCAAAGCCGAGGCTCCTTCCCCTGGAGCACGCTGTTTGTATGCCTCCCCATCCAAGTAAAATGCAACCCGAGTAAGCTCTGCAGGTGCTGGGCCCTTCCCCAACTCCTGGAACCATGGGAGGCAAAGGCAGCAAGGGGCCCGTGGCACAGGAGATCTTGAAAAACAAACCAAAAAATCTGTGGGATAGAACAACCTTCCCGGAGAGGAGAAGACGATATTCCTGGATAGATTTGTCACTGTGTGAAACAGAGGTCCAGATTCAAATAAAAAACCAGGAAAATCTTGATGGGACATGTTTCTGTTTGGCAGGATATGAGTCAAAACAGACCAGCAGGAGGGAGGTCAGCTGCTGAAGCAGGAACTGAGAGTGTTGAGACTGGGCTCGGTTCCTGGGCCTTCTGTCCTCAGTAGGGATGGGGAAGGGGGGGAATGTAGATAGCGGTTTCAGGCAGGTTCTGTAAAGACTGCTCGGATACACCTCCTCCCTTCCTTGACTTCAGACAAATTGGCCTAGTCATTGTTCCCAGAACACATCAGACACATTCCCGGCTCTGCGTCTTTTCTCAAGCCATTTCCCTCGTCTGAAATGCCTTCCTCCTTTCTAAGTGTTACTTTTCATTCAATGATAATAACAATAATTATCTTTTATATAGTACTTTGCAAAGAATTTTACATATGTTATCTCATTTGATGCTTGGAACAATGGAGGGGGGGTGCGCTACTATTATCTTCATTTGCAGATGAGGAAACTAAGGAAGGGAGACATTAAGTGACTTGCCCAGCATCTTAGAGTGAGAGTGTTTGAACTCAGGTCTTCCTGACTCTGCGACTGGCATTCTGCCTACTTTGATACCCGGCTGTCTCGCCACAATGTCTCTCAGACCTTACCTCCCTGCTCTTCCACTAAGTCTTCCCCGACAATCCCTCACACAATTCCTTCTCCCTTCTTAGGAGTCCCAAAGCACTTCATGTACATGCCACTCACTAGGGCTTCTTCAAACTATCTCACTTCATGTTTACTAGTCCTTCTCTTTGTATATATGTGTCCCATCCCCCCAGGCAATCTGTGAGCTCTTGGTGGTCTAAGAACAAGCCTGTGTATCCTGCCTTCCTGTACGTCATGAGTGCTCACTGAAGATGGGGTGGTGATGACCACAGTAGAAAATGGTGCAACTGATGAGTTTCTACCACCCTAGCCATGAGAACTGGACCCCATTTATTCCTTGGCTGGTGTTATCATTTTACCCTGTGCACTGTCTCTCTTCTCATCCTGACACTTTGAGGTTATTTCTCTCTCTTTTCCCCCATTCCTTTGTGTCCTAATCTACCTGATTTGAAAGACCAAGTCTTCCCTAGTTAAAGAGGTTGAGGACTGAAGTCTCAATTCAGATCTAAGGCCCTGGGGGTGAGCGTGGGGGCTGGGGAGGAAACAGGAAGAAATGAGGAGGCTTAGAGACCCTGCATCGATCCAAAGAAAAGGTACCATCCTTCTGCATGGAAACTACAACCCTTTATTTCTCAAGATACGTTCCAGGAAGAGTTTGACCAAATGATTTCAGTCACAGGGAAGGGGAAAAGTGCCTCAGAAATCACTGATCACTTTTCCTATCTCTCTACCTCTAGGAATAATCTCCTAGCAAATCTTTTTATTCTTATTTTATAGAGGGGAAACTTGGACCCAGAAAAAGAAAATTACTTGCTCAAGGTCACACATTAAGTGCCAGAACTGGGGCTCATGGAGACGACACTGAAATCACTGGCTCAGTCACTATATGAAAATATAGTGATAGCTACTACAGACCAGTCCCTCTCCCCCTCCTGAGCACTCCTCTCTCTCCTGCCCACCATGCTTGTCTTGCCAGGCACACCTTCCTAAGCAACTCCACCTGCTCCTCCCCCCTGCCTTGATTCACCACCCCATCATCTTCAAAGTTGGCTCAGCTGGAAGGTGGGAGCCCTGGAGAAATGAGTGGACACAAAGGCAGGCACTGGGAGGGGGCATCAGCCAGAAGGGAAGAAGGGAGTATGAATTTTCAATTTATGGTCAGTTGCCCTGGTATAGGCCAGTTATGCCCTTAAAAGCATTCCTAGGCCTTCTTGTTTCTGATAGCAGCTAACATTTCTATGATGCTTTAATGCTTACAACACTTTCCTCACATTTTACAGATGAGGAAACCAAAGTTTCATAGAATTTAAGTAACACTTTAAAGACTATCTGAGGAGCAACTAGGTGGTGCAGTGAATAGAGAACTGATCCTCCTGTCAGAAGGACCTGAGACACTTAACACTTAATAGCTGTGTGACCTTGGGCAAATGACTTAACCCCAATTGCCCTGCCTTCCCCTCCTCCAAGAAGACAAAAAAAAATCTTGAAGGGAAGAATTCATGACCAAACAAGAGATAGGGAGCATTTAGAGATATAAAATGGATAATTTTGATTATATTGAATTTAAAAGTTTTTACACAAATAAAAGCAATACAACCAAGACTAGAAGAAAAGCAGAAAACCAGGAAACAATTTTTACAGCAGGCATCTCGGATAAAGACCTCATTTCTCAAATATACAGAGAACTATGTCAAATTTATAATACAAATCATTCCCCAAATGATAAATGGTCAAAGAATATGAACAGGCAGTTTTCAGATAAAGAAATCAATGTTATCTATAGCCATATGAAAAATGTTCTATATCACTATTGATTAGAGAAATGAACATTAAAACAACTCTCAGGTACCACTTCACACCTATCAGATTGACTAATAGAAAAGGAAAATGATAAATGTTGGACAGTATGTGGGGAAATTAAAACACTGTTGGTGGAGTTGTGAACTGATGCAACCATTCTGGATAGCAATTTGGAACTATGCCCAAAGAGCAATCAAACTGCATATCCTTTGATCCAGCAATACCACTACTAGTTCTGTATCTCAAAGAGATTAAAAAAGAAAAAGGCAAAAGGACTTCAAAAACTCACAAGTTAAGAGTTTGATTTCCTTACTCAGAGGAGCTAGCAGTCTTCCCTTGAGAAAGAATAAAGAGTACATCTGTAGAGTTTGATCTCAAGATCTTCCATGAACCCCTTACCCAAAAATATCCTTCCCACCAGATTTGCCAGGGAGTCATCAGTCCTCCAACCTGATCTAAAATTCATGAATATATAGAGTGTATGTGTAGAAAGGCACCTTGGAATATACAATGTCAGGCTGTAACAATAGCTCCCATTTACATGACACATACTAAGGTACATAAAACACTTTAGTCACAACAACCTAGTGACTAATGCAGGTATGATCATTCCCATGGGTCCCGAAAGAAACTGTAGCTCCAAGAACTTGAATGTCTTGATCAGAGTCACAAAACTAGTACTATCAGAGCCAGGTCTCCCGACTCCATGACTTTATTGTACTCTGCTGCCTCTATAACATGGAAAGTAGGACACAGAATGTGAGGGCTGGCATGGACCTTAGAGATCAGCTAAGGTCCAGGAAAGGAAAGAAATTTGTCCAGGGTCACCTAACTAATCATAAGTGGGTCAACACCAGAACTCCAGTATCCTGACTCCCAGGTCAGCATGCTTTCACTGTACCCATTGTTATTTCCAGAGGTAATCCTAAAGTACAAACAATCTGAACCTTGTTCCCCATTCCAGCACCTCCTCTCCACCCCCACCTAAACACACACATAACCTTTCTTCTAAGTTGGTTTCTCTGGGCCTTCTAGGTTATCTCTCTCCTCACTTAAGCCCCAGGAAAAGGAGGACCAACAATTTCCCCTGCCCAGATAAATGTCTGAATCACACATGTGTTGAAAATGAGGATCTTGTTACTGGAAAAAAGAAAGCTTGGTTCCTCCTCCCTTTTCCCACTCCATCACCAGCTGTCCTCTAGTGTGAGAAAAAAAATTTTTTTTCTCTTTTTAAGGATGAATAATGACCAAAAAGAAAAGTTTACCAAACTTTTAATCTTGGCAGTTCTTACCCAGAATTGAGTGGGGTAGGAATAAGACAAAGGTGTCTTGCATCCATCAATCCCCCTAAAGCCTCACCAGCCTCCTCCCCAAGGGCAGGGATAGATGATTTGATGCCTCCTTCTAGCAGGGCCCTCCAGAAGTCAAACACAGACAGACAGACAGACACACACACACAGAGTTAGGAATTGGGATTGACTTTATAATAAAGAATGTTGGGAAAGAGGATGTTAGAGCTAGCAATGACCTTTGAGGCCATCCACTTCAACCTTTTCATTCCTGAGGTAAGAAGCAGAAGTCAAATGGTGCTGCTGAAATCCACCAAAAAGTGAATGGTAGAATCAGACTTCAATTTCTAGGCCAACACTCTCTCTAGTTCACCTTATTTATTACAGGTAGAATGTCACTAACCAGTATGCCTCTCTCCCTAAGGAAATCACCCAGGTTTTCCCTCAGTTACCCACTCCAAGGTTACTGAGGAGTAAAGGGTGATGGGAGCAAAGAAAAGAAAAAGAAAAAATGGTAATCAAAACAGTGGAATCCCAGTAGTAGGAGGTGGTCAGATGACTCACCCCAAGCTAGCGGAGCATCTCCTTCGTGTTTCATACCACAAACCACTAAACTGAGGCCAAGAGAAGTTTTTAACAATTGGTCTCGGAGGTCACTAAGCAGCTAAGGATTCCAGATGCTGAGGTCCCCTCCAGCCAGCTCTCAACACCAGTCATAACATCAAGGAGTCTTAGAATTACAGAACTTTGGAGGTAGTTGGTATCATGCTCTATCCACTCATTTTTATAGATGAGTAAACTGAGGCTCAGAGTGGTTTTAAGTGATTTTCCCAAGCTCATTCAGTGAGCTGATTGCAGGTGCAATGTGGACATAGTAGAAAGAACACAGGATTCGAAGTCAAAGCTTCTAATTTAAAAACCCAGCCCAGTTATTTATTATAATATGCCTTTGGACAAGTCCCTTCAACTCCGTTTTGTCCAAGAAAAAAAGGTATTTGAGTGAATGTAATTTCAGGTCTCTTCTAGTTCTAATTTAGTGATTTGAACCCAGGTCACCCGACTCCCAGCCTAGTGTTCTTCATGCTGTAATGTGCTGCACCCCCCCAAATCCCCCCTCCTCACCAGACAGAGACCCATTGTGTTAGTCTCTGTACTGAGGCAGCTGCTGTCAGATTCTGGGAAGCAGAGGGGGTCATTACAAGCAGAATGAAGACTGAGCCCTCCCCAAGAAGGAGAGTATGTTGAGGAGGGAGGGAAGTTGCAGGATTGGGATGGCAAAGAAGCCAAGCTCCAGTTCTATTACCCCGGCTGGCTGGCCTGTTTCGGCTCCTTGACCGGCTCCTCTGTCTCTGCAGACGCGATCGCCTCAGCAGCCGGTAGTAGTAGGATGGTCTCCCAGCACTTTTCCTGCCACCAGTCGACATACTGCTCCCCCTCCTAGAGAGCGCCTAGCTGCTGGCTCTTCTCCACAGCTGCCCCCTAAAGGGGTGGGGGGACCCAGGCCAGCTCTTCAGGGGCCAGGGGATGAGAAGGACAGAACCCTGATCCCTGGGCACAAGTCCAAGTCAGGCATCGAGGACAATCTTAGAACCACAGAGAGGTCTTGCTCTACATCTCAGCCTCTCTGAAGTGGAGCTCCTAGACCCCCTGCTTGTTCAACTTAACTGCCCTGTTAAACTGTGGAAACAAATTCTTCCTCTAACGATAAGCCTGTTGGAGTTGGAAAGAGGAAGGCAGAGTTGGCATTGGCTCCCAGTTGAATGAGAAGGGGGTGACGACTGAGGAGGGGGGAGTAGGTAGCCGGAAAGTCAGTTTGGAAGAAATCCCGGACTGGATTATTGTGTTGGTTGAAACAATAAGTTTGGCCAAATAGGTCTCTCCTTGGAGTGATGCCCACAAGAGAAGGGGGAGCAGAATCTATGCCAGGGAGAGGCTTGTTACGGTGTGGGAAGGTTACAGGAGAACAGTTATCATCATCCTTCCCCTTCTCAACATCCCTCCCCAAGAAAGGTCCCTTCCAACTCCAAACTCCCAGTATTCTAAGATTCTATGAATGTATGAATGGTACTCAGAAAAGAAGCACGATTTGTTTAAAAAAAAAAAGAGCAGTGCATTTGGGGTCAGATGGCCTAAGTTTGAACACTTGCTGTTTCTTACTAGCTGTGTGACTTTGGATAAGTCATTCCCTCTCATGAGGTCTCAGTTTCTTCACCTGAAAAAACAGTGGGAAGTAGGAATAGCTAGTGTCACTTTCAACTTTAGATCACATAAATCTAGAGTGGTTCTCCATTTGATAGCCTCCAGATCAAACTATTTAAAACCTCTCTCAGACCGTCTTATAGGCTGTAGTATAATACTAAGAAGGGAGGATGGTGAGAGTGAACTGACTTTGGAAGGTCTATCCCCTCTCTGAGAAGGAGTTCTTAACCCAAGGTCAGTGAACTTTAAAAAAAAAATAACTGTATTTCAATATAATTGTTTTCCCTGTAATCCTATATGTGTTTTATGTATTTAAAAATATTAGTCTGAGATGAGATCCTCAGATTTCCCCAGACTGCTAGAGGGATCCATGACACAGAATGACTCTTCTAGAGGGAGGGCAGCCTAGAGTTTAGTAATCATCACAAACCAGAATCCAAAGGCTGAGGATCAAACCTCGTGAAAGTCTGACACATACACAATCCCTCACATATACACACAAACACATATAAACCTTGAGAGTAGGAAAAACACTAGGTTTGGAGTCAGAGATTGGAGTTCAAGTGTAGACTCCATTGCTTACTAGCTATGTGACCTTGGGCCAGTCACTGCCACTCTCCAGGTTTCACTTTCCTCCTTTGTGAAGTGAAAGGGCTGGACTAAGTGATTAAAGGTCCCTTCACCTCTAAATCCTGTGATACTCTACACAGACAGGCAGGCAGGCCAGCCTGAGGCCTTGAGGGAACCATGAGATAGGAAAACTTTTGTTAGAATTTGAATGAACAAAGTGTCAGACAATATCAACCCCCCACTCTCACCTCACAGGGACCTTTGTGCCCTACCTGTTCAGAGTGAATAATGCCACACTCCACAGGCTGGAAAGTCGATCCAGAAATAAGGAAGCAAACATCCAGGGAAAGAAGGAAGGGGAGGATGGGGGCCATAGGCAAACCAGATGGGACTTGTTTTTCAACTTGGGATTTAAAGCATTCTCAATCTGCCTTAAATATCTTTCAGACAGAAGAGTGGTAGACTAGGCGCCACTACACATACTAAGCACACTTAGGTGAGCTGATCTAAGAGCTAGAGGTGACCTTGGGAAAGAAGACCGTTGGAGGCATAAGGAATCCTGGAACAAAGAATGCTAGAACATCCACTGTCAGGGATGGAAGAGCCCTTGTAGAAGCCATCTGGTCCAGCTGCCTCACTGTACAGAGGAAGAAACTGCGGCTCTAAGAGGTGGTAAATTCCTCATATAGCAAATAGAGATAACATTTGTACCGAGGGAATGGAAGGAGATAAGCATTTATTAGGCACCTATTATGTGCTAAGCACTTTACAAATATCATTTCATTTGATCCCCCAACAAATTATTATACCCACTTTATAGCTGAGGAAACTAAGGCAGACAGAACTTAAGCGACCTGCTCAAGGTCACACAGCTAGTAAATATCTGAGACTGGATTTGAACTTTGGTCTTCCTGACTCCAGGTCCAGTGCTCTATTCACTCTGCCACCCAACTGCCTCTACCTACCACCTGTTTCTCAGGATAATTAGAGGAAGAGCATTTTGTAAACCTTAAAGCACTACAGAAATATAAGTTTCTCTTATCACTGCTGTCCAAGGTCATATAGGTAGCCGGTGACAAAGGTGAGATTCAAACAGTTCTTCAGATCACTCTTTCAATTAGACTTAAGATACCCTAGTACAGGAATATTTAGGCTACAGCTCAATTCCATGGTAAAACTGACACTGAAGAAGAAGTAAAGGAAGAAGAAAACCTTCTTGGCCTTTTGGCAGAAGGAGGGGACTAGAAGCTCGACTCTGGATCTTCCAACAGCCCCAGCAGCTCAAGAAAGGGCACCTGCACAGGGAACAGACAAGACATATAAAGAAGTCTATTGTTTCTACTCCAGGTAATCTGTTTGTAAAATTAGGACCCATATGAGAAGATTACAGAGAGGTAGATTTCAGCTCAACAGGACAAACAACTTCTTAACAAGTAATGCTTTCCTGCCACAGAATGGGTTGCTTTAAAGGGTAATGAGCTAACCATCAGTATTAAGTATTCAAGCATAGGCTAGATGACCGCCTGTCAGGCACACAGTAGAGAAGACTCATGCTTAAAGAATCAGACTAGATCAGTGGTGTCAAATTCAAATAGAAATGGGCAAAATGGCAACTAAACCGTACATGACAATCCCTGCAGGCTGCACACTGACTTAGAAAACTACATGTAAACACGATCTATGTTTTACTTTACTTTTATTTATTTTGTTTTGAAATTTCTAATTACATTTTAATCTGGTTTTGGCACTGGGGACACCTCTGAAATAGACGGCCTTCGAGGTCCCTTCCAACTTCAGAACTTCTTAATGGCAAGATGGTGTGCTTGAT
Source organism: Pseudocheirus occidentalis (assembly GCA_028646575.1). Lineage (NCBI taxonomy): Eukaryota > Metazoa > Chordata > Mammalia > Diprotodontia > Pseudocheiridae > Pseudocheirus > Pseudocheirus occidentalis. The sequence continues at coordinate 74,393,053 of CM053595.1, read as the reverse complement.
GTTGTATCCTCGGCACCCCCACAGTGCTGGCCTAGAGCAGGTCCTTGGTAAAAGCTTCCTCGATTGTGTCTAAGATTCTGATGGTTATTCTAACAGACAATGATAAAACAATATAGAAAAGAAAAATGGGGGGTGTCTTTAAAAAATCCTAAGTATAACAATTTATCATCCCTTTCATGCCTATGTAATTCACACTTAAAAAAAAAGACTACCTATCCTCAAGTTTCTGACATGATAGTTGTTTGTATTACAAAATAACGTCCACAAGTAAATAATCAGGGCCCAGTTCTCTTTAATTCATCTTTAATCTTGTTTCCACTGCACTTTTCTGGTTATAGTGGAAAGATTCCTTCTCTATCACCTTCAGTAGCCAAGCAGCCTTTGAGTTCTGTCCATTGTTCCTTTGTGAATTACTAAAACCTATGCCTTTTAATTTATTCCATTCCCACGATTGCTATAGTCATCCCTTTACTCTTGGACTATTATAGTACTTTCTTACTGTCCTCATAACCACAGGATCTTCCCACTCCAATCCATCCTTGAGAAGATGGCAGGGTATTAGTCTGAAAGTAGTGTTTTCATATTATTCCTGAGTAAAAGGAGTGACAATAGGAGGAATGCTATTTCTAGAGCATTTTCAGGTTTGCAAAGTATCTCATTCACTATAATCCTCTGAAATAAGCAATATAAGTATTATTGTGGTTATTCTGTTATTCTGGTCATGTCCGACTCTTCATGACCCCATTTGGGGTTTCCTTGGTAAAGATACTGGAGTGGTTTGCCATTTCCTTCTGCAGAGCATTTTACAGATAAGAAAACTGAGGCAAACAGGGATGGAGTGACTTTCCCAGGGTCACACAGCTACTACGTATCTGAGGCCAGATTTGAACACAGGAAGATGAGTCTTCCTAACCTCAGGTCCAGTACTCTATCCACCAAGCTGCCTAGCTGTCCATAAGTATTATCATACCCTTTTAAAGATGAAGAACCTGAAGCTCAAAGAGGCTGTACCTGGACCAGGCTCACTAAGCCAAGAAGTAGCAGAGAAAGGTCTCGACCTTGAACATTCTAAGGTCGGCATTCTTTCCCCACTATCTGCCATGAACACTTTGTTGCCTAACAAATAAAGGCCAAATTCCTTAGCCCTCCACAGCTTGACCCTTTCCAACCTTGTTATTGTCACAGACTGTACACCCTGGCCAAACTATCCAACACGTGCCATACTGTTTCTCATACTGTTTCTCTATCTGCTACGATTGCTCCTTAGGATTCTTTTCTCTGTGTCCTCCCATATTCTACTCATCCTTTATGGCCCAGATCTAGTCACAGGAATCTTTCTGTAAAGGCTTTTCTCACTACCCCAAGGTCACAGTGCATGCTCTCTCCCCAGGGTTCCTATACTTCTCACCTGTGCTGCTCAGTGGGCATTCAGCATACTTTCTGGGTGGGGTTGGCTATCTGGGTTATTCCTATAAAGCCATTCTCCCCCAGTAGTCTCTAATATCCTTCAGAGCAGGGAGCCTCCTTTTGTCTTTCTCTGCCCTCCACCCTGCCCAGCACAGAGCTAGGAACATTATATTATGGAATCAAAAACTTGGGAGATAGAAAAGACTCTTGAAGATTTTCAGTTGAAACCCTTCATTTTTATATATGAGAAGAGAGAAGGTCCCAGCTGAAGTGATTTACCCAAGATCCCACAGCTAATCAGCTACAGAGCTGGGATTCAAAATGAAGGGTCCTGATTGTAAATGCAGTCCATTACACCAGCTGCCTTTTTTCTGTAAAAGTACTCAGTTGATGTTTACTCAATTGAATGGAGCTAAAATTTCTCTTGCCACATAAGAACTTCATCCTGGCCTCCCAGTAACCTGGGAGGAGGGTTTCCTTGGGAGTTCATACTGGACCCTGATATTGAGAGCTCATGAGGTGGCCTTCAGTCCACCCAAGCATGAGAATACTCCAGATCCCAGACCCTGGGCAATATTCCAGTCCAGGTTTTACAATCTCTTCTCCTGCCTGTCAGAGAGAAGGGGGGCAGGACATGACAAGGTCAGGTCAGGCTGGGGAGATCACAGCTGGATGGCAGGCGGTTTTCCCTGTACCCTAACTCCTTCATACTCATCCCTTTCCCCACACCCCAGGTAGAGAGGGCAGCATCCCTAAGTCCTAGAATCCCCCCCTTAAAAAAACGATCACACATTTAGAGTTGGAACAGAGCTAAGAGCTTGCATAGTCCATCTCCCACATTTTATGGATGAGGAAACTGCCAAGACCCTAATGGAGAACACTGAGACTCTAATGGGGAATTGGCTTGAAATCAGTCTGAAACAGTCCATTTTGTTGGGCTTCTTCCCTATCTTCTGAGGGCCATCAGGCAATAAGGCAAGAAGAGTACTGAGAAGAGCTTTTGGCATCCTCTCTACTCATCCATAGAGAAATGCATAATTACCAGTTGGGTCGTTGGGGTTTTGCATTGTCCTCTCCTTGAAAACTCATCACTCCTTTCCTTTCAGGAGGGATCATAAGTTCATGGAATATAGGGCTAGAAGGGACCTTATAGTTCATCTCATTCTGCCCCTTCCTTTAGCAGATGAGGAGACAGGAGCAGAGAGCTTACATGGCATGCCCAAAGTTACACAGCTAAGAAGTGGCCAATTCAGGACTCAGAAACTCTTCTGTTAGCACTGTAAGAAACTTTAGATCCCATAAAGTCCAACCCTCTCCCCATTTTATAAGTGAGGAAACTGGGACCAAGAGTAGAGTGACTTTTGCTTATGGCCACACAGGTAATAAGTAGCAGAGATAGAATTCCAGCCTGAATCACTTGATACCCTATTCAACAATCTTTCTACCTTCTACATTCTGCCTTTCTTTGAGGAAAAGGAGAACACTACATAAATGTGTCCTGCCTTCCATGTTGTATGTCTAAGGATGGGACCAGCTAGTTGCTCTGGATCTATCAGAAATGATCCGCATGCCCTCAAAACCCTATTATTTACATGTGAATTATTCACAGCCCATTTCAAACACTAGGTCTACCTCCTCCTCTCCCAGACAGGAAGAATAGCCAGACTGAAGCAGGGTATAAAGAAAGCAAGGAAAAGGGTAGTTGGGAACAAGAGAGAAGAAATGACTCACAAATATTTTTCTTGAGGGGAAGAACAGCTCTAGTCTAATTCTCCTATTCTCCCTGAGGGGGCTGGGTTTGGGACAAGGAAGGCCCTGGTACTGAATCATATAGTAATAGGGGCACTATAAATAGGGGAGCCCCCTTCAAGGAGAGGAGCAAAAGTTCTCTGCAAAGACACAGGTTTTCCCTCTTCTCCTGCCTGAAGAATTAGAAAAGTCAACATCTGGCAATAATTCAGTAAAAAAGGAACCAGCCCTTTCTTCCCCACCCCATCCCCCTATCCCTATTCTGCTCCCTGCCTCCCCAAGCCCTAGCTCTCTTATGGCCCAACAACCTCACAGCTTTCATACAGCCAGCAGGGACTTTAGAAATCATTTGATAGAGAAGGAAACTGAGGCCTTGCCTCAAATCATATAGCAAGTTATACAAAAGAGCCAAAGTCTATGGACTTGCCCAACATAATAGTTATCTGGAAAAGCTTGAACATCACAAGATTCCTGCTGCTGAGGGGAAGCCCTGAGCCAGGCGGACGAAAGGGGAAACAAGTATACAGATCCTCTGTCCCCGTCTAAACAAAAGAGGCCAAAGCAGACCAGGAGGGAGGTTCAGGTTACTGTTGGGGGCCCAGAGAGACAGCCAGTCTGGGTCTGCAAGGCACACTAAACAGCTTCCTGAATCTTGGAATGAGGAGAGGCCCTGGCCCAGACCCCTGCTGCCCCAGGACATTGATGGGGGATGGGGAGAAGGATAGTTAACAGGGAATATGGAGAGTGCGGGAGTCAGCCAGCACTAGTCCTGGTCCAGACTTACCAAAGTAACATTACCTTTCATATCAGACATAAAGGACATAATTTTCCCAATAGAAAACTCCTGGCTTTATTTCTTCTTTAATACCTCTTTACTTCAAAGATCTGTGATTGCATTGTCTACTCCTTCCACTCACGCATACCCTCTGTACCTTAAGTAAGGCATCTTTACGAGTTTCTACAACAAAAAATAATTCATCAGGCAATGGACAAACAAATGATGATGTTCTCCTCCCATGCTAGACTAGTGCTGGAATAACAAGACTACACAGGTAGGCCCAAATGAAAATAGGCCCTCCAAACCCTCTACTGAGCTGGCAGAGACTTCAAGACCCAACAATCACAAGTGCAGACTACAAGGAGGCATCAGAAGACGACTCCCCTGAAGTAATTTGGCATCACTTCAATTCACAAACATTTCTGAGTTATGTACAAGGTCCTGTAGTGATGTGCCCCCAGGACCTAGAGGAATATGACCCAGTTTCCTTCCCCTTGTAACGTTTCATGGAAGACAGGAGGCAACTTGGTATAGTAGAAATGGCACTGAATTTGGAAATCTGATGATTTCTGTTCAGATCCTGGCTCAGAATTGCATCCGCTGCAATTCAGTACAGTTCAGCAAGCACTGAAGTGTCTACTATGTGGCAGGCAATGTGCTAGGTGAAGCATGGAGGATTTAAAAACAAACAGCCCTTCCCTTTGAGGGGTTTCTATTACACTCAGGGAATAATGATGATAATGGATGATGATTAATGGTGATAGCTAGCATCAACATAGTACTTTAAAGCTGGCCAAGTCCCTCATACCTGTTGGCCTGCTTGGCCTTCACAACAACCCTCTGAGGGAGGTACTACTATTATTCCATTTTACAGATGAGGAAATTGAAGCTCACAGAGGTTATAGGATTTGCCTAGGGGTGGGAGGAAGGGAACAAACACTTATTAAGTACCTATCTCATGCTAGATACTGTACTAAGTACCATAAAATGTTATTTCATTTATACAATGTAATTTTATTTACTAATATATAATAAATATTTTATTATACAATATTATATTTCATTTGATCCTCACAATGACTTTGTGAGATGGGTGCTATTGTTATCCCTATTTTATAGTGGAAGAAACTGAGGCAGACTGAGGTCAAGTGTCTTGCCTAGGGTCACACAGATAAGGTCAGAGGTCATATTTGAACTCAGGTCTTTCTCGTTCGAAGTCCAGTATGTTAAACTACGCATACATCACTTAGCAACTTCCTAACACATATACAGATAAGTATAAATTATACATAAGATAAATGCTAAGGTAGTTTTTCTTTCTTTTGTTGGAAGGGGAAACACAAGGCAATTGGGGTTAAGTGACTTGCCCAAGGTCATACAGCTAGTTAGGTGTCAAGTGTCTGAGATCAGATTTGAACTCAGGTCCTCCTGATTTCAAGACTGGTGCTCTATTCACTATGCCACCTAGCTGCTCCTTTTCTTTTTGTTTTTGATGTAGGAAGTACTGTAGTGTGAGTGGAAACAAGGGGATGGATCTGAGAGATGTTATAAAGGGAGAACTGATCAAGATTTGACAACTGATTGGATACAGGGAATAAAAGAGAGTGAAGAAACAAGGATGATTCTTACATTGCAAACCTGGATGATTAGAAAAATGGAGAAGACCTTGACAGAAACAGTGATGTCAAGAAACAGAATTTGAATCCAGGTGTTTGTATCGAAAGGAGTGGGCTTCCTACCATATCACAGATGTGAAAGACTGATTGATTATCTGATAATCTCCTTTCCTTCATTATCAAATGAAATAATATTTGCAAAGTACTTGGCATAGTTCTTGGCACACACCCTTCCTCTCATTGACCAATAGATTCAAGGCTCTAGTGCCTTTGACTCAGTGTTGCTAAATGAAGTCTCTAGAAGAATGCAGTTTTGAAAGTCAGATGTCAGTCAGTCTTATCCATGATAAAATGTGTGTTTTCTAGGCATGGCAAAGGAGATGGGAAAGTCATGTCTAAGGGCAAAGCCTTAGCAGATATAATGTGGTGGTCTTGGGGCAGATGGGCAGAGCAGCTTATATACATGGTCTAAGTAACTAGGAGGCAAGAAAGGGACACAGAAAGAGGAAAATGGAGAGCTTTGAACATAATTTTTACCATCTTCCCAAATTTCATATAATTCTAGAACTGGGAAGGATTTTAAAGGTTATCAAGTCTACTCTAATTAATTTATCCTTTCTACAATGTCCCCCAGCAAGTAGTCATCTAGACCCTTCTTGAATACCTCTAGTGAAAAAGAAACTCATCAGTGAGACAGCCTATTCCACTGATGGACATCTAGTATCATTGGTATTTTCTGATTTAGCTGAAATCTGCCTTCTGGCCACTTCCCCCATCTGTTCCTATCTGGAACTAAAGGCTGGGCCAAATCATATTGCTGCAGTTGAAGAATTAGTCAGAACTGATCTCTGTGGCAAGAGCCTAGCACTAGGCATGATGCCCAAAGATGGCCAAGAGAGTAGGTCCCAAACTTGTTTAAATAGTGATGGAAAAACTACTGGAGGGGATACCATCTTCCCTAGTAACAAGGGGATCAGCCAGGCCTCAGTAATCAGGCCTGGAGAAGTGCACAAAACAGATGACCTCACAGAAAAGATTGTTTCTTTCTTGGAAATAAGGAAGGAGACAAAATAAATTAATTAGACCTGTAAAATGACAGCATTATAGCCCCTTTCCTTACCCACTTCAGTCCAACCTTCCTTCCCCTTTGGTACCCAAAGACTTCCTTTTCTCCTACTTCCTCACCTAATAAAGAAGGAATTTAGCTCCACCATCTCTTCAGCCTGGTTGTATACAATTAAATGCATAATCCACATAACAAAAAATCATTTGTGAATTTACTAGAGCACCTGAGATGGTCCCATATAGCCAACATTTGTTCTTGCTGGCCCCTACACAAGACACCCCATATCCTAACTGTAGGCATTCTCACTATTTCTCATACCTGGAATTTTCTCCCTTCTTATTTCTACCTCCTGCCTTCCCTGCCTTCCTTCAAGTTCCAGTTAAACATCCTACCTTTCCCAAGAAATCTTTCCTGATTCTCCCTTCAATGCTAGTTCTTTTCCTCTCTTGAACATCCCCAATTTATCCTACCCATATTTTGTTTGTAAACTGTCATTTTAACTTTGTCTCTCCCATTAAACCTAGAGGTTCTTAAGAAAAGACATTTTTCATCTTCTTTGTAACCCCAGCTCCTTAGCACAGTGCCTAACACATAGCCACTTAATCAATGCTTACTAACTAACTTAGTGACAGTACAATCCATTGCAAAAAGCAGGAGTTAGAACTACCTCTGGTGTCATTTTGTGTCCTAGGGCAACCTCTTTAGACCACAAGCCCCTAAATGGCAAAGAGGTGCTCATTAACTAAGAGGTCTCTTCCAACTTTGAGAGCTATGATTATATATGTACCTTGCATTCTTCTAGCAACCCAAGGCAACATCCAGGCAAGCCTGTGGCTGAGGCTAGGACTATCCCCTAAGGCAGGGGTGGGGAACCTGCAACTTTGAGGTCACATGTGGCCTTCTAGGTCAGACTGAGTCCAAGTTTTATAGACTGGAATCTTTGTATTAAGGAGATTTGTTCTGTAAAGTTTAGATTCAGCCAGAGCCACACTTGAGGACCTAGAAGACCACATGTGGCTCTGAGGCCAAAGATTCCCCACCCCTGCCCTAAGGTCTTAGTACCTGTTTCTGTCTCCTCCAGCCCCCCAACAACAAGGTAAAGCTCCCTTCTGCATGTCCCAGACTACATAGTGGAGCTTGACCTCAAGACTGCTGGTTCTTGCCTTGCTTCTTTATCCAATATCAATAAGCCAGAAGCATTCCATCCAAAACACCCATCTCCCCTCTCATCCATTACCCAGCTTCCAAAAGTAGGGCATTACATATTGGTTTAATTATAAAGCTTGGTTGTACATCCCCAGTTCACTCCCCAGGCTTCTTCCTGTACTTCATCCCCCTTCATCTTTTTTTTTTAATCTTGAGGCCAAATGTAGTCAACAGTGATAGACGTTTATCCTTACCCATCTCAACAGGTTCTTGTAAGAAAGATGTAGATGGTTATGAACCTAAATAGATAAATTCTCATATCTTTAGGCTCCTAGTTTAGTAAGCCTAAATAGCTGGAGAGAAGGGTCGTTGAGCAATAAAACTTTGAATTTCAGTAAACAGGGTGTTTAGAGATCAGTGTGCAACTTCCCATTTTATGCAATGATCTCATACAGATGCTATTTGAACACTTCCAGGGCAGGGGACTCGCTCTCTACCAGGGCAGCCCATTCTACTATTGGTCAGGTAAAATCGTTACAAAGTTCTTTCTTATATTGAATTGAATTCCCACACTCAATAATTTCTACTCATTTGTCCTAGGGTCTGCCCTCAGAACCAAGCAGAATTAAGTCTGACCCTTCTTTGCCCACGGGAAACTATTACTTGAAGAGAGTGACTGTATTCTCAGTCAATTTCTTTTCTCCAGGTTAAACAGCCCTAATTCTCTCAAGTGATCCCCATATGGTCATATCCTTGGTTGGACAAAACTAGACTTTGTGGCTTTTCTTGGTTCCTGCAACTATTGACACTGATCTCTCTACCCAAAGCAAAGAAATTCAAACTGAGAGCCAAAGAGAATATAGTAGATACAGCCTGGCAGCAAGGCGAGAAGCTGTGCTCTAGGGATCAGAGAAGTCCAAGTTCTTGGATATTAATAGCAGAAACAGAAGTCAGACAAAGGCCTAGACAAGCTCTTACTCATCTCAATATGAATCAACGGTGCTATATCGAGAGGCATATAGCGTCCAAAATGATGTTAACTACAGTACCATGTGGTTCTGCCCTAATCATACCACATGGAGTATTGTATTTAGGACTGGACCCCACATTTTAGGAAGGATGTTGATATATTGGATTGTATCCAAAGAAAGTCAGCCAGGATGTTAAAGGGCCTTGAGATCTAACCATATGAGGATTAGTTGAAGGAACCTGGATGTTTAGCCTGCAAAAGAGAAAACTTAAGGAGATCTAAGAGCTACCTTCAAATATCTGAAGGGTCAATATGGGGAAGAGAAACTAGGTTTGTTTTGCTTGGATTCAAAGGGCAGAACTAGGAGCAGTGGGTGGGAAGTATAGAGAAGTAGATATCAGCCCAATGTAAAGGGAAATTTCCTGGCAATGAGATCTGTTAAAAAGTAGAATGGGCTGCCTTGAAAACACCTCATGGATAATGGTGTTCCAGTGAAATATAGAGGAAGGGGGGATTTCTACTCAGATAGGAATTAGACTAAAGATCACAAAGTTCAGTTCTCCACCCCACGCAAGACTTTTCTGTACAGCATCTCTCCTAAGCAAGCATCTAGACTGGGTATGAACACTTATGGCAAAGAGATGCTCATTAACTAAGAGGTCTCTTCCAACTCTGAGGTCTACAATTATATATATATATATACCTTACATTCTCCCTAGCAACCCAAGGCAGCATACAGGCAAACCTGTGGCCTTGGCCAGGACTGTTTTCTAAGATCTTAGCACCTGTTTCTGTACTTCTCCCCTTGACCCCACCATAAAGTACAGCTCCCTTCTGCATATCCCAGCCAACACAATGGTACCCGACCTTGAGACTGCTGGCTCTTGCCTTTTTTCTCTCTCCAAAACAAGCCAGAAGCATTCCATCCAAAATGCCCATTTTTCCTCTCAGCCTTCATTACCGAGTTTCCAAAAGTGGGACATTGCATATGGTTCAATTACAAAGTTTGGTTGTGCTTCCCCAGTTCCCTTTCTTTCCAGGCTTCTTCCTTGAACCACCCCTCCCCTTCATCATTTTTTTTTTTTAGTAATCTTGAGGCCAAATGTAGTCATCTGTGAACAATTATAGACTGGCACAAGGCAGGCTATGGAGAGAAAGAAAACGTTTGTTTCTTGCTGAAATGCACCGCTTTATACACTGGGGCAATGAGGAAGAACTCCTTGAGGAGTTCTGCAACAGCTCCTTAATGCCAGCTAGATCTAGGTCTAGCTTCAGAAAGTCCCTTACCTTACCAACCCTTATCTGTAAAATACAGAGTTTGGGCTTGATGACTACTAGGATTCTTTCCCATTTTAACATTCTATGTTCTAAAGTTCCTTCTAGTTCTTAATTTTTGTATCTGGTAAGTTCCACGAGCTCTATGACAGATCAATTAGCAAACATCTACTTACCATGCACCTGCATGTTAGCTAGCCATTGGGAAGATACAAAGAAATATGAAACACTTGTCTTAGCTCTCAAGGAATTTACAACCTATTTAGGGAGGGAAAAAATATATAGCAAGACTTAGTAGATAACAATACATGTTTGTATGATGCATTTCCAATGGAAAGTATAGACAATATTCGGTAGCAAAAATTGGGAACAAAGTGGCTGTCCATCAGCTAAGAAATGTCTGAACAAACCATGACATATGTATGTAATGTTATATTATTGTACTGTATAAAATGATAAATATGAAAAATTCAGAAAAACTAGGGAAGACTTGTGTAAAGTGATGCAGAGTGAAGTAAGTAGAAACAGAAAAACAAAATACATGAGTACTACAAGGAACATAAATGGAGGGGGAAAAAACCTCAAATGAAATTAAACACTGTAACTAAAATGACTAATCACAGCCCCAGGCAAGAGATAGGAAATACTCTTCTCTCCTTTCCTTGAAGAGGTGAGAACTATGGGTGTAACTATGTTACATAAACTGACACATACTAGCTGTATCAATTGATTTTACTTAACCTATTTTCTTTGTTAGAAGGGATGACTTACTGGGTATATTTAAAAATGAATGGGTTGTAAAAACAAAAGGCATCAATAAAATTTTCATGAAAAAAAGACAGTATTTTGTCTAAAATACAGGGGAAGGCTGGAGTGGTATGGAACTCGAGTTGGGTATGGAAAGATAGATTTAGAATGGAAGGGGAAAAACATTTTAGGTGGGAGGATGGTGTGAACAAAGGCAGGAAGGTAGGAATTAATCCAGGATATTTGGGAAACAATGAATCATAATACTGGCTCATTTCTACAGAGCTCTGTAGCTTTAAAAAGCACTTTTCTCACAATAATTCCATAAGAAAGGTATTTCAAACATTACCATCTCTATTTTACAGACAAAGATACTTTGGCTCAGAGAAGTCAGTGAAGAATCAATTTGGTAGAAATATACAGATATGTGATTTAAAGCTGGAAGGAGCCTAAGTGATCACCTTTCTCAAACTCCTCATTTTACTGATTGGGAGGGGGGGGCGAAACAGAGAGAATAAAGCCTAGAAAAGTGGAATACCTCCCTCAGGTCCTATAGCCACTATACAGCTCTGCTGGGATTCTAACTCAGGGCAGATGCCAAAAGAAATTTCCAGTACAGTATGGTGTTCCTTCACGGTATGGCAAGAAGAAGAAAGGCTAAAGAGAATCAAGTTTGAAATTCAGCTATTGGGCTAAACTATCATTTGCTCTTCTGTGACAGGTGAAACTATAATCAAGAATGAACAGATCCCAAGGTGGATAACTGGTATGAGTGAGGAAGGGGTGAGGAAGCTGGTGACAAATGATCCCCAGAAGAGGGGTACCGAGAAACAGAATTGGTGACTGCTTCACAATTTCTCCTTGAGCAACTCAGATTATCCACTAGAATCTCCTAGAAGGAAGGATTGCTTCCTTACAGAGGCTTAGCCCCTACTAAGAGGAGAACTGGGCAGCATCAATTACATGGAACTAAAACGGAGACTAACGTTTTAAGCTTTTGGTAAGTTCTTCTCATCTCCACCTTCACTGGGTAGATGTAGGGAAACTGAGCTCTTGATGCTCAGAATAACTAAGAGGAAGGTAAGTCAATACCAGACTGGCAGTAGCTTGCTGTCAGGGAATAGTGAGATCTCAAGAAAATAGGAGATGATCACCACCTTTCAGAAGCATGCAGGCATCAGCCTCACTCTACCCCTTACTCTTTCAGCTGAGTGGGATAATAAAGCTGAATCCACCAAGAGTTAGGTCTATTATTATAAGCTTTCCCTTAGTCATTCATATGAAAATCTCTAGAGACCACAGAAGAAGCAGCCAGAAGGTAAAACTAAATATGGGAGTAAAATCATTAACTTCCTGTATTTGATGGTGTGACCAGGGAAAGAAGATCAAATTTATTCAAGGTATAGTAGGAAAAGCCCTGTATTCATAGTCAGTAGACCTGGGTTCAAATTTCTACTTCTGATATGCAACTTCCTTTGGGATTCCCAGAGCAGGTCACTTGACTTTTCTTGGCTTCAATGTCCTTACCTGTAAAATGAGGAAACTGTATTAGAAAACATCTAAGGGGCTCCCTTTCACTTCTAAATTGGTCATACCATAATCATGTGTGCAAAGATCAATTTAGAGTTGGGAGGAGGAGCTATAGAGAGGCAGAGCTCAGCTCTGTATAAAGAAAAATCTTGTCAAAAGTGGTGCCCTGCAATGAGACTGTTTAGAGAGATGGTAAATTCCTGGTCATTGGGAATCCTAAGTACCGTGGCTAAGAAGAGGAGGTCTGCGTCCAGTCAAATTACCTTAGAGTCTCCAGACTGAAGAAAAAGAAAGCAGTTTTAGACTAGATTGTAGGGCCACAGAGACTGTGATAAACTTCTGAACCTCCCAGATAATGGTATTAAAATTGGATTCAGAAAACTCTGGATTAACTGTCTTTATACTACACTTACCCTACCCCAAATAAAAGCAAGAACAATAGAGTATTAGTAACAAATCCTGACTCCCCAGGGGGCAAATTCATCCCTGGACACTTTCCACACTGTGGGTGGGGGAAGAAGTATGTTATTGATCTGAAGGCACAGTAGAACAATCTTTTTTGCAGCATTACAGCTGAACTCTTGGGTCTTAGCAGAGACAGACAAGGTGGGGATATGGGGAGAGGAAGAGTCCATTTATGACCTCTACCGGAACTCTCTCCATTAGTTAGAAATAAAAAAGTCAAATATCAAAGCTGAAATGGGCTTTAGAACAGAAACTGTTGAACACGAAATATTAGAGTTGGGAGGAACCTGAGAAATCATCTAGTCCAATATGGGAAATGGGGCTGGCTAGCTTCAGTGACTTTGTAGTATTAGGGCTGGCATCCGAATTCTGTAATTTAAACTCCAAGTTCAACCACAAGACTTCCAACTACACCCAAATGACTTGCTGACTTGTGAAAAAACAAGGAGACCAGAAGGAAATAAGCATTTATGGAGCACCACTATGTGCCAGGCATTGTGCTAAGTGCTTTTACAAATATCTCATTTGAAATAAACTAAACGGTCAGTGCCTAGCTCAAAAACAGCCCACACTTCACATATATCTTAGAGTGGGAATAATAGATTATTTCTCCCAGGACCATCTCCTCTCCTGTTCCCCTCCTCCACTAACCCTGGATTTCATCTGGAAAAGTCACACGGCAATAGGAAGGGCTTGAGTGGGGCCACATTCCTCAGCCTGTTGAAACAGGAAACAGCCAAAGCTCTTAGCTCAAAACTAAAGAAAAACAAACAGAGAGGGTCTCCTGGCCTGCCCATTGCCCCTCCGGCTGGGCCCCACGTGGCCCTGCTTCTGTGACTGACCTCAAGGCTTCTACTGGGGTTTGGCAGGCAGAGAGATTAATGATTCACACATTGCCCAGCCAGGAGAATCTTTGGGCTGGAATAGGGCCACAGCTAAGCCTGAAGTGAAAAATGGGCTGTGGAGGGCAAGGGGGAGGGGGAGGAGGAGGCTGCAGAGATGTTCAACATAGGTTGATTGAGGCCTTGGTCACATTTCAAGGTCTAGATCATAGGATCATAGATTGTTAGAGTCAGAGGAAACCTCAAACATTATACAATTCAACTTCTCCACTCTTATTTTACATAAGAAACTGGAGGGTCAAAGAGAAGATTTGACTTTACAGTGTCACACATAGAGTTAATGGCAGAACTATACAGAAGGAAAGAAAATTGCATTTTATTCATTGCTATTATATGCCAGGATAGTGCCAAACACTAAGGACACAAAAACAAGTGAAAAGACAGTCCCTGTTCTCAAGGAACTTATGTTCTAATGGAAGAAGAGAACATATAATAAGGAACTGAAAAGTGTGGAGGGAGGGATGGGAAATGGGAAGACATAAAAGTGCCCCGCACTGGGAGACAAGGTTGTGAACCACAACAGCCAAGCCTTTCTCCAAGACAGACTCCAGGAAGATCTCATTAAATGATGCTTCCCTGTAATTTTTCTCCATTGCTCCCAATTTTACCCTTGGGGACAAAAGAACAAATTTAATCCTTCATGATAGTTCTTTAGACACCTGTGGACAGTAAGTCCTTGAGGGAACTACAACCTAAGAATCTGAAAAAAATAATTTGATTCTGAAATATTCTAACTTTGGGAAGAGTGAGGATAATCAGGGTCATAGGATAAATGGGGCAAATCCTTAGGGTATGACTAATCCAGAGGGACTAATAAGACAAAACAAGCAGAAACTCTGGAAAACAGAAGTCTTATTAGGGCCCTCCACTCCATGCCTCACCCCCAAGCTCCCTGACCTCTCAACATACACACATATGAACATTCACTCTCATAGTAGCCAAAGGCCCTACCAACATCCCTTCAAAACCCATCCCATCTGCAGATAGATGCCTTGGGTGGGAAAGAATGACCATGGAACTAAAAGTAAAGGGAACTGGCTACTCACTCAGGCTATGCCCCCAAAATAGGAGGGAGGAGATTCGCCTTATCCCATGGAGCCCTGTGTAGCTGTGTAGCTCTGGGATGGTCACTTCACCTTTCTAGGCCTCTGCCTCCTCAACTATAAAATGAAGGGCTTGGACTAGATGATTTTTAAGCTTTCTTCCAGCTCTTACATTCCATGAATACTCCTCTGATATGCAAAGTTGGTCCCAATTGCAATCAGTTTCATTGTATATCACTCTCAGTCTTAGAAGATTCCTCTCAGAGCTGGCTGGCACCTGATTTAAAACCTCCTCCAAAAAATGAACAAAAGCATGGAG
Organism: Pseudocheirus occidentalis; assembly: GCA_028646575.1. NCBI lineage: Eukaryota > Metazoa > Chordata > Mammalia > Diprotodontia > Pseudocheiridae > Pseudocheirus > Pseudocheirus occidentalis. Next base: position 74,378,040 of record CM053595.1, on the reverse strand, counting down.
ATGCTGCCAATGCATGGAAGCAGCAGGAGTTTCCCAAGAGGGGCAAAGACTGCTAAGAATAGTCCTAAGCCCCACAGTCAGACATGATATATATAGATCTGACCAGAATCTTTAGAAATGGAGAGGAAGTAAGGAAGACCACTTGTATCTTGGAAGGTGCTCCTCTCTCCAGATTTGCTATAAGGAGCAGAGTAAGGAAGTGGGGCACACTGGTTAGAGTGGCTGAAATTTTCAGCTGTGGGCCAAGCCCTGCTAAGAATGTGCTTCTTTCTCCCCTCATCTCATCACCAGGTATCTGACCCTGTAAAGTCTTCCTTTCATTCAGATACCATAGATGCCATAGCAATAACTGCCAAGAATGTTTGAATGGCAAAACACTTTCACATCCATTTGAGCTAGAGAAGAGCAAGGTTTATTAGCCCCATTTTACAAGTGAGGAAATTGAAGCCCAGAGAATCATGAGCTGTTACGAACAGAAAGAGGCGGCAGAATTTTAGAGCACAGAATGTTAGAACTGGAAGACATCAGAAAAGATATTAGGGCTGGCAGGAAACTTGGAGATCATGGAGCCTGCCCTTCCCCCCCCCCAATTCTACAGAAAAAGAAACTGAGACCCAGGGACTGGGTGACTTGTTCAATACTGCACATGGTCTCTGTAAGAGAGCTCTATCTCAGATCCCTTGACTTCTAGACTGTGCTCTTTCTACTGCCCCACTTGTACATCTAAGTACAGTTAGCTCTAATCTTGTTTATGATTTTGCAGACATAAATGGGCAAGGAAGATGGCAACATAGCCCAGTTGATCACACACACACACACACAGCGGCAGGGTGCCAGGATACTTAGATCCAATTTTTATTTGGCTACTAAGCTTTGCCTCACAGCTCTCAATATTCTGCACCTCAGTTCCTTCAGCCCACACAACACATCCAAAGAGAGGAAGGCCACTCCAGAGGGAGGGAGGAGCTGATAAGTGTCTTGTCATCAAAGGTATCATCACTAGAAGCCAAGTTAAAATTGGTGCAGCTGACCACTTACCACAGACCACCCACAATACCCAGCCTTTAGGGACCAGAAAGTGATATAGAGTTACTTTGGAGGGGATGGGGTTGGGGTCAGAGAGGACAAGGACTATAAAGAAGTTATTTCCTCTGGTTCATCCTAATGAGATATGCCTCCAATCTGTCCCCAAGAGTGAGCAGGGATAGAGACCTATCTGGAAATGTAGCGTGGTTGGAAGACCTACAACCTATGTGGTTGTAGTCAAGAGACTCAACTGGTTCTGACACTTGTGTGATAAGGGGAAGTTACTTCCTTTCTCTGAGCCTCAGTTTCCTCATTGTTATAATGGGTATAATGATAGATTTCATTCATTTTAGGATGTTGCGAGAAAAGTGTTATGTAAACTTTGAACTCTATAGAAATTGGAGCTGTTACTGTTCCCTTTCCTGTCAAAGTCACTCTGGGTATTCATTACAAGTTCTTTTTATGTGTGACTAGGGACTTGTTCTGGGCTTCACATCTCCCATCTGTACCCAGACAACATGGCCCTGGGTCCTTAAACCCCAGTGCTTATTGTGCTTCATATCCACCCAGAGAAATCTCCAGGCCCCTCACACACCCCCTAGGGATCTCCCCTGGTCTCACATACTTTTTACTCCCTTCAGAGATTACCCTGAACCCATACCCAGCCTCTCCTGGGACAATCCTAGGCCTCAAACCTCCACAGGCCCTTAGGTCCCCGTCATTCTAGGAACCAAGTCAAACTCCACATCACTTCCTTGAGGTAGTTCAGGACCTTGCACTCCTTCAGGATTGTCCTACTCCCTGTCTACCCTTAGCATGACTCTGGGTGCTTTAGGAGGAAAGAGCATTTTCTTCATTAACATACATAGTGTCATAGACAAGATAAGAAACTATTGTCCTTCCAAAGAGAGAAAAACACAAATTCTTCAGCAGTCAAGGGGCAAAATGAATGACTGAATGAATGAATGGACAAAAACATCACCTGCCAGGGTGGGAACAAAGTTTACAAGGCCAAACTGTTCTCTCAATCACCAACCTGTAAGCAAAACTTCTTTGTGCTCCAGCTGTTTGAGGGCCAGGCAGCTGCTGCCCCCTCCTGGGAATCTCTAGCCAGACACACTGACTTGATTTGGGAATCTGTCATAGAAAATTCTTCCCCTGACTGGAGAAGCCATTCCTCCCCATCTCTTGGTGGCAAGGCACTGCACAGGTTAAAAACCCATGAAGAATTCTTTTCAGTGATCTTGCATAACTTGCTATAACCAGTGTACAAAAATGGGTTTCACTATTTTCCTTTAACCACTCTCCTTCATTGCCATCATCATTATCCCTCACATTTGGAACAGTAGATAAAATTTATGAAGCCCCTACTATGAGCCAGGCACTGTGCTAAGCGCTGGGGATACAAAGAAAGGTAAATAACAGTCTCTCCTCTTGAAGTCTTCACAACCTAACGGAGGAGAAAACATATAAATAATTCTGTGCATAGTCACTACATATAGAATAAAATAGCAAATAATCAACCAAGTGAAGGCACTCAAATTTAATACGTGTCACAAAGGACTTCCTGTAGAAGGTGGGGTTTTGCCTGGGATTTGAAGAAAATCAAGGAGGCAGAGATAAGGAGGGAAAACATTCCAGGCAGGGGAGGGTGTAGAGAGGTGGCATCCAGAGAAAATGCCCGGAGTCAAGAGATGAGAATGTCTTATGCCACTGGAAAGGAAGGCCAGTGCCACTAGAACACATGGTGCTGCTGGGGGAAGGGAGAGATCCCAGAGGTGGAGGGAGGATCTTGACCACCAAACAGAGGACTTTTTTTTCTGTAGGTGATAGGGATCCACTAGAGATTATTGAGTAGCTGTTCATGTTTGCCCAAAACACTACTCCCTCCATTAGTCATCTTCATAAGTATGTTCAAGCTTAGAGCACAGAGTCACAGAACCTCAGAGTTGTAAGGGACTTCAATGGCTATATAGTCGAACCCACACCTGGCTTGAAAACACCATCTATAACACAGTATAATAGATATAGAGCTGGAAAGGATGGAGGAGATTATCCAGTCCAACTCTCTTATTTTATCAATGTTTAAATGGAATGGTTACATGACGTGCCCAAAGTCATGATGGCAAGAAGGGATTCAAACCCAAGTCAGAAGATCCCAAACCCAGCACTCCTTCCCTTATGCCATGCTACCTTGTAACAAGTAATCATCAAGCTTTCACCTGATGAGTTATACTGAGGAAGAGTCCACTGCCTCCTACCCCATTCAGGAGAGCTCTCTTTAGAATCAAATGAAATCATATTTGTAAAATACTTAGCATAGTGCAAGCTATTTAACAGGTGTTTTATAACTGCTTGTTACTTCCCCTTCTCTCCCCCCTCTACTTATTTGTTACTTTTTCTTACCTCAAGTCAAATTTGCCTTCCAGCAACTTACATCCAGTTCTGTCCTTGGAAGCCAAGCTGAGCAAATGTAGTCTCTCCTTCCTCATGGTTGCCTATTAGATACTTGTAGCATCCCATACAATCATCTCTGTACCATGTCTTCTCTTCTCTAAGATAAACATCCCCAGTTCCTTCAACTTATCCTTGAATTTCAAGATCTCTAGGATCTTCACCATCCTGTTCACCCTCTAGACACTCTCTAGGTTATCAACATTTTTCCTAAAATGTGGTGCCCAGAAATGAACATAGAATCACAGGGCTAAAGCTAGAAGTAGCCTTAGAAGTCATCTAATCTAACCAACTTATTTTATAAATGAGGAAACTGAGGCTCAGTGCGGTTAAGTCACTTGCCCAAGGTCACAGATAGAACGGCTATAATACTCCAAATGTGGCCTGATTAGACCATAGTTCAACAGGATTATCACCTTCCTCATTCTAGATCTTTCACTTCTCTTAATGTAGCCTAAGATTGCATTAGCAATCTTTCTTCTTTTGGGCTGCCATATCCTTCTATTTATGGATATTGTGCCTCTGGTCCATTAAAACCACCATATCTTTTTCAGACATGCTGCTGTTTAGTCGCAGTTCCCCCATCTTGTACTTATAAAGTTGATTTTTTTAACCCTCTTGTAGAAATTTATATTTATCCTTGTTAGGTTTCATATTAGATTTGGCCCAATATAGCAGCATATCAAGATCTTTTGGCATTCTAATTTGCCCCTGCCAATCTGTCTAATCTCCAGATCTATAAGTAGACCACCTTGGACCCTGGCATAAGACATCAAACTGGAAAGGGACCTTGGAACATAGAACAGCAAATGATAAAATTGGAAGATCAGTCTGACTGAATTAGAAGGGATGTTTTGTGGAGTGATATTAGAGAAAGCTGTATAGGTAGATTTAGACCAAATTGTCGAGCACAAAAAAAGTTGACACTGGATATCTGCGAACTTCAGGAAAGATGTGTCAGTCTGAGAGAATACTTGAGTGGAATTCTTTCAGCAGGACCCAGCATGTTGGTATTTTGGGGTCTCAGGCAGCCCTAACCCTCTTTGGGTTCCTCTTCATTTTTATGGTAAAAGACCAGACAGAACTTGTCTGAGGGGCCTATTGTATTGTGATCCCATAGTTAAGACAGGAGAAGTTAGGGAGTCCCATGGCTGTTAGCTCCACGAAGAAGGTGGACAGTGGGAACAATCTGAAAACAGAGAGATCTAGGGGTTGAGTGAAGGTGGGGCACCTCAGAGATTCTGCAATACAGCAGAGTTATTCAGATCAGCTCTACTCTACCCTACCTGCCAATCTTATCTTCCACAATTCACACCCTCTATCACAGCCTGACCTGCTGGTCCCATGTGCCCCACACATGCCTCTGCATTCCTGCCTCTGCATCTTTGTTTATGTCGTTCTCATCTGTAAAAAGCCTTCTGCCAGTCCAACCCACTAAGAAGCATGGTGACATAGTGAAAGAATATTGAACTTGGAGTCTGACCTGAGTTTGAGCCCTGAATTTTGCATCTTTCTAGCCACTATAACCTTGGGCCAATCACTCATCCTTTCTGGGTCTCAATTTCCTCATCAAATAAAGTAGAGCCAATAACACTTGCCCTGTCTGCTTCACAGTGTCATTGTGAGAATGAAATGAGAGAACAGATTTGCAGATACTGTTACTGCTATCTATGAAATTATGATTTTTAGGTATTCACACAATGTAACTGCTCCCATCCTCCCAATGAAAATCTTCCTGGCCCCTTCATCCCTCCCCCCACCCATGAATAAGTAATAGCCTAGATTTTTTTTCATGCAGGTTTCAATGCTTTTCATCCCATGATTTATAGTACATCAAATAAATTTTCCCATTATATTTCAAACACAGCGTGCTGCCTTTCTGCCCCTTAATAATATATTTGTTCTGTTGTTCCTCTTCCCCAGAGAAATCTTAAGCTTCCCTCCAATATAGAGCCTGCAAGAGACCAAGTGGATTGCCAAACATTCATTAAAAAAAAAAACAACAACAGAAAACCAGAAGATACTGCAGGTCAAAACACTCCCTATTTTACCCCAAGGTAGCTCCAGACTCACTTTATTCTCACTTCCTCTCCTTTAGGGATAAGGAACAGCTGGGATTGGATTGAATCTGCCATTCACAGAATATTAGAGCTGGACAGGACTTTAGGCCTTATCTAGCCCAACCTCCTCTTTTGGCAGGAGAAGGTAACCAAAGCTTGTGGATATTAAATAACTTGCCCAAGGTCACACACGTAATAAGTGAAAAAGAGAAGGTGCTTCAAACCTAGTTCTTCTTATTCCCAAACCTGGGCTCTTACTATTACATAACACTGTTATCAATCATTAATCCAATCCTTTCACTTTACAGAGGTGGAAATTAAGGCCCCCAAAGAGAAAGTGACTTGTCCAAGGTCACAAAGCATATAAAGTAAAACAGGACTCAAAACTTGGTCTTCTAAATCTGTTATACTTCTTTATCAATAAATATGCACTTATCAAGTGCCTATTATGCTGCCAAGAATTCTGCTAGGCACTGAGGGTACAAGGACAAATGGACCCTGCCCTCAAGGGGCTTACATTCTATTAAGAAAAAAAATGTATAAGTAAATGCAAAATACATTCAAAGTAAACCTAAAATAAGGGGAGGAACAAAATGGTAGCAGTTGGGGCCAGCAGGAAAGGTCTCATGTAGGTGTCTCTTGCTGAGCTTTAAAGAAAACTAGGGATGCCAAGAGAGGGAGAGGTGAGGAGGGACCACATTCCAGGTACGGGGGACATCCTGTGCTCAAGCACAAAAACAAGATCTGGAATGCAATGTACAAGGAATAGCAAACAGTCCAATTTGGCTGGAATATAGAGTGTATATAGTGAAATAAGGTGCAGTTAAGACTGGAAAGGTAGGCGGGGGGAGTCAGATTATGAAGACCTTTATACACTAAACAGAAGTTTGAATTTTTACCTCTGGGTATGAGAGAATCCCTGGCATTTTTTAAGGGGGTGGGAGTGATATATTCAGGACTCTGATTTAGGAATATACATTTGCCAACTGTATGGAAAATAGATTAGAAGGAAGAAGATGGAAGAAGGGATACCAATTAGGAGGATATTGCTTTAATCTAAGCAAGAGGTGATGAATTAGTGTAGTGACCCTGTGAGTGAGAGAAGGGAATGTATATGAGATATTGTGGAAAGAGAATCAATAAGACCTGACAAGTGATTTGATATGGAAAGTAGGGAGAGTAAAGAGTCAAGGAGAACATGTAAATCTGGGTGACTGAAAGAATGATGGTGCCCTTGAAAGAAAAAGAGATGCTAGGAAGGGACTGGGGAGGGATAACATAATGAGAGTTCTAGTTTGGACATGCCAAAGCTTGAAAGAATTGTAGAATTGTCTCCCAGTATTTCAGCTGAGCTTATTCAGAGGGTTGGGCCAACCAAAACAATATTCCACATGACAATGCAAAGGTTTTAAGATAGCAAGCATGCTTCCCATCCTCTTCTTCTCTTCTCCAGATCAAACATGCCCATTTTCTTTAGGTCAGTCTTCATATGGCACGGTATCCAGTCCCACCCTCATCACAGTTTCATTTTCTTTGGACTATGCTCCAGTTTGCCCATATCTTTCTTAAGCATTAACTTTAGGTGTCATGACTGGGGTAGTGGATAGTAGGTCTATGATTTCCCTCATTCTAAACATTAACACTTTTTACAACCCAATTTCACTCTCAGCTTTTCTAAAATGGGGGAGGGGGGCATCAGGGTTAAGTAACTTGCCCAGGGCCACACAGCTAATAGGTGTCCAAGGTCAAATTTGAACTCAGGTCCTCCTGACTCCATCCAATCAATATATCTACTATGTTCTATCTACTGTACTATTTAGCTGTCCCCCAAATTCACTCTTCATGTGAACCAAAGCAATTCAAAGAATTCATCCTATGACCGATAGGTCCATGGGATAATATTCAAGGAGACTCAGTATATCATGGTGGGAAGGACATAAAGACAGAGATCAAGTACTGGCTTTCCCACTGATACTGTCCGACCTCAGGTAAACTGTTTTCCTTCTCTGGGCATCAATTTTCTTATCCATAAAGTGGAGATAACACACTGACATTGCATTCCCTCTACCCAGAACACTTGTGAAAGTCAAATGAGTGAATGAACTTTGGAAATTGTGAAGTCTTACGCACACATGTCATAAAGCAGGTCTGACCGTGACACTCCCCTCCTCAAAAAACTTCAGTAGCTCCCTAAATTCTTTACAATACAATACAGAATCCTCTGTTTAGACACTTAAAACCTTTCACAATCTTAATCTGACTGATCTTTCCAGACAGAGTTCATATTACTCTCCCTCACCCACCGAGTTCCAGTCAAATTGACCTACTTGCTGATCCCCAATAGACAACATTCCACCTCCCACTTCTGTGGCTCTGCACATGCTGTCCTCCATGCTTGAAATGCCTTCCCTGCTCACCTCTTCTTGTTGGAATCCCTAGTTCCATTCAAGCTCAGCTCTGATGTCCCCTCCTCCCAACACCTCTACTGATTTTCCTTCCCACTTTGCTCCTAACCACTCCCTCCCTCCCTGCCACAAGTACTTCATATATTCTTTGTATAGAGTTTGCATTTACTTGCCTGAGTACATGTGTTCTCCCCCTCCCCACCCTTCACCCCCAGGTAGTGTGTTGAGTTGTTTTTCAGTCACTCCTGACTCTTTGGCACCACATTTGAGTTGTGTTTTGTTTTGTTTGTTAGTCTTTTTGGCAAAGCTACAGGAACAGTTTGTCATTTCCTTCACCAGCTCATTTTATATATGAGGAAACTGAGGCAAATAAGGTGACTTGTCCAGGGTTACACAGCTAGTGTCTGAAGTCATATTTGAACTCAAGAACCTGAGTTTTCCTGACTCCATCAGCCACCTCTTCCCCATGGGTAGACAGAATTCTCCATAGGGCAGTGACTTTCATTTTTGTTTTTGTTTTCCTAGCACAGTGGTGGCCACATGGTAGAGCTTAATAAATACTTGCTGAGTTTGACTTAATGAGCTAGGCGGGTAGTTTTAGTACTGGGAGAAGGCTGTCCTTGCCCTCTGAGGGTTCCCAGTCTAAAACTATGCTACTGCTCCCGCATATGCTACATAAAGCATCTGAATTCTGAGACGACATTGGAATCTAAAGAGGAAATCCATCAATGGATATTTATTAGGTACCTATTATGTGCCAGGCACTGTGCTGAGGACTAGGGTTAGAAAAAGAAGCAAACGACAGTCTCTGCCTTCAAGGAGCTTACAATCTAGCATTCAATTCTACAATTCTACCGTATTCTGTCCAGCACTGAGTGAGAGTCAGGGAGCCTGAATTTCTAGTGGGAGGGAGATAAGCATTTCTAGAAGCTGGGCTATGGAGATTCATGCAGGCTATGGAAAAACTGTTCCAGCCCTCCATGCCCTTGACTCTGTTCAGCTCTACTAGGGACACAGCTATGATGCCAGTGATAGATGAAGATAAATACCAGTGCAGACAAAATATGGCACTAGATTTAGAGTCAAAGAACCTGAGTTCAACACCTGGTTCTACTATTTACCACCTGTGAGACCCAGGTCATTTCCTCTACCCAAGCCTCAGTTTTTACCTCAGTAAGGTATGTGTATTATGGTGGGGGTGGGAGGTGGGACTGGTTTATCTCCAAGGTCCCTTCCAGCTCTAAATTCTTTGAGGATCTCCAAGCACCAGAGTAGTTGGAGTAAGAATGTTTTGCCCTATTTCTATGAAGAAGGAAAAGGGTACTGTGGCTCCCTGCCAGGCCTCACCACTTTTGAGCCACTTGGGCCTGGGGTTTCCTCCATTCATGGAAAGTTTCTGCTTATACTTTGCAGTTTCCATAGCAACCACATTTCTCCCTTTGTATGAATTTGACTGTTCCTCCCTCCCGCCAGCCACTTTGCTTTCTTAACAGACAAATTCTCTCTCTCTCCTGTTAAAGGAAAAACATAGATGGCAAGGGGCAGGAATAATAGTTGCCAGGATTTGGAGCAGTGAATGCAAAGGCAGACTCTTTCCAGGGCCCCCCAAGGCTACTGTAAGGACAAGAGGGGCTAATGCAATTAATGGACTCAAAGTCCCAGACATCCTACTTATAATAGTAGCGAGAACAACAGATTTAGGGTCAGAAAACCCAAGTTAGGATCCCAGTTCTACCATCTGGTGACTGTGTGGCCTTGGGCAAGTAAATGCTATCATGGCACTGCCCTGCTCAAATCCTTTCTGGGATTCTCTACTAATTTAACAGTACGTTTCTAAGCTATATACTCTTACATCTTATCTTTTTAACTAGGTAGCATAGAGGATAGAACACTGAACCTAGAGTTAGGAAGACCTAAGTTCAAATCCAGTCCCAGACATTTACTATGTGACACCAGGCAAGTCACTTGACCTCTGTCTGCCTCAATTTCCTCAACTGTAAAATGGAAATATCACCTACCTCATAGGGTTGTTGTGAGGATGAAATGAGGTATTTGTAAAGTGCTCAGCACAGTCTCTAGCACATAGCAGATAATAAATACTTGTTCCCTCCCTCCCCCAGCCTCATTTATCACCATTCATTTTCAATCTGAAGTCCCAAGTCCTCAGGGAAACCATCTCTGACTATTCCAAGCTCTAAGAGACCTCTCATTCCTTTGAATTCCTCTAGCACTCACTCACTCTCTCTTCACTTGGCTCCTATCATACAGTGCCCTCTATTGTTAGTTTTCATTTCACCAGATTATGTCTAATCTCTGTGAGGAATCCCAAACCAGACATAGTTCAACAAAAATGTGTTAAATGAGTACCTACTACATACACAGCTCACTGGGTTAGTTCTAGGGTAGAAGTGAAGCTTTGGTCAGACATGATTCCTGCATTCAACGAAATTATGGTCTAGCAGGGAGATAAAGCATCAACAAATATACCTAGGGTGATACAAAATAATTGGTGAAAAATATTTTAAAGAGTTACAGAATATATTAGAGAGTTATATGGGATCCAGAGGTGGAACAAGATTGGCTCTGAGAGGAGGGAAGAATCAAAAGAGACTGCCCAAAGGCGGTGACCAGCATCTGAATTGGGTTTTAAAGGCTATGAAGAAATTTAAAAAAAAATAAAAGGTGGAGAGGAGAGAAGTCATTTCTGGAAAAGTAACAGTGTGAGCAAAGGCAGGGATGTAGCAAACTGCAAGGGGGCATAGTTTGTGGAGGACCTTAAATGCCAGGCTAAGAAGTCTCACTGCTCTAATCCACCAGTCTTTTCTTTCCTTACTCTTCTACTACTTATCCAGAAGACCATGTGTGCCATTTCTAAGGATCTCTTTCCAAGTTCAAGAATAAGTTATACAAGTAATGCAATCACAGAATAATAGGTAGTCAAAAGTAGAAAAAAGAAATCTATATCACCACATGGTATAATTGGAAAGAGTGCCATTTTTGATATTAGAAGGCTTACAGCTAACCTCCAGTACTTCTTACTAGCAGGCTTCCTTGTGAGACTCAGTTTCTTCATCTGTAAAATAAGGAACCTGAGTGAGATCATCTCTCAGGTTCCTAACAAGTTCTAAGTCCCATGATCCTATGAGAAAAACCAAACTGTCCAAAACTGGAAATATATGAGCAGCAGCTGGACAAGCTCTTGTCAAAGAGGCTTTAGAAAGGATTCCTGCACTTAGGAAAAAGGTGGGTTAGATGTCATGTCATGGAAAGAGTCCTGGACCAGGAATCTGAAGACTTTGGGTCAAACCATAGTTTCGATATTTACTCCCTGTGCTTCCTTGGGCAAGTTACTTTCTTTGAGCCTAATATTCACCATCTATGAAATGAAGGGATAGAAGAGATGGTTCCTTCTAACCCTAAATCCTATGATTCCCCACTAAATCGGGTGACGATCACTTACTAAGTCTATCCTATATTAGCTTGTTCCCTGGGGCCCATACTTTAGCCACCTCCAAATGGATTTATTATAATTCTCTAACCTGCAACTACTTTCAAGTACTCATCCAGAATAGTCTCTGTGCTCTGTAGGTTTAAATATATAGGTAGATTCCCTATCTGCTACTACTGTGACCTTTGATAGGTCCTTTAACCTTTTCAGTTCCCAGTTTCTTAAACTATAAAGTGAGGAGATTGGACTAGAACAAGGATTCTTAACCTTTTTTGTGTCTTAGACCTCTCTGGCATTCTGACAAATCCTATGAATCCCTTCTCAAAATAATATTTTTATGGAAATTATATAATTGAGGAAATGTTAAATTTCAGTTATAAGTTAGTGAAAATAAAAATGCAATTTCTTTCCCATCTAAGTTCAAGGACCCCTGAAATCTATCCATGAACCCTCAAGGATCCTGACAGCCCTTTCTAAAGTCAACGATCCAATAAAAGCACCTTAACCCGGATCAAGTATCCTAAACAAGCCTCTTGTTCACTTTAAAAAAAAATTCCATGAAACCTCAGTCAATCAGGAAACTATTTTTGGCTTCCCCACTCATATATTCCTAGAAAATCATTAACTTGTTGCTTATCCTTGCCCCCAACCCAGAGAAACAGAAAAAAACCCCAGTTAAGTTATACAGTTTTGCTATCACCTCCCCCTCCCCCCCAAACCCATCCTGTGAATTCACAAAGCCAGGCCTCATTCAATACAGTCCCCATTTAGTAGCTAGATCACCAAGGATAGACAATTACTTTCCTTCTCTAGGTCTCAGTTTTGTCATCTTTAAAATGAGGACAGTGAACACGGAGGGTGTCTCAGGCTCCTGTGAGGTCTCCTATTAGGTGTTCTTTATTGTAAGGGCCCTCCAGTTTAACCTGCACACATCTCATTTGTATATGGTTTGCATGTTGTCTCCCTTTAACTCTGTGAGGTCCTTGAGAGCAGGGGTTGTTGGTTTTTTCTTTGCCTTTGTGCCCCAGGGCCTGGCACAGTGTCTTGCACATAGCAGGTGCTTAATAAATGCTGGTTTACTTAACTTGATTCTTTGGCTTCAATTTCCTCAACTTCGAGATGATAAAATTAGACCTGTTGACTTTAAGGTCCCTTCCAGCTCTACTTTTATTATCTTAGCATATAATATTGTACAGCATATTACAGTGATCTCAAAATCTGAAGGGGCTTCAGAGCCCACTCAAGCCAACACCCAGACTCTACTATTTAAAGATAACAAGGATATCTTACTCAAATTTTCTGCCAAAACCCATTAGGATTCTACACATTGTGGGTACTTACTATTTTATATTTGGTATATTTTGTATGTTTTAGGTTCTCATATTCTATGTTTTAAGAGCTGTTCCAATTCTAATATTCTAAGTAAAAAGGGTCACAGGGTTTAGAATTGGAAAAGAAATTAGAGGCAAAGAAATCAGTGCTAAGTCCTTCACTTTACAGTTGAGAAAAGTGAAATTCAAAGAAGGAATGTGGCATATCCAAGGTCACACAGTTAATCACCTGGAATTCGAACCCAGATCATCTGACTCCAATCTCAGCTATATTTCTTGTAGAACCCTTTCTATCTAAGCTTTGACATGTTGTATTCCATGGTTTCTTTCAGGTCTAAGATTCTTTATTCAAAGGCTATCCCTTATAGCCTTAACGTTTCACGTTTAAAGGTACCTTATAGTTCTAGGGCAGGCAAGTGACATTGCAGATAGAGTACCAGGCCTGGAATCAGGAAGACTGTCTCTCTCTGACTTCAAATCTGATCTCAGACTAAACTTACTAGCCATGAAACTTCCAGGCAAGTCCCTTAAACCATCTGCCTCAGTTTCCCATCTGTCAAATGCTCTGCAAAAGGAAATGGCAAACTAGTACAGTGTCTTTGCCAAGAAAACCCTAAATTGGGTCACAAAGAGTGAGGAACAACTGAAACAACTCAGAGCAACAACAAAACCTTACAGCTCGAAAAGGAAATCTTGTGATTCCATGATAAACGTGGTACAAATTCTTTACTGATCACTCCTTTCCTACTTTACTTCAAGCAAAGGCAGCCTGGGGATAGTTGAATTACAAAACTTGGAACAACCAACTGGGGTCACTAAGTTTTCAGACAGCATAAACACTCCTTTTGTTCTTCAGGATCTTGAGGGAAAGAGTTTCTACCTGATCCCTTGGCAGTCCATTCCAGTTATCACCTCTATAGGCCCCCACTGCCAGGAAGTTCTTCTTCAAATCTAACCTACATCTCTACTGCTGAAATGTATACCCAGTTCCCTGTGGAGGAACAAGAGTAAAATTCATTGCTAAGTATTCCCTTTGCCGTGAGAAGGACGGGGGAATAATAGAAAAAATTTTTCTCAAAGGACCTAAGGACACAATCTTTGTAAACATGGTCAACTTGTAAGTGAGGGGATTGGCAAGATAGGGAAAGTATTTTTTGTGGGCCTTGCTTGTTCTGAACCAATTCAGAAGGTGTTATTGTGTTCATGTCAATCATTTTTAATGAGGTTTTCATCCCCATAGTTTTCATGAATTTTCTAGCAGCTTAATAGTAAACAATCTTAAAATGATTTATTAAGAAGATAAAAAACAACAAAAAATGTTTCTCCATGTTCTGTAACACATAGTAAATTTATTCTGCCAAGTTAGTGGGACCCTAGTTCCTCTATCCTGACACACTATTCCTTGTAGCATTATCAATAAGGGGTCCAAAAGCTAAGATCCTGGAGTCCTCGATGCTGAATGATGGAGTGACAGGAAAAAACAAGGAGACTGGGAAACCACTGACAATAAAATCCAGCAAGTTAAGTATCCTTCCCAATATTCTCAGCATTAAACTAATTGTTCATCCTAATCAAATCTTATTAAACTAAAAAGTAGGGGGAAAAGTCCACATACAATAATGGGGGACAGTGGAGTTGGGATCAGAGGATCCAGGTTCAAATTGCACCTCTGACACTTACTAGCCATGAAAACTTGGGCATGGTCAAGCCATGCTTTACCTCTGTGGTGCTTTGTCCTCATCTGTAAAATAAAGGTTCTGAACTAGATGACTTCTAAGGACCTTTACCGTTCAAATATTTATAGAGCACCTCCTATTTAAAGAACACTACGCCAGCACTTGGAGAGAAATATTTAGAAATTATGTGATTCCTGCCAATATGGGGAAGTATGACAGAAAGTATGGTAGAGGAGAAAGATTGCTAGACTTGAAAATCACAATGAAAATCACTCCTTCAGGGCAGAGATTGTTTCATTCTAGGTTTCTATCCCTAAAGCCTAACCCAGTGCCTGGCACAGAGTAGGTGCTAAATAAATATTTGTCAATTTACTGACCTGGGTACTAATCCCTGGGTATAAATCCTGGGTACAAATTGACAGTAGCTATTTGACCCTGGGAAACCTCTCTGGGCCTCAGTTTCCTCATCTGTAAAATGAAGGGGTTGGACTTGATGATCTATAAGGTCTCTTCCAGCTTTAAATTTGTGATTTTATGATTCTTTGAGTCACTGGAAAATAACCTCTCTGAGGGGTCACAGTTTATGCTGGTAGAAGACAGTCACACTGATACAAAAATCAATGGATGTTTGAATTATTTAAGTTTGAATTATTTAAAACTCCTTATATATAACACTTACACACTTCAAGCCTGACTCCTCTTCACGGAAGAGTTTACTGGCAATTCCTACATGAGACAGAGGTCGCATTACATGGTTTCTAAGGTGCCTTCCATTTCTAGCATTTTGTGATCAAACAGACCCAAAGATCTAAACTGATTGACCCATTCATACACCATACATCTAAGTTAGTCAAGGAGTAGGGGTTTGAACCCAATTCTGATTCCACACCCATTATACCAGGTTGATTCTCTCTTAGGATACTACTGACTAATGCATGTTACTCCTAGAACCATAGGATCTAAATTTAGAAAGGACCTTAGATATCATCTTTTCTTTATAGATGAGGAAACACATTCAGCGAGATAACTTGCCCAAAGTCAAATAACTAGCCAGTATCAGAGACAGAATCTAAACTAGGACCTCTGCCATGATAGAGCTAAGTCAGCACAAATATTTAAGCATCTCCTTGAAAGATCAATTAAGCTTATGGAATTTCAGGCTCCTTGGGAGGTGAGTGGAAGAAGAGATTTGGAGGAGACTGATAGTTTGGGTATTCCTGGGATTGTATTCAGTGACAGCAGCCTACAGAGAAAATTAACTCTGTGTATTTGGTTAATCTGTTCTATTCTGAGTGACAGGGAAGTATTGGGAGATGTTGTATGAGTCCTTCAAGTTCTCTTCACACTCCTCACTCTTCTACCTCCTCATCCACCACCAGATGTACCTAGTTCAGAGAGGTTGCCCCATGTAGATAGCCAAGGCTAACAAGGATCACAGGATATAAGACTTGAGAGGGACCATCAAGCCTTAAATTTAGAAGATGCAATTTGCTCTCTTTACATTAAGTCCAACCCTTACATGAATAGACAACATTCCACAGCATGCCTAAGTAGTCATCTAAGCTCTATTTGAAGACATTTAGAGATGAAAAACTTACTAACTCTCAAGGTCATTCACTTCAGTGTTAAAAAACTCTTAGTAGAGCCAAAATCTAATTCTCTGCAACTTCTTCACATCTCAGGAAGAACAGAAAGAGCCTAACTACTCTTCTACATAAAAGCCCTTCAAACACTTGAAGAAGTGGCCCCATTCCTCCATCCAGCTCCCCATTCTTTCCTTCTCTAGGCTAAGCAACTCCAATTTTCCAACAAATTCTTGTGTGGCATGGTATCCACTCCTCCCACCATCTCCGCTGCCCATTATCCAGACTCCCTCTGCCCATTCAGGCCCCAGTTTGTAGGCGTGGCACTCAGAACTGAACACAATATTCAAGATGTTTTGTTTAGGGCATAGAGCAGCAGAACTATCACATGCTATAGAAAGCCTTGTGGAATGGCATATGGTATGGAAAAAAGCTTTCTTTCTTAAAAGGTTATAGGGTTGGAAGGAACCTTAGAAATCATCTTTTCTAACCTCCATTAAGTT
The DNA here is from genome assembly GCA_028646575.1 of Pseudocheirus occidentalis. Taxonomy (NCBI): domain Eukaryota; kingdom Metazoa; phylum Chordata; class Mammalia; order Diprotodontia; family Pseudocheiridae; genus Pseudocheirus; species Pseudocheirus occidentalis. The sequence goes on along the minus strand of CM053595.1, from coordinate 74,361,554 downwards.
TTTTGCATTTAATTTTTTACCTTTTGTTTTTATATCACTTTCCTTTCCAAATGCATCTCTCTCACCTCCTCTGCACAGTGAACTATCCTATATAGCAAAGAATAAAAAATGAAAATGGGAAAGAACAGTTTGGCAAAGCTAACCAATATATAAACAAAGTCTGCCAGAATATGCAATGTTTCACACTCTTAATCCCCCCCACCTCCTAATGAAGTGAGAAAGATTCCGCCCTCTCTTTTTTGGGGCCAACCTTGGTGGTTATAATTACACAGAATTCAGTTTTGCTATTGTTCTTTCCATTTACATTACTGCATTCATTATGCATATATTGTTTTCCAGGTTCTGTTTAATTTGCCCTGAATTAGTTCATAAACATTTCCCTGTGCTTCTCTGGATTCTTCATATTCATCTTTTCTGATGGTACAATAATATTAATGATATTCCATTATGTTCATGTACCACAATTCACTTAACAGTTTCCCAATCAATGACCATCTACTTTGTTTCCAGTTCTTTGCTACTAGAAAAAGTGTAGCTATAAGAAGTTTCTCAGATAAAGATCTCATTTCTAAAATATACAGGGTGCTGAGTCAAATTTACATGAAAAGAGTGATTCCCCAATTGATAAGTGACCAAAGGATATAAAATAGGTGGTTTTCAGAGGAAGAAATACAAGCTATCACTAGTCATATGAAAAAAACACTCTAAGTCACTATTATTAGTGACTTAAATTTTAGAGTATTTTAATTAAATGATTTAAATTTAGAGAAATGCTAACTAAAACAAATCTGAGGTATCACCTCATACCTATCAGATTGGCTAAGATGACAAAAAATGGAAACTGACAAATGCTGGAGGGAATGTGAGAAAACAGGTGCATTAATGCACTGATGGTAGAGCTGTGAACTAGCCCAGTTATACTGGAAAGCAATTTGGAACTATGCCCCCAAAACTATTAAACTATGCAGACCTTTTAACCTAGTAATACTATTAGATCCATACTCCAAAGAGATCAAAGAAAAGAGAAAAATGACTCATACGTACAAAAATATTTATAGCAGCTCATTTTGTGGTGGCGAAGAATAGGAAACTGAGAGGATTCTCCATTTAATTGCGGAATGGTTGAACAACTTATGGCATATGAATATGATGAATACTATTGGGCTATAAATATTGATGATGCAGATGGTATCAGAAAAAAACTAGAAAGACTTGTATGAATAGGTGTAATGAAGTATAGTCAGCATAGTCCGTAGAACCAGAACCGGAACAATTTATACAATTACAATAAATTTGTAATGATAATCAACTTTGAAAAACTTAGTAACTCTGATTAACACAATAGCCAGACATAATTCCAAAGATTATTTAACAAAACACGCTGTCTCCCTAGAGAGTTGATGTACTCAGCTTACAGACTAAAGCATATGTTATTCTCTTTCTTTTTCCTTATTTTTTGGGGGGAAGGACATGGCTAATGTGGGAATTTATTTTACATTTGAAATGAGTTTTGTTTTTCTTGCCTTCTCAAACAGTGGGGAAGGGGGAATGGAGAGGGAGATACTGGAACTGAAAATAAAATAAAATTGAATTTTTCAAAGCACAGATATGGATACTTTGGTATCTTTTCTCTCTATGGTCTATATACCTAGAAGTGGTGTTTCTGAGTCAAAGAGGATGGGCATTTTGGTCATTTTCTTAACACAGTTCCAAAACACTTTCAAGAATGGTTGAACCTAGGATCAATTGAATATGAATGGATGATACTTTAAAAGGTGAAATTCTGAGGTGGGAGAGGACTAGAATGAGAGGAGACAGGGAGAGACAAAATCATCCCATATAGAAGAGGCAAGGGATAACAGTTACAACTTTACTTTCATTTACTCTCATTGAATTTGGCTTAGGGAAGGAATGACATAAACTCTAAACTGGGTATCATGCCACACAGGAGAGTAGGGGGCATGGTGACGAGAGGCGGGATGATGGAGGGGAGGGCAGGGTCTGAGGGAGGGTTGCTGGAAGCACACGCTTCCGTAAAGGGACAGGGACAGAGTAGAGAACAGAGCAAGGGAGGGCGGGATAGGAAGGAGGGACATATGATCAGACTGTCACAATATGTCCACTGTGAAGATGTCCTGTGTAATTACACATGCACAGCCTGTATTGAATTGCTTGTCCTTCCAGTTGGGGTAAGTGACAAGGGAGGAACCAAAAGAATCTAGAATTTAAAGATCCGCAATACATGCAACTAGGAATTAAGATATACAGGGACTGGGGTAGGGAGACCCTCCCTGCCCTACCAGAAAGTTAGAGGGGTGTTGGAGGAGGGCACAAAAGAGAGCAGATTGGGGGAGGGGCTTTACAGTGGGATCGCTGTTTTGGGGTTGGGATTGGGGTTAGCGGAAAGACGGAGAAAATTTGTAACTCAAAATCTCATGGAAATGAATGATGTAAACAAGAAAATAAATAAAAAATTTATATTAAAAAAAAGAATGGTTAAGCCAATTTGTAGCTCCTCAACAATGTATTAATGTGGCTGTCTTTCTGTAGTCCCTCCAAATTTGACTGTTCACAACTTTTTTCATCTTTGCCATTTTGGGAACGAAATCTTAAATTTACAAATGGGAAAGCTGAAGAAAAAAAAAGTCAGAGAGGGAAATGAAGTGACTTGCCCATGGTCACACACAAATAAGTAGCAGAGCCAAGATTCAAACACAGGTGTTCTGTCTCTAGATTCAGGGCTCCTTTCCATATATAAGAATCATACAGAACCAAGATTTGTGTGGGAAGAGAGTGAGAAAAAGCTTTTGAGACAAAGCTAGGAATGACTGGAGTTTGGCTTCTCCCCCAGAAGAACCAAATGCAAGGCTTTGGTACATTATTGGCTGTCTCCCAATGAACTTGTTTTATTCCCTGCATAAGCTATGCTGACAGGTGATAAATTGCAAAAGTAATGTTACAGCAGGATTTAACTGTCTGCTGAGTCACACTTTACTGCTCCAGCATTGTGCAAAACAGCCCCAGCTTTCATTACTAATCAAAGCTGCCATTAATTACCCAGAAATAAAGGACGTTTTGAAAACGTTCCCCAAATGATACCGGCCGATTGTCTCAGGGCTGGTTTTTGAATGCAGCTCTTGAAGCTGGGCCTGTCAGACAGGGTCAGCTGTACAAACTCAGATCTCAGCTGCAGTAATGTTCATGCAGAAAGTCCTCCCAAGAGCACATCTGGCCCATAGAATCATAGAGCTGCAAGGGATCTTAGAACACAGTACAGAGGATGCACAAATTAAAAGGAACATTAGATATTATCTAAACCAAACCCTTTACTTTAAAAAGAAAAAGTTGAGGACCAGAGAGAGGAAGTAAATCAGCTCAGCAAACATTTATTAAGCACCTACTGTGTGGAACACACTGTGCCAGGGGTACAAAGACAAACATGAAAAACAGGTTTTGGAAATATTGAGTTTGCAGTATCATTGGAACTTCCTAGTGGAGACATCCAGCTCACAGTTGTTGAAGTGAGACAGAATTTCAAAAAGATTGACCGAGTCATGACTAGAACCCAGATTTCCTGGCTATGAGTCAAGTGTTCTTTCTACTACAAAGTACCAGCTCCCTGGGTCCTCCTCTGCTCCCCTTTCTCAAAAAAAAAAAATCCCACCAACTCACTCCCTTAATAACTCTTCAGCTTGGGCCAGTAAGTTTCTATTTTGACACTGATCTCAAACTGCCATTCCTCCCCATCCCTGTTTCCCAAGGGAGTCACTAACCTTGGAGGTAGGAAAAGATGACATCTGCACAGATGGCCCTCAGCCAAGGAGTCAGGAAGAGGGAAACCACACCTTAGATGGAGCCTCAGCCAGGCTAATTTCTCCACAGGGGTATGGTCAGGGAAGGAGGAGAATGGTGAGGGAATGGGGGTGAGCAGTGGGTGAAAGCCATAAGCATAAGAAGTATACTGCTATTCTCGTGGCTCATAGGAAATCTTGGTCCATGGAATTTAGAGTTGCAAGTGCTCTTGGTGATCATCTTGTCCAACACCATGGAAAGTATAAAGAACTTGGAATCTGGAGGCATAAGTTTACATCACTTGACTTCTGGGACCTCAATTTACTCATCCATAAAATAACAGAGTTGAATTAGTTCTCAAAGGTCTCTTCCAGCTCAAAATCCTATGAGGAGAAAACGCAGGCTCAGCAAAGGGGAGCTGCTGGCTGAAGGTCACACAGGTATTAAATAACAGAGATGGGGTTCAAACCAACATCTCTGGCTCCAAATTCTTTTTCAGTTATATCATAGGCACCTCTCCCAAGACCCTAGGATAAAAACCTCAGTCACCCTCATATGGAGTCAGCTACCAAATCCTGTTGATCTTTCTTTTGAAATGTCTTCTGCACCTAGAACCACAGCATTTAGATCTAGAAGCAATTCTAGAAATCATTTAGAACACCTCCTTCATTTTAGAGAGACAGAAACTGAGGATTATTGATGTTGAGTAACTTGCATAAAGTCACACAGAGCCAGGATCCAAACCCAGATATTCCAACTCTGCATCTGGAGTTCTTTCTACCTCACCAGACCACCTTCTCTGTTCTGCCTTCTCCTTTCCTACTCTCCACTATTGTAATCCTGCATTTAATTACCTTACTTCTGGACCTTTGCAACAGTCTCTAGTCTCTCTCCTGCTACACATATCATCAGATTAAAATTCTGAAAGTACAACTCTGATTATATCACTCAACTGCACAAAAGTCTCCAATGGCTCCCTAAAGTCTGTTGAATAAAATTCAAAGTCCTTAGCCTGGCCTTTTTAAAGGCACTCCATGAGCTCACCAGGTAGGTATTTCATCTTACCTTCCATTATAAACCTCTGCTCCACACAGACCAGTTGCCTCCCACTTCCACAAATTTACCAGGCTCATTCCTTTGCTCATGCCTTTGCTTGGGAAACATGCTATGCCCTTCCTTTTTCCTCCTATTTTAGCCCATTCTAGTATAGCTAGCAAGAGCACTGGACTGGTGATCAGCAGAACTTACTAGCTGCATAACCCTTCCCCAAACTCACTACCATGGTGAGCCTCAGTTTCCACATCTGTAAAACATGAATAATAATTCTTAAATTACTTCACAATGTAGTTTTAAGGAAAGCATTTTATAGATCTAAAAGTGCAATAATCAAAGGAACTATTCATCTTCAAGGCCCATCTCCAAACACTGCCCTCCTCAAGGAAGCCTGACCTAACTGCTCCAGTCCACAATGAAATGTTCTACGCCTGAACTACTATAGTGCTTACCGACTCTACCTCCCTTTGCATGCTGAGCATATGTGGCCTTAAAATATTATTTATCTGCTCCATCTGCAAGAGCCTCATCTTCCCAACTTGCCTATTAATTCCTTGAAAGCAGAGACCTAGGATCTTCCCTTCTTTTTCTGTATTTCCTACAGTACTGAGCATCAATGAGACAAGCAGAGCAGGTGCTCACTCTAGGGGTAGAATAACAGCCTACAGTGTAGCTGAGGAAACAAAGAACTCTTGCTGTGGTGAATGGTTAAAGGTATTAGATCTAAGATTCAATGAGCTCATTGCTGAATGGGTTCAAACCCCAGACATAGCAGAAACACTTCAGGGAAGAGGCTACGGTGTAGAAAAATAAGAACTAGACTAGATACCAAGAGACAGAGGTTTGATTGAATCTTGACTGTTCCTAAACTGAGGGGAAACCTAAGAAAGTCATTTTCCTCTTTCAGCCTCAGTTCCCACATCTGTCAAACAAAGGGAGTGGTAGTAGGTTAGACAGTCTTTTCCAACTCTCATATTTCATATTCTAAGGCCCCTACCAGCTCTCAAATTCTATGACATACCCAATGTCCTATTCTAAGACAATGATTCAAGTGAGAGAACAACTGAGTGCATATTCATGTGGTGCTACTGCCTTAGAGTACAGTGGAAATTCAGAGAAAGGAGATGGGAAGGTCAGCAGAAGATGGAACAAGAGAAAATGAGATTCACAGGCACCAAGAAAGCCTCAGTTGCAATACAAGGAAGAACTTCCCAGCAGAATAGCTTCATATTCTCTGGACTAAACTCTTGAAAAAGAAAGCAGCTTAGGCCAGACATATTTTAGGTCTTAAAATGTCTGGATATGTAAAGAGATGGAGCCAAAGACCAATGAAAAGGCCAGATGTGAGAATTTGGCTCATTCTAGCTATGAGGCTACTACTGCCTTGATGACCATTGGTAAATCACAATCTCTCTGGGCCTGAGTTTCCCTTTCAGTGAAAAGCAGACAAAAACATTTGTGCCATCTACTTCACTGGGTTATTAAGCTCCAATAAGATAATGTAAACAAAATGCTTTATAAAGCCTTGAAGCATTGTTATCAACATGAACTAATAAACAATAAACATACCAAAACACCCTCAGTCCTGGAATCATGTTTTTGGAATGGCTGTTCTCAGGCCCTCAAAGGTTCTTTACAGAGTTCATTCTTGTGCTTCTGCTGCACTCCAGCTCACCTTGTCAGGCTAAGGGAAAAGGCAGGTGGTCCATCACCTTTCCAGCATACATGCCTTGGGGCAGCCCATTCTTAGAGTGAAACAGTCTTTTCATGGGTCTAGGTACCCAGCAGGATAAGACTTGTGGGGCATCACACAGTCACCTGACAGGATGCCTCCAATTAAGTCTCCAATTACATTTCCAAAGGATCATCTTCTCATTCAAGCCTGGGGCTGTGGGAGTGTCAGTGATGAGGGAAGGAGGTGGAGGAAGCTAATGAGAGGAAGAAACACTGGCTCACAACAGAGACTGAAGGAGTTCCAACCTTGCTTCTCTTAGCAATTTCAAGTAAGATCCCACCACCCTAGAGTGGAAAGAACAATGCATTTGGAGTAAGGGGAACTGTTTTCAAATCCCACCTCTGTCAATTACTACTTTTTAGCCTTAGGCAAGTCACAACCTCTTTGGATGCCCTAACTCATCAGTGAAAAGAGGGGATTAGACTAGATTGCCTTTGTAGTCTCTTCCAGCTTCAACATCTGATCCTATCTATATATAACTTCCCAGAGTTGCTCTTATTCGCTGAAAGAAGAGATTGCCTAAGCAGACTAACTAAAAGGGTATGGAAAGACCCCCCTCTCTGTACACCTAAAACTATAGAGAAGAGATATCACGGAATAGTGGGGAAAGGTCTCAGGAGATCTGTATTCTATTCCTAGCTTTCCCAGGAAGTCACAGAGTGACTGTGAGGGTCACTTTCCCATTCTTTGTCTCAACTTCCTCATTTGTAAAAAGGAGGCAATAATACTTTCACTACCTGCTTCAGAAGACTATTTGTAAAACATACCAACATATACAGCAGTAAGTCAATGTAAAATCTCTCTACTATTAGGGAAAGTTGCTAGCTGGAAGGAGAGGGTATAGTGGAAGAAATATTAGCCTCAGTGTATGGATCCTACAGTGACCCTGGCAGTTACCTGCTATTTGACTACAGGCAAATAAATCACTTTAGACCACTGGTTCTCAACCTTCCTAATGCCACGACCCTTTACTACAGTTCCTCATGTTGCAGTGACCCCCAACCATAAAATTATTTTCGTTGGTACTTCATAACCGTAATTTTGCTACTGTTATGAATCATAATATAAATATCTGATATGCAGGATGTATTTTCATTGTTACAAATTGAACATAACCCACAGGTTGAGAATAGCTGGGACTTTCTTAGATTGCATTTCCTCATTTGCAAAAAAAATTGGGACAGTGACAACTACCCTACTTAACTCAAAGAGTGTGTTGTAAGGATCAAATGAGATAACAGATTTGAAAATACTTTGAAATGTGATTATTAAGCCCACTCACTCTCTTCCACCCACATGTATATATGTGGTTTGGGAGCTGGAAGTGACATTACAGAGTATTTAGTTCAACCTCCTCATTCTACAGATGAGGAGACAAGGGATTTGCTCAGGACAAGAACCCTAGTCCTCCTGTCTCCAGATTATATCAGAAAGCTGGATCCAGCTTTCTCCTACTTTACCATTTCTGCTTCCCAACAATATCAAAGAGGGCTAGTCTAACCTAACATAAGATCTTATGTATGCTGCTCCTTTTAGACTTTGGACCCTACCTATATAAATCTAACATGGCCTCCCGGAGAGGCAGCAAGGCATCATGGGGAGCTTGACCCTGAGTCAGGAAAACCTAGGTTTGAATCCTGCTTCTGACAATGGACACATGATCCTGGGCAAGTCATTCAACTTCTCAGTCTATCTCATACCTGTCAAGATTAACAAAAATGACAAAGTAGGAAAATGACAAATGTTGGAGGGACTGTGGGGAAAACAGGCACACTAATACACTGCTTGTTGGTAGAGTTAATTTAACCATTCTAGAAAGTTATTTGGAGTTATAACCAAAAAGTCACTAAAATGCACATATCCTTTTTAACTTAGAGAAATCGCTACTAGGTATACTCCCCAAAGGGACCAAAGAAATTGGGAAAGAAACCATATGTACAAAGATATTCATAGCAGTTTTTTTCTGTTGCAGCAAAACCAAAAGCAAAACTGGAAAACAGGGGGTTCCCACCTCTGGGAAAGTTGCTAAACAAAGTGTAATTTATGGACGTAATAGAATATTATGACATAAGAATTGATGAAAAGACCATTTTTGAGCAAACTAAAAAGATCTGAACTGGTGCATAGTGAAGTAAGCAGAACCAGAACAAGTTATACTATGTCAATCACAATGAAAAACAACTTTGAAAGACTTAAGAATTCTGATCAATGCAATGATCAACTATGATATGAAAGGACTAAAGATAAAGCATCTAACTTCCGTCACGGAGAGGATGGACTCAAAATGAAGAATGAGACATACAATTCTAGACATAGGGAATTTGCTTTGTTTAACTATACATATTTGTTATGAACCTTCATTTTTTTCTTTTTCTTTTTTGTTCAGTGGGGGAATAGAGGAGTAAGAAGAGAAAATAAATGCTCATAAGTTGGAAAAATACTGAAATTAATTTTTTTTTAATTTAAGACTCAAAGTTGCAGAAAACCTACATGGAAAAAGAAATCTGGTAACATAGATTCAGTCCAAGGTCCCAAAATGGCTTTCTGATCCTTTCCTACCTTAGTTGACATCACTAAATCCCAACTTCTTATCCTATAATATATAGGATATATATTCTTATACCTATCAGACTCTTTTGGTCATTTTTTTCTGCTTCTGGGCTTTATCTATTGATGGCTAGACACTGAAATCTAGAGGCAGGACAGTCCAATGGATGTAGCATGAACTTAAGAGTTAGAGAGAACTGCATGTAAATTCCAATTCTAATGCTTATCATCTATATGACCATGAGCAACTCACAAACTTTCTGAGGTTCAATTTTCTCATGGATAAAATAAGAAAAATAACACCTATAGTACATACCTCAGAGGGTTGTTCTAATGTTCAAAGAAGATAATAATGATTGTTGTACTAGGTGACCTCTGGGACCTTCCAGCACTAGATCTATGATCCTTTGCTTCTTTTTTTTTCTTTTTTTGGAGAAAATAAGCACTTTGCAAACTTTTAAACATTATACAAATAAGTTATTGTCATCATCATCATCATCATCATCATCTCTACAACCATCACCAAAATATCTGACAGATACACATAGTAAGCACTTAAGTGATCTATCTTTTAAAATATTTGCTTCAAAGGCAGGATCACTGAATATAGAAAGGGCTACATATCTTTTGAAATTAATATGATATAAAAACAAAAGACATCAATAAAAAATAAATTGTAAATTAAAAAAAGATATCTGTCAGACATCTATGTAAATTGGATACCAATAAGGGACTCTCCTGGCAACTCTGCCCTAAGCTAAGCATTTGAATTCAGTATATCTTTGTTCCTCCAGTATCACGGTTGGACATTAAAGTACCTAAGTCAAAGCTGTTTTTCTTTGTAATTAATATTGTATAAATTGTTTTGGTTCTTATTATTTCAACCTACATCACTTCAGATAGGCCTTTTTAGTATTTTCAGAAATGGCCCTTTTCATCAATTCTTATAGCAGAGTAACACCATTCCACACATTAATGCACCATCTGGGATGAAATTTGGGTCCCATCTCTACCACCTACCAGCTATGATTTCATTTCTTTAGACCTTAGTTATTTCTTCTAAAAAATGGAGGTACAATGAATTTTAAGATCCCTTTCAGCTGTAAAATCCAATAACTCTGGTTCCTAAATTTAAAAGTGCTATCATCTTCCCAAGAGAAAAATCCCCATTGCCACAATCATCAAGCTAAAGTGTTCTGAGTTACCCTGAGCTAGGATCATTTCAAGTGTTAAAAAAAAGAATCAGTGCTGGAGGCAGGAGTGCTGTTGAGAAATAGCACCTGTGGCAATTGGATAACTAATTGGGGACCCAATATCCCCCAATGAAGTACCCCTGGTTTAAGAAGTAAACTAAAGCCAAAAGTTTATAAAAAGGTAAATTATTGGGCTAGACTATCAAACCCATGGTATAGTAATAAAAAGAGCAATGAATTTGGAGGCAGAGGACTTGGGTTAAAATTTCAGCTCTGCTACTTACTATGTGTGACCTAAAAGAAATCATCTTCCCTCTCTCGGTCTCAGTTTTCTCATCTATAAAATAGGGGTACAGAAAATAGAATCCATAATCTCAAAAGTCACTTTCAGATCTAAATTTTATGACAGTTATCAATGGATTGTTGTCTTAGAATTTTGTTGTGCCTGCTTTAGGTTAAATTGAGATTAGAGCAAGGTCTTTCAAATCAACTTATCTTGATGTGCAATACACTGACAATGCAAAGACCAAAATGAAACAATGTCTATTCTCAAGGAGCTGGTGTTTTGTTGGAAGGATAAAATGTGTACACAGACAAGTAAATGGAAAGTAATATAAGGAGGTGGCAAAAATTAACGGGGGAGGAGGGAAAGGAAGGAGATTAGGAAAACTTTTGGAGAAAGACACATCTAAATTGAACCTTGGCCAAGAATAAAGATCCTGAGAGCCAGTTAGTTCCATCCCACTTTAAGAGGACCCTAGAAAAAAGATTACATAACCACCTCCATTCCAGAAATGTCTTCTTAATGGTAGAATTCCAGAAGTCATAGACCATATAATTACAAATTTCAAATAGGAAAGAAAAGGGCATTACAGGTCATCAAGTTCAACCTTCCCTATTTTACAGATGAGGAAACTGAGGTACAGATTAGTTAAGTAACTTGCCCTGGGTGACACAGCTGGTATCTAAAGGAAAATGTGAACCTAACTCCAAGTCTAGTGCCTTAAACACTGTACTATATTTCCAATGGGAGAAATATTTTGGAGATTGGAGATTCTTCCTGGAAGAGATGGTTTCTGCAAAATACGACTTAAGACTGACTTGGAGTCTTACCTAAAACACTGGCTCATCACCAAATCTCCCTACTTTTGCAGTATCTCTTCAAGTTCTGGATCTTGGGACAGCCTGCTTTCAAGGGAAGTGTTCTGAGCAGGGAAAAGTTGTCATAGTAAAACAATTCAGACATCTTCTTTGAGCAAAGTAAATATCTTACACCCCGCACCTGCTTAACAAGCAGCATTCTTATGCCCCTTTCACATTTTTCAAGTTTCACACTCAACTAAGCCTGTCTAACCCTCAGGGAGGGAACTGAGAGTTGACCTCAGAGTCTGGAAGACTTGAATTTACCTTCAGGTTCAACCCCTAACACATAACTGTAGAACTCCAGGCAAATAAATCACTTAACCTCTCTCAGCCCCCTCCTCACCATCATATGCTCTAAGATTATAAATTTCATTAGAGAGGGAGTTCACTGAACCAATAGAACAACAGGTCCTGACAAATCAAGAAAAGTCTTCAGTTAATATCATGCATTTGCACTGAGATTTTTACCATAGAACCAAAGAAAATGAGAACTGGAAGAATCTCAGAACACTGACTTTTAGAAGAGGAAGGGACTTGACAGGTCTAGGCAAAGGCACTCACTTTCAAAGTGTTTTCTCTCCAAACATCTGATTACAAGACCACAGATAATTATAAAAGGTTACACATACTTATACACACATATTTAGAATTCTCTTCCCACCACTGAAAAGCCACCCAAACTTCCAAAATGTTAAGATGACTGAGTGGTAGCTAGGCGACACAGAAGACAGAGCACTGGACCTGCAGTCAGGAGACCTGATCTCAAATCTAGTCTCAGACATTAGAGCTATAAGACCCTAGGCAAATCGCTTACCTGTTGTCCGTCTCGGTTTCCTCATCTGTAAAATGGAGATTGTAATAGCACCTATTTTCCAGGGTTTTGTAAGAATAAAAAATAATAATATTTGTAATGTTGGCAAACTTTAAAGTGTTGCTTTGTTGTTGTCATTATAGTTAATTTCACATAAATACACAACACTCACATATTCACCTTCCTTTCTCCTGTTTCTTCTATTCACGTTTCTTGCCAGTTGCATGTTGTTTTTTCCCCCCTCTGATTCCTCTATACATAAATATGCTTCATCATCCTTACTGCCCAGAGATAGGGGTTGGATTGGATGAGTTTTAAATTCTCTTCTAGCTCTAAACTCTATGAAGGCAAGGAGATGTGCCATGCCCATATCATCCTTGGTATTTGTTAAAAAATGTAGCAAAAGGCATGGTCATTTTTTCTGGACAGCTAATCCTCCATCTTGGGTCACACCACTCCATTGGTCTTTGACAGACTAGGGGCACTTCTGGAACAGTCACGGCAGAGCTAGCTGGAATGAAATAACACAATAACAGACTGGGGTAAAGGACCCTGTGACCTTTGGTGTATACTCACAGATTTATAGATTCAAAATCTTAAGGGATTTTGGAAGGAAGGGATCTCTGAAATCACCTCGTGACACTGTCACATTTAACAGAGGAGGCTTAGGGAGAAGTGATTTGTTTGAACAAACATAGCAGTTTAGAAGACCCAGAGCTAGAGCCTAGTCCAATGTGTTTTCTTTCAATAACACCACACCATCTCTATCACCTCCCTACCTTTTGAAATATACATGTACAATGTGAAGGCAGAGAAAATAATCAAAGCCCCAAAGGGTAATACAATGGAAAGAACAATGAATTTGATACCAGAGTACCTGGATTCAAAGTCAGAGGACCTGGACTCAAATCCTGGGTCTGCTACTTACTTCATGTGTGATCATGGGCAAGGCGCAACCCCTCTGGTTCCCCATTTGTAAAATGAATGAGGAGCTGGACTAGATGGTCTCTGAAGTCCTTTCCACCTCTAAATCAATGATACTATAATGCCAAGTGGATGAAAATCACTACCAGCACCAAATGAACTGGCTGCAAAAGACCACCCAAATGCATTTTCATTGCAGAAAAAGGCCACCTCTAACCCAGAAGCCTCTCCAGAGACAACAGTTGCTCTGAATTATTAAAATCAATTACACTGAGAAAGAACTCAGACAGGCAGGGTCTATAATAAAGACTCAAGATAATTCCCCCCACTAGGTAATAGCTCCTTAGAGAATTTTGGAAGATGACAGGAATTTTCAGAAAAAGAAAATGACATTTCCCTAGATTCATGGAGTGGGAAGAAAAGGAAACATTACTGAAGTAATTTTTTCATCTTCCTTCTCATCCCCTCCCTAGCCCTTTCATATTATTCCTAAAGAAAAAAAATGGGAGCTGTCTCCCATACATCTAGACTCAGGCAAGTGGCAACAAAGCCCAAACTCTTGATATTTCCTAGGAAGGGAACGTACAACTGCGAACAGGGTCTTAATTCCAAAAAGGGATAAGTGCAAGATGAAAAGAGCTCCTACATTATGGTAAACACCTCATTACTCCCTGTTGAGAATCTAGACCTTTGGCAAACACCACTGACAAGCATATCTCTCCCTGTTTGATGTGCTGCCTTATATTCCTGATCATGAGCAAAAAAAAGTTATGTGATGGGAGCCTGCATAGAAGCATTTTGCTCACTGAATCAGAAAACAATTTTTATAAGCAACAAACACAAAGAGGAAGTGAACAAGCATTTATTAAGTGCCTACTATATGCCAGACCCTGTGCCAAATACTTCACAAATATTATCTAATTTGATAAGCATAGTCTACATTTTTTTGGCAATTGAGTGATGGTAAAAATAAATCCTAATATGGAATATTACTTGGAAAAGCTGGTCAGTTCCCTAATATCTTCTGCACTGGATTATAATATTTGGTTTACCTTCCTAAGAATGTTATGTAGATGCCAAAGTAGGCAGAGATTGGCAGTTTGGGGACATCTCTTTGTTGCGTCTTTTCAGTCTCAATAAGATCTGAAATATTTTTCGTACTCACACATTTTGTATTTTGTTATCCCTTCAGATACCATGGGAATGGTTCCCTTAAAATCTTTATGTGGAAAAAATGTGAGATAATCAGTATGGGTCCACGAGCTCTACTACTAGTCTCCTCATGATGTCAGAAGAAAGCCAGTAAAGCCTACAGGGGCTGACTCGAGGCAGGGCATGGACAAGAGTAAAACAGCATCCTTAAGGATGGATGGATCAGCATCTGAGCAGAATCTCAATTCATAAAATGTTAGACATGAGCTTAGAGATCATTGAGTTCCATTCCTTCAATTTTTAGGTGGGAATACTAACACTCATCAAGGTTAAAATGACTTATCCACTGTCACTCTGTGGCAGAACTGGGAGGATAATCTGAGCCTCCTGGCTCTAATTCTAGTATTCTTTTCATTATAACATGGGTTGATTCAGTCATTCCTCATATATATGTATGTATGTATGTATGTATGTATGTATGAGAGGGAATATATATATTGTTGTGTCCAACTCCTCATGTTCCTATTTGGGTTTTCTTGGCAAGGATACTGGGGTGGTTTGCCATTTCCTTCTCTAGCTCATTTTATAAATAAAGAAACTAAGGCACACAGGGTTAAGTAACTTGCTCGGAGTCAGACAACTAGCAAGTATGTGAGGCCAGATTGGAAGTCAGGAAAAGGAGTCTTCCTGACTCCAGGCCTGGTACTTTATCCACTGTGCCATCTAGCTGCCCATTATTTTCTTTAGTTTACCCAAAAGTTCAGTGAAATAGTCAAGTATGAACCTCACTAGATAAGGAAACAGGCATTTATTAAGCATGTAATATGAGCCAAACATTGTGCTAAACATTGTATAAATATCATCTCATTTGATCCTCAAAATAACCCTGGGAAGCAGGTGCTATTATTAGCCTCATTTTACAGTTGAGAAAACTGAGGTGGACAGAGGTTAAGTGACTTGCCCAGGGTGACACAGCTAGGAAGTATTTGAGATTGGATTTGAACTCAAGTCTTCCTGACTCCAGGCCCAACACTATCCACTGCACTACCAAGTTGCACCAAATAACGAATGTGAAGGGCCAAGTTATAAATTCTTTGAGGCTAAGAGACCATGTCTTATTTATATCTGTATCTCCCCCATTGCCTAGCACCATGTCCTACGCACAATAACTACTTAATAAATGTTCATTCAGATGACTTGAGAAAAGGGAACTGACTTGGAACAAGATCATTTCAGTTCAACTCGACATTTATCAAGTATCTACTACCTGGAGGTAGAAGGGAATACAACATGTACATCGATAAATAAACCCAAGGTGATTTTTTGAGGAGTAAGAGAACAACAGTTACACAGCCAAGCAAAGGCTTACCAAAGAAAGCGACAGCTACTATGAGCCTCAAAGAAGCTACGGGTTCTGAGAATTCCTTCTAGCTTGGTTGTGAAGGGGAAAAGACAGGAACCCAGCTTGAGAGGGGAATGGGCTGGCCAGTGAAAGGGTTGTTGTTGTTGCTGCTGCTGCTGCTGCTGCTGCTAAAGATGGGGAGGCCAGACATTTTTGTAGGGAACAGGAAAGTAGCCAATGGATAGGGAGAGTTTGAAGATCAAAGAACAAAAAAATGATCAAAGGGTCAAGCTCCCAGAGCAGAAGAGAGGATCAAAAGCCTAAGTAGGAAGATTGGCCTCAGCAAGGAGAAGGACTCTTTTTCCATTAGAGACAGAAGTTAAAAAAAGAGGTGACTTACATGTAAATATGTTATTCATGACTACACATGTATAACCTATATCAAATTTCTTGCCATCTCATTAAGTTGGGGAGGGGAGGGAGAAAGATAACTTGGAATTCAAAGTTTGAAGAAAAATGTTAAAATTGTTCTTGCACATAATCGGGGGAAAATAAAATATTAAATTAAATTTTAAAAAAAGAACGAGCCAGGAAACAGTAGAGATCACAGGGCTAGTAGCTACAACTCAGTGTGGTTCCTTTTTGCCTCTATAGAAAAATACAATCTCCTTTGTTTAACATTTAAAGCCAAAGAGCAATCTGATTCCAACCTACCTTTCTAGTCTCACTTTGTATTATTTCCCTTCATACAGTCCATGGTCTTGCCAAGCCAGCCACCTTGCAGTTCTTCGCACAACATTCTCTCCCATCTCTGTGCCATTGTATAGGCAGTTTCCCATGGTTGAAAGCCACTCCCTCCTTACTTCCACCTCTTAGAACCTCTAGTTTTCTTAAAAGCAAAGTTCAAGTGCCACCTTCTACATAAAGACTCTTTTGACTTTCCAGCTTTTAGTGCCTCTCCCCTCCCCCACCAATTATCTGGTATTTATTGTGTTTATATAGATAATATTGTATATGTATGTTTTCTCCCCAATAGAATATAAGTTCCTTGAGGGCAGAAGACTACTTCATTTTTCTTTGTTTCTCTAGAACATAGCACAGTACATTATGACACAGGCAGTACTTAATACTTAACTGATAGACAAAAATTTAGTAGTCAAATGAAGAGAGAATTAACTATTCTACCTCCACCATGCTTCTTATCTCTGTCCTCTCCTCTCCTGTCCCACTGCCATCTTCTAGGTGCAGACCCTCGTTAATACCTGCCCAGATGACTGCAATATCCTAGCAGGGCTTCCTGCCTCTTCCCTGTCCAATTAGCTCTCATATGTTACCAGATTAATGTTCCATATACAAATGATCAAGTCATGTTCCTCTTGTGTTCAAAAGTCCTCAAATGTTCTAACTGCAAGTCTAAGGCTATTTCAACTCAGTAGAGACTTGCTGGTCTCTACAAGAGTTAGGAAGATATGATTCCTCTAAAGGGATGGTACTTCCAAAGAACTCAGTTCCAATGGATTTAACAATAGCAACGAGGAAGATCTACCAATTCATTGCCATCTGAAAACTTATTCCTGACTGTTGGTTTGTGATTTATATTTCATCAGCCAACCCTCCCCAAATATGTACATAGATAATTAGTTCTAAATATTTAAAGGGAGCTTTTCCAACCATTCCTCTGTACACAGGCAACAAACACACCACTGAAACTGCAAGTTGGCACAGAAGGAACAAGCAGCCAAACACATCAACAACTTCGACAAGATTTATGTCCTGGAACACGTGGGCACTGTGTGATTTATGGCATTCCCCAGCAGCCCCAGGAGAGAAAGAAAATTCTCATCTTCCCCCACTAAAAATGTATAATAATCGTTCTTATTGTTTCATATTTAAATAATAGCCACCAGAACACAGTAAGCTATCAAACTGCCTCCTGTCCCCTCACAGAGAAATAACTCAAATTGTACACCCGAACTTAAGCAATCAACTAAGTGATGCAAAGAGAAACTCTCTAGGGAGGAAATTAATACTTTTTTCTTTTAAAAAGATTTTTATTGATATCTTTTGTTTTTATATCATCTTTATTTCCAAAGATATCCCTCCTCCTTCCCCTGTTCAAAGAGTCATCCATCCCTTGCATCAAAGAATAAAAAGGAGAGAAAAAGCAGTTTGGCAAATCTAACCAACCGATCAACCAAATTTGACATCATATGCAATGTTCCACATTCATAGTCCCCCACTTCTGCAAAGAAGAGAAGAAAATACATCGAGAAAACACTTTACAATTCCAAGAACAGTTTGGAAGTAACTTGTCAAAAGCAAACAGTAGCTAATACTTCAAATGGGAGATAACAATGGACATGGGGAAATGGTTTCATCACTGAAAACGTTATGGTGTAAAGAATTCAGGACTTTGGTGCTTCTTTCTTTTTCCTAATGTGCTTTCCTCTGGTGCCTTCAAGAGGCAGCTAGTTGTTGCAGAGCACTAGATTTGAAGGCTCAAATTCAGCCTCAGATATCTTCTAGCAATATAATTATGGGCAAGTCACTTAATGTCTGCTGCCTCAGTTTCCTCTTCTGTAAAATGGAAAGGATGATAATAGCACCTATCTCTCAGATTATCATGAGGATCAAATGAGATCATATTTATAAGATGCTTTGCAAACCATCAAGCTCCACATAAATGTCAGCTATCATCATCATCATCATCATTATTAATATTATTATTACTCATGGGAGGCTCTACTGGGCCTAGGGCAAGTGCTGATTGAATCATAGATTCAGATTTGAAAGAGAAATTGAATGTCATCAAGTTCAACCAGTATATCAACAAGAATGTGCAAGATCAATAAGGGATGTTTCCTATCAACTCTCATGAAAAAAGGAGGAAGAAAGAAGGTGAGGATGTAGAACAAGACTTGGAAGGATAAGGATGTTAGAGATTAAACAGATGGACAATGCGTGGGGATTGAGATGCTCAAGGGAATCTCTGTCACTCTGTTGGGAGGAAAGAACTGGGGCAGGGCTGTTGCTGCTTGACCAGAGTGGGTGGATACCCCAACCAGGTCAAGGAACGAAGCTGGGAGTTTCCTACCCCTACCTCCAAACTATTGCCCTGAATTCTACCATGTCAGATGGAGATTGCAACCTAATTTGCCCTGAATCACTGCAACAACATTACACTCCTCCATTACTACCAAGGGACCTTAATTAACACCAAGGCTCCTACTCCAGCATCTATTCCACCCTTCACTATTGTCCTGGGGGAAGCAGGAAGGAGGGAAAGGTTTTAACGCGATACTCTAACATTTACTATGTTACCTCAATTTTCCCGTCTATAAAATGGGGATAATATTGCTTTCAGGCATTTACCTTATCAGGCTGTTGTGATGACCAAATGAGATCGCATGTATAAAACACTTCATAAATCCTGTTTCCCAACTAATCCTATCTATTTCAACATCAGCTATTGTTATTGTAGGGCCATAGGGACCTTTAAAATAGAATTTTAGAAATGGAAAGGACCTTAGAACATAGAATGTTAGAGCTCAAAGGGTCCTTAGTAGCCCAATCCAATTCATTTCACAGGTGATAAAAGATAAGTAAGAATGTTACAGTAGAGATAGTGTTCTTAGAGTCAGGAAACCCCAAGCACTAGACTTAACATCAGACATCTGTCTGAACTCACGCTCAGATCCATATTACCTCCTCAACCCTGAGTGAGTCACTTATGGTCTCTGGACCTCAGTTTCTTGATTTGTAAAATGAGATGGCCACACCTGAGGACCTCTAAAGTCCTCTCCCTTTCAGCTCTAAATTTATGATCCTATGATTACAACAACTAGCTGTTTAACTAGTCAAGGCAGCATGGCAACATTGGAAAGAGCAATAGACTTGGATGTCTGAGATTTCTGCTCCTTATTACCTTGTGTGGCCCTGGGAAAGTTACTTCTCTTTTGTAGGACTCAGTTTCTTCATCTGTAAGATGGCCTCAAGGTTCCCTTCCCATAGTAGATCTATGAGCTCTCTGAGCTTCAGTCTCCTCTGCTATACAATGGGGATAATAATATTCACACTACCTGCCTGGAAAACATCCCATTAGACATGTATAAAACCACAATGTGCCACAGAAATGTAAGCTTGACACTGGTTCTCAGGCCACAGGTCACTGTCCAGTAAAAGACCTAAGAAGAAAGCTGAAAGTTTTTAATCACTATCCTCTCTATCACCAAAAGTGTTTCTTTACAGGCTTAATTTAAAATTCCTTTGTTAGGTAAGTTAGAGTTGCTAGAGCCAATTAGACAACACTGAAGTGACAAATGGAAGTATAAAAACGCAGTTGCACAAATCTCACACTTGTTCCCCACTTGGAGCATAGAGCAGATGCAACTGCTCCCTAAGCAGAGGCCCAAACACAGCCTCACCAGACAAGGGTGGCTCACCTGAGCACGGGAACCCTGCCAGTCCTGTACTTAGCTCTCCAGCTCACACTCCCCAGGCTCCACTCAATGAGGGCTCTGCACTTTCCACTAAATCTATATCCTAGCTGAGCTCATGGCTCCAGCATCAGTGCCCCAAGGTACCACACTCAACAAACTGGAACAGCTGTCCATCAGCCAAGTACCAGCCAAAGCAGGGGGCCAAACATCAGCAGTCACAATGCAAGGCCAAATCCATACACTGAAGGGACTCTCAAGAGGTCCCAAAAGAAAAGGATTGACCCATATGTAACAGCATAGAGCAAAGCAGTGACTTCTGTTTTCCAGATATGGGCTGTGGAAGGGAAATGGCATTAAAAGCAGCAATCCTACAATTTCGTCTGGAAGGGATTTTGGAGATTATCCAATTCAACCATCTCCTTTTATTCAAGAGGAAACTGAGACCAAGAGAGGAGAAGTGACTTCCTCAAATTCATAACTGTAGAAAGTGGCTGGTTCACTGCCCTTACATCTAGGCTCTTTCCACTAGACCAAAATGTCAATTGCTGTTTCTTACCTCAGGGCTGTCTAAGCTCTCTTTGTGTATATTTTGTTTCCCCTGACACAATATAAGCTCATTAAGGGAAGGAACTCTTCAGTTTTTGTGTTTTCATCCCTAGTGCCCAACACATAGTAGGTACTACATAAATTATTTTTGACTGACTGAAAGAATGTGGCAGAAAGACATTACAGAATCCAGACTCAAATCCTCCTAGAAGAGCATATAAATTCAGGGCATTATGGGTAGGAGATACTTTACAAAATATCTCCCCTACTGCAAAGAGCACTAGCAAATTAGCACTAGAATCAGAACACTTGGAGTCCCTAGCAATCTTTCTATTAAATGCTTGTGTGACCTTGACATGTCCTTTTATATTCTTTTTTCAGATTCATATTTTCAGGGCAGCTAGGTGGCACAGTGAATAGAGCACTGGCCCTGGAGTCAGGAATACCTGAGTTCAAATCTGACCTCAGACGCAACATTAAAAAAAACTAGCCACATGACCTTGGGCAAATCACTTAACCCCAATTGCTCTTCAAAAAGAAAAAATAAATAAATAAACAAATTCATATTTTCTCCCTTCTACTCCCCCTATAATTGAGAAAACAAGAAAAACAAAATCCCTGTTACAAACATATTTGGTCAATCAAAACAAATTCCTGCACTGTCCCAGTCCCACAAAAGAACGAAAAAGTGTCGATCTGCCCTCTGTGTCTATCATCTATCAGGAGGTGGGAAGCATGTTTCATCTGGAGTAATCTGGAATTATGACCGGTCATTGTGTTGATCAGATTTCCTAAATCTGCAGCGTCCTTTCTCTGAGGTTCAGTTTCCCCCTCTACATAACAAAAGGATATGCCCCGATGATTTCTAAGGTCCCTCCTGTTTCCACTATTCTATATTCTGCTCAATTATAATACCCACAAAGCCCACTAAGTCCATATTCTAGCATTAATAATTAATAACATCTCTTGACATGAATGAAATTGTCCTTGTCCTCAAGATGCGTACATATTGCTGGGAGGAAACAATACATATGCAGATAAATAAGTATTTTAAAAAAATAAAAAAGTAACTTGGAGAGGTGAGAAGACATTAACAATGATGAGGGGTAGGAACAAGAAAAATCTATAGGAGGTGGTCCTTGAACTTGGAATTAGGGGTTTCAAGAAGAAGAGGTGAGAAGGAAGAGCATTCCAGGCCAAAGGTCAGCCCAAGCACAGACCTGGAGGCAGGCTACCGAATGTCAAGCACAGGGAGCAGTAAATAGGCCAGTGAGGCTGGAATTCTGGATTCTTAATGGGAAAGCCAGATTGTGATGGACTTTAGATGCCAAATAGAATGCAGACAGTTCTTGCTTTATGTAAATTTGCATTATGCAAGTTCTACTTTATGTAAAGAATGAATTAAAAAAAAAAGCCACCTATGTTAACTATATAGTACTGTGTTTCTGACCCTTGTTCAGAACTCTGGGGCCTCCCACTCCCCTCTAAAAAAAACCCTCTAAAAAACCCTTCAAGTGAAAACAGAAGAACTGATTGATGGAGATTGCCATGGCTACCATCTCTGCCAGATCAGGGAGTGGCCTGCATGTCTGTTCTCACATGCCTATTTTTTCTTTTTCTCCACCTTTATATACACATATAATATATATATATATGTGTGTGTGTGTATGTATATGCATATGCATACATTATATGAATATGTATATATATATGTATTGTCTACCCCCAAAAAATGTAAGCTCCTTGAGGGCAGGGACTGTCTCATTTTTGTTTTTGTATCATGAGTCTTCCATCTGTCTGGGCTCTGGTGCACGTCTGTCCCTGACCCAACAAATCGCCTGTCTTCTCCTCTCTGTGTCTGCTCTTAGCCCCTACATGTTCTTCTTCTCATTTCAGGCCACAGCCCTCATGGCAGGCCCTTGCCCCTTCATGTTCCTCCACCTACTCTTGCTTCTCTGTCCTGGGCCCCCACATGTCCTTGACCCATGTGCTGGCCCCCTGTCAACTTCTCCCACTTTTGAGGGCAAATGAGCATTACCCACTTACCTAAAGCGAAAACTGTCTATAGTTTGCATTTTGTCCTAGATGCAACGGGAAGTCACGGAAGCTTTTTGATTCAATGGCTAGAACCATCTGTTAGGAATATCAGATTGGCAGCAGTTCGGTGGAACATAAATAAACCGGAGAAAGGAGAGCCGGGAGGCAGGGAGATGGATCAGGAGGCTATTATAATAGTGCCAGCAAGAAGCAATAAGGGTCTGAACTAGGGTAGTGACCATAAGAACAGGAGAAAAGGGGAGGGATACAAGAGATGTTGTAGAAGCAAAATAAACAAAATGTAGCAAATGATTTATATGGTCTGAGGAAGGGGAAAGTAATGAAGAATAACGAAAATTGGGAGATTTCAAACCAAAGAAGCTTGGAAAGAATGTTCCCAAAGCCCTTAGCCCTATCTGGGACATTTCACTTCAGTGTAACAGCGTCAGTGACCTCATCTCTATGACTAAGCCTAATGTTATCAAGGCTCTTTCTTAGCCAGAGAGCCGGCCTCAGTGTTCCCAGCTCATTCCACAGTAGCCCACCCCTGCCCCACTTCAGATTGGAACCCATGCTGCAACAAGAGCCAAGGAAAGGTTGCGGCTGCTGTGACTTCTCCTAGGTGGATGGTCACTAGATTACGGACCCAGAAAACATCTCTAAGCTTGGCCCTCTGAGATTGGCGCTGGTCACTCAGCTTCCTCGCCAGTGAAAATAGAGGAACCGAGGGACCCCCTCCCCCCCTCCCCCCCCCCGCGGCTGGGGACAAAGAACTTAGCCCAGTAGTACAAGAGACAAATGCCTGGACTGGGAGTTAGGAAATATGGGCTCCGGTTCTAGATAAGCTACTAGGCATGTGTTCTTAAGAAGGTCACTTTCTCCAGGCCTCAGTTTGCCCAACAATTAAAGAATTGGATGAAGTAACTGTTACAATCCCCTTCAAGCTCTAGCATCCCACCTTCCATGTTCTAAAGGTCTTTCTAGCTCTAGCACATATGGCAGATCAATAGAGTGTTGGGAAAGCCCCAGGATCTCAGATCCAATTCTATTTAGTTACAATGAACTGGAATTTCTTTAAGGTAGAAATTCTGTTTGTGTACACATATGTGCCTGTCCATCTGACTGTCTCTGTCTCTCTCTGCCACTCTCTGTCTTTTTCTATATCTCTGCCTCTCTCTTTCTTTCTCTCTCTCTCTATGTCTTTCTCTGTTACTGTGTCTCTGTGTCTTTCCCTCTATCTCTGCGTTTCTCTCTGCCTCTCTTTCACACACACACACACACACACAGACCCTCAGGTACATCAAACTCAGTTCAACAGAACTTTATTTAATTCAATGAATGTCTAATGCAGGGGTGGAGAACCTTCAGCCACATGGGAACCTGAGGCCACGTGGGACCTTCTAGATCCTTAAGTGAGACCTAAATTACACTTAAGGATCTAGAAGGCCACAAGTGGCTTCAAGGCTGCAGGTTTCCTAGCCCTGGTTTAATGTATGCCTACGCCAGTGCTAGATGGTAATGATTATGATGATGATAATGAGAGAGATAAAGAGAGAAAACACAATATGGTTCTCTACACCACCTACACAGAGGCTAGGTGAAGGGGTTTTTAATTCTGCAGCCAAAGCTCTCTTCTTCACCAAGCCAGACAACCACAGCTTTGAGCCCAACCACCTTCCTCTAACGTTTTCCCAGCAGGGAAAACAACAAAAGCTCCAAAGAATTTCAAAGAAAAGATGGCTCCCTCCTGAGAGAACCATTGTTCTCGTAGGTCTTTTCCTTCCTCCCCAACCCCACACCCTTCTACATAATAGGCAGAGTTATATAATGGGAAAAGCACTGGATTTTGGGTCCGAGCACCTGAGTTTGATTCCAAGTTCTGCTTTATTTATGTGACCGCAGGTGAATCACTTCATGTTTCTGGGCCTCAGGCCTTCTTCATAAAATGAAGATTGAACTCCTAAGATCATTTCATGGTAAAAAAATTCTACAATTCTGAGGCTCTTTCAATTAGTGTCAAAAGATGAGGGTCTAAACTAGGGTGACTGTTATTAATTAATCTTTTTGTGTCATGGACCCCTTTGGTAAACTGATAAAGCCTATGCACCCCTTCTCAGAATAAAGTTGTTTTTTTTTTTTTTTTTTTTGCTTTTTGGAGGGCAGTTGGGGTTAAGTAACTTGCCCAAGGTCACACGGCTAGTTTTTTGTGTTAAGTGTCTGAGGCCGGATTTGAACTCAGGTACTCCTGACTCCAGGGCCGGTGCTCTATTCACTGCACCACTAGCCGCCCCTTCAGAATAAAGTTTTTAAATACATAAAATAAAATACTAAGGATTACAAAATTAATTATACCAAAATAGAATTTTCAAAAAAAATTGTTGAAACAAGTTCCTAGACCCTAACCCTAAATGAAGAAGAAGAGAGCAAAGATATTGTGGAGCTAAGCTCTATAGGATAGGACTTGGCAATTCGCACAATGTGGGAATCAAGGGAGAAGAGTCAAAGTTAATGAAGGTGATGAACCCAGGTGATTGGGAAGATTGTGGTTCCTTGAACAGAAATAGAAAAGTCGGCCAAGGCTAAGTCCCTCTATCCCCCTTGGCTAAGAGCAGGTTTTACTTCTGACTATACCTGGATGAGCTATCATGGGTCCTGCTTGACAATAGTTGGCCCCAAAGACTATATAATTACATTTACAGATTCTCTGAGTCTTTGTAAAATGGTGATAACACTGTAGCCACCTAACTTACAGGGGTGTTGGGAGAAAAAACTTTGTAAACTTCAACAGAACCATTCATTCTTGCCAGACAGTTGGGTCTTGCTGAAAGATTCCTGAATTTGGGGTCAAATGAGCTAGTTTCAAGTTCAAGCTATTACTATCTTTAGGACCTTAGACAAGTCACTTTCCCTCTCTAGACCCAATTTTCTTTTTTTTTAATTACTTTTTATTTTTTATTTTTGCTTTTTGGAGCAGGAAGGTAGGACAATTGGGGTTAAGTGAATTGCCCAAGGTCACATGGCTAGTAAGTGTTAAGTGTCTGAGGTTGGATTTGAACTCAGGTCCTCCTGACTCCAGGGTCAGCTCTCTATTCACCGTGCCACCTAGCTTCCCCTAGACCCAATTTTCTACTCTATAAAATGTGGAGGTAGACTAGGTGATTACCTAATTTAATTTTAGTCCCTTTTCCCACTGTATCTTTGGTGGCAGAGTGGACAGTGTTGAACTCGCAGTCACCAAAACCTGAGTTCAAATTGTTCCTCAGACATTTCCTTAGCTGTATGACCCTGGACAAGCCATTTACCATCTGACTGCCTCAATTTCCTCATCTGTAAAATGGAAGTAATAACTGTACTTACCTCACAGGGAGGTTGTAAGGAGCACATAAGATAATATATGGAAAGTACTTTACAAATATCAAAGCATTAAATAACTCTTAGTTATTAATATCTTTATTATTCTGTAATGATACAGACCAGACTTCCTGCTCATGTACAGCAGAGGATCCTAGATCTGAAGAAAGTACTTCAGAGACCATCTCATTCACCGTCTTCATCCTATTGTATTATTTTAAAAAACAAACAACAACAACTACTACCATCATCCAAGAAAACCAAGAGGTCCTACCTCAGTCACTCTATAGAAGAAGAGATTGGAGGCTTCCCAGCTACCAAGCCAACCTCCATCTGGCAAGAGAAACAAGTGCGTGCATCAGAAAGGAAGAGCTCATAGCAACTCAAGTGGAAGACAAAGCTGGTAAGAGTTGGCATCTTCCCCATTGATTCCTATCAGAAATAAATGCATGACACAATAAATGTAGTCAGTCTGCCTGTGGCTTCCTCAGCCTGTGATGTAGAAGAAGAAACCAACCAACAGATTATGCACTGAACAGGTACCGAGCACTGTGAATAGGCACTGGGACTTCAAAGATAAAAATCAAATAATCTCGTGAGATCTGGAGCAGAGAACCTGGATTCAAATCCCTGCCCGACCATCTACTAATTATGTGACTTTTGGCAAGTTACAATCTTCTTGGGCCTCAGTTTCTTCATCTGTAAAATATAAGAGTTGGAATGAATTATATTAAGGGTTCCTTCCAGCTCTAAATTACATGATTCTTTATGTGGAATGAATGTGTTCCCCTGCTATAACCAGTTAGGAGTGTCTCCCCCATCTATTTCTTCCCCTTTTTCTATTCACATATCCATAATTCTAGTTCAGGTTCTCAGTATTTCTAGTTAGAAATACTGCAATAGTCCCTTATTTTATCTATTTGTCACCAGTCCCTCTATTTCCAATCTTCTGGGTGCAACAGGGAGCCCACAGAGTGGGGTACAAGCATGAGAGAAAAAAAACATTATAATTACTAATCCAGCAGGAGGTGTAGGGTTGATTGGAGAGAAAATAGACCAGCAGCAGAGAGACCATTAACAATAGTTCAGACAAGACAGGATGAGGACATAGATTAGGAAGGAGATAGTAGCCATGTAAAAGTTACAGATGCAAGAAATAATGCCAAAGGTAAAAAAAAAAAACCAGCAATTAATGCGAAATGAAATAACAGTTTGCCTTTTTATAGCATTGTAAAGTTTATACTGTTCCCCCCTTCCCATAAGGGTACTGTGAAATCTGCAGTACAAAATATAGTATTTCCATTTTAAGGATGAAGAAACTGAGTTAAAGTGAGATGCCTTGCTCCTAATTTGTGTGACATTAGACAAAGATCTGAATGCAAGTCCTTTAATTTCCAATCTAGCATTCTTTTCCATTTCACCACTCTGCTTTCCTGAATTAAAGATGATTCCAAGCCCATGCCAGAGGACCTAGGAGGAAGCTGTTGATAGGAAGCACAAAGTTGGAAAGAGGATCTGGGTTAGTGTAGGGGTAGGGGTGAAGAGTGATAAGTATCTGAGCTCTCACACAAGTTAGAAGTTTCACTGTCATGGGAGGCTGCTATGGTGTAGCAAAAGGGACACCCAGCTGGGACCCTGAACCAGATTCCGATCCTTGCTAACTTTGGACAAATGACACCCTCTTTTGGGGGTCTCCAATTTCTCTATATATATCAAAAGAACAGGTTGGCTAGATGATGTCTAAAGGCCCTCTGAGCTCTAATATTGTATGAGTGACATGATGAAAATAATAATTATATAATTATCTTATTATCATTATATTCTATAATTATAATAGATCCCATTCATACTTTGTTAAAAAGTACTTTCTTCTTAACAACCTTGGGGGTAAGTTGTACCTATGACTTTCTCTCTATTTTATACAGGTCATAGGGTTAAGAAAAGTGATGGAGCTGGAACTCAAAACCGAGTCTTCTGATTTTAAGTCTAGTACTCTTGATGGCACTGACCACACAGCGTTACTGATTTCTGGTCTCAGCTCTTCCTTCTCGGAAGGCTTTTCTGCCTAATCTTTCCCCTTCACAATTTAAATGCTTCCATTACTTTTGCTGCTTCTTCCCTCCCCTCAGTATTTAGCTATGCAGTGTTTACCATATGATGCCACTCTGTTTTCTGTATCCTGTTTCAAGCATGGGTATCTTCCTCCTCCATTAGATGTATAAATTATGTGAAGGCAGACAATGGGCTGTCTACTTTCTCCATGTCCCTCCCCTACTCCACCTGAAGCTTAGGTCAACTTAATCTTGCTATCAACCAACATATCCTTTAATCCTCCACTATCGAAAGACAACCACCACTCAGCCTGACAACAATCCTCTTATTTTCCCCAGCAGAAAAAAAACTACAAAAGCACCCAAGAATTTCAGACAAGAGATGGTTCCCTCTTGAGAGGTGAACCATTGTTCACATGAACCTTTCCCTTCCCTTCCACATTAGAGAGTGGGGTGTGGTGAAGAGGATGTGATTTGGAGGCAGAAAACCTGGGTTTGAATTGAAGCTCTGTCACTGGGTTTCAATTTCTTCATCTGTAAAAATGAAGGATTTAGACTAACTAGCCTCTTTGGGGGGTGGGGATGCAGTTAGGTGGTACAGTCGATAGAGTGCTGGGCCTCCGTCAAGGAGACTAATATTCCAGAATTCAAGTCTGGCCTCAGACACTTACCTATCTGTGTGACCCTGGGCATGTCATTTAACCCTGTTTGCCTCAGTTTCCTCACCTGTAAAATGAGCTGAAGAAGGAAATGACAAACCTCTCCAATACCTTTCCCAAGAAAACCCTGAATGAGGTCACAAAGAGTCAGATGTGACTGAAATGACTCAACAAAGCCTCTCAGGACCCTTTCAACTCAAGACTAATGACCTATACTGAAATTAAATAAGACATGGTCCCTTCTCTCATGAAGCTCATACTCTAATGGAGGAAGTGGTCCTGGGAACAGCTAATAATACAGCCCACATCCAAGGAACTTTAATGCAAAAGAATATATCATAAGTGCATAAGGTAACGATGAGCTATTCTAGGTGGTTCAAATGGGCAAAGGCAATATCTGATTAGGGAGAATAGACCAAGGAATAATAATAAGAAGCATATTAATGATGCTATTGCGACTGATGATCGTCAGCATTTACAGAGCATTTTACAGTTTGCAAAGTACAGTACATATGTTATCTCATAGATCGACCTTCATAACAGCCCTGTAAGGTCAGTTGCTATTATTATTTTACAGGGGAGGGAACTGAGGCTAAGAAAGCTTAAGTGACTTGCCTAGGATCACACGGCTAGTAAACATCTGAGATGATTTCAACTCCTATCTTGGGATTCCAATGTTCCACTGCACTTTGCCAAAGACTTTATGAGCTAGATAGTGAAAGATGAGTAGATATTGAGGGGAAGGGAGGAGAGGACATTCGAGGTGAAGAGAATGATAGGAAGTAGGGGAATGCGGGCTATCCCTGGGAAATGGAGGGTAAACCAGTTTTACTCTAGTCATACAAACAAAGTTTGGATTCAGTCAAAGGACCACGCTTGAGGACCTAGAGGGCCACATGGGGCCTCAAGGCTGCACGTAGAATACAAGAAAGGGTGTAGTGGGAGAAAAGCCTGAAAAGACTGAGTTGTGGGGTCCTAGAATGCTGGGCTGAGGAACAAGATCTTTGTCATGGAAACAAAAAGGAACCAGAGAAAGATTTTGCTCAGGGGAATGACAAACACATATTTGAACTAGGAACATTAATCTGATAATAGAGAATCAAAGGCTTGGGAAAGGGAAGAGAGTAGATCTAGGAAAGCCAGTCAGGAGGTGAAAGGTTTAGGAATGCTTTTAGCCTGTGTGACCCCACTGCAGTTATTTAACTTCTCTGTGCCCAATCCATAAAGCAGGTATGAGGTGTTATGGCACCAACATGCATTATAAGGTTGTTATAAATAATAATAATAGTTATTATTATAGGAGTTCCTATTTCCTTGGACTTTTAGGTTTATAAAATGTTTTTCTCACAACAACCTGGTGAGGTAAGAAGTATCACTGTCCCCATTTCACATAGGAGAAAACTGAGGCTTAGAGAGGTGATGATACCCATGGTCTCTAACTCACTAGTTTGTAATGAATTTGTATTCAAATCTCTTGACATTAATCCTAGCACTCTTTTGACTATATCAATATGGTTTGTGAAGGACACAATACTTTAAGATGATCCCACATCCAGTATTTCATTATCTATTGTAAATATACAGACAGGTGGCACAGTGAATAGAGTATTGGGTCAAGAGTCAAGAAGACCTGAATTCAAGTCCAACCTCAAACATTTACCAAGTCTGGGACCCTGGGCAAGTCATTTAACCCTGTTTGCCTCAGTTTCCTTATCTGTAAAAATGAGCCAGAGAAGGTAATGACAAACCAATTCAGTATCTTTGCCTAAAAATACCCAAAAAGGTTCACAAAGAACCACACATGACTGAAAAATAACTAAAGAACAACATTGTAAATATTCATAACAGCCTAGAAATTCTAAACAAAAATGTTTATGATTTTAGCACTGCGGAAAATGTAGTCAGGGAATGGATACTTTGTTAGGCATTTACACGTTTCTAAAAATGCACTTCTGCCAGTGGTGCTGACACAACAAACCCACAGCATAACTCGTGACATTTTTAATAAGATTTTGTTTGTTTGTTTCTTTTAGGGGAGGGTCTTTAAGCAAGGCAGGAAAAGGCTCAGAAAAGCATGTGATGTGACTCTCAGCCAGCCCGCAACACTGAATCCAAAACTCTCCCGCTGCCAGTAAACCCAGTCCTGGCAAGGTCTACTGCTGTGGCCAACCACATGGCTCAAAAGAGATGAGTTGTCTGATGAGATTGCTGGGGATCAGGAAGGGACTTCTTAGGCCAGATTCATGGCTCGCCCAGCCAGGGATGATTTCAGAACCTAAGCAGGCTCTTCGAAACCCAACACTTGGTTCCTCCAGGAGGGGGTTGTGGGAAATGAAGTTACAGCCCCATCAGGTACAAGCAAAACCAAATCAGGTCCCTAGGGCTTAGGACAAAGCTTTCCCAGCCTCCCCTTGAGCCCCGTTTGGCAAACCAATAGAACACTGACCTGTAGTTCCAGTCCCGTGTTGTGATGAAAAGCCAAAAAGGTACTCCAACAAGAAGGTAACCCAATGTGAGGAATCTCAGGTACAAAGAACAATTGCTCACATTTATAGAAAGTATTTTAAGGTTTCGGAAGCACTTTTCTCAAAACAACCCCATAAGGCAGATAATATGGTATTTTAAAGAAATTTAGATAACATAATATTGTTAGCTACAACTTACCCATGAAGGAACCAAGACATGGGGTAGTCAAGTGATTCATCCAGGGTCACATAGACAGTAAGTATCAAAGCCAGGATACTCCAAATAAAGTCTCCTGACTCCTAGCCTAACACTCTTCTCACAACACTGTGTGGCTTCCTTTAGTCTACAAACTAAATACATACAAGTCAAATAATTTCAAGTACACAGTATAGTCACAGAATTCTGCCTGTTCCCAGCCCTTTCTCCAGGCTGTGCCTATCAGGGGGTTGGTCTATATTTCACTTCTTTTCAAATCTCAGTTACCTAATTTGTAAAATTAGGTGGGTCAGATCAGATGGGCCTAAGTCCTATCCAGCTTAGGCCTTCTATGTTCTAAATTCCAATACTGAACATTCTAGGGCCCCTTCTATCTCTAAAGATTTAATGTCTTAATGTCTCTTCAAACCCACTCTAGAAGAAGTGTAAGAAAAAAGAATGCTGGATATGGAATCATTCAGGTTTGGGCCTGGGTTTAAAGCCCACCCCTGCCACTTACTCCTGTTCAACCTTGGGCAAGTCATTTCAACTCCAACCAGTTCCCAATAATCCGGTCCTCAAACCCAGATATGCTTCAGGAGACTGCTAATTTCCCAAAGTGTCATACCTAGATTCCTATTCCCAGGTTTTTCTTCTTAACTTAGAGATTCTCTGCCCCTCCCATCTTTTACTCTTACCACGACGACCCACACAGAGACACATACCCTCCAACACCCTCTGCCCAACAGCAGAGGTCTACAACTTCTCCTCGCCCTGGCTCACTCCATAGATCTGGGCAGTTGCTCAATCTTGTCATTTCTGCCCTCACCAATCTCATAGACTTTCTCCTCTCTTTCCTCACAAAGGTACTACTTCCTTTTCATCCTTATCTCTTTACAGCACTGAGATAGCTTTCTAATTACTCTCCTTGCCTCAGGTCTCCCCCTTCCAATTTAATCCTCACATTGATTGCAAAGTGATTTTCCCAAAGTTAAACTCTGACCATATCAGTTTCCTACTCAAACTACAGTGGTTCCCAATTACCTACAATATCAAGTGTAAAGGGCAGCTAAGTGGTGCAGTGGATAGAGCAACAGGCTTGGAATCAAAAAGACTAGTCTTCCTGAGTTCAAATCTGACCTCAGATAATTACTAGTTGTGTGATCCTGGACAAGTCACTTAACCTCTGTTTGCCTCAGTTTCATCATCTGTAAAATGATCTGGAGAAGCAATTGGCAAAGCCCTCTAGTATCTTTGCCAAGAAGAGTCAAACATGACTGAAAATGACTAAACAACAACAAAATCAAGTATAAATGTCTTTATTTAGTATTTTTAAGTCCTTCACAACCTGATCTTTTCCTACATTTTCCAGTTTTCTTATCCTTTATTTCTCTCCATGAATGCTCCACTCTAGTACAGGTCTGTCTACGTTTATTCACACACAACACTCTTATCTTCTGTCTCTGTACCTTTGCAGTGACTGTCCCCTGTGCCCGGAATGTGTCTTCCTTCTCACCTTCCTTCTCACCTCTTCTTGGGATACCTAGCTTCTAACCAGCCTCGATT
The DNA here is from genome assembly GCA_028646575.1 of Pseudocheirus occidentalis. Lineage (NCBI taxonomy): Eukaryota > Metazoa > Chordata > Mammalia > Diprotodontia > Pseudocheiridae > Pseudocheirus > Pseudocheirus occidentalis. The sequence goes on along the minus strand of CM053595.1, from coordinate 74,328,552 downwards.
TAAGTGCTACCTTCTATAGGTCTTTCCTGATATCTAGTTTCTAACCAGACTCGATTTAAATGCTACGTTCTACAGGAGATCTTTCCTGGTTTCTCCAGCTGCTACAGCTTTCCTTTCCCAAGATTACTTTCCATCTACTCTCTATATATTTTGTATGAACCTTTTCATTTGCACACCGCCTCTCTAATTACAATGTTAGCATCTAAGACGGATCAGTGAAATGGCCAACAAGGATTCCAGAATAGCGGTGATACAACCTTCTACCATTTTACCCACCTCACAACAGAGAAACTGAACTCAAGGTTCAGAAAGAAATATGCATTTTTTTTGGACATGGCCATGGTAGGGCTTTGTTTTGCTAGACTACGCTGATATGTTACAAGGCTTTTTTCCCCTCTGTTTTTAACCAGGAGAGGGATATTACAGGGAGAGTGGAAGTTAGCAATAGCAATGCCTCCAAAAGAAGAGGGCAACTGTAATATTTTTAAAATGCACAGAACAGAAAGAATTTCAGGAGGGAGCACAGAGAAACAGGACAACTTTGAAAATAATATGTTCCACATGATCTTTTTTATGTTCTATGTATATAGTACTTAATTTCATAATAAAAAACGTATTTTAAAAAACGAACCCTACTATTTACCTTCTGACTGAGAGGCAATAAGCTCAAGATGCAAGTGAAACATATATTTTGGGACATGATCAAGATAACATATTTGCTTCATACATATTTGCTACTCTATTTTCTTTTTCTTTTTTGAAAGGGGGTGGGAGACATGAGGTGAAATTAGGGATAGGGTTCCCTCCTCCCCCAAATGAGAAGAGAACAGAAGGAATCACAGACAACCAGGGCAGCTTTGAAAGTTATATGTTGTATTTATTATATATTTAAAAATAAAAGCAAACTCTACATAATAGATATTTGAAGTTTCATACACAATCCTCCCTGTTTTATAACTTGTATGGAAATGCTCATTTAGTTTTGAATTTTAAAAGTAAAGTTAAAAAAAACATTCGAGAAAAAGATTGTGAGCCCCTAGAGGACAGGGCCTGATTTTTATCCGTCTTTGTTATTCCCAGTACTGAGGACAGTACCTGGTACACATGAAGACAATGTTTGCTGATTGGTTCTCAAAGACAAGAGAGGGGAATACAAATTAGAACCTTAAGGGACACAGTAAGAGGACTGCCAGAGCACAAGAGATCTGAAAGTCACTCTCTCTGTGAAGTCTTTCTTGGGGAAACTGGTGTCTCCTTCTCCTTCACCAACGTTTCCTAGAGCACCCCTATCTGCATCTTCCCTTCCCCACTCCCCCATCCCATACTACCTTGGATTATTCTTCTCTGGACACAGATCATTCCACCCCCTACTCCCTCCCTTCCCTAGACTGTGAGGACAGTTACTATTCACTCTTCATCCAGGTGCTCCCATCACCTAGCACTATGTCATGTATGTAGTAGGTAAATGTTTGGTGAATTTAAAATATCAGAGCCAGGAGGCACCTTAAGGACTAAATCTAAAACCTTCATCTCAAAGATGTGAAAATTAAGGTTCACACCGGGAAAAATTTGTACACAATCACAGATATATGGTATGTGTGACAACCAACATTGATAAACTGGACTCTTCTCAGCAATGCACAATTATAAAACATCTCTAAAAATCTCAGGATGACTGGTTACAACACTTCTATACAATCAAACTAATGTCCAATGTGAAAGTATTTGCAAGTCCTGTACTTGATTGCATGCCGCCATAGGGGGTGGAAAGAGGGGAGAAAATTTGAAACTCAAGGGATTGTGGAACTGAATCTTGTAAACTAAAAGCAAATAAACAAATAAAAATAAAAATCTCAGGATGGAAGGAGATGTCTAAATTCAGAGAAAGATCTAGAAAGAACAGAGTTTAAATGGAGACTGAAGCAAACTACATGCTCTCGTTCTTTTCTATGTTTGGTTTTGTTTCTTCTTTCCCATTGTTCACTCCTGGTTACAACCCTTCTATACAACCAGATTAACGTCCAATGTGAAAGTATTTGCAGATCCTACACTTGATTGCAAGTCACCATGGTGGGGGGGGGGGAGAAAATTTGAAACTCA
>CM053595.1:74293366-74325952 GCA_028646575.1 Pseudocheirus occidentalis | reverse complement strand
GGAAATTATTTGCTGTTAGGTCACACTGGTAGTTAGTGGCAGAGCTAAAACTAGAACCTGGTATCCTTATTCTTTATACCACTTACCTACTGTCTCTCATTTACATACAACAGGGATAGTGTACCATGCCACTGAAAAGAGCAGGTGGGAGATGTCAACCACTTCTTTACCCAATATCCCATGCTACATACTTAGCCTAACCCAGGCTGAAGTCAGATATTTTCCCAGGGGCAACAGAAATACACACACACACACACACACACACACACACACACACACACACACACCTAAAAACACAGACAGGACCCCAAAGAAAAGGCACCAGTTTCTCCCGATAAAAAGAAACCCACACTGTGACCCAGGCAAACAACTCCCCAGCTGACTAGTAGGAATCAGTATTCTGTGCCATGGATCATCCTCCATTCAGCCCAACAAGAGAAACCCTTAAAAAACATGGGTGTCTGCCAACCCATCAACCACATTCTCAGGGGCAAGAGGGCAAGAGGCCCCTCCCTAGGGACTGATCCTCTCCCACAAGGAGCTCCCCTGGCTGCGAACCAGAACTTGAAGCAGCAACAGGCCTACACATGTGCAATCAGGCGATGACGCGTGAACACAGCAGATCCAAGCTGGGCCCACACCCCAGGAGCCTTGCTCGTCTACAAGGAGACACTGGGAGCCAAGCTGGTCCTCAGTGCAATAATACTGTTATTAATAATAATAGCTCTAATTCCTATGAGGGCATTTTTGCAAAGCATTTTTCTCACTAACAGCCCTTCAAGAGAGGTAGTGCCAATATCAGAAAGATCATAATGCATTTGAAAGACTACTTTGAAGTTAGGAGAGTCCTGGATTCAAATCCCAGCTTCAGTGCTTACTAGTTGTGTGACCCTGGATAAGTCATAGTTTCTCTAACCCTCAATTACCTCACCTATAAAATGGACCTAATACTTACAGGTCATTATGAGGAATACGCATTGTAAATCTTGGCATGTGTTATAACTGTTATACTACCCATTTCTCAGATAAGAAAACTGAGGCTGATAGAAAAGAGACTTAACCAGAGGCACATAATTTTTCACATCAGCTGGAATTTTAACCCAGATCTGCTAATGCCAGATCCAGGGTTCTTTCTCCTTCACTACAGCTAATTTCCTAGCAGTCTGTTGTGACTAGGTAGCTAGGCACCTGGGTGGCACAGCGGACAAAGCCCTAAACTTAGAGTCAGCAAGGCCTGAGTTAGACTCTGGCCTTAGATTCTTGCTAGGTGTGGGGCCCTATCAAGTCCCTTAACCGCCATCTGCCTCAGTTTCCTCATCTGTAAAATGAAGATAACAACACCCCCCTCCTAGGGTTGTTGTGAGGACAAAATGAGAATGTCTGTAAAGTACTTAACAGGGTACCTGGCACGTAGCAGATATTTGAGAAATGCTTCTCAAATCTAAATCTACAATCTTCTAACCATAATCACACTGAGCTATTTAGGGTTAAATGCGATCCTCTCAAAGGTAATTGTGTTTTAAGTGAGGCAATGATTACCCCCAGGGGAATGACCTACTAAAGTGAAACTAGCAGGCCTCCACATGGAGAATACGTTAGGGGTCTTCTGCTGCCAACTTAACCTCAAGGCCCTCGCTGGCTGCCAGTAGTTAGTGGCCTCATAGCCTAAAGATCAGGAGAGCCGGGTTTCTAGAAGCCTGTGATTCTCAGGCCGAGTTCATCCTAGCTCTGACACTAATTCATTACATCTTTCTGGTCACTACATCTTTCTGGTACTCAGCTGCCCCATCTCAGCTGCACCATTGGTGAAATGTGGTAGTTGGCTAGGTGAATTCTCAGATCCCTTTCAGCTCTGAAACTCTTCAGTTAGGCAAGGAATGTCAGATTCCTTGGGAAGGACCTGGATGTCTCAAGTTTGAGGGAAGCTAGTGGTCAAGTATGGAAAATTAGATCCTACAAAGAAAAATTAAGAGAGCACAATCTTCAACCCAGACTTGGATTACTGCAGACGGGATATGGAGCTTGATTATACAGCCAGGGAAAGAGTAGTTTAGTGCTTGTATATTCAGCATCTGAACATTCAATAAGCCTCTATCTGAAGAGGTGGGGTGGCTAAATGGCACAGTGGATACAGTACCAGAGCCTAGAGTCAGAAAGATTGATCTTCATTAGTTCAAATCCTGCCTCAAACACTTACTTGCTGTGTTATCCTGCTAGTTATTTAACAATGTTTGCCTCAGTTTTCCCATCTGTAAAATGAGCTGGAAAAGGAAACAGCAAACCACTCCAATATCTTTTGCCAATGTTGGGGTGGCTAGGTAGCACAGTGAATACAGCACCGGCCCTGGAGTCAGGATGACTTGAGTTCAAATCCAGCCTCAGACACTTGACACACTTACTAGCCATGTGACTTTGGGCAAGTCACTTACCCCCAATTGCCCACCAAAAAGCAAAAAAAAAGAAATCTTTTGCCTAGAAAACTTTAAATGCAGTTATGAAGAGTCAGACATAACTGAAAAAATAAGCCAGACAAAAACAATAAAACCAAAGAAGCAGGAATAGCCAAGTCCATTTTTCAGCAAAGTGAAGCAATAATTTCTCCATGAATGAGTAACCTGGTTTTGCCACTAACATACTTTTTGACCAGGGGCAAATCTGTTCCTTTCTCTGGGACTCAATTTCTTCATCTGTTAAGGGGAAGGAGAATAGGAGGGAAAGTTTGTCTGACTGATCTCTAAAGAGACTTTCTAGCTCTAGTATTCTATGGTGCAAACTATTCTAAGCTCTAAGGACCTTTTTTGATTCGACATTTTTATGATATAGAAACCATTCTATGATCTAAGCCAGTACCCATAACAGGTCAGGACACAGGGATCCTTGGCTCTTAAGGCATGGGCAAGCTTAGACCTAATCTCCTAGCCACAAGCATACCCTCTTGTCTAGAGGCAAGATAGATATAAACAAGATTGGCCTCACTGAGAAACCAAGTAACCTAGTATTAAATTGATCGCTATGGTAGAATTCCCCACATGTCAGAAGACAAGAAATGCAGTAACCTTTCTTAATTACTTGTGTTTGAAAGTAGGAGAGGGAAGAGAGAAGTCAGTTTTAGCCTTTAAATCCCTTGCTCACAATAGCTCCGGGGTTCCCTGCTATCTACAAAGGCAAAGTTTGGGCAGAGAACTGAGACCCTGCTATCTACAAAAGGTAAAGTTCATAGCCAAGCATTCAAGACCCCTCATAATTCCGTTTAGGCTACTTTTCCTATCTTCTCTTACAATACTCTGGCACTCTCCCAGCTCTATACAAGGGGAATATTACCTATCCTCATTTGCACAAATACTAATGACAATACTAGTAACTCATTTGAGTAGTCCTTTAAGCTCAATGAAGTACTTTTCTCACAAGAACCATGTGGGGTAGGTAAGGAAAGTATTGTTGTTCTCATGTTATGGATGAGGGAACTCATAGAGATTGAATAACTGGATCACACAGCTAATATGTCTCAGGGTCAGGATTCAAACTCAGCCCTCTTCTAAATCCAAGTCCCATTTTTTCCTTTTAAAACAAGTTGCTGCCTGCTCTGTCTGACCCCCTCCCATGCACTCCATAATTTTCCACCTCATATTTGTGTATACTGTATGCTTCATCTCCCCTACAGGACTGAAAACTCTTTGAAGGTAGAGAGTGTGGCTTTTCTAGTTTTACCTTCCCAACACTGAGCACAGGGTTTACACACAGTAGGCATTTACTAGACCTCTGTCTGCTGAATTGAATTGTTGGATGGTCTCCAAGTCATCTCTATTTGGCTCTGGAATCTGTGATGCAATGTTTGTTGTTGCATCCTAATGGTGCCCAGCCACAGGAGTTCTCATTACTTAGGGAAGAAGGGAGGGAGGGAGGCAGGCAGGCAGGCAAGCAGCCCAAGAGTGTACTGACTACCAGTCTGGGGTAATAAAGAGTTCACGGATAACCCACCTGCAGATAATGGAGAGCTGGCTGTGTGCCCCAAACTGAAAAATGTCCGAAAATGCAAAAGTACTAAATCCTGTAGTTCTGGGGCAAAAGGCTACACATTTTGAAAATCCATTTGCTGCAGTTGTCTGGTCGATGACCCCTTATCTTCATACACATGGGATTGGGTCCAACTCTCTGCCCCTCAAGAACAATTTGTTTGGCTCTTGAAAAAAGTAATGATCAAGGCTCAAAGCTTGGTGGGGTGAAGGTTTCTCGTAGGTTTCTTCCTGGAAAGTGAGACCTGATGCTTCTTCCTAGCACAAAAGAATCACTGGTTCTTTGTACTAGAACCCAAAACCAGACAGAGCTCTCCAGATTTCAGATGGGAGAAGGAAAGGGGACAAGCAACAAGCCGAACCCACAAAGCCTTCTTGTTGACCCCTTCCAAGCAGGAAAGTTCGGACTATAGGGTCCTGGGATATCTTTTACTGAAAGTCCCCAGACTCTTTTTTCTTCCCAGTCACTGCTGCCCATCGGAGAGCCAAACCTTTAGTGGGGTACCTGCGCCTTACTTGGGATCCAGACCTCCCTCTCCCCCAATTCAGGCAGGGCGCCGACGCACAGAAATAAGTTTATAAAGTTGAGCCAAACAGACCATTCCCCAATCCCCCAGAGGGAACTGGCTTTTGGATCCAAGCCCACTCACAACACTCCCCCCACCTCCATCCCGTGGAGAGTTGGTGAAAGATACTACAGAACACACACCCCACACGGATCGTTTCCTTACCTCTAAATGCCAAAACGGCCGCTTTGTCCTTCAGTCTGGGGGGGCTCCGGGGGTCCCATGATAGCACCTGGAGCTTAAAGCACCCGAACTGGGTTAGCTGGGGTGGTAGCGCGGCCTCTCAGTGTCCTGGGGGAGTGGGTGACTGCGCGTGCGCTCTCCCCAAGGCCCAGGGGTCCCGGCTGGGGTTGAGGTGGGGGAGCAGCTCCAGTGAGGGACGTTGTCTTGCTCGCGTTCCCACTGGACCCAGGGAACCCGAAAGGGGCCTGTGTGCGCTCCTTCCTCGCGTTCAAGGGGTCTTGCAGTCGCGCTGGCTCATCCAGACAAAGTTTTTCAGCCGGAGCGTTGCGGCCCCAGCCTGTCCTGACCCTGGCCAGGGATGGGTGAGAGAGTAGGATTCCTCTCTGCTCTACGCAGTCAATATCTGCTTCTCCGAGAATCCCTCAGACCACTAGCCGCCGCCGTCTCCCAAACTCCTCTGGGTCCGGGCAGCAGCAGCAGCGCTGGTGGCTGTAGCCGGGCCCCCCCGCGAGCCAATCAGAGCGTGGCGGCCAGGCGCTTAGCCGCTCGCCAGAGCCTAAGCTGCACATGAATGACTGCAGAAGACTACTAGGTTGGTGAGGCCCGGCCCCTCCAGGCCCCGGGCCCCCCTAGGCCCCGCCCCCTCCAGGCCCCAGGCCCCTCCAGGCCCCGCCCCATAGGTCTCCCCCCCGCCCCTCCAGACCCAGCCCAGATCAGGCAGGCCAAGTGAACAATGAGGGAGGGAGGGCTCGAATGAGGCTGGCTGGGGGTGGGGGTACCGGGAATAAAGCTGGAGTGGGGGAGACGTTGCACCTGTTTCCAAACAAACGCACAATAGCCCAAGAGATGCTTCCCAGCTCCAGCCCCTCAGGGAGCCAAACTGACAGAAGGACTGACGAAGTTGATCCAGCATCGGCCTAAACGCCAACCTGGATGAGATCCGCACAGCGCAGAGTCCCTTCGGGCAAGCGCCCAGCCCTTGCAGTCAAGCCGGGTGCCCCCGCCCCCACCCCTGCCTAGCCCTGGTTGCTAGATTTGTTTAGGGGCTGGGCCGGGTTCCCTGGGTGGGGGGAAGAGGAAGAGGGGCAGGGGAGATTTCCCGGAGATGTTTGGAGAATTTCAGGTTCAAGTTCCATCCACACTCTCTAGTTCTCAGATATTGCAGACCGCGGGGGTCCCTCACGTACTTGGATGCATTCCCAGAGGAAGCTGGTGGCTACAATACCTGGCCTCAGCTTTTTTGGCCCAAGCCTCTGGAGGAAGACAGAGAGCACCTACCAACCTGAGACAGTGGGTGATTATGGGGCGGGGGCCAGAATAGGAGCCGAGCAGAGGAGTGGCCTAGGCCAGGCCCAGTTCAGCTTTGGATAACCCAGCCCAACCCTGTCTAGGAGAGCTCAACCCATCCACCTTGCTTTCTATCAGTCTCAAAAGAGCTGTCTGGCTCTGTCCATCTCGCACAACCCCACTAGCCGCACGATGTGACCCTACAGTGCCTATCCATGTTCTGCCTACAGATACATTTTAATACAGCCTCGTTAAGACCAAGAGAGTCCAGTCTGGCCCTACTCCACCCATTCAGACCTATTCAAACCTAGCCAGCTCAATAGAACGTCTCCAACCCAAGCTCATTCAATCAATAGGAGAGCCTTCTTTCATACCTCCCTCCCAAACTGATCAAACCCAGCTTGATTCAGAAGAACCTACCAGGGTCCCACTGACACAGCTGCCCAGTCCAGCTAGATCCAACTCATGGTACCTTTTTTTAAAAGATACTTCCATTATCCCTAGAACTTACAGGTGCTTTGCAACAAATCTTCATGGCTGAGGCCCAAAGTGTTTGGAGTGCACCCACCCACCTCCTGAATTCAGCTAGCTATACAGCTGTGAAATTGGAGTCCCCACTTGTAAAGACAGCTGGGATGGGGCCCCAGGGTGGGGGGTTTCCATGCTAAACCCTTCAAATAGAACTCAAGTGAGGCTAGCCTTACCTCTTAAGTGGAACAATGACCTGGTTTTCCTGAGACCCTGAGACCCAAGGGGGCAAGGACCCTGTGGAGTGAAGAGTAGCATCCATCCCAGCACCCCACAATCTAAGGACAGAATGCATTAGTAAAACTTACTATCCCAGTTATAACCAAGGATATCAGTAAAAGCTGAAGATCTTCCTAAATGCAGGCAGATACCCAGCTGTAAGACGATCCCTCACATTCCTGACTAATACAGGCTGCTGCTGTCGACCTCCAAGCCTGCCTCTAATTCCAGGACAGAGGCTGTGGCATTAATTCCAGAGACAGCAACAGAGCTCCATTTCCATGCCCAATAAAACCCTATTTAAGCTTGCTCCCCTGCAGCTGGGTGCAAGCTACTCTTATTTGTACAGTCTCACTGAATACACAACAGATTTTCATGCCCTGTTTCTATTCTTACCCAAATGGACAAAGGTAAAAACCTCTCAGCTTAACAGTGGAAAGGGAACTCGGTTTAGAGATCAGGAAATCAGGAAATATAGTCTACCATTAACTGGCTATGGGAACTTAGGCAAATCATTCAAAGTCTCTGCTTCAGTTTCCTTATCTGTAAAATAAGCTAGAGAAGAAGACACCTCAGGCTTCTTGCAGTTTTACATTTTGTGTTCTAAGGTCCGTTTCAGCCCTTGCATTCATCAGTCCTGGAATGATTTCATGGCACAGAATTAGGCACAAAGGACCAGCTCAATATTTTTGGCAGCTAGTGGATTCCTCTTCCTCTGAGTTCTTAAAGCCAAGACTGGATTTCAATATGTCAAGTATATTGTAGAGCAGATTCTTGTCCAAGTACAGATTGAGCTAGATATCCTCTGAAATTCTTTCCTGCTTTAAGATTCTGTTCAATACTTGGGGAGAGGAGCAAAAAGACAAAACATCTATCCGCAGGGAAAGGGATGGGTGGAGAGACCTCTGGTTCTACCACATAATAGCTTGGGGATGTTGGTTCATCTTGGAGAGTATTTCCTTATCTGCAAAATGGGGGTAAATAATATCTGTCCTGCCCATTTCACAGGATCAAATAGGATAATACAAATAAAAAATAACACAAACGTGCTTTGTGGTCATCAAGTATGAGCCACATGTAAAATACAATCATAAGATGGCAGAGCTGGAAGAAACCACAATACAGAAACTCTCCATTCTTTTTGTATCATGGACTTTTTGGAGCAGTTTGGGGAAGCCTATGGATATTTTTATCAAAATGATATTTTTAAAATAAACTCAAGAAATGCTTAATTTCATTTAGAGGTTACTGAAAATAAAGATGCGCTTTTCCCCATCTGAGTTGATAGGCTACATAAAAATCTATCCCCAGCCTCTTTCTGTGGACCCCAGGTTAAGAACTCCTGAGCTAGATATATTTTGATTGGAGAAGCAAAGACAATAGGTAGGTCATGAGACTTAGAACTAGAAGGGCTCTTAGAGATCATCTATCAAAGGTTTCTTAACCTTTTGGAGGCAGGGTCTTGGACTTTATGGAAATTTGGCAAAATCTATGGGCCCCTTCTCAGAATAATATTCATAAATGCACAAAATAAAATACATAGAAAGAAACCAATCATATTTAAATAGTTATCAATTTTTTAAGTTTATAGACTCAACATTAAGAACCTCTGCTCAGTCCAACCCCAGTGTTGAGGTAACTCATTAAAAAAAAATCATTATCTCAAAAAGGCTACAGATATCAACATGAGAATGAGGAACAGGGGAAAACCCACTTTCAAAGTTGTCATTTTTTTCCCCTGTCTTCAATATCTTTGGTTGTTTGTGACTGAGGAGGAGAGGGAAAAGGGCTGGATTAAAATGAGAAATATCAGGAATCTTTGCATTTGTAATGGGAACAAACATGGAAAAGGTACTTTCTGGTTCATGGGGAATCTTTGGCCCTCTACCATGAAATGTATAGGATGGTGTTTTCCAGAAAACCTGTTCTGTACCCCATATGATGGTCTATCAGCTGGACTTGGAAGAACATCCCATGGCTATGGCTCTCAGAAGTCAATCCCAGAAGAGACGGATTGATGTTTCTTATTCCTGTCCTTTGATCCTTTAAGTGTAGCTGGGGGGAGGGTCACATTTTCTCTCTACCCCTTTGCCCTTTACAGAAGCAGGGCTATGTAGAGGAAAGAACACCAAACTGGAAATCAAAATACCTCTAAGGGTGGGGAACTTGTGGCCTCGAGGCTACATCTAGCCTTCTGGGCCCTTGGATATGGCCTTTTGACTGAGTCCAAGTTTTACAGAACAAATCTTTTTATTTAGAGGATTTGTTCTGTGAAGTTCGAATTCAGTCAAAGGGACTCCCACCCCAGCTAGGTCCTAGGCTGTCTTCTTGATAAACTGTAGGACCTTGGATGTGTCACTTCCACATTCCTCCTCATTATCAACATCTATAAAATGAGAGGGTTAAAATGATGTTCTCTATGGCCCCTTCCAAGTTTGAGATTTTATGTTCTAAGCCCTTTTCATTGCCAATATTGTGTGCCTTTTTTGCTCTGACGCACCTTCCAGCCCTGACATTCTATGTTCTAAGAGCCTCTGATTTGTTGGACAACATGGGTTCAAGTTCTAGGTAAGCCTCTCTCACTGATCCTCACTCTACTCATCTATAAAATGGGAGTCTCAGTGTTTGGACTGCCTACCTCATGGGACTGTTTTGAAAAAACAGTCTTGTATACTTCAAAGCACTATAGAAATATGAACTAAAGTGCCCATTATGGTCCCAAAAAGAACCCTCTACACTGGAGAAGAACATAGCTGGGACAATTTCTGGCTCACAGTAGGTAAGATCCACAATGCATATACCAATTTCAGGTCCTTGTTCCAGATGACAAAAGGTGACTTCTTTGAGATATGAACATAATTACTAGACTCCTATGCTATAGAGAAGCTATCAGATGAGTCTGTGATTTTTCACACAGCTATTTGTCTTAGAGAAGGCATCTGTAGTTCATCTGCTGTGACGATTCATGACTGCATTCTATAATCATCAGGAATTATTTTGCTAATAACTGAGGTACCTCCAAATAATTTAGTTCTAATGCCATAAGGCATCCACCCAGAGTAATCAGAGCTTGAGTGATTCCAGTTTCTAGGTTTGTACTTTGTTCCAAAGAAGAGATTCAATTGAGGGAGGCTGGATTTTCTGCTTTGTGACCCAGTCATCTTAGGGGACACACAATGCCATCTCTCAGTCCTCAGACACCTTCAAGTAGAAAAGGAAGCCTTTAGTATTGAGAGAAGCTGAGGGGAGATTTGCATGTTCTAAAAGAATCTATGAAATCAGCAACTCTAATCTCCTTGTTTGAGAGATGAGAAAACCAGAAAGGGAAATTCACTTTCCCAAGGTCACACACACAGTGAGTTACAAACTCCTTAGCCTGGTTTTCAAAGTCCTTGATATTAAGGTACCATATTACCAATCCCCAAGCAGCCTCATTGCCCAATAATCAACAATGTCTCGTGTTCCTTGAAAATATAGTCCAAGGTGTTCACCAAAGGATTTTTAATTGATTTATATGAATCCACAACTTTTGGATTTTTAGATCACCTTCTCAGAGTACAGTAAAGTGGTAAGTGCTTATATTGGATGGAAGTAGAGAAGGGAGAGGAAGAGTGAAAAGAGAAGGAAATGGATAGAGGTAGGAGAGGTAGATAGAAGTGGAAAAGATGGGTGGGGGAAGCTGATGGAAATGGGGAAGATAGGCAAAAGTGAAGGAAATGGGTATGGAGTGGGGAAGAGGACAATGTAGTTGAAGAAAGAAGAAAAGGAGAGATTTAGTAGGAAAGTGCAAAAGGAAGAGTAGAGGGAAGGGGAGGAGCTCACATGTTCTCCTTCAGCGACTGTGGCCAGGAGCCAGCTCTCTTGCCTTGTCCCCATCAAAGCTCAGTCTCAGGCTGCCAAATAGAGTTTGGAACAGAGACCCTTTGAAGCTACAGACACAGGAAACGTCTGACTGAGCGAGGTCTTTTGCTGGGCTCTGCTGCTTGCTCCTTCACTCCTTTACTTATAAGACATCAGGTTGGGCTATGCCTAAAGTAAGGGTCTATCTCTCTGTCTCTTTTTCCTTTCTCCCCCTCTCACTCCTTCATCTTCTCTTTCCTTATCTCTCTTCCTCTTTTACCTTCTTTCCTCTCTCTCTTCTCTTTCTTTCCTTTCCCTCCACCTTTATCCCATTATTTCTCTCCTTCCTTCACTCTTCTTGCCACCAGATTGATTCCTGGGTCAGTTCTCTTTCCCTCCTCATTTTCTTATTAATTCCAAGCAACTACCTCTTCTCCACGCATTCTCCTGAGTGTACAGAGAGCTCATAGCAATGGTGGTAATAGCTGGAGCTGTAGATAAATTAAGCCTGGGTTCACTTAGATTTACTCCCGAGCACACTGCAGGTAGGGCTTGTTGGAAGTTCTTAATGACCTATAAGTAAGTGGACACTACAGAGGCCCAAGTTAGTAGTGTGGTTACACAGAAAAAAAAACAGTGACTGGGAGGCAGGAAACCTTGTTCTGCCAACTGACTGTGTAAGTCATTTCTATTCCCTGGACTTTAACTCTCCCCATTTGGAAGATCAGGCTACTAGACCAGATGATCTCTCAGTCTCCTTCTAGTCCTATTGCTTCGTTTTCCATTGTTCTGTGTTCTCAGCTTCTCCCCACCTCAACATTCTACACAGGCATACCTCGTTTTATTGAGCTTTGCTTTATTGTGCTTTGCCCCTTTTGCATTTTTGACAAACTAAAGATTTGTGGCACCCCTGTTTTGAGCAAGTCTATCAGCATCATTTTTCCAACAGTATGTGCTCATGTTGTTTCTCTATGTCACATTTTGATAATTCTTACAATATTTCCAACTTTTTCGTTATAATTATATCTGTTACAGAAATCTGTGATCAGGGATCTTTGATGTTACTGTTGTAACTGTTTGGGTGGCACCCATATAAATGGCAAATTAATCAATACATGCTATGTGTGTTCTGACTGCTCCATGGACCCCCACTGTTCTCATCTTTCTCCCTCTCCTCAGGTCTCCCTATTCCCTCACATCCAACAATATTGAAATTAGGTCAATTAATAACTCTATAATGGCCTCTGAGTGTTCAAGTGTTAATATCACAAACTTTATTGTTGTCTTATTTTAAGAAATTGCTGCAGTCACCCCAACCTTCAGCAACCACAACCCTGATCAGTCAGCAGCCAATCAAGGCAAGACCCTCAACTAGCAAAAAGATTACAACTCACTAAAGGTTCAGCAATAATTTTTAGCAATAAAATATTTTTAATTAAGTTATGTACTTCTTTTAGACATGATACTATAGCACACTTAATAGACTATGGTATAGTGTAAACATAATTTTTATATGCACTGGGAAACCAAAAAATTTATGTAACTTCCTTTATTGCAATTTTTGCTTTATTATGATTGTCTGGAACCAAACCCACAGCATCTCCAAGGTGTGCTTGTATTCAAAAGCTCCTTCCAGTTTTAATATTCTCTGTTTTTAGGTGCCTTCCTGTTCTAAATTTCTGTTTTATCTTATACTATGTGAAAAATTCCCCAAACTGGGCAATATCTCCTCTTTCTAGGTGTTCAGACAAGGGAAAAAATTATATGAAAGTTCTAGCTCCTTTAACAAAATGGGATTGATTTTAATAAAAGTTCAATACAAAAGCAATTCATGGCATAGAGGGAAGAACCAGAGCACATTTATAGCCTATTGTGCAAAGTTGGGGCGCACCTATTACCTAGCAAACCTGGCACACAGGCTCTATTTTACTCTGAGGGAGTACAGGTCTGGAGGATTTCCCATAGTTAGGCCCAATTATGGCTCTTCTGGGGGAACTTTTGCCCTGTGACTTTCTGCCTTCTTGAGTTAACAATAGAACAACAGGTTCCCAGCCCTCAGGAAGAGATGAGATTCCTCTTTCTGCTCAACAATCAAGGTCATCACTCTTGCAGAAAGGAGTGGTCCCTGGCACTCCACGCCAAAAGATGAGATGCCGCCCTTTGCCCAAGAGAAAAAAGAGAATGCCACCCAATAGATGAGAGGGATAATGGGAAAGAATCCCCACCTCCGGAGCCTGGTCTCTTCTTATACTCTCATTTCTCTGATTGTACTCCCTAAATCTCATCTGCAAGACTGTAGGGTGATGTCATTGAAATGGAAACTCCTGGAATTGTGAGGCTGTTTCATTTTTGTCCTAGATAGTGCCTTGTGCATAATAGGTACTTAATAGACTTTCTTTAGTTGATTTAACTGACATTGGTGTCATAGCAGAAAAGGCAATGATGTGAAGGACTCTGGGGAGATTCTTCCCCTCAGAAATCATAAATTCAGAGGTGAACCTTAAAACACTGGATGATAGAATAAGAAGGGACCTTAGCACATAGGACATGGAACATCAGAGCTAGAATTTTAGAATGCAAAACAAAAATTGTTGGAAGCAGTAGGGACCACAGAAAGAATTGTCCAACCTCTTCATATGAAAAAACTGAGGCCAAGAGAAGAGGAAAAACTTGTCCATGGCCAAATAGTAAGGATTTGTTTTGTTTTATCAGAGAAGACCCAGCTCCAATCTTCAAAGGTCTCTTGAGTAGACAAGAATCTCAGAAGCTGTTTTGACTTTATGCTTATTATCCTCACTCTAATGAAGGCCATAGCTGGGCAGCTTGGAAAATGCATGAGAATGTGAAAAGGAAGGGTAGAAGAGCCAAAAGAAGGAGACCTGGGAGCTTACCCTTCCTCCCCACTGCAAAGCTGGGGTTTGCTGCCACAGCTGTTGCTGTTGCTATTGTGCATTGGAAATTTAGGTCAGGCTCCCTTCTGGGGATCTGTGTACATTCTCCCAGACTGAATGGAAATACGTCTTGGGAATGGGGGTGGTGACAGAGATTATTATGACTGACCAAAGGCAAGGAACTTAAGATCAACTATATATGGCCAAACAGGGCATGTAAAGAGGCTAGGAATGAGAAGGCAACAAGGATATATTTCTCAACTTTACAATTCAGCCAAGAGAACTCAACAGGCAAAAGTGATGTCATAGAAGGATCATTGCGCTTAGAAGTCAGGAGGCATGCATTTAAATTCCAGGTCTTTGACTTACTTTGGTGTGTGAATTTGTACTACTGATTTCTTTGGCCTTAACATCTTCATGTCTTAAATAATAAAGCTGACTTTTAATTTCCTAAGAATTCTAAAAATCCTCTGATCAAGGTTTAAGAGTTGGTTCATAACTAGGGTCAAATCAACATCTCTAAATTTCAGTTCCTTCACCTGTGAAAAGGGAATATTACTTACAGTGCCTATCTCAAAAGGTACTTCATAAGATAAAGCTGTAAGAGAATATAAAGATAACATAATCTATACTCTTAAAAAAAACAAATGAGGAAGCTGAGAGCTACTGTGAAGGTCTGATCTATCCAAACTCAACCCACAGAGTCTTGAATGCAAATCCAGTGGTCTTGTCCCTGGACCATACTCGTCTTTTGAGGTTGTTTGTCTCAACTTCATCTTCTGATTCCAGAACCATTTGTAAAGAAAACAAATTTCGAACTATAAATGACTGTGGAAATAGTGGAAAGGAAGAGATAGAGTGGTTTTATCCACAAGAGACCCTTAGATTTGATTCTTTTTGTGGTATCATATAAAAAAAAAATTCTGCCTCTCTATCCTCCCCCGTCTATTCTCAGCTAGTCTGGGGGAGAAAACACCCAAGATTTGACCTTTTCTGCCTATTGCTTGTTTGTGAATGCTACAAAATACTTGACCATTTCCTGTTTGTTCTGGAACCTCACTCCTAGCTGGAAGTCACCTCCCTGGAAGCCTGACCTACAGAGAATCACATATGTTACCCATCCATTCTATGGGGACAGAAGACTCTCTTCAAAGGGCAAGGGCAATGAATTGGTCAGGCAATAGTAATCTGCCACATGTCAGCAGGTAGAAACTGAGCTTAGGCTGTTGAGATGCCAACAGAGGAAACAAAGAGCCTTAGGTGTGGAAGCTGACAGAGGTCTTATGAGGACAGAGTAGACATATAAGGCACTCTATCTGTTGCCTCCTCAGATTCATGTTCAGACTCAAGAGAACTGGATTCTACTCTTGGTTCTGGCCTCAGGGCCACCCTTCTGAGTCTTAGCTCCTCATCTATAAAATAGTAATGGGATTAGATTGGACTAGATAAACTCACACTTGAAAGACCAGGGATTCTTAAGCTTGGGTACATGGGCACATTTTAGGAAGTCTGTGAACTTGGATGGCAAAAAAGAAAATCTTTATTTTCACTAACTTCTAAATGAAATTTATTATTTCCTTTAATAATTTAAAAATGCTATTCTGAGAAATGGTCTAAAGGATTCACCAGAATGTTAGTGATGTCCAAAACATACAAAAAGGTTAAAACCCCCTGGACTAAACAGCATTTAAGATCAGCACCAACATTCTATGTTCCAAGGTACCTTTCAGTTCTAATATTGTGTTGTATTGATAAAAAGTTGCCACTCTACTTCTTTCACACAAGTGATTGCAAAATTCCAAATTCACAAATACATGTATATGTGTATGTGTATATATGTATGCATATATGTATATATGTATATGTCTACATATACATGTCTTTGTGTATAACTGTATGTATAGTTTCCTTTAATAGCTACTCCTGCCAAAGCATTTAAAATGAGATTCAACTGAGAAGTATGATCTCATAACAATGAGAACAGTACATGTGTAATCTGCTATGTAAAATGAGGCATGTCTGCACACGAATGCCCCTCATTGCACAAAGTGAGGCATATCTGCCATTTGACTGTGACCTAATAGCCATGTTTGTCTTGCTTACACTGCAAAGGGCAGGCTCTTTCCCTATTCCCCTCCATAGACTGATATTATATTTTCTCTGTGATTCCAGGACTGATGTCCTACCAAATCAATCAATCTACCAACAAGCATTTTAAAGCACCTATTATGTGTCTGTATGCTAGGAGGTGAGGGTACCTAAACAAAAATGAAAGTGTCTCTAAGCTCAGGAAGTGATATAATATTACACATATATAAGTATATGCAGAATAAATGCCAAGTAATGGAGTTGGAGTAAGGTGCTAGAAGCAAGAAAAGCTTCATGCAGAAAATAGTGTGTTCCTCTCATGGAGAAATTGAGGTCCAGAAAACTGGAGCAAATTGCCCAATGTCACCCAGAAAATGAATAACAGAGCCAGGACTAGAACCCAAGTCTCCTGATTCCTATTTTTTTCAAATGTATTACCCTGCTTCCCTGTTGCTTAAGACATACAAAGATAAAAAAATTATATAGCTCAAGAGGAAATTAATATTGAGCATGCCTAAACCTTTTTATTGAAAAAGGGTCTCAGCTCAATGCTTTCCTGAACTGAACTCTCAGTGCCAAGTTTATATCCTTGGCTGGGCACTGTAGCTGATGCCCTGACTATTGACACTGGCCCTAGCTGCCACTCTCCCTTCTCTACCCAGTCCCCACTTTTGGCCCAAGATCCCCTTTCTCTAGGCATAAGAGTCCAGTCTCAGTCTAAGCTCTGATTCCTCTTCATTTATCTGCATCAAATTGTGGGACTTAAATGATTTAGGCCTTTCTCTATCCAGTAACATTCTTCTTCATTATTTAATATTCTTCCTGATTTAGCTGCTTGCCAGAGACTTGTGGGCTGGGGGTGGGGAATAACTGAAGCCACTGACTTATCCAATATGACATATCAGTTTACTCCCTTCCTGGGTCTCAGGTTCATAGGATTTGGTGTTGAAAGGGACCTTTAGTGATTATCTAGTTCACCCCCTTCATTTTACAGTTGAGGAAACTGAGATACAGAGAGGGGAAGTGGTTTGATCAAAGTCACATAGGTAGTAAGCATTAAAGCCACGACTCAAATCAAATCAAATTCTTTTGATTCAGAAACTGGTATAATTTCCATTATTCTCGAGCAACCATTTAGTCATCTAGAATAAAATCAGTTTATTACCAAGCACTTACTTGATCCCATCCCTGATAGTCTTCTCAAGCAGATTACATACACTCCCTTTCCCTCCCAGATCTTCAACTTCTTCCGTTCTACTGATTCCTTCAAATATCCCCAAGTCGCCTCATGCTTAAAAAAAAAACCTTTCACCAGACCCTACTATCCTTTCAAGCTATGATACTATATCTCTCCTCTTTTTCTCATCCAAACTCTTTGAAAAGGCTGTTTATACTTATTGATTCCACTTTCTCTCCTCTCATTCCTTAACTTGTTGCAATCTGATTTCCAACTTCATCACTCATTACAAAGTTATCAAAATCTCTTATTCATCAAGCCCAGTGATCTTTTCTCAACTCTCAACCTTCAGGATCTGTCTGCTACATTTGATACTGTTGACCACCTTTTCTCCTGGAGATTGTCCCCTTTCTGAGTTTTCATAATGCTTCTCTCTCCTGGTTCTCCTCCTACTTGACTGACCTTAACCATCTCTTTACTAATTCATCCTCCATATCATAAGCCCTGGCTCTAGATGTTTCCCAAGGTTCTTTCCTATGCCTTTTTCTCTACAAACTCTCTCAAAAATCTCATCAGCTCCCATGAGTTAAATTCCCATCTCTATTCAGAGAACTCGCAGACCTATATAACCAGCCCAGACTCTTCCCTGAGTTTCAGTCTTCTATCACCAACTCCCTATTGCACATTTCAAACTGGGTAACTCAAAGACATCTAAAATTTAGGATGTCCAAAACTTAACTCATTACTTTTCCCTCTTTCAATCTCCCCTATTTCCCTGTAAGGCACCACCATCATTCCAATCTCCCAGGTTTATAATCTCTTGGTAATCCTCAACTCTTCACACTCCCTCACCCCATATATCTAATCAACAAATCTTGACACTTCTTCCTCCACAACATCTCTCAAATCTTGCTTTTGGGGCATCTAGGTGGTACAGTGAATAGAGCACCAACCCTGGAATTGGGAGGATCTGAGTTCAAATTCAGCCTCAGACACTTGAAACTTACTAGCCATGTGACCTTGGGCAAGAAACTTAACCAGGATTGCCTCACCTCCTCCCTCCAAAAAAAAAATCTCACTCTTTCTTTCCACTCACACTATTACCTTGGTTGAATTCCTCATAATTTCTCACCTAGATTCTTGTAACACATCTCCTAATTGTAATCTGCACCTCAAGTCTCTCAGCACTCCAGTCCAGCCCATACACTGCTGCCAAAACCAATTTCTCTTAAGCACAGATCTGACCGCATGACTCCCCTACTCAGTTAACTCTAATGGCTCCCTATTATATAGCTAGCATAAAATATATTCCCCAGTACAAACTATACTCATCCATTTAGCTTTCAAAACCCTTCACAACCTAGCTAGCTTCACTAGATATTCCTCCCCTCTTCTCCCCTCTGTGATCCAAACAAACTGATCATCTCTACACTTCTTGCACATGACACTACGTCTTCTTTCTCTGTGCTTTGCACATTCCCCATGGCTAGACTGCCTGCCCTCCTCACTTTAGTCTCATAAGGCTCTCTTTACTTCAAGATGCTGCTCAACTGCTACCTTGTGTATAAAATCTTTCTAGATCCTCCCCACTACTAGTGCCCTCCCTGTCAAACTATCATGTATTTATTCATTTTCTTATATATTATGCATATAATATATAATGATCTATAACATATTATTATATATGTATATTTTATATGCATATATACATACACATATGTGTATGTCTTTGTCAAATACATACTTATATATGTACTTCTTTTGCCCATTCAAGTGAGGATTGCTTTTTTTCTTTGTCTTTGTATCCCCAGTGCCTAGCACAGTGCCTGAGAAGTCGTAGGAGCTTAACAAATGCTTGTTGATTGATTGATTGGACTTCATCACCAACTACTTTGGTATTTTTCTTTTGGAAGGAGCCAGACAACAGGTTTTCTTATTTGCCTCCCAGTTCTTCTCTAATCTCCCCATGCCTGCCATTTGTGGCAATTGGTAAGAAGAGTACCAAAAGGAAGAAGTCCCTATCTGAGACAGCATTGGCCTGAGGCCAACATCACACTGGGATATCTCTGCTCAAAATAACCTTGCCCTTTAGAGATAGTTCCCTATCCAATTGCAAATCCATTTGCTGCTTACTGTCTCCATCCATGCCAAGGTCTTCTCTAGTGCTATCATGCCCCTCCACTTTCCTCCTTGGGACACAGCTAGAAAATCCTAGAATCCCATAGCTGGAAGGTACTCAAGACCTCATCTAGTAGATGCCTCTTGACAATATCCCTAATGAGTGGTCATCTAATCTGATGTTGACTGAGGGTTACTGGAAAAAGAAAATATCTTTTGCCATGTCTCTCATTCACCCTATCCTTATCTATCCTAGAGTGAGAGTCATGATTGGCTGGTATATTTTCTGCTTCTGAGATCATAGGTTTTTGTTGTTCAGTCCTTTAGTCACTTCCAACTCTTTATTACTCCATGCACCTTTGTACACCAATACTCTCCATTGGGTTTTCTTGGCAAAGATACTGGAGTGGCTTGCCATTTCATTTTCTAGTGGATTAAGGCAAACAGAGGTTAAGTGACTTGCCCAGGGTAACACAACTAGTAAGTGTCCGAGGCTAGATTTCAACTCAGGTCTTCCTGACTGCAGGCCTTCAGTGTTCTATCTACTGAGCCACTTAGCTACCTCCCCAGTAGTAGGTAGCAGCATTGTATAGTGGGAGAGATCACTGGCTTGGCACTGAGGAGTCACGGGTTCTAGGGTCAGCTCTGCAACTAGCTCACTGCCGTACCTTGGATAAGTCACTCCATTTCTCTAAGTCTCATTTTTCACATTTATAAAATAAGAGATTTGGACCATATGATCTTTCTGGGGGAATGGGGGTGGGGAGAGATATGATCTTGAAGTATCTTTCCAGCTATAATATTTTTTATATTTTGTGTTTCAAAGTATTTTCGAATTCTGAGATTCTGTGTTCTAACATTCTGTTATTTGAATCCCCTCCCAGCTTTGACACTCAGCATTAAGCATTCTAACATTCTATGTTTTAAGGGTCAGATCTTCTGACTCTAAATCCAGTGTTCTTTCTTCTCTACCTCACTGCCTCAGATTTAATAATTCTCTGCATAGTCAGAAATCAGGACACTACTATTTGTCAGATTCTCATGAACTGGTAGAGGCAAGTCCCTTTGAGGAGCTTCATTTTCCCTATCTGTAAAAACAAGCATGTGGGGCAGCTAGGAGATGCAGTGGATAAAGCACTGACTCTGGAGTCAGGAGGACCTGAATTTGAAACCAGTCTCAGACACTTATTAGCTGTGTCACCCTGGGCAAGTCTCTTAATCCCAATTGCCTACAAAACAAAACAAAACAAAACAAAACAAAAAAAACCCCAAGTATGTTGGATTACTTGATCCTTAAGGGCCCTCTCAGTTAAAAGAGGCTAATAATCAACCAGCTATGCTGTTCTCCTTCACAGAAACACCCAGGACACCCTGCTCTAGCTATTCAGATCTTACCCATTCTTCAGGGTCCAACTCAATACCCTCTTCCTCCAGAAAGTTATTCCTAACCACTCAAGCCTGCAAGGAACCCTCTTACTTCTGATTTCCTATAGTAGATATAGGCTGTGAGTTCTCATTTAGGTTCTTATCAATAGTAACAATTTGCATATCCTGTTTTTCAACAAGATTGTAAAGTAGGTAGTGCAGAGATTACTATCTCCATTTTTTTAAAACTGTGATTTTATTTGTGTAGGGAATTTCTTGGTGAGGAACTTTCTTTATCAATGAAGGTGGGCCTCTTCTCTGTTTCTTGGAAAGCTTTTTGGGGCTCTTCAAGGCTAAGTGTCTTGCTCCAAGATGACAAAACCATTATGTGTCTGAAGTAGGACTTGAACCTAGCTCTTCCTGACTAAGTAAACAACTCCTTAGGTGTCTATAGGTCATATGTGGAAGAGAGCAACCTAAACCAGATTAAAGTGTAATTGGGAAATGTTTATCAAAACAAACAAAAAAGCAATAAAACATAGATTGTATTAATTAGTGGTTTAGCTTAATTTTTGGTTTTGGTGGTGGTAGTGGTCTGTGTGTTTATCAAGCTTTGTTTCTGTCAAAGTCAATGAGTATATTCTGTCAGCTCTGCTTTATTTTCTCTGTGTCCCTTATGTGTATCTTTCAGAATTTCATTATATTCCTCATATTTTTAATTGTATTTTATTTTCAATACTAAATTCTCTTTCTCACCCTTACACCAAACCTACCAATTGAGAAAGCAAAAAACAAAAATGAAACTCAGTACAAACATGCATAGTCATTCAAAACAATTTTCTGCCTTTAAAAAAAGAGCAAGAAAAAGAAAAACTAGAAGAAAATATGCTTCAGTCTGCAGTCTGGTTCAATCAGTTCTCTATATGGAGGAGGACAGCATGTTTCATCATTAGTCCTTTGGAATTGCGGTTGGTCATTGTGTTGATCAAAGTTAGTAAGTCTTTTAAAGTTCATCATTTTTATAATATTGCTGTTACTATATAAATTATTTTCCTGGTTCTGCTCACTTCACTTTGTACCAATTCATACAAGTCTTCCCAGGTTTTTCCAAAACCATCCCCTTTTTCATTTTTTATAGCACAATAATATTCCATCATATTCATATAATTTGTTCAGCCATCCCCCAATTGATTGGCATCCCCTCATTTTCCAATTCTTTACCACCGCAAAATGAGCTGCTATGAATATTTTTGTACAAATGAATCCTTCTACTCTTTCCTTGATCTTTTTGGGATATAAACCTAGTAGCGGTATTTCTGGGTCAAAGAGTATGCACAATTTAATAAATTTGGGGGCATAGTTCCAAATTGCTTTCTAGAATGGTTGAACTAGTTCAAGGCTCCAGCAACAATGCATTAGTGTGCCTTCTCTCCTCCCTCCCCCACTCCACATGTCCTCTGGCATTTGTCATTTTTCCTTTTTTTGTCATCTTAACCAATTTAATGGGTATGAAGTATTAGCATTTCTCTAATTATTAGTGATTTAGGGAATTTTTTTTTCACATGACTATGGATAGCTTGGATCTCTTCCTAGGAAAACTGCTTGTTTATATCCTTTGATAATATATCAATTGAGGAAGCACTCTGATTTCTTAATCCAAACCCGTTCTCTTAGTTCACCACCATTTTTCTGGCCTTACTTTTCTCTTCAGAATCTTGATCCTGTTCTACAGTTTAAAAGTTTAACTTTGATCCGATTTTCAGGCTTGAATCCCTTGTCTCCTTGTATTTCAGCCTGTTCATGCTCTGCTAGTCCTTAATCCTCTTCAGCAACTACTCTTAAGCTGCTGAATGCTGCTGGAGAAAGTCATAAAATCATCCAACTGGGTCCAAAACAAATTTGTTATCTAACCTCAACTGCACCCTGACCAGAGCTCAGCAAATCCTTTTATATGTCTCTGATTGACTTCCTAAGCCATTCCCTCATAACAGCTACTCCTAACTTTTCCCACTCTGCTTAAACTCTCAGATCCAACCTGTCTCCCTATCATTGGATGACCTTGAATCCTGCCTCCTCACTCTTCTCTTACTTTTATTACCTCTGCATAGTCTCCTTCAATAATTCAACATCTCTAAGCCCAAAGGATCTCTTTCTTCTCTACAGTATTCTTTCCACAATTACCAATTCTCTTCCTATAGGTTCAAATATCATCTCTATACAAATTATCCCCAAATATATGAAGTCTGTTTTCTCCCTTTAACTCCAGTTCCAAATTTGCCAAATTGCCTGATAGACCTCACTACCTCAATATCTTACTGGGACCACATACTCAACATGCCCCAAACTCAACTCATCATCTTTATCTCTAAATGAAATCTTTCTCCCAACTTTCTCATTTCATTTGATGATACCATCATCTTTTCATGGAATCATAGATCCAGTGCTGGAAAAGACCTCAAAGGCTATCTATCTCACTCCCCTCATTTTACAGAAGAGGAAACTGAGGAAGAGAGAGGTTAAGTCACTTGCCCAAGGTCACACAGGTAGTAAGTATTATAGGCAGTATTTAAACATTGTATATGAGAAGCAGCATGGGAAAGTGTATAGTGCAATGGACTTGGATGGAAGAACTGGATTCAAATCCTAACTCAAATATTTACTAGCTGTGTATCCCTGGATAAGTCATTCAAACTCTCAGTTTCTCAGTTCCCTCATCTGCAAAATGAGAAAATTATAGTCTATGGCTTCTCAGGTGTATCCCAACTCTTCATGTACGATGCTGTCTATGAACACAAGCCCTTGGATTCCAAACCCAGAATTCTTTCCACTAACCCACAACACTTCTATACTTCAGTCGAGCTTAAAACAAGTAAGTAATCTTAGATTCTTCTCTTTCCCTCACCCCAATGTCCAAATGGGTTGCCAAGTACTGTTGATTCTACCTCCAAAATATTTCTTGCATCTCTGCTTTCCATTCATGTGACTGCCACCCCATTTCAGGCCCTCATCACCTGACACTATTATAAAAACCTTCTAACTAGTTTCCCAGATTTCAGTCACTCCCTGTGCCAAACCCTCCTTTTCAAAACTATCAAAATAATCTTCCTAATGAATAACTGATTATAACATCTTCTAATTAAAACAAAATTAAAAATAAACAACAAACCTGACCAGGCCTCAGGAAATCCATTTTGTTTTTTGATAAGACAAAAATCAAACTCTTCTGTCTGTCCTTTAAGACTCTTCCAGATCCGGACCCAAAATCTCTTTTTTTGCTTTATTTCACATCAGATTCCTTCACATTCTCTGTTTCAATCTTCATTTTTAGCTCTTCTCTTAACCTGATCTGCTCCTGCTACCTCTATTAATGTGCACAGTCCATCCCTCGTGTCTTGAATGTATTTCCTCATCATCTCTGCTTAGCAAAATTTTCTTCCTTGAAAACTCAGGTCCTGGACCACTTCCTCTGTGAAACCCTACCTGATCCCTCCCCTTCAAGTGTGCTCTATCTTCTCAAATATTCCTAGAGTGGATTATTGGTAGCTCTCCTTTGACTTCATCACCTTCTACCTTATATTATAATAAGGAATAATAATAATATATAGTAATATATTATAAATATAATATAATGATGTGTTCATATCACGAAGAAAGAGATTTAGAGTTAGAAAAGACCTTAGAAGTTATGGGATTTAAGATCTAGAAAGAAACTTAGAGGTTATCAAGTTCAGCCCTCTCATTTTACATGTGAGGAAACCAAGACACTAAGAAATTAAGTGCTCAGGGTAGCACAGTAAGTATCTGAGGCAGGATTTGAACCCAGGTCTTCCTGACTTCAAGTCTAATATTTTACTCTCATCTAGCTCTACCCCTGAATTTATAGGTGAATAAACTAAGGCCTATAGAGGTAAAATTATCTGTCCTATGTCACCCAGATAACAAATCAGAGTCATTATATGAACCCAATTCCCCTGTCATTAAATCCAGTCCTTTCCATGCAAGCTTCTTTAAGGTCATTTTTAGTGTCATTTTTAAACTGTTTTACCAATGCCAATCATATGATCCTTCAAGTAAAGGACACTTAGTAAATGTTTGTTGAACTGAATTGCTGTTCTAACAATGTTCCATGTCCCACATTCCATGCCAGCTCTGAGGAAGTCTAAGGTTTAAAGGTCTCTTCCAGCTATAACATCCTGAATTCTAATATTTTGTGTCTGTGGGAGCCTGATGTTGCAGAGACTGTAAATGATACAGTAATTAACAGGCACCATACGTGTCTATTTTAAAAAAAACTTCTTCCTTTGTTTTCCTCTGAATTTTAGGCAACAATGAAAAGGCTGATCACCTTCTTTGAGACATCTGGAGTCTCCTGACTGAAAGAAGTAATGTTTGCGGTTCCTTTGTCATCTCATGGAAACATTTTTGGTCCTATTTATTATATTCATGTGCTCTCCCCACCAATTGTTTGTGGGCTCTCTTTCTTGAAACCTGTGCAAATTTAGGAAGAGAAACAAAGTATGATGTGGTGGGGAGAAAGCACTGAAATTTTTAATCAGAAAATTTGAGTTCAGATCTTGATTCCTTGAAGTTGTACAATACGGATCAAGGTGTATCACCTCTCTGGAAAAGGGAATACACATTTCTAAAGTACCTACTATGTTCCAAGCGCTGTGCTAAGTTCTTTACAAATGTTATCTCATTTTATTATAATAACAATCGTGCATAGTTGATATTATTGTTATCCCCCATTTTACAGTTGAGAAAATTGAGACAAACTGAGCTTATCACTTGCCCACAATCACATACCTAGTAAGTGTCTGAAGCTGGGTTTGAACTCAGGTCTTCCTGACTCCAAGCCCAGAACTCTATATACTGTAGAGTTATACTCTCTCTATATAACTCTGTATACACCTAGATGACTCTGGGCCTTAATTCACTCATTTCTAAAAATTGGGATAATAATGCTTATTCAGCCCACCTCCTGTGGGGTACTTTAAGGATCAAATAAGAGAATGAATGAGAAAACACTTTGGGGAAAAAATGCCATTCACATTTGAAGCATTATAAGTAGATACAAAGGAGGCTGATGTCTGGTTAAGGTGATCTGTTATCTTCTACCTGTATGACTTGGAAAAAGCCAGCTCTTTCTGGGCCTTAAGTTTACTATCTGTAAACTGAAGTATTATCAATAGGTTTCAGAGAAGTAAATTTTTGTTTGTTTTAAGGTGACAATTCCTAATAATTAGGACTATCTAAAAGTACATCGGGTATTTATAGTAGCTTTTTTAGTGGTGGCCAAGAATTGGATACTGAGGGGATGCCAATCAATTAGGGAATGACTGAAGAAGCTGCGGTGTATGAATGTGATGGAAAATACTCTTTTCCATAAGAAATAATGAGCAGGTGAACTTCAGAAAAACCTGGAAAGATTTACGTGAACTGATGCTGAGTGAAGTGAGCAGAACCAAGAGAATATTATACATAGTAACAGCAACATTGTGCAATGACCATCTTTGACAGACTTAACTCTTCTTGGCAATACAAAGATCTAAGACAATTCCAAAAGATTCATGATGGAAAATGCTGTCCTCATCCAGAAAAAGAACTATGGAGTCTGAATACAGATTAAAGCACACTATTTCCTCTCTCTCTCTTTTTTGTTTGTTTCTTCTTTCTCGTGGTTTTTCCAGTTAGTTCTAATTCTTCTTTACAACATGACTAATGTGGAAATACGTTTAAAAAAAATAAAAGTGCATTAGGAAATCTGAAGAACTTTCCCATCACTACATGACCACTTCTTGAGGAGGGATTCCGTTCAGTTAAGGTTTGGACTAAATGACCTCTCTCTCTGGAATTCTCTGATTCTGAATATCTAATACGGTCACACACCATCCAGTGATATGTCTGCTAAGGCTGAATTCTCTGTTAAAGGGGATATTCAAAAGAAAGCCACTGAGTATACTTTAGATAAGTTTTATATATCCAATATGGCATTGACCTAGATTGCCACCAAAGTTCCCTCTAGCTCTAAGATTCTCTGAATGTGTGGTTGATGCCATTTCCCCAGCCCTAAGCTTTCACTTTCATATCCCTCTGCCTTTCATTGACTTCTAGTTAACTCAGGATCTCCATGGCTCTATATGCTGTATTTAGGGATCAGATGGGCACTGAGCTACCCAAAATCAAAGAGAAAATGGACTTACTATGGTCAAGGACACCAATTTCCATGTCACTTTCTCAAAGTCAATGTAGTCCTTGCCAGCCTCTGATCTCTGTTCCCAACAGGACTCCTTTCCACCCAGCCTCATTTAGCCTTTATAAGATCCACTTTTACCATACATCTGCACCAGAATTTCAGGCAATTCGGCAAGAAATTAGGAAAGATGACTGAAATTGCTTACTGAATTGCTCAGTGAATTTTCTCTGATTGGTTCTGAATAAATAAGGATCTTCTCCCTCTTCTTTCCCTGTTCCCCAAACCCAGAGAAAGAAGTAAAATATGACAGAACTTTCCAAGAAGGGCAGGTAGAAGAGAATGGGAGTTAAGAAGAGCTAAGTTCTAGCATCAGGGCAGTCACCAGCTTGCAGTAATCTTTCCAATGAGACTTTCCTTTTCTGCACCTCAGTGTCCCTATCTAGAAATGGAAAACAATACACTATCTCCACTACTCTGAAGGGGTCAATCAGAATGGGGAAGGGACTAGCATCTTTTCTCACAGGAAAATGTTGAAGGGGAATGTTCAACCTGGAGAAGATAAGGTTTAAGGAGTACTTTTCCTTACTGTCTTTGGATATAGGAAGTGCTACCTTGTGGAACGATGCAACTTCATCTTTAGGTAGTTCTGCTTGGTCCAAAAAGTAGGACTAGGAGCAATGGACAGAGGTTGGAGAAAGGAAAATTTAAACAATATGTTGGAACACACTTTCCAACAAAGCAAATAGTCTTGGAGTAAAATGTGATGTCCTTCCACATCCCTGGAGGTCTACAATTGAAAGCTAGATAACTACTTGTCAGAAGTACCATGTATGGGCTTCAGATACTGGGTCCTTTCCAACTCTCAGGCTATAATTCTGCTGAATGAGGTTGTTGTAAGGATTCAGTGAGACAATGAATGTAAAACACTATATAAGTGTGAATTATTATTGTTAAGATCTGGAACAAGAGACGTGGCCAGGAGTTAGTGAATAATAGCAATTCACATTTCTTTACAGTTTTAAGATTTACTGATTACTTTATGCATAATAATCCTGTGAGGGCAGATAATAGAATTATTGTTATTCCCATTTTACAGACGAGAAAACTAAGACTCAGAAAGATTAATCACCTCCTCATGGTTACACATTAAGCATCAGAATTAGTTTTTATACCTGCATTTCAATTCAGTTCAACAAGCGCTAATTACGAACCTACTCTGTGACAGGCACTGTGCTAAGCACTGAGGTAGGTTTTGGAGATAGAATTGAGAAGACATAATAACTAATTGGATGTGGAAAGTCAGAAAAGAAAAAAGAAAAGAAAAAAACAACATAGCCTCTGCCCTCAAGGAGCTTACACTCCACAGGGGAGGGGGAGCAATACATAGAAAGATAAATGCAATATATATGCAATACAATATACATACATAAATATGCCTACAATATACCATACATATACAGTAAATACAAAATATATGTTAAAATAACTACAAAGTAATTTGGGGGTGGAGCACTAATGATTCAGGGTCTTAGGAAAGGGCACTTGTAGAAAGTGGCACTTGGACTGATCCCTGAAGGGACCAGAGGGTTGCAAGAGGTAAAGGTGAAGAAGGAAGGCATTTCACACATGGAGGGCAGCCTATACAAAGGCAGAGAAGTGAGAGATGGAATGTCTTGTTCAGGAAACGGCATATAGGTGAGTTTGGCTAGAATGTATGAAGGCAGATAATGTGTAATCAGTCTAGAAAGATAGTCTGGAGCCAGACTGTGAAGGACTTTAAATGCCAAACAGAGGAGCCTGTATTTTATCCTAGAGGCACTGAAAACCTCTTGATCAAGGGAGTGTCACAGTCAGATCTGTGCTTAGGAATATCAGTCTGGCAGCTGTGTGAAGGATGGATTGGAGAGGCAGGGTGCAGGGAGACCAATTAGGAGGCTATTGCCATAGTCCAAGTCAGAGGTGATGTGGGCCTGGATTAGAGGACTTGTGGTATGAATGGAGAGAAGGCAATGGATGCATAAGACGTTTTGGAGGTAGAATTTAGAAGACATAATAACTAATTGGATGTCGAAAGTCAGAAGTTGAGGATGACTCTGAAGTCACAAACCTGGGTGCCTGGAAGAATGGTATTGCCCTCACCAAAGGAACGTTCTTTTTCCAAGGCTAGCACTCATGACCTTAGACCAAACTACTCTAATATTATTTCAGACAGGAAAGCAAAGACCAGATTCTGGGAGATAAGCCCAGGAAATAACTAACATTTTTATAATGTGTAACATTTACATAACACTTTAAGGTTTTCAGAGCACTTTACAAATACTACCTTATTTTGTCCTCACAATGTTCCTGAAAACTAGCTGCTATCATGATCCTCATTTTCCATATGAGGAAACTAGAGCAGGAAGAGGTAAAGCAACTTGCCCAGAGTCATGTAGCTGATAGATTTGAAGTTCAGTCTCATCCACTCCTTTACCCATTGTGTTACCTGCCTGCCTATGTAGAGAAGTGGGAGCAAATACAAGGATCTGAATGTGGGAGTCTATACAGCAAGGAGATCACGAACCTCTGAGAAGTTCACTAGGAAATGAATAAACCCAAGGCCAATGAACCAGATGCAGAGAGACTGGATAGTAGTAGTCAGAACCGAGGGAAAAACGGGTTCTAATAGACTATATGAAGGGGTCAGAACCTAAGCACAAGAGTTTGGGCAAAATGAGCCACAAATTGATTATTTTCATACCCATTGTCTCATTCGATTCTTGTTAGTCATTTTACATATGAGGAAACTGAGGCTTAGAGAAGACCAGAAGACACAGAGCCAGAAGAGATCTTAGGGATCAAGTAGTCCAATGCCTTTATTTTTCAGATGATGTCTATGGTCTATTTCAGCTATATTCCCTAGGATCCTTGGAATCTCTTCCCTATTCCCCACGGACTGGTCTCCAGGAGGATGTGCCCAGGTGATCCATGGGGAGTAAGTGAACTGTGTTGATGATGGTCTTGGAGGGGTATCTTCAAAAAGCTCTCTTTCTTGATACAGATCCATTTCTCATGCCTCTGTTGGGGACCTCTGATGCAGAGATCCATGATCATAGACTTTAGAGAAGGAAATGTGTAATAAACCTTCCCAGAGTTTCAAGATCTCAGAGCTAGAAGGAGCCTCAGAATGCAACTAGTCCAACTTATGACCAATAAAGAATCCCTTCTGCAACACCCCTGGGGAAGCATCATTTGGCTTCTGCTTCTATCCCTCTAATGACTCTTCTAGAAGATATGGTGTGTCTGTCTGGGGAGGGAAAGGTGAATGAGCCACTCCCCTTGAGCTACCAGCTGATCTAGTCAGTGATGACTGGAAGGCATTCCCTTCAACATTCTCTTGGAAAAACAAGAGATTCTTTAAGTCACATTTTCCTATAGCCTCAGCTACTTTCTTTGTATGCCCCAGAAACCTTGGTGGTAGCAGTGGTAGCAGAGTCCAGTCCTCACTCTGACTCTCTCCCTTGGAATACTACAGCTTCTATGAGGAAGGAAACACAGTCTTGACTTTGTGCCCAGACAGGCCTGGAGGAGCCAGCAGGCAGTAGGGAAAGTTTAAATAAAGGGCAGTGTCCAACCCTAACCATGCCTGACTCCAGGCTGACAGTGTGGAATATCAAGTGGTAACCCTGGCACGTGTATGTGGGGACTTCTTTCCTTTTCAGAACCCCAGGTTCAATCTTCTCTGAAGCCAATCTCTGATGGTTTCTGACTATAGCTTCAAAACAAACTGATGGGATAAGGCCACCTGTGCCCACAGGAGCTGGCTATTCTTGGCTTAGAGTTCTAGGACATATTTTGACCATTGCCTTAACCATAGGTTAGAATATCAGAGTTGGAAGGGACCTCAGAACATAGCACATTGAGACATAAAATATTTGAGCTGGAAGATATATTAGAAACCATCTAGGGCATTTTATAGGTGAGAAAACTGAGGCTTGCAAATAGGAAGTGACTTTTACTAGGTCACTGAGGCAGTACATAGCACATAGTTGGGATGTAAGACCCAGTCCTCTGACTCCAAATAGAGTACTCAATCCCCTGCATTGGGCTATCTAGCCACTTAAGGCTATTCTTCAAAAGGAAGTTTTATTCACAGCCTTGTCCTCTCTGGGCCTCAGTTTCCTTATTCGTAAAATAAGGAGTTTGGACTTTAAATGATCTATGTGATCCCTTCTGGCTCTAGTTTTGTGATCTTAGGATCCTGTGATCTGAAGTGGTTAAAGACCTGTCTATGGCTCAAGAGTCCTGAATAACTTTTCTACAAGCCTTGGGAACTGGGGCTCTGGTTACTACATTAAGCCAAGGCAACCTAGCCTACAACAACGCACAACATTTTGTGGTTCTGTAAACCCCAGGAATGCTTTCAGTTCTGAACTGTGGACTTTAATTACAGGGCACATTCATCTTGTCTCATCTAAATTTATCTGCAGTTATATCACTAATTAAATTACTCACAGGATTGCATTTCAGCAATGAGCTCTGTGTAAGGAAGAAAGGAGAGTACTCGAAACTCACTTTTCTCTTGGTGGGGGGTAGTTGGAGAGAGGGCTGGGAGAGTTCAGCAAGTTGCTTCGTTTCCTTCTTTGCCAAAACAAAGCCAAAAGCAATACCAATACAAGCCCTCTCCCTCCTTTCCTTTTTTCTTTTTCCTTCTCTCTGCCCCTTACCTCTACCCCCTCTCTGTATCATATAGAGTGTATAAGTTGCCTGACTTGTAGACTCAGAAGACACAAAGTGTCAAATAGGGAGATGATTTAGATTTGGAAGGGACCTTAGAATATAAAATACTTTAGTTAGAAAAGATTTAAGAATGTAGAATATCAGAGCTTGAAAGAACCTCAGAATATAAAGCGTTGGAACACAAAATGTGAGAGTTGGAAGTGTTTACTGATTTCCTAGCATTGTCTTTCCCCCCACCTCACCCCAAGGAGAAAATTCCCTAAAGGGGGAAGTAGCCTGCTTGAAGTTATATAATAAGTTATTGGAAGAGCCCAGACAAGAACCCAGATCCCCTTACTCCCAATCCAGTGTGTTCTGCCAGGGTCCAGGACACACAGCTGTGTAGAATGTGGTCCCCTGGAATTGCCCATGGAGCTTCTTTCATTTGCTCCCAGGGAAACAGATTTGGGAGGTCCTCTGAAGTGCATCAGGACTCTCTGCCAGATCCGTCTGCTAAGAGGAACAACCTATTTTCCTCCTTCCATCCCCCTGTGCCAGCCTGCTCTGCCTAACTCCCTGCTCTCCACTTCCTGAGTAGGCTTCCAACCCCACAGCACTTTCTCCTTTGAACCCCCAAGGAGTGAGATTGCACTACTTACCATGGAAGTCGCCTTGATCCAAGAGGGAATCTGGGTCCATCACTCTAGGTCCTACATGTGGTTCTCCATGCACAAAGCCGGCAGTGGCCCGGCCCAGCTTCACCTGATTTATGAATTAGTTCTGCTTCCCTCCGAGAGAAACTGGCTTTCTCCTTTTCGATTCAGTCTGACTGCCTTTCCAACTAGATGACTAGGTCTCACTGCACGCAGGCCCCTTTCCAACCTTCTCCTTAATGCAGTATATTTAAAGTAGCAGTAGCCTTTTTTTTTCTTTCCTTTCCCCTACAGTCAGGCTGGAAACATTAGAAGCGGGATCAGAGCTGACAGAGAGAGGCTAAAATAGGAAGGCCCTCTGAGGAAGGGCCTAAAGGCTGGGTTTGGGGCTCCCTATGGTCTCAAAGATTTTGTGGAATTATAAATTGGAAGAGAAAGGAATGAAATAAGGGAGAAAGAAAGAAAGAGAAAGAAAAAGGAAGAAAGAAAGAAAGAAAGAAAGAAAGAAAGAAAGAAAGAAAGAAAGAAAGAAAGAAAGAAAGAAAGAAAGAAAGGAAGGAAGGAAGGAAGGAAGGAAGGAAGGAAAGAAGGAAGGAAGAAAGAAAGGAAGAAAGAAAGAAAGGAAGAAAGGAAAAAAGAAAGGAAGGAAGAAAAAGAAAGAAGAGGAAGAAGGGAGGCAGGGAGGGAGAGGAAACAAGAGAGAAAAGAAGAGAGAAAGAAAGAAGAAAAGGAAAGAAGAGAGATTAGGACAAATATCTGAAAGT
>CM053595.1:74266792-74292866 GCA_028646575.1 Pseudocheirus occidentalis | reverse complement strand
AAAGAAAGAAAGAGTGGGAGGGAGGGAGGAAGGAAGGAGGTAAGGAAGGGAGAGAGGGAGGGAGGGAGGAAAGAAGGGAGGGAAAGAGAACAATGGAGAAAGAAAAAAGAAAAACATAGGAAGATAGAAAAGAAAAATAATGTAAAGAGGAAAGAAATATGTTCTACTACACAACCACCCCATACACTCTAAGGGTGTCCTTGGAATAAACAATGCCTAGCATCTACATTGACTTCCAACTTACCAGATCACTTTGACATCCATTCTCTGTGGAATTTTGACACCTTTGTAGGATCCCTTTGAGTAAAACAAGGCAGGATTTATTATTCCCATTTTACATACTGATAAAATTGAGGCCCAGGGAAGAAATTTAATTTACCCAAAGTCCCAGAGCAAAGTCAATGGCAGAAGTTGAACCCAAGCTAGCTTTTTGTGCATCATACTGCCTCTAAGGGTACCAGAGCAGGACCATCTAAGAGGGTCTTGAGAGAAACAAGAGATAAGTCTTGGCAATAATGGAAGGGGTATAGGAGGAGTTTTCTGTTTCCCCACTTCCTAAACAGATGGTTTCATGATGAGCACATCACATTTCTTCATTCTGATTGAAACACCAGCTCTGACTTCAACGGGGATAAGGAAAAAAGGGAAAGTTCCCTAGGGACACATATGGGCAAAGGCTTCTGTGGTCCCCATATTTGAACTGAAGAACTAGCTTATCCTCAGATTCAGGCACTAGGGATAGGCAAAGCAGACAAATGCCCAAAGGGTTATACATATTTGTGTGTATGAGCATACCAAGTCACACTTTTTAGGATAACTTTTTATAATAGTACATATTGTTCATATGAAGTTATAAAAGCTTTTCATGACAGCAGGAATTGATTTTGTGCCTAATATAATAGGACAACCTTACATTGGGAGCCTGGAGACCTGATTTCTAGTCTTGATTCTTTTTACTAATATTTTGTATGACCCTGGGCAAGTCATTTTCGCACCCCCCCCTTTAATCTCAGCGCATGGCAGGAAGCTCCCACGCCCCCAGAAAATGACTGCTGAGGAGCTGCAATGCTCTGTCTGTTTAAGAATCATCTCTTGGACTGATCTGAAAATAGCCACCGGCCGCCTACGTGGAGCAAAGCCCACACGAGAAGGTTCCTTCTCCCCCCAGCCCAGCTTCCACATTCTTCCTCAGCTTTAATTACACAGAGGCATTTTTCCGGCCTGGCTGCCTATTATCCAAGCTCAACTGCATCTCCAAATGTGATTGATGCAGTAGCTGGGGGAGGCTCCTCCTGTCTATTCTCAGCTCATCCGGGCCTAGGATTTAGGAAACCCTTCTACCCCTGCCTGGCCTCTCTTGATCCTCCCCAACCTAACCAGCAGGCAGGGGAGAAAAATCAACTGCGTACCCTGAGGTACCACTGCCACGTCTTCTCCGCTTGCCAGGAAGAAGATAAAAAAATGCATCTGTAAAATCAGAGGATTAGATGAACTTGGAGATTCCTTCTAAAGCTAATGTTTCATAATCTAAGCTCCCTTTCAACTCTAAGTTTGTGCTTTAAGGACCTTTCTATCTCTAGCAATCTATGTTCTAAAACTCCTTCCATCTCTAATATTCTGCATTCTAAGGACCAAGATCTAAAATTCTATATTCTGAAATTCTACTGTGTTTTATTTGGTTGGATAATTGACAAGATTTTTTTTTTACTTTCTCCTCTTTAACTGGGGATATGCCAGCAGTACTCTAAGAGAGTATGTCTAGAAAAGGTTTGCCCCAAGGTCCCAGAGTGACTTGATGGCAGGGCCAGGAGTAGAGGTCTCCTGATTTCCAATTCAATGCTCTGGTCACTACTTGGATATTAGTTGTCTGGAAAAATCATTTAGGAAGTCAGCATGGTGTGAAATATACCATTACAATTCTGCTGCTGACATGTTGTGTGATCTTCAGCAATCAATTTCCCTCACAGCCTCAGTTTCCCCATCTGTGGAGTGAAAAGGTCAGACCAACCGATAACTAAGGTCTTGTTCACCACCAACATTCTATCTTCTTTAAGTCATTGTGGTGAAAGTGCTTTGTATTTTGGGGGTGGGGTGGAAGGTAGGGCAATTGAGGTTAAGTGACTTGCCCAAGGTCACGTGGCGAGTTTGTGTGTGTGTGTGTGTATGTGTGTGTGCGTGTGTGTGTGTGTGTGTGTGTGTGTGTTAAGCATCTTGAGGTCGGATTTGAACTCAGGTCCTCCTGACCCCAAGGCCAGTGCTCTATTCACTGCGCCACCCAGCCATCCCTGAAAGTGCTTTGTAAAGCTTTAAGTGATAAATGAATATGAATTATGGTGATTATGAGAAAGATAACCACTTTCCTTACTGAATCCTACCTAGTTTGGAAATAAGGCCTATAGCTTGGAGACCTATTTCTGTGGATTCCATAAGAAATGGCCTAGGGCAAGAGATGGGCTTAGAATAGGCAAGGTTCAGTTATGGAGGTGTGCCATAGTGGAGAGGGAGCTAGGGTTGGAGTCACTTAACCTTTTTGAACCTCAGCCTCCTCATTTTTTTTGGAGTGGGGAAGGCAAGACGTTTTGGGGTTAAGTGACTTGCCCAAGGTCACACGGCTAGTAAGTGTTAAGTGTCTGGGGCTGGATTTGAACTCAGGTCCTCCTGACTCCGGGGTCGGCACTCTGTTCACTGCACCACCTTGCCACCTCAGTCTCCTCATTTTTAAGATGGGAATAATAATGGCAACTACCTCATGAGAGTTGTAGTGAGCCATGTGACCTTGGGCAAATAGCTTAACCTCTTGGGGTCTTAGTTTCCTCATATGTAAAATGGAGATGATGATAATAACACATTAAAACAACATAGTAGCTGGACATTATGGTTAGAGGAGGGACCTTAAAGTCTGCAAAACGCGGGTTCTCCTCTCTGGCACATCCTGGTCTCATGAACCTGCACAAGTTGCTTCACCCTTCAAAGCCCCCAAGCAACTCTGTCTGTAAATTGTAGAGCAGATGCTGACCTGCTTTGGGAGAGGGAGTTTTCTTACTGGAAGTTCCCAAGGAAAACATAGGTCTGATTTCTAAAAGCTAATATAAAGTGCTTTACAAATTGTAAGGTGCTATATAAATTTGAGTTCTCAAGTGTCTTTTTTCCTTCGGCCACTTAGAGGACAAAGGAGCGCAAGGTAGCTGGCCTGAGGCATGATGTGTCCTAAGTGTGATTTTTCCCAACACATGGTGGCAGATGGGCCCCCAGTCCCAGCTTTTCCAGGTTTCTTTTCCTAATGCAAGACAACTTTTAGCTCCACACGGGATCCAACCTTGACAGGCTTTTGACCCTCAATGATAATATGTTGTGGTGTGTAGGAGAGAGATCAGTGACAACTTTATTTCAGGGAGAGAAGGAGCCAGCTTCACTGGGGAAGTGCTTGCTTTGAAGAGCCCAGACTCGTTGGAAGCACCTGTTCAAATTTGGGCAGGCTGTGAACAAGAGGATGAATGAACTGACACAGAAATCAGGCAACTAGAGAGGCTCAGAGATTAGGCCCCCAGTGCTCCCCAGAGATACCTAAGCAGTCTTCCCCTCCTACTCTAGTCCTGACATTTTGGGGTGCAAAGAGACTGCTGTTTTACCCACAGGAAGAGACTATATTCTCTTCTTTTAAGACATTTAATGGGATTAGTAGAAAGTGGGGGCACACTGTAGACCATAAATAAATATTAACTGATTTTATGGGGGAATGATTTTATCCATTTCTTGCATGTTCTGCCTCTCTCCCCCCCCCCACTTTTAACACATAGATGTTGACGGAAGCAGAGAGGAAGGGTCAATTCATAAAAGAAAGACTTGAAGCTAGGAAGCATTTGAAAACACAGAATGTTAAATCTGGAAGGGATCTTAGAGGTCATTAATCCAACCCTTTCATTTTAGAGATAAGCAGTTTGAGGTCTAGAAAAGAGAAGTGACTTACCCAGTGTTACAGAGTGAGTCGATGGTATTGCCATAACCTCTGGTAGCCTTTGAAAACCTTTAGAACAGCATGTATTGATCAAATCAAATGGATAGAGACTCTTAGGGCTGTAAGAGATTCCCCGTGGATCATCTTGTCCAGTCACCAAAATCTAGATAATCTGCAACATTTTCAAGGCTCTCAAAGGAAGGTGCTTTTATGCCCCTTGTTGTTCAATTGTTTTCAGTTATGTCTAACTCTTCATGACCCGATGTAGGGTTTTCTTGGAAAAAATACCAGAGTGGTTTGCTATGTCCTTCTCCAGACCATTTTACAAATGAGGAAACTAAGACAAACATTGTTAAGTGACTTGACCAGGGTCACACAGCTAGTAAGTGTCTGAGGATGGATTTGAACTCACATCTTCCTGACCCCAGACTCTATCCACTGCGTCCGACTTTTATGCCCTGATTTGGTAGAAAAACCACTTAAATTTGGAATCAAAGGATGTGAGTTCAAAACCTGACTGTACCTTATTCACTGTATAAAATTGGTTAAGTCAATCCTTGGATCATATGATTTAACCAGTTTTCCCATACCCAACAAAAGTTGGATTTTATGATCTCCAAGATCTCTCAAGAGTGGCAGTGCAGGGTATGGGATGGGGCACTAGATCTGAAGTCAGGAATACAGTGAAATCCTACCTCCAATAATTACTAGCTGTGTGACCCTGGACAAGCAACGTTTTTCAGGCTGAGATTCCTCATCTGTAAAATGAAGGCATTGGCCATGGCCTTTAAAGTCCCTTGAAGCTCTGAATTGATGATCCTATGATGCTTCTAACTTCAAAGCCTCTGACTTCTCTTCTTGCCTCAAAGCCCTATCATAGATACTTTGTTTATTATTCTCCATCATTTGCTTTATCATTCCCTGAAACATCTACTCTCTTCTATTCCCCACTGAAAGCTAGAGAAGGCCAGCCTAGCTAGATCTGTGATGGAAGAAGAGACCTCTGGGCAATAAAATGCCTTTTTGGGTGACTTCAGAGATTTTTGTGGCAGTACAGAGAAAGCCTGGAAAAGGGTTGCTATTAGTTACAGAGGTGACTTATCACTCTGGGTAAAGAAATGGTAGCTAATTAGGAATTGATTGGAAGGGACTTTACATTCAAGATTAATGTGGTCAGCAGAGAAAATTAAGCAGAAAACAAAGGAAGTCTGTGCTGCAGGATTAGGGATTGAGAGACTCTGGTCACCTGAGCAGTCATCTGGTCCATCCTCTCTCCTCCAGGGAAAGCATTTTGGAAAAGAAAAGGGAATTATAGATCCTTTAGTCTTTGTGTATTCATTTAGTTTTACTAATAACAGAATGTCTGTGACACAGAATAATGAAGGTTACACTTGGACGGGGACAGCTGGGTGGCACAGTGAATAGAACAGTGGGCTTGGAATCAGACTCATCTTTATGAGTTCAAATCTAGCCTCAGACACCTGTGTAGCCCTGGGCAAGTCACTTAATCTCATTTACCTCAGCTCCTCATCTGTAAAATGAGCTGGAGAAGGAAAAGGCAAACTACTCCAGTATCTTTACCAAGAAAACCCCACGTAGGGTCACAAAGAGTCAGACAGGACTGAAATGACTCAATAACAACTACACTTGGAGGGAAACTTACAATATAGAATGTTAGTGTTGCAAGGAATCTTGGCACATAGAATATTCCTACAAAATGTCAACTGAAAGTAGAACACAGAACGTTAGAACTGGAAGAGAGTATAGGACGTAAACTACAAAATAGTCAAGTTGGAGGACAATTTAAAGACCAGGTGGTCCAACTCCTTCCTTTTGCTTGGAGGGAAACTGAGGCCAAGAGAAGTGAAACTATTTGTTCAAGGCCATAGAGGAAGTTAAGGGCGGAGCTGAGTCTAGAACCTTGGTCTCCTGATCAAAACCCTCCACTGATGGACTGAATCTTTTAATTTTGGTTCCAGCTGCCCAACTAAACCTCCCCTGTGACTTTGGGTCCATTCCCAGGTCACTGACCATACTCTTTGAAGCAAACTTTCCCCACACATTGGGATTCTGTCTGGAGGAATTGAGATGGCATTGGATGGGGACCAATCTAAATAGTGGTGTTCACCATATGCCCCTGTTCCACATTCCTCAGGAGCAGAAGTGGAATAGAAAGAACAAAGAATTGAGAATAAGGGAAAAAGAATTTTGGATCATCATCCAAAGACATCCAAGGACTATCAGTAAAACAGAGCAGAACCAATGAAAATCACCTTTTCCTGATGTATTTAAATGTTGATTTTTATATCATTATTTAATAATCAGAGGATAAGAAAATTTTAGACCAGGCAGGGGCCTTAGGACATGTAACAATATTTTAGAGCTGACAAAGATCTTATGAAAATATATATACAAAATATCAGTTA
Source organism: Pseudocheirus occidentalis (assembly GCA_028646575.1). NCBI lineage: Eukaryota > Metazoa > Chordata > Mammalia > Diprotodontia > Pseudocheiridae > Pseudocheirus > Pseudocheirus occidentalis. Next base: position 74,286,485 of record CM053595.1, on the reverse strand, counting down.
GAAGGCCTTAAAACACAGAACATAGGACATAGTATTTTGGAGCTGGAAAGAACCTTAGACTTTATAATGTAAGAATTTATAACAAAAACTGTTAGTGCTGAAAGGGATATCAGAACAGTAAGTGTTAGAGTTGAAAGACTTAGAACACAATATTAAAACATTGACAAGTTGGAGCAGGAAGAGACGTTAGCCATAGGGCCCATTCTGCAGGAGGCACTACTTGTAATTTTAAAACTGTCAGAGGGGACGGGGAAGATAGGAGATATAATTTTCCCAGATCTCAAACTAAAGCATAAAATCTTGACACTGTAAAATTTAGCTAGGAGGGATATCAGAGAAGGAATTTAATTCAACTTCTCATTTTACAATGGAGTAAACTGACCCAAGATCACACAGGTAGTCAGAAACAGAACCAAGATTCAAAATTCACATTCAGCTATCTAATCCCAAATCGAGATCTCTGGAATATATTTTCTAACAGAACTATGCTTCAGCTATAATAAGGTTTACAGAGGGTATTCTGGATTGACTTGATATGAAGAAAAGAAGAGGCAATCTGTCCCCATGGGGCTTTTACTATAGTAGATGAGCTATTAGAGAATATCAGCATAGGAAGGATTTTGGAATAAAGAATGATAGAACTAGAAGGTACCTCAGGACATCAGGTGTTAAACTGAAGGGTTCTTGGAGTACAGACAATAGTGAAGGAAAATAATTTGCCCGAAATTGCACAGACTGCACACATGATATCCTTGATAAAGAAGCTGGGATTTCAGAGAAATTTAAGGCTAATGCATATGTGCCGCTGGCCATTGAAGATGAATTAAAATGGGGGTACAAATCAGTTCTAAGATTCTATAATGTAACTCAATATGGAACTATGACTTACTTTACAGAAATTCAATTTACAAATGCTTCTTTAGGAGGACAAATATTTTACAAATCAAGATTCATCTACATGTATTATTTTACTAACCTTAAAATATTTTTAATTTTTAAATACATGAAATAAAATTATATTGAAAACTGACTAACATACAATGTAGGTAACCCTGAAAACAATTCACTGAAACAACATACATTGAGAAATGGCTTTTAGTCTTGTAGATTTAGGTCAATTTCTTATAGATTATGAATATTGGATGTTTATTACAGATGTTTATTTCTGTGCAAAAATTTTTTTCACAAACTACACTTCTTCTTCTTTGCAAACCTTAAATTGCTATATAAATGCCATCTGTTATTACTGTCACTATATATGTATTTTTATTTATGCCAGAGATTTCCATTTTTGTATATTCAAAGTAGTTTGTTTTACCTTTCCTCTATATCAGGCAGGTTACAAATTTCCTTTATCCACAGTTGTGTGTAGCCTTCTATTTTCTAGCTTATTAAGGTGTGGCTTTTTAAATTTAGTTCATTTACACATTTGGAATTTATCATGGTTTATGATATAAGATGTGGTGTGTGGTTTTGTTGTTGATTGATTTTATATTAGTTTTTGATCATTTTCTTTATTTTCTCTCCCCCTGTTGGAAGCTTCCCCTTTCATTTGTTATCTGTCTTCTCCTCCTTCTCTTTTTTTCTTCTCCTTCTCCCTCTCCTCCTTGTCCTTTATCTCTTCCTACTCCTCCTCTTGTTGTTTTGTTGATCTCATCTTAATTTTCAAAACCTCTTTTTGGTTTGTTTTAGGATGATTAATTTCTTGCTTTTTCTAGTTTTCAAATTGTGTAACCAATTTATCAGTCTTTTCTTCTTCTGGTTTGCTAATTGTTTAGGGATATAGACTAGAATAGTCTAGAATTAGTGTGTAACAAGCCTTCCCCTCCCCCCCATTTCAACTTGCTTTTTCCTTTAAAAATGTAACCATCTGGTGTAATACATAAAAATGTGCACACACATATATAGATATAGTTTTGTTAATCATTTATTTTAAATTATGATGCTTTAAATCTCCTTTTATTCTTCCTCACCCCCACTCAGCAAAGGACCTTACCTGATACTTCACTGAAAAAAAAAATAAAGGTCATTCACTATGAGTTCTCTCTTCTCTGTTCTGTATCTAAATATCTAAAAATCTTGTGCCATTTTAAAGGCATGACCTTTTTAGAACTTTGACAAATTTTCAGCATATAAGGAGTAAGTAACAGAGATAATTAGATGTAAGGTTACATATCATTTAGGCTGTATTTGCACATTGTAAAGGGGTTGTCCATTTCAGATCTAAGTGGATAATTTTGGATCTTGAAAAAATATAAAACTTTTAGTAAACTTGTTTGTACTTTTTTGAAGGATGTGAAGCTTTAGTGGTTCATTTGCATTTGAAAAGGTCAGGAAACAGCTCAGCAGCATGTAGAGACTAGGAACTCACTCAAAAGGCATAGATTGCCTTTTTACCTTTTCTCTACCTACTTATTTACATGAACCAACAGAAATGACTTTAAAACGAAGCAAAAGAACAACAGCAACAAAAGACAGCCTGAGAGCCCGAATGATTTGGCAATATTAAGCAAACAGCATTTTCTTGGTTATGCTTTAGCTCATAGAAAGGAAGATTTGGGGAAAGGTACAGGAGAGTCACCACAAACTCATGTGAAGTCTCTCACTGAGGGAACTCAGCCTCTGTCAGGAGGAATAATTGAAAGGAAAGACTAAGCCTAAAAGACATTAATTTGCTGAGATGACCTTTCCCACATTCTGACTGAGAGGTGGCAGATCTTAGAACCAAGGAGGGCACAAAGGAGTAGAACTGAACTAGCTTCTGCCAGTTCTACTGTATAGACCCCTGCTTTTTCTAAAAGACCTAGAATTGCTGCTGAAACTAAAACTACAGATAGTAGATACCAAAGATTTGCAGTGATTTGGTTCTGGTTGATGCATATTTCATACTGAAATATTTCTGTAGTTCTGTCTTTGGTTGGGGGCTCAGAGATGAGATAGAGACAGAGACAGAGAGAGACAGAGACAGAGAGACAGAGAAGCAGAGAGAAACAGAGAGACAGAAAGAGGAGAGGAGAGAGCGAGCGAGAGAGATAGAGAGACAGAGACAGAGACAGACAGACAGAGACAGAGAGACAGAGAGAGAGAGACAGAGAGAGGTATATAGATATTTTGTTACAACTCAGATCAGCAAAAGAAATTCATGCTAGGAAGAGTCAAATTATTTGCTATTTTACCACAGTTTCGGGTGAACATGTAGTCCTTTTGTTTGCCAAGGCCAACTGCTCTGCCTATACCATTAATCTCATTCTTTCTTGTCTCCTATGGCATGTTGCCCCAATAATAATCTCTTCTCTCCTCTGTCTTCTTTCTCTTCTTTCTCTCTTCTCTTCTCTTCTCTTCTCTTCTCTTCTCTTCTCTTCTTTCTCTCTCTCTCTCTCTCTCTCTCTCTCTCTCTCTCTCTCTCTCTCTCTCTCTCTTTCTCTCTCTCTTCCCCCTTTTTCCTTAATCTCTCCCCATCTACTGACACCTTTCTTGTTGGCCTATAAGCACATCCAGATCTTGCCAATTCTTTAAAAAAAACCTCATTAGAACCAACTGTCCCATCAAGCCATTATCCTATATATTTCCTCTCTTTCCACAGTCCTAAAAAATATGGTTTACATGCTTTACTTTCATTTTTTCCTCCTTTCACTCACTTTTCCATGCAACTTGGCTTTTGATCCCATCACTTAAATGAAACTACTCTTTCCAAAGTTACTAGTGAACTGTTAATTGTCTAATCCAATAGTTGGTGGTGGTTGTTATTGTTGTTTTTACCTCAGTCTTCATCCTTCTTGACTTTTTTGTAGCATTTCCCACTACTGACCACCCTTGCCTCCTGGATAGTCTTTATTAACTGGATTTTGATGACACCATTCTCTCTTCCTTGTATGCCTACCTATCTGATTACTCCTTTGTTGAACTTTCTTCTACGTCCTGCTCTCTAGGTATATGTTTACCCTAAGACTCTGTCCTGGGTTCTTTTTCTCTTCTTTCTTTGCATTCTCTTTCAGTGACTTCATCAGCACATCTATCTATCTACACATATGAATACATTATCTATCCATCATCTATCTATCTCCCTACACTCACCTCTGTGTTCCAGTACTATGACATCAACTACCTATTGGGCATTTTAAATTGGATATCATACAACAATCTAAAAATCCACATCTAAAAAAGAAATTATCTGTTCCCTCAATTCACCTCTTTTCCAAACTTACCTATTTTTGTTCAATGGACAATCATTCCTTTAATCACCCAAATTCATCATGTAAGTGTCTTCAACTTTTCACTCTTCCTTGCCCTTTGCCCAACCACTTACCTAGTTTTTCCAGTCTTACTTCTTTAGAATTCTTGCACCCATAGTCTTATTTTCATTCACAAGAGTATCACCTTAATTCATCCCTTCTTTCCTGAACTATTGAAATAACCTCCTGTTTGGTTTCCCTGTCTCAAGTCCCCTCTCCAATATGCCCTCCACATACCTGCCAAAGTGGTTTTCTAAAGTATAACACTGGCTATATCTCTTGCTCAAAAAGCTTCACTTGCATCTAGGATCAAATATAGATTCTTCTGACAGGTATACAAATCTTTTTTAAACTGGGCTCTAATCTACCTTTTCAGCCTTATTATATATTACTTCCCTTCAAATACTCTATGGTCCATTGAAACTGACTTTTTTTTCTGCTTTGCATAACATGCCATCTCTTGTCTCCATGTACTCATGCAGGCTATCCCTCATGATTGAATGCACTTTCTTCTTGTTCCATCTTCTAGCACCCCTAATTTCCTTCAAAGATCAGCTAAAACCTTGTTTCCTATATGAGATCTTTTGTGCTCTCCTCCCAAACTCAAATTCTACATTATTAGCTATGTGGACTTAGTGAAGTTAAACATTTTATTTCTGTGTGTGTGTGTGTGTGTGTGTGTGTGTGAGAGAGAGAGAGAGAGAGAGAGAGAGAGAGAGAGAGAGAGAGAGAGAGAGAGAGAGAGAGAGAGAGAGATCGGGAACTATTGGAAAGAAGGCCAAGCTTAGCACATAACTTTGAATTACTGGTCCAAGTTTACCAATGAACCCATGCCAAAGACAGATCCCAGGATTCCACTTTCACTCATATAATCTTTTTAAAAATGCTCTACATGGAATAACCCAGGTTAGAATATGGTTTAGGAATCTGTTTTCTTAGAATTCTAAACAGGAAAGTATGAACTTTTCTGGTCCAACTTTAAAACCATATTTTGTGATAATGGAGTATTTCTCAGTTTTTTTGGAATAGTAATTCCAGGCTATGGATAATTCTTGTTTGCTTTTTTTTTAAATTATGTTACAGGTTTTCTTTCACTTTCAGGTATATGAGTAATCTTACACAATTCAGAATGGTTATTTTTAATATAAAGACTAATTCTTCCTATTTGCTTGCCAAATGTTATCCTCCACATTAATGTGCCAACTTTAAATCAATGAGACAAATCCCAAAATGAATTTTGTGGCCTAGAACGATATTTTGTGAATTCTATCTATTTAGATTCTTCCTTCTGTTTTCAATATTTCTGAACAATTTCTTACATGATTTCCTGAAACATGAGATTGAGATTTTTTGTTTCCTCATATTTTTCTGGAAGACCTACCTATAGTTCAAAGATTTTGTTGCCAACATCTGCCTTCTAGTTCTCCTGCTTTGGCTTGAAGAGATTATGATTCTTAGACCCTTTCCATGCAAAAAAAAAAAGTTTTAGTCTATTGTTTGTTCTTCCATTGCTCCATTTATGAGAACCTGCCATAACAAGTATATCGCTCAGGTAATGCATGCTTCATTGATCTCTCCACTATTTTTCTACACTATCAATTCTCAAATTCTTCTTAAATTCTTCCTTCATTGATCTTATTTCTAATTTTGTAGATACCAAGTATTTCTCCCTATCTCTCATCTATATTCTAGAGCTGTAGTTTCTTGTAGCATATCTATTAACCCTTATCAAAGTGCTTTTGTTGTTTTAGACTTGTTCTTTCCCCATTAAGATTTCTCTTTGCTTTCTTTTACCTGGTAGTAATTATGCATTGCACTGGGACCTTTTATTATTATTATTATTATTATTATTATTATTATTATTATTAATTATTATCACTCATTTCCTCGTTCTTTCTTTTCATTCTCTGGTGAATACCTACTTTATACTAATATATTTCAAGGGTCTATGACTTTGGAGGTATGGGTACAAGTACATTCTTCACTAATTAGATTGTAATCCTTCTGACCTCAGTAGACCATATTCTTTAATTGCTGCGGCCAAAAGAAAAAAAAATGTCATCCTGAGCCCAAAGTATTGGTGGGTCTCTTTTGATTTAATTCTGGTAATCCTAGGATAATAAACACAGACTATCATCAATATCATGCTAGTTACACAACAGTTCTCAACTGAGGTTGTGACCCCTTTGGGGGTCAAATGACCCTTTCACAGGAGTCACAGGGGTCGCCTAAGACCATCAGGAAATATGTATTTCCAGATGGTCTTAGGAACCAAGACACCACTCCTCTATCCATCTCCAGGTGAGTCCGCCCACATGCAGATACATACACATATGAGTATTAAAGGGTTGCGGCATTAGGAAGGTTGAGAACCACTGTGTTAGAAGCAATTATAGGTTGGTAGAAATTCCTAGAGCTTGAACTTTGTTCATAAAACTTTTGAGCACCTAGAGCACCATTCTCTCTTTCATGATAAACTGTTGGAAGAAGACTTTAATAGAGAAGAGTAAGTACTCATTCTTGAAAGAGTGAAGGGCACTTTCATATGAAGTCATTGTGTCATTAGTTTTATTTAACTGCTTTGTTTTGTAATAAGAGACCTTTTATGAAGTGAGAGTAACCAGTGTTTGTAATATAACAGTAAAACACACCAATAAAATATTATAAAATAATTTTAAAGTAACCAATAAGTCATGAGAGACAACTATGACTATAATGAATACATAAAAACATAGAAACTTACATGAATTGATTGAAAGGAAAGGAAATAAACAAGGAAATAATAAGCACATTGACTATAACAATGCAAGTGGAAGAATAATGGATACAAAACAATCAAAAATGAGTGTTGCAAAATTACAAAGCCCAAGCTTGGTTGTGAAGCAGAGATAGAACCCCTATCCCTTTGCAGAAGCTGCAGGGAGGGACCATAGGCAAAAACCATCACATACATTGTCAGATTCCTTCCCCCATCCCCAACGATGTATTGATTGGGTTTGCTGATTTTTTTTCATTCTTTTTTTCATTTTTTTCTTCCTTCCTTTTTTTTTTTAATTCTTTGTTATAATGGATAGCTATCTGGGAAGCAGGAGAAAGAGAAATAAGGGCGAAATTTAGACAAAGTAAAAATAAAAGATGTCAATTAAATTTTATTTTAAAAAATGAAATAAACTAGTAAGAAGGCAGCATGACATATTAGACAGAGAGCTAGACTTGGCGTTAGAATAAAATGTTTTCAAGAGACAACTCTGACATATATTGGTTCTGTGGCCCTGGGCATGTCACTTAACATTTTAGTGCTCCGGGCAACTCTCCAAGATTGCAAATTCTCATCTTCCCAAGCGGTTTTTCTTCATACAGATGTTGTTACTGTATAAATTGTTCTTCTTGTTCTTCTCACTTCACTCTACATTAATTCACAGAAGACTTCATAGTTTTCCTTGAAACCATTCATTTTGTCATTTCTAACGGCACAAAAATATTCCATTACATTTGTATACCATATTTTATTTATCCATCCCCCAATAGATGGGTATGCCCTTACTTTCCAGTTTTATACTACTATGAAAAGAACCACACACACACACACACACACACACACACACACATTAAAGTGAGTCATTTTCCTCTTTCTTTGATATCTTTGTGATATAGGCCTGATAATGGTATGACCCTGGGTATGCACAATTAAGTGACTTGGGGGCATAGTCCTGAATTGTTTCCAGAATGGTTGAAACCATTTATATCTTCACTAAGAGTACATTAATCTACTGGTTTTCCCATAAACCTTCCTTGTTTGTTAATTTCACTTTTGGGGGTCATTTTTGCAAATCTGATGGGTAAGAAGATCAAAATTACTTTCATTCGCACTTTGCTATTAGTGATTTGGAACATTTTTTTATGTGCTTATTGATAGTTTGGGTTTCTTCCTTTGAAAACTGCCTATTCATATCCTTTAACTCTTAATCAGGCAATAACTTTTATTCTTATAAATTTGAATTGGTTCCTTATAGATCTCAGATACATGACCTTGATGAGAAAAACTTGCTGCAAATACTTTTCCCCAGTTCCCAGTTTACCTTTTAATTTTTAAATGTTTTGGTTTTATTTGTGCAAAACTTAAATTTTATATAAGCAAAATTTTCCTTTTTATCTTCTGTGAACCTCTCTATCCCTTGTTTAGTCATGAACGCCTCCTGAAATTTCTTCCTCTAATTTGTTTATAATGCCACTTCCGCATCTAAGTCATATATCCATTTGGAGCTCATATTGAAATGTGGTGTGAAATACTACTAGTCTGCACATAATTCCTGCCAGACTGCTTTCCAGCTTTCCCAGTAGCTTTTATGTAATAGTCATTTCTTCCTCCAGTAGCTAGGGTCTTTGTGCTTACTGAACTGTATGCTAGTGTGCTTATTTCCTTCTATGTGTTGTATACATAATTGTTTCCATTGATAGACTTCTACTTTTTTAAACCAATACTAACTTGTTTTGATGATTATTCCTTTGTAGTACAGTTTGAAACTTGGTATTGTTAGGACCCCTTCTTTCTTACTTTTATCATTATTTCCTTTCATAGTCTTGACTTCTTGTTCTTCCAGATGAACATTGTTATTATATTTCAAGATCTAAAAAAAATCATCTTTAGTGATTTAATTGGTTATAAGAATCAATTAATTAAAGATGAATTCCCATTTTTATTTTATTGGCATGACCTACCCATGAGCAATTAATATTCTTCCATTAATTAATATTAAGTATTAATATAAAATATAAATAATATCAATTAATTAATTATTTAATAAAGAATGTTATATAGTTTTAGTCAAATAGTTCCTAAGAGAATATTGGTAAACACCAAAATATTTTTATACATTCTGCAGTTATTAGACATTGAATTTCCTTCTATCTGTTCTTTCTGAGTTTAGTTAATAACATAGAATGCTAATGATTTATAAGAATTTGCTTTATGTCCTGCAACTTTGTTGAATTTATTGTTTTTTGTTTTGTTTTTAGGATTCACTAGGTAAATCATCATCTAATCTTTAACAAGCACTAGTTTTGTTTCATCTTTGCCTTTTCTTATTCTCTGGATTGATTTTTCTTTCCTTATTGCTATAGCTAGCATTACTAGCACTGTATCAAATAGTAGTAGAGACAATGGATATCCTTGTTGTACCCCAATCTTACTGGAAAGTCATATAACTTTTCTTCATTTTATTTGTTGGCTTTTGGTTCCAAAGACTATATACTACATTAAGGAAAAGTTCATTTTTTTCCTTGCTTCTTAGTGCATCTTTTAAAAATTCATTAGAAACGGGTATTGTCAAAGGCCTTTTCAACATCAATTGATACAATCAGATGCATTTTATTATCAGTATAGTTTATTATGTTTATAGTTTTATTTATATTTGAACCTACTTTACATTGCTGGCAAAAATGTGATATTTTTAATATATTGTAACTGCCTACTGACTAATAATTAATTTAAAATTTCCATATAAATGTTTATTAGGGATATTGGTTTATAGTTTTATTTCTCTACTTTATGTATTAAACAATATTTGTATTATAGAGTTTGGAAAGAGCCCTTCCTTTACTGTTATTGAAAATACTATATGTAATATTATAATTAATTAATATTTTAATATTTCATATAATTCACCTTTAAATTCATTTGGTTCTGGGGATTTTGTTGTTGAGTTCCCTTAAGGCTTGTTCAATTTCTTTTTCTAATATGGGTTTATTTAAAGAATATATTTCTTATTTTAATATGGGTATTTTATATTTTTGTAAATATTTGTCCATGTCATCTAAATCACCAATTCTGTTGGCATCTGTATTTCATCTTCAATTATTTTGAACTCTTTTATTTTTGATATGAATAATTTGAATCTCCTCTCTTTTAAAGAAATCAAAGGGACTATTTCTTTTATTATTTCTTCTCCAAAAATGCTCCTAGTTTTATTCATCAAGCTAATGAAGGTTTTGGGGGGAAGGTATTTGGGGTTTTTTGCTTTGAATTTTATTAATCTTTTTCTCTTTGGTTTAAAAAATTGTTATGTTGATGCATAGTTAGGTGGGTTTTTATTTGTTATTTTTCTAGTCTTTTAGAACTTTACGCCCAATTTGCTAATTTTTTCTTTTTCTCTTATTTTTTGTTTGGGGTTTTGTGCTTTTTGGAGTGGGGAAGGCTGGGCAATTGGGGTTAAGTGACTTGCCCAAGATCACACGGCTAGTTAATGTTAAGTGTCTGAGGTCAGATTTGAACATAGGTCCTCCTGCCTCCAGGGCTGGTTCTCTCTCCACTGCACCACCTAGCAGTCCCATCTTTTTCTCTTGTTGATGAAAGAATTAGAGATATAAACTTCCTCATAAGGACTACTTTACCTCTACCCCATAAGTTTTATGATATTTTTTCAGTGTTGTTATAATTTTGGATGAAATTTTCTACTTTTCTATGATTTGTTCTTCAATTCACAGGTAATTTAGAATTCAGTTTTGTTGCGTTTTAATAAAGATATGTTTATTATTTATGTTTTTTAAATACTTTTTAGTGGGTTTTTATGTTCTCAAAACATAGCCAATTTTTGGAAAGGTGCTATTTTCGTTGAAGCATATGTAAATTCCATTCTGTTCTCATTTAGTAATTGTTAGAGATCTTTTATCCCTTATTTTTCTATTCATGTCCTTAACGTTTTAAACCTTGGGTTAGATTTGTCTGTGTTTGAAAGAAGTACATTATAGTTCACCATTATTACAATTTTACTTCTTATTTCTTGCTGTAGTATCAGTTTTGCTTTTATGCTTGTTTTGAACATATGAATTTGTTTCAGACAGATTAATATAGTTTGCTTACATGTGATTTCATCTGCTCAGAAAATTACATTGTTTTACAATGACTCTCAAGCTCCAACCCTTTCAATGATCATTTCCACAAGCAAACTTCAAGTCTTTTTTTCAAGTTAAAGTTTCATTTCAAAAAATATATCTTCCGGTACAGTAGGAACTGTGGATAGGGGGCTGGTTCACAGCTATGAACTCCACTACTGCCTTCTATTATCATGGCCACTGCTGGAGAGTACTTCGTCCTTGAGTTGGGACTTTGTCAGCCTGGTCAGTGAGAGTGGCACAATTGCTGAGTAGCAATCTGAGGTCATGGATGCTGCCACTATTTATTGTACTATTTGAATATTTCTTAAGTATTTAACATGTACAAAAGTATGCTATAATTTTTATTAAGATTCTATCTTTTTTACATGTTACTGAAAAAGTTTTAAATATTACATATATGAATATTATACATCATATATATTTGAATATTTTAAATATTATTCCCCTAACTCCATTTCCCCCATAAACCCTATGGTTTCTAATTGCACAACTTTGCACCACACAACGATTTTTAGAAATGTGTATGTTGTGTTATAGCAGAACTGAAATGTAACGGAAATATGATTTGCATGAGTGACATGTATAACCTATATCAAATAGCTTGTCTTCTCAATGGGGGAGGAAGAGGAAAGGAGGGATAGAATTTAGGGCTCAAAATTTTTTTTGAAGGGGGAAGACAGGGCAATTGGGGTTAAGTGACTTGCCCAAGGTCACATGGCTAGTAAGTGTGTCAAGTATCTGAGACCACATTTGAACTCAAGTCCTCCTGACTCCAGGGTCAGTGCTCTATTCACTGTGCCATCTAGCTGCCCCTAGAACTCAAAATTTTTAAAGCTAAATATTAAAATTTGTTTTTACATGTAATGGGGGAGAAATAAAATATTAAATAAATAATTTAAGAACTGAAATGTGATTTAAATTCTAAAATGTAAAGGAAATGTACATTTCCTTTAGGTGTTTAGGTGCTATATTATTTGGTTCACATATGTTAAGCACAGATAATAATTAATTGTCTATGGTGCCTTTAAATGTAATGTTACATCCCTGATTATCTCTTTCTATTTTGTATTTACTGTAGCCTTTTCTGATATCATAATCATTACTCTTGCTTTTTTTGTATTCAGAGGAGGCATAATAGATTCTGCTCCAGCCCTTCATTTCAAGTTCTTAGGAATCTTCATGTTTCAAAAGTGTTTCTTATAAACAATATATCATGGGATTTGGCATTCTAATCCATTCCATTTTATGAGTAAGTTCATCCCATTCCATTTCATGGTTATGAACATTAATTACGTATTTGCCTCTATCCTGTCCTCTTGTACTTTTCCCTCTCTTTGCCCCACCTTTACAAAGAAAGTGGTAAAATAGGTTTGCCTGACACTTGTGATCTATAAATTGAAATATTTCTTCTCCCCTCCCTTACTCTCCCCTCTCTTCCCCTCCTCGGCCTCCCCACCCCTTTTTTCCCCTTCTTCCTCTCTCTTCCCTTCTTCTCCTCTCCTCTCTCTTCTCTCTCTCTCTCATTATTTTTCTAATTGAGGCTTCAAACTCCTATGCTGTTGGAGTTTGTTTTACCAATGACTCTTCCCTTATCTATCTATTGTGCTCTTCTTAATGTCTCTCCCCTCTCTCCTTGCCTATTTGCCCATTGAATTTAATTTATTTCTACACCATAATCTCTATGTATTCAATCTTCCTTGAGATGAAAGTGAGGTTCATGAGAGGCTCATTTCCCCTTTACCTTTAAGAGTTTGTAAACTCTTCCTCTTATTCACCTCTATCACATGACAGTGATTTTCCTCCCTTTCTTCCTTCTTTCTCCTTTGCTATAGTTTACCCTATTCTTCCCATTTCTGTCTTCTCCTGAGACCCACAAAACAGAACACAACTATAACTAAGTCCTTTATCTGTCATATTTTCCTTTTTCTATGACCCTTCAAGATATTAGGGTTATCAGAAGGACATTTGTTTCTTATCCTTTGATTAGCATAATCTATTCCAATTGAAGAAATTTGAGTACTTTTCTATGTTTCTTTTGGCTCTCATGTTTCCATTTCAAAATTTCAAGTCAATTATGTTTTGTTTTGTTTTCATCAGGAATGCTTTGAAACATTCTACTTCATTAAGATTCCATTTTACCCACTGTAAGATTATACTTGATTTTTCTGGACAGGTTATTCTTAATCGTTAACATGTATCTTTTGCCTTTTAGAATATCACTTTCCAAGATCTTCTCTTTTTTATATGGCAGCTGCCAAGTCTTGTATGATTTTGACTGTAATGCTATAGTACTTAAACTTTTATATTTGGCTACTTGCAGGGTTTATTTCTTTCATCTGGAAGCTCTGGATTTTGAGAAATGACATTCTTGGAAGTTTTCATTTTGTGGTTTGTTTCAGGAGGTTATGAGTGAGTTCTTTGCATTTTTACTTTGCTCTCTGATTCTAAAATATCTGATCAGTTTTTACTTATTACTTCTTGAAATATATTATCTAATTTGGGGGGATTTAAAAAAATTGGGAGGATCACAGCTTTCAGGTAGCCCAGTGATTCTTATATTATCTCTCCAAGACCTGTTTTCTTTTCTTTTTTCTTTTTTTTTTCTTTTTTGGAGGGCAGAAGGCAGAGCAATCAGGGTTAAGTGACTTGCTTAGGTCACTTGGCTAGTAAGTGTTAAATGTCTGAGGCTGGATTTGAACTCAGGTCCTCCTGACTCCAGGGCTGCTGCTCTATTCACTGCACCACCTAGCCACCCCTGACTTGTTTTTTAGGTCAGTTTTTTTTTTACAATATTATATTCCTTTTATTTTCTTCTAATTTTTCAATCTTTTGATTTTGTTTTAATATTTCTTATCTCATTGAGTCCTTTTTCCTCTGTGTTTCATTCTAATTTTCTGGGTGTTCAGTCCTTGGGAAGATTTATCAACGTTTGTTCTAAGGTATTTATCTTTGTCATATCTATTTGTCATGTCATTCCATTTTACATTTCCTGTTTCCTTTTTTCTAGATATTCTTGTAGTACTTGTGGTCAGGATACAATTTTCTCAAAGGCTCTATTTGAACTTGTAGAGTTACTCTTTTCTATTGGGTTTACCACTTAAAAACCTAACAGTTCTGGGCTGGCTAGGTGGCGCAGTGAATAGAGCAGCAGCCCTGGAGTCAGGAGAACCTGAGTTCAAATCTGGCCTTGGACACTTAATACTTTACTAGCCCTGTGACCTTGGGCAAGTCACTTAACACCACTTTCCCCCTGCAAAAAAAAACAAAACAAAAACAAAAACAAAAAACAACCACAACCTAACAGTTCAAGATTTCCTCATTGTGTCTGGAGTTTTCTTGTGTTTAGCACCATCCTCAGTTTTAAGACTTCCATTCGCTTGAGCTAAATTTTGCTGAAATGAATAGTGTGGGATAGGCCATGACTGGTCCTTATCATCTGAGCTAAGCACAGACTCTACTTTCTGTTAAAAAAACAAACAAACAAACAAATTTCTGGCTTTGTTTTCTATTATAGTTCAGGCACAAGTTTCCTGGAATCTGGTTTGAGCAGGGGCCTCTTGGATGTGATTGGGTCAGGACTGCCTAGATGCTGGGTCGAGTGAAGGCTTCCTAGATATTGCTCCAAGCTTATCTCCTGTTATTGTGAAAAGCTTGGAGCTGCCCTCTTCTGAGCATCTCCTACCAAGGATCAGAGGATTCCTCATTCTGAGCCCTGGTTAGAGCATGTGTCCTGCTCTTGGGCTGCCCTGTGCTGGGTATTGATTGTCTCTTGCCTCCTTTAAGAGTTCTGGGGTTACTCTGTGTTGGGTCTATTTCCTATTTTAAGACTAAGTTGCTTTACCTTCCATTTATCACAGATTTTTTTCCACCCTGGGCTTCTATAGGATGCTGATGGTCTTTTTTGTCTGGGATTAGACTGAATGGAGGAGTACATAGTTGATTGTATTTGGTTTTATTTATTGCTGGTCATTCTTGGGCATTTTTTAGAGATTTATTGGGGTTCGGGTGGTGAACTGGGTCTGGCTCCTCAAGTTCCTAATATGTTGTCATTTACCCACAACCCTCTCTAAAACCATGAAAATTACTGCCAATCTGCTTTAGTTGAGGGAGTTTCCTCACCAGAAATTTCCTACGCTAATGAAATTATAGATCTGGGTAAAAGAATATTCACAATAAATTAGAAAAAAGTATATATTTATTTTAAGTAGGAGGAAGTTTGGGGTCTAGGAAGTTATAGTGACCATGACAAGTATTTCCTTCTCTGGAGCAGATGAGCATAAATCTTCCCTTTTTTCTGTAGCTTACTGATTTTCTATTCTTGGCTTCTTCATAATTTTCTCTTTGTAAGCATGAAGACTCAATTTTAATGAAAATAGCCAGTCCCTTTTGTTTAAATAGAAGCTCAGCACAGCCTTCTCCATGCTTATGAATTTCTAAAACTTGTCTATATTCCCACCCCTTTCTTTCATGTTATTATGGGTTCAGTGTCATCTTCTCCTTTCTTTCAAAACACAACTTATATCTTACCATAAAGATTGTCCTAATCCACCTCCTCCAAATCTAGGTGAAATTCATTTTTCTCTCCTCAGCTTTTTCATAGCACTTCACTTTGTTTTCATTTCTCCTTTGTCCCCTCTCACATTCTACCATGAATTTTCTTTGTCTTTGTAGACTAGAAAAGTTTAGCCCTTCTCAGTCATGTTCAATTCTTTGTGACCCCTTTTGGGGGTTTTCTTGGCAAAGATACTGGGGTGGTTTGTTGTTTCCTTCTCTAGTTCATTTAACAGATGAAGAAACAGGGTTAAGTAATTTGCCCAGGGTCACATAGCTAGTAAGTGTCTGGGGCCAGATTTGAACTCAGAAAATTAGTCTTCCTGACTTTAGGTTCTGCACTGTATCCACTTGCCACCTAGCTGTACACATCACATTTCAACTCTCTATTTGACTTTAAGCTTCTTGAGGTCAGGGTTATTTCACTTAAACCAAGAACAAAGTCTTATGCTTGTTAGGTACTTAATAAATGTTTGTTGAAATTGAAGCATATTTTTTCTTTTTCTTTTTCCTGGTTTTTTTTTGGGGGGGAGGGAGGTCATGGCTAATTTAGAAATGTTTTCAATGGCTTAATATGTATAATGGGTATTATATTTCTTGCCATCTCAATGCGTGGAGGAGGAGCTAGAAGGAAGGAGAGAATTTGGAATTGAAAATAAAATAAGTTTTAATTTTAAAAAGCAAAATAAATGTTTATTATGTTGAATTTTTTTTTAATTAAATTGAATTTAACACCAGTACAGCTTAGTTGTCCCATGGACAACAAGGCCAGCATGACAATGATAGTGCCTTGGCTGCTGGATAAACTGCCAACTTGGATGTAACCACCAGGCTTTCACTGGTTGAAAAGGAGAAGCTTCTGGGATAGGTGGTGGAATTCATAATCAAAGAGAGCAGTCCTTCCAAGATTCAAGTCTATATGTCAATATCTCTCCCTTTGCCTGCCAGAGTTATGGACCTCATTGTCTTTATGCTCCAAAACAAATACAGCTAGAGATCAATAAAGGCATTATTGGATCACATGGATGATAGCTTCCTCCTTAGGTTGATGCGCTTCCTTGCCAGGTGAATTCAGAAAAAGCAAAGATCTGGTTCCCATATGAATGCTGTTCTGAAAATTGACTACTTATAATGGTCGTCTCTTCAGTGACCTAGAGGCAGAAGCCAGCATAACCCCATGCCCTAGTGTTTTGTCTGAATGCTGCAGATCTGTGCAATGGATGGGCTGGACCTCTGACCCCTGAACCAGTTGCTGTCCATTCATTCTAATTAGTTAGAATAACAATTTGATGAAGGAGATATGACAACCTTTCCTCCTTACATGCATATACACATACACACACACAGACATACACAAATACACACAGACACAGACACAAACATACACATGTGCACACACACACACACACACCAATAACTTCTGTGGAATTTGCAACAATTCAGCCACACTTTCTGCCTTAGTGTTTACTGTGGAGACAGAAAGGTAATATTCAGGTGTGATCTCTTCAACAAGGTTTCTCCTTCCCCTTTGCCTGTTATGCCAGAATAACAGGAACTGCCTAACAGCACTACTTAGGAAGGACCCTCCCTTCCTCACATCATTTTTGGTTGTTACTTTTAGAGATGAAATTTAACTGAAAACAAATTAAATTGAATTTCATCTCTAAATCCAGGTTTGGTGGTAACCTCTAAAATATTTCTTTATGGCAATTTAAGTGAGTGAGTGGAGTGAGGGTGAAAAATATCAGAATCCTTGGACCCCAATTCTCAAGTTCAAGTAAAAGGGAATGGAAGAGAACTTGCTGGCAGAAAACTACTTACTAATCAAGGAGTGAATCTTCAAATATAGTGGCAGTGATCGGAGTGTTCTCCAATGAAAAGTAGCCAATATCACTTTTTGTTATTGTTATTATATAACAATATGTCGTAATATTCTATATTCTAAGGCCACTTCCAGGTTTAGCATTTTATTTCACCATACTATGTTCTAAGGTGTCTTTTAACTCTATCCTTCTGTGTTCTAAATGCAATGTATTTGATTCCATGATCATTTGCTGCTCTTATCACATTCTATAAATAAAATCTATCAAAAGTATTATACTTTATTATCACATTTTTTGCAGAGTACTTAATCCTATTTGTTACATGTCTAAACTTATGGTTCAGAGAGTCATCTACATGAAATTATCCTCAAAAGTAGACATTGGTGCAGAGTTAGTGGGAACTAGAGAGAAGAGAGATCTTGTCTTCTGGTTTCCAATTCTGAGAGAGAAAACATGCAGTTCTGACCTCTATTAGGTTCTTAAAGAGAGACAAAGACTCTGAAGAAGCTGACTGTAGAGGAGAAGGTATTATGTCCCTATCCCCAGCTTACTACACTAGAGACTTTGGAGGAATTTCCCCTTGGGTGGAATCTGATCCTCTCTCCATTGATTGAGCTGAGTTATCTTATTTCCATTGGAAACACTCATTCATTCTGTATTGCATAGTACATGTTCTCATACACACACACACACACACACACACACACACACATACACCTTCTCTAATTTGTTTTAATATCAACTTGTATAAGTGGGCTTATTCATTATTTGCTACTTGTGTTCACTGTGGAGCTGGCATTTGGGAAGGGAATTAAGCCTTGGATATATCAGTTGGAAGCATTACTTCCCCCTTAAGTGACAGTGGTCAGGGGTACAGCTTGAACCTAGAGATTATTTTTCCTTTATATTAAATAGCAGTATTAAAAAAAACCAGATAGACATATTTCTAGCCCAGTATCCTCCTCTCTCTAGGGAGAACAGAGTTGGCCAGTCCCAGCCTCCTGGAACCAAAGTGTTTGTTGGAAACTTTGGGTAGGGGGAGGAGACTTTAGAGTTGCTGTCCTTCTTGCTGCCCTTGAAAGTCACATCTGGACAGACCCATGTGGGCAATACAATCTACATAGGTTTGAAATGATATACCCCCCTCCACCCCCTTATGCATTATTGTTCTATTTTAGAAGCATACTCAGAAGCCTTCTCAGTTTGTTCTCTTTGAATAAAGTCAGAATCAGAAGTCAGATTCACAAAATTCTAGAGCCAGAAATGACAATATGAACATAAAATGTTAGAACATAAACCACAGATTGTTAGAGCTGGAAGTGACCTTAGAATAAAGGAAGTCAAGTTTTGAAAAAAGAATGTTAGAGCAGCAAGAACCTTTGAAGTTGTCTATTCCAAGTTTTGCTAGATAGGGCAATGGAGGCCAAGAGAAGACAAGTGAATTGTCCAAAAAACAACAAAAAACCAAAAAACCCAGTAAGTTCCTAAAACATATATCTCCAGATTTGTTCATTTCTTTTTTCAATCCCCCAAATTTGCTGACTCCCAGTCAGAGATAAACTTTTCTGGCCTCTCTGATAAGAATATAACTCATGCCAACCACACATGGCTATGAGGATGCAAGCCTCAGTGCAGACACTGCTACCACCACCAATTTCATGTTTGGCAGGGAAGCTGCTTTGGGTGGAGGCTTTAGTGCACAAGGGAATCCACACTCCTCCCTG
Organism: Pseudocheirus occidentalis; assembly: GCA_028646575.1. Taxonomy (NCBI): domain Eukaryota; kingdom Metazoa; phylum Chordata; class Mammalia; order Diprotodontia; family Pseudocheiridae; genus Pseudocheirus; species Pseudocheirus occidentalis. The sequence continues at coordinate 74,267,261 of CM053595.1, read as the reverse complement.
TGGGTAGGAGAATTCAGAAGGCTCTTATCTTTTTAGGCTTCCCGAAGAACTGAGAGCCTTACACCATTCCTTACCCCCTTCCTTTCTGTGGGAGGGGACAGTTGGGGTAGACAGGATTAAACAGATGACCACAAAAGTCATCTGTGCATCCTCACTGAACACACCATGGGAGGGAGCATGGTATAATGGAAAGAACTTGGGATCAGAGGACCTGGATTCAGATTCTGCCTCTGACATTTAACAACTATGTGATCTGAATAAATCATATAATCTCTTTGGGTTTCAGTGTCCTTATCTGTAAGATATTATCTCAGAGCTATTGTGAAGGTCAAGTGAAATCATAGGTATAAAGCATCTTACAAACTTTAAAGTGTTTTGTAAACATCAGTTGTTGCTGATATTATGATGTATTAGTAGCAGTGGTTGGTTGGGGCAGCTAGGCGGTGCAATAGGTAGAGCACTAGATATG
>CM053595.1:74243868-74266692 GCA_028646575.1 Pseudocheirus occidentalis | reverse complement strand
AAAAAAAAAAATAAAAAAAAATAAAAAAGACACTTGGTCCAATGGAGACTGAGGCTAGCATGAGAAACTGAATTTAGCCATGAGGTCTGAGTGAAAATGAAGCCCATGTGACTTACAAGGGGACAAAAATGTGACATCATCATCATCATATCTGTGCCTTCTTTAGTAGCCCTTCTACACCTCAGCAGACAGTTTCCTGATGGGCAGTGGTGAAGAAAATTCATCCCCTGGCAGCTAGCTTTCTAACAATGAGCCTCTAGGCACCCAGCCCAGCAGCCGTGAACTCTATCTGCAACCCATCCCCACAGTCAGTTTTCAGGCTTAGTAGAAATGGTCAGTGTGCAGGTTCTATTGGATAGCCTTTGAGACCCATGGTTACCTCCATGCCAGAAGGAAGGGATTATTAGTATTGTTGCTGCTAACAGTAATAATAACTTAGTCTTTGTAGGACTTTATACAAAATGTTTAAAGTATATAAAGGGTTATGTACTTGAGTCTGAAGATCTAGGTTTAAACCCTGGCTCCATCATTGACTAGCCATTTCCTTTCTTGGGGTTTCAGCTTCCTCTTCTATAAATTGGGGATAATAATGCTTGTATTACTTTTCTCATGAGGCTGTGGTGAGAAAAGTGCCTTGTAAATTGTAAAGGGCTATAAAAGTGTGAATTGCTATTATAACAATTTTTAGAGCTTTTAAATTTCTATAGCATGCTTTCCTTAACACTGCCTTATGAAGTAAGTAGTAACACTATTACTTTTTCCACTTAAAAGATGAACAAAAGGCAACTAGGTGGCGCAGTGAATACAGCAACATCTCTGGAATCAGGAGGACCTGAGTTCAAATTCTACCTCAGACACTTGACACTTACTAGCTGTGGAACTTTGGGCAAATCATTTAACTCCAATTGTCCTTTCTTCCCCCCCCCTCCAAAAAGAAAAAAAAAGGATGAACAAACTGAAGCTCTGAACTGAAGTGGGTAAAAGGACTTCAGAAAGTTGCAGCAGCAGGGTGGCTAGGTGGCACAGTGAAGAGAGCACCAGCCCTGGAGTCAGGAGGACCTGAGTTCAAATCCAGCCTCAGACACTTGACACACTTATTACTAGCCCTGTGACTTTGGGCAAGTCACTTAACCCAATTGCCCTCCAAAAAAAAAAAAAAAAGAAAAGAAAAGAAAAAAAAAAGGAAAGCAACAGCAGCTTACAAATGTCAGAGATCAAATAATAAAATTCAAACCTAGATCTTCTGGCACCAAATTCGATGTACTTTTACCAGACTGCCTTATACCCTTCAACTTTTTCATCATCATCACTATCAACGTTCATTAGAACAGCAACTTATTCTACTGGACATCTTAACTTTAGAGGAGTAGGTAGTACGTTGCAAATAACTTCTTCAACGTGCCACCTTGTGGCTAAGACTTGTAACTACACTGTTTCATTCAAATAAATTCAAGGATTTTGTGGAACACATACTAGGAGGCTGGTCAGCTCTGTGAGAGCGCCCTGCGTTACAGAGGTGTCAAACTCAAATAAAAATGATCCCTGTGGATATTATATTGACACATGAGCATTATTAATATTATATTATATATTTATTTTCTTAACTATTTCCCAATAACATTTTAATCTGGTTTCCCAGCACTTAGGAGTTTAGGGCACCACAAATTAGACATATCTACATAGAATATAGGAGGTAGAGACACAGTTATTGCTCTCAGACTCTCACAGTATGGGTAGGCAAAGAGGGGAGAGAAGAGGGGGAATCAAGATACACGAAATTAATTTTTTAAAGGTGTGAAATAAATGATGGAATTCAGCACTGTGTGTGTGGTAGGGAAAGCACCAAGAGTCAGAAGCCTTTATTTGAAACTGCAGCAACACAACTAGCTATGTGAATTTTATCGAGTCACTTAAAGAGCTCTGTGCCTCAGTTTCCTTACTGGTCAAGTGAATGAAAGGCAGGATGGTGTAGTAGATGGAGAGCACATATTGGCTATGTGACACTGGAAGCATGTCAATTAACCTCTCTGGGCCACTAATAGCTCTCTAAATTACAGAGAAGGTGCCTATCTGTATCGGTAGAAGAAGTTTCTCACTAAGGAATTATCTATAGCAATAAAATCATAGCTTTAAAAAATGAGAATGAAAATCTTTGCATTATCTACTTTATAATCTCATTGAAAAAGGATATATGAGTTGTCACTAGTGTTGAGAACCTAAATGAAGGCTCACAAATCATACCTACTATAGGAAAACAGAAGTAGGGGGGATCCCTGCAGGCTTTAGTGGTTAAAAATGACTTTCTGAAGGAAGGGGTCTTGAGTTGGACCCTGAATGATAGGTAGGGTCTGAATAGCCAGAGCAGGGTGTATTGGGCATCTCTTCCAAGGAGAACAGCACAGGTGATTTATCTTTAGACAAATAGGCCTGGGAGAAATCTTAAGGACCATGCAGTCCAACCTGCTTGTTTTTACAGATAAGGAAAGGGAGTCACCTCCAAGAAAAGGGACTTGCCTCTACCACTTAGTGAGAATGTGTCAAATAGTAGAGTTTTCATTCCTAAAGGATGTATGTAGAGAATTATTAAATCTGAGGCAATGAGGTAGAGTGTAAAGAAAACTGAATTTGGAGTCAGAAGGTCAGGAGCTCAAACCTTGACTCCATCATTTATTACCTGTGTGATTTTGTGGAAAATCACTTTGCTTCCCTGGACCTCTGCCTCTTCATCTGTAAAATGAAATGGTTAGACCCCTAAGGTCCCTTCTCACTTTAAAACTGTTTTAAAGATCTGCTGCCTCAAAGGTCCCTTCCAACTCTAAAATCATATGCTTTAGATATTAGAAAGAGTTTCCAAGGGTCACCTAGTCTATACTCTTGTCTCTGAGCAGTACTTCAGGTAGATCTACTATCACCACTGTCATCATTATCACCACCATCACTGCCACCATCACCTTACCATTATCAACAACAAAAAATAGCACCCATTTTGGTTGAGTTATAGAATAATTTTTTTGCCTTTTTGGAGGGAGGAGGTCAGGGCAATTAGAGTTAAGTGACTCGCTCAAGATTGCACATCTAGTAAGTGTTAAGTATCTGAGGTCACATTTGAACTCAGGTCCTCTTGACTCCAGGGCTGGTGCTCTATTCATTGCGTAAAATAATTATTTTTAAAAGCATTGTCATTTTATTGATTTTTAGCATATAGCTTGAAAACAGAAACTATGAGTAAACAGAAAAAGGGGAAGGGAAGATTGGACACAAAATAATAATTGATTCTAACTGACAATAATAATCCTCATTGGATTATAATGGCATTCGATTCTACGGTACTTTAAGGAAGCATTTTTCTCAAAACAACCCAGTGTAGGGCAATAGGTACTGCAAGTATTATCCCTCATTTTAAAGATGAGGAAACTAAGTCTCAACAGAATGAAATGATAGCCAGTGTTAGATGTGGTGTCAGAGCCAGTACTGGAATAAAGGTCTTTTGAGTCTACAGGCTCCTTTGACCATATTTTCCTATTACGTATCAGGCAGTGAAATGCAGTGGAAGGAGGTAGTAGCTATGTTGTGGTAAAAAGAGCAATCAAATTTGGCTTCAAGTCCAGGCTCTGTCAGTGACCCCTTGTGTGACCTTGGGCAAGTACTTCCCCTTTCCTGGCTCAAGGTTGTTGATCTGTAAAAGAAGAGCTACATACAGTACTAGTAATATTGAGAGGCTCTAAGGAGAAAACAGCTGGGAAAGTACTTTGGAACTGTCAAGTGAAGGATTGAGGTTATTGGTTACCAAGGGTTAACAAAGCAAGGTCTTGGTTATTACATTGGAAATGTGGTCCAGCTCTGGGGCAGACTGGGGAAGGTTTGAGTTTGGGTGGAAGTTTGTTTACAAGGCTTATCCAAAGGAGTCGGCTATTGGGGCAAACCCATATCTTTCCCCTCGGTGCTAAAGAGCACTCTGGAATCCATTAGTTAATTCAGACTGAGTAAACTCTCCACTCTACTCCATGCCAAAGACTATAAAAAGGAATATTGAATTGTTCCTCAGAGAGGCCCTGGCTTCCTCAAACTGGCTGTTCAGGGTTTCTCCGAGACACAAGCTCAATTCCCAATCAAGAGGTGGGGCCTCTGCCTTAACAACAGGGCTGAGGAAGAAGAGGAGTTAGAGAGGGAGAGGAAGTAAGAGGAGGGAAGAGAAAGAAGAGAAAAAAGGCAAGGAAAGTTGGGGAAACATGTGTTTGTGATTTGAGGGGCCAGTGAACAAGAGGATCAGTATTTGTAAATGTCATCAGGTTGGCTTTGGCTCTAAATCAAAAGGGTAGATTTCAGATAGAGAGTGGTGAGACAGAAGACAGGGTAGAGAAGATTTAGAGTTAGTGAAGGAGTAAGGAATGGGGAAAAATAAATGTAAAGCATACATATGCAGCTGAGGTACAAAAATCAGGCTATGGCTCTTTGTGAGCCAGGTGATGAAGGAAGAAAGGAAGAAATGTAGTCAATGGAAAGAACAGTCATCAAAGTAAGAGACCTGTGATGTGCCATTTATTCACTGTGTGATCTTGGACTAGAACCATCAATAGCTCCCTATGCCTATAAAATATAAACCCTTCATCTTGGCATTGAAAGTACTTCATAACCTGGACACATTCTATCTTTCTAGGCTTATTGCACATACTCCCCTTTGTGCATCCTGAATTCAAATCAAACTAACCTACATGTTATTCCCTACAGTTGGCATTAATATTCATCCTCCCGTGCCTTTGTACATTCCTCGGGTCTAGAATACATTTCCTTCTCACATCCATTTCTGAGAATCTCTACCTGCATTTGAGGCTCATCCCATGTGCCATCTCCCCCAAGAAATCCTTTGTTATCTCTTCAGTTAGTGTTCTCTTCCTCCCAAATGATCTTGTACCTACTTATCTGTATCCCTCAAATAGCATATAAGCTCTGTGAGTGAAAGGACTATTGTTATCTTGTCTTCATATCTCCCCAGTGTCTAGCTTAGAGCCCTGTGTGCAGAATGTGATCAATAAACTCTTACTGGATTTTTCTGGAAAATGTCTTCCTCTTTCTAGACCTGTCCACTTACTTTATAACATGAGAGTTGTAGTCAATGACTTCTAAGTGTGCTTCCATCTCCAACTAGAAACACAAAGTTGAAAAAAAAGATACATTCTGCCCACAAAGAGCTCATATCAAGCTGGGGAATGGGGGCAGGAGGTAAAAGATAGGACAGGTTTTCAGCTAAATATAACACCAAGTTGAGTACAATGAAGCAAAGGAGAGATGTCAACAAAATGCTTTAGGAAAATGTGAGAAGAGAAAGGGCATTTTCAGCAGAGGAGCTCAAGGAAGATAGCACAGAGCTGAGCCCCACAGGAAGAGAGTGAAAAGCCAAGATGAAGAGGGACTGCATTCTAGACCTGGCAATGAGCCTACGTGAATTCGTGGAGGCAGGAGAAAGTAGGTCAAGCTCAGAGGACCATTATCAGAATCCATTTTGGTGAGATCACAGATACATGAAAGGGACTGTTTTACTCTATAAGTAATATTGAGCCACTGAAGTTCTTCTTTGATGAGGGGTAAGGGTGTAAGGAAGGCAATGACAGTGTCAGACTTGGACCTTAGGAATGTTATTTTGTCATCTGTGTGGAGTAAGGATTAGAAGCCAGGGATTTAGAGTCACTACAATGCAGTAGTAATAGTACCTGAATTACGACGGTGCTTTTTGTGTTGGAAAAAAAAGGCTAGATTCCAGGATTTTCTCTCTCCCTCTATTCCATTTTAATTTCTTTTTTAATTAATTTAATTTCTTTTTAACTTCTGGGAGTGGTTATCAAATCAAAATGACCATTCCTGGACAGCATGTATCAATCAATCAATGGTCCCATAACTCTATTCACCATTCCTAACTTCCCAGACCAAAATTCACCTACCTCCCTGGCAAGTATTTCCCTCTATGTATTGTCTTCCCCTATTAGAATGTAACCCCTTTGTACCACCTCACACGTATCAGATTGACTAACATGACAGAAAAGAAAAATGACAAATGCTGGAGGGGGTGTGGAAAAATAGGTACACTCATAGACAGTTGGTAGAATTGTGAATTGATCCAACTATTCTCGAGAATAATTTGGAACTATGGCCAAAGGACTATAAAACTCCATACCTTCTGACCTAGCAATGATGTTAGAGATCAAAGGAAAAGGAAAGGGACCAAGAAAAAGGAAAAGGACTCATACATACAAAAATATTTATAGTAGCTCCTTTTGCGATGGCAAAAAATGGTAAACAAAAGGGATGCCCACCAATTGAGAAAACGACTGACCAAGTTGTGGTGTGCAATTATGATGGAATACTATTATGCTGCAAGAAATGATGAAGAGAATGGTACCCACAAAACCCTGAGAAAGCCCACATAAGCTGAAACAAAGTAAAATGAGATGAACTAGAAGAAGAACGTACACAGCAACAGCAATGTTGTAATGATAATCAACTATGAAAGACTTGGCTCCTCTAATCAATATAATGATCCACAATTGCAAAGGACTCATGATGAAAAATGCCATCCACTTCCAAAGAGAGAACTGATTAACTCTGAGTGGAGATCGAAGCATAGTTTTTTCAATTTATTTTTCTTGCCTGTTTTTGTAACGTAGCTAATGTGGAAATATGTTTTGCATGACTTCATATGTATAATGAACATCATATTTTTTGCCTTCTTGTTTGATGGGGGAGGGTGGCGAGAAAGATAGAATTTGGAACTGAAAACAAAAAAATTTTGAAGAGTGTAACCTCTTGAATGTAGACTGTTTTAATTTCGTATTTGTACTCTAAATCATGCGTGTTCTCTTGTATAGTAAACACTTAACAAATCCATCTATCCACTCATTCATTAATTTAAGAAGTCAGATTGAGGAATAAGGGAGAGGGAAGAATCAAACTTGGAGATTTCTGGTCCATGTTTTAAGGGTCCTTTCAGCTCAACATTCCAGGTTCTGATTTGTAGTAATCTGTCTATAATCTGAGTTGTCTTCTACTGTTAACATTTTGCTCTACTCAAATTACACAGAATTGGAGGGCCACTAAACAGCGTCTGAAACACAGAACAACAATATATCAAACATAATAAGTGGTTGCACAACATGTGATGAATGACTAATAAACTTGCTAAATATCAATCGCTAAACACAACACATTTGATAAAACAGAAGGCAACAAGTGTAGCAAATTACAACATAAACCAATGACAGTTTCTAAATGAAAATATAACAAATAACAAGGAACTGACCTTGAATTAAGGTAAACGTGGTAAGTAATGGGAGGTGTCTCGAGAGTCAGAAGACAAGGTTCAGCTCTCTGTTACTGCTAACTTGCTTTGTGATATTGAACAAAAATCACTTGCTCTTTTCTGGACCTTAGTTCCTTCATGTGTAAAATAGAGAAGTTGTACTCTAAGTTCCCTCTGAGTTCAAGAACTATGAAGAATGTGAATAATTTTAATGGTTTAAGTTATTCTCACTGTTAGAAATACTTGATTTTTTTTTTTGCTTTTGGGGGGGAGGGAAGGGCAATTGGGGTTAAGTGACTTGCCCAAGGTCACACGCCAAGTAAGTGTTAAATGTCTGAGGCCGTATTTGAACTCAGCTCCTCCAGACTCCAGGGCCAGTGCTTTATTCATCACTGCGCCACCCAGCCGCCCAGGAATACTTGCATTTTAATAGCTTATTGAAGACTGGAAACCCGTCCCTGCTCTCCACTTCCGCTCTTCCAATCCTTCTTCAAGCTCTCCTCATCCTTCATCTGGGCTATTGTAACATTCTATTAACTTCTCTCCCTGTCTCTCCAGCGTTTTCACTTTATGCAGCTGCCGAAGCGGTCTTCCTAATGCATAGCCTTCATCACATGACACCTCTGTCCAAAGACATTCGCTGCTCTCCTGCGCTACAGAATAAACTACAAGTGCTGTGCTCAGATTTGGGGCCATCCTCAATTCGCTTAAAACTACGAGCTTCTGCTAGCCTATGGCAATAGGTAGACAAATGTATTAGGCGCTTACTATGGGCTAGGCACCGTGCTGAGTGCTGGGTATACAAAGAAAGACAAACGGGTCCTGCCTTCAGGGAGTATTTAGCCTAATGGGGAGACAACATGGAAGTAGCTAGGTTTGTACCAGATAGATAGAGATTAGGCGGAAGGTCATCTCAGAAGAGAAGGTGGAGAAAGTGAGGGACCCAGGAAAAGGTCTCCTGCAGAAAGTGGGGTTTGAACTGAGTCTTGAAGAAAGTCAGAAAAACAGAGAGGTAGAGGTGAAGCTATGAAATCGTTCTAGGCAGGGGGACAGACAGCAAGTATGTTAGTGAACCTGCTTCATAGAGTTTGTGGAGGGAGACTGGAATGATAGAAAGAGGCCAGGTTATGAGGCCCTTTGAACACCAAACAGAGGAGATTATATCTGATCCCTGAAGGTGGCTATTAGAGAGCCCTGGGAGCTCATTAAGGCAGGGAAGAATGTGTTTGGGATGATCATACCTACACTTTTAAAAAATCACCCTCCATTCCACTACTAGATACACACCCCAAGGAGGTCATTGATAAAAAAGAAAGGTCAACAAGGAAAAAAAGTTTGAATAACTTCCCCCCTCCTCTTTTCTCCTGCCATGTGAACGGACTCTGGGGGTTCTCGGGGTTTAATCCTGTTGTCCAATCACTGACAGAGCCTTCTGAAGACATTCCAAGACAGAGGGGCAGCCCGCTGTGTCTTGGACAAGCCTGGATGACGTGTCAAGGGAGAGAGCCGGCAGTTTTGACTGGACGGATGTTCCATATAAACTTTTTTGCAGAGACGGGTGGTAGCTGTGGGAGGTCACCTTTTGTCTATGAGTTGTCCTGAATTTATAATTTTATACCCAATGTACAAAACTATTTTTTCCTACAAAAAAAAAGAAAGGTCATATATAAATATATATGTATATATATATATATATTTACTGTATGTGTGTTAGTAAAGAACTAGACACAGAACAGACGACCATTAGTTGCGGAATAACTAAAAGATTGTAGTCTTTCAATATAATGGAACATTACTAATGGAATATTATGCTGTGAGAAATTATAAACATGATGAATACATGAAACATTGAACAACTTACCTCAAGGGATGTAAATTGTAGTAAGTAGAGCCAAGAAAACAACATACACAGTAACTAAACAATGTAGATGGAAGGAAAACCAAAAAATAACTTAAAATAAATGTTGCAAAACTGTAAAAAAGCAGCATGGCTCCAAAGAAGAAGTATGAGAAGATGTAACACCCCATTCCTTTACAGAGGTGGGACAGTCTATGGATGTACAGCACTGAATGTGCTGTCAAGTGTTTTTTATTATGTATTGATCAGTTTGCTGATTTTTCTGGGCTTTCTTTTTTTAAAAAAAAAGTATTATAAGATATATAACAGCTCTGGGGAAGAAGGAAGGGAAGGCATAGGAGGGGGAATTTATATGTTGTAAAAGCAAAAGATAGCAAGGAAAATTATTTTAAAAACAAAAGAAAGAAAGAAAAATTACTCTGACAGCAGAGAAGAATGGGAAAGAGACACAAGGCCTTAACTGGTCTATAGCAGTAGGCCTTGGGGACCCATCATTCTGTGATTGAATCTTGTCTTCTCCTGCCTTTGTGAATTTCCAGGAAGTCACCCATGCCTACATAAGGAAGACCCTACATAAGAAAGTGTAGAGCATATGCAGCATTCTCTGTGTGCTGTCAGCACACGTGGAAGAAGCTAGTGAGTCTACTTCTAGAAAGGTACAATGATGTGTAATGGAAGGGTCTTCTCCTATCCCTGAGTATTCACCCTCCCCTACCACTGCCAAATTTGGATGATGCACAGACATTCCATCACTGAGATAACTAAGTGGCATAGTGATAGGATGTGAGACTTGTAATCAGGAAGACCCAAGTTGTAATCCTGCTTCCAACACTAACTAGCTGTGTGACCCTAAGCAAATCACTTAACCTCTCTATATGCAAGCTCCCTAACCTGGAAAATCAGGATAATAATGGCACCTACCTCACAGGGTTCTTGGGACAGTCAAATGAGTGGGAAGTTCTTTGCAAACCTTAAAGTGTTATATCAGCAGTTCTCAACCTGTGGGTCACGACCCCTTTGGGGATCAAACGACCCTTTCACAGGGGTCACAGGGGTCGCCTAAGACCATCGGAAAACACACTGCTCCTCTATCTGTCTCCAGGCAGGTCTGCCCACATGCAGACACACCCACATACAAGTATTAAAGAGCTGTGGCATTAGGAAGGTTGAGAACCACTGGGTTATATAAATGTTAGTTGTAGTTGCTGCTGTTGTTATTATTGTTATTACTAAGTGTTTCTGATCTTCTAGTTGTGTTGGAAAGTGATGAACTATTGATTGTCTGCTGAGCCAGAACTGGGGTGCATTCAAAAGCCTTTAATTGGTCAAAGCAAAATAAAGAAGAGAGTTTTTCCTTATTCTCCTTGGCCAATGTATGGGTGAGAGAGATAGTGCCATAAGCCTTTGGTTGTGAGAGGCCTTGGACCAGGGGTGGGGAACTTGCAGCCTTGAGGCTACATGTGGCCTCTAGGTTCTTAGGTATAGCCTTTTGACTGAATCCAAGTTTTACAGAACAAATCCTTTTATTAAGTGAATTTGTTCTGTGAAATGTGGGTTTAGTCAAAGAGTCACATTTGAGGACCTAGAGGGCCACACGTGGCCTCGAGGTCACAGGTTCCCCACCCCTGCCTTGGACTTTCCTATCTAGGGTCAACATGTATCTCCTTGCTTCTTTGCATTTGGTTTTTTCCCTACCCTTCAGAAGAGTACTGAAGATAGTAACAACCTTGTGAGCTTTGAAATGTCAGCATCATGAACCACCAAAGTTCTGGGAGCTAGAGATTTGGCAGAAGCCAGATGGTGAGAAGCAAAAGCCCAAGTGACCAGCTTGACTCAGTCCAGTGGTAACAGAGGGAAGGAGGACTCAGCATTTGAAATTTAAAGTGGGGTGAAAGCTTTGCAGAAACTGCATTCAGTTTAACCCACCTTACCCAAGAACTGAGTGGAATAGACAACAGTCTGGCTTCTGATTAATCCTGACATGAACTACAGCTCTTGGACCTCCAGTGACTCGACATCCTGACTTTTTGAAGAGTTGTAACTGTCTCCAGTACTCCTCCACATCAAATTAGGAAAGAATACACACCAAAAGGCAAAGAATAGAGGCATGTATTTATGAACCACATATTGGCTCTAGATGGGGGGAGCCCAAAGCCTTGCCCTGTCAGCATTGTCTTGCTCATTCGAGTAACAGCCAGGCAGGAACTAGGAAGAACAATCCTCTAGTTAGTTCTTCCTTTCACTTTGCCTAGTTAATTCCTTTTGAATGTACCTCAGTTCTTGTTCAGCAGCCAATCAATAATAGCTCATCTCTTCGTCATGTGTTTAGAATACTAGAACTAGTTACAGATTGTCAGTGCTTGCTCTAAACCATGGAATGGGACTCTTCTATTATAGGTAACCAGGACTTTACAGAAGCAGGTTCTCCAACCTTTTCCTTCTTTAAAAATATTAATTCATTCTGAACTGAACAAACACCAAATAAAATGGGCATTTTCATATATATATACACACATATATTTATACATATGTTACATCTATTATATTTATATATATTTCATTTCATATATATATTTGAGTAGAAAAGGAGGATAATATATGAAACTTCTGATCTCTGCCATGAACAGCTTGCTTTTCTTTTAAAGTAAATGGTAACTTTAACTTGTAGTTTTCAAGGTTGTCCTACTTGTTTGTGCTTTTTTCTGTCTTCCTTCTGTTCTCACATTTATAAGAAAATATCCTAATAGCTCTTTTTCTTTTCTATTTCTTTTTTCTATCTTATATCTATCATTCCTCATCCTTCCCAATACCATCTCTCCCCCAACTCTGAGGAAAAGAAAAAGAAAAAGGCACCTCATTTAGCAAATATTTATATAGTCAATTAAAACAAATTGCCACATTGGTTATATATCTTGTTCTACATTGTCAGTCTATCACGTCTTTCTCATGAGGGGGGCCACATTTCATCATCAGTCATCTAGAATTGTAGTTGAGGAAAAGGATCCACATGTACAAAAATATGTACAGCAGTTCTTTTTGTGGAAATTTTGTCAATTTCCAAGAACTAGAAATTGATGGGATGTCCATCCATTGGGGAATGGCTGAACAAACTGTGGCATAGGAATGCAACGGAATACTATTGTGCTAAAAGAAATGATGAGCAGGCTGACTTCAGAAAAACTTGGAAAGATTTCTATGAACTGATGCTGCATGAAGTGAGCAGAGCCAGGAGAATACTATCTGTACACAGTAACAGCCACATTGTATGATGACTAACTTTCTTAGACTTGGCTCTTCTCAGCAGTACAAGGATCTAAAACAACTTCAAAAGACTCGTGATGGATAATGTTGTCCATATCCCAAGAAAGAACTATGGAGTCTGAGTGCAGATAGAAGCATACTATTTGCTCTTTTTTTCCTCTTTTGTTTTCTTCTTTCTCATGTTTCCTCCCTAATACTTCTTTGTAAGATGACTAATGTGTAAATGTTTAGTATGAATGTATATGTAGAGCTTTCATCAGATTGCACACTGTCTTGGGGAGGGGAGAAGGGAGAGAGAGGGAGAAAATTGAAAGCTTAAATAAACACTCATGGAAGTAAAGGTTGAAAACTAAAAATAAATGTATTCGTTTTTTAAAAAGAAAGTGCTAGAGGAAAATTGACACCTAAAAAAAAAGAAAAATAGAATTGTAATTGGTCATTGAATTAACTAAAGTTCTCAAGTCTTTCAAAGTTGTTCTTCTTTATGATATTGTTGTTGTTGTTGTATAAATTGTCCTCTTGGCTCTGCATACTTCACTCTGCATTAGTTCACACAGATCTTCACAGGTTTCTCTGAAATTGTCCATTTGATATTCCTTATGGCACAACATTCCTTATACTCCTTACAAGAGTAATATTCCATTACATTCATATACCATAATGTGTTTAACGATTCCCCCACTAGATGGACACAGTTTAGTGTCCAGTTCTTTACTACTACAAAGAGAGCTGCCATAAATAATTTCCTTTCTTTGATCTCTTTAGGCCGAGTGTTGGTATTGTTTGATCTAATGGAATGCATAGTAGAGAAACTTTGGGAGCATAGTTCTAAACCACTTTCTAAAATGACTGAAACAACTCACAATTTTAGCCAGAGTGCATTTGTGTGCTTCAGAATCTTTCTTATGGAATGGCTGCAGGTAGAGAATACTGCTCCTGCTCTGAGTATGGAGTTCCAATTCCAGGCCTACATTACAACTCAAAGAAGTTCCAATATAGTGTGAAAAGAGCAGTAGATTTAGAAAGAAAGGATTTGGGTTTGAATAATTACTTTGCTACGTACTTTCTCTGTTACCTTGGGCAAGGCTCTCAGTCTCAGGGTCTTCAGTTGTAAAATGAAAGGTTTAGACTCAATCACTACTAATGTCCATTTGGTCAACAGAGCCTTCCCAGCAATAACCCAATAATTTCTGTCTTCTATTAACCTCAGTCCCTAAGCCTTTACACAGGTTTCCATTGGCTCACAATATTCTCTTCCCTTTTCAATGTTGTCACATGGAACAGTATGGTTAGGAAGACCCCATGACCTAGTCCAAGTTGGCAGAAAAAGGACACTTCTATGTACCAGATTGCTCCCTGGAGAGTTTGGGGATGACCCTTACTGGGCTAATACCAATTGCTAAGTACCAGGAGAAGACCTTAGAGACCTATTTAGGGAATAGCATTTTAAGTGGTACAGGGGAAAGAACCTGGGTGTGACTTTGGGTTCTTCTACTCACTAGTTATATGACCTTGTTCAAGTTGCTTTTTCTTTCTTTGTCTCAGTTTCTTCATCCATAAATTGACAGAGCTGTACTCGATGAGCTCTAAGGTCCCTTGCAGCTGGAAGTTCTTCAGGTTCATGATTTTCTTTTGCATGGGGCACATCTAGCCTCTTACCATTACCTACTGCCCTTAGGCCTGTAACCTTTAAGAGACTGGCTCAGAATAGAAGGTAGGAGAATGAGTTTCCTGGTGTTAAAAACAAATGGCTAATATTCCCGAAAAGTCCAGTGCTTTGTCTGGAGTCTGCCAGGAAGGCTTTAACAGCTGATCCAGACTATTCTTTTGGGAAGAAAGGCAGGAAGTTTCCATAGGAGCCACTATAACAACATTTCACTCCCCTTAGAAATTGCTGTGTTGTATTTTAAATCTCTCCAGTGGCCCAGCCCCCAACAATGGCAAATGTGTATCCCCATTGTATGTGTACATGTGTGTTTGTTTACATGCACATATGAAGATGCATTGTATGCATGCAGGCATGCTTATTTATATTGTGCTGTTTGCATGTGCATATGGGTGGGTATGTTATAGATAGTGTGAGTTTGCACACAGATGTGTGCACGTCTACACAGGCACATACAAGAGCTGTCATGTGGTAGAAAGATTACACTTGCTCTGCTTATTCTCAGAAGGCAGAAAAAGAACCATCAGGAAGAAGTTGTAGGGAGGCAGCTTATGAATCCATGTAAGAAAAACTTCCTAATAATTAAAGGAAAACTTTGTAATAATTAGAACTAGCAAACATTAGAATGAGCCTATTTAGGGAAATGATAGGCTCCCCACTGCCAAAGATCTTCGAGAGGATACTAAAGGACAACATTCCTTGTCCAGGTCATTGTAAAAGTATGGGTTGGACTGAGTGACCTCTGAGGTCCCTCTGTGCAATGAGAGTCTTGAAATGTCTGATGATGCTATATTGCATTTAGACATAACTCTTTGTGTGTATATGAGTACCTCCTTCTCTGAAGCAATATGAAGAACGTGGGTCAAGACATGCCCTCTGGAGCTTAATTTAAATGATACCTTCTCTAGGAAACCTTTCCTGAGCTCTCCCAAACAGAAGCGATCTTTGCTTTCTTAAGCCTCACATTTCCTATATTGGGTAATTTCCTTATGTCCTTATCATTGTTCTTTTTGTATGAAAAAAAAAAAGAGCTGAGATATTCGAACTTGACCTTGAGAGACAGGAAAGACATTAACAAGTGGGCTTAAGGTGAGGGGGCATTTCAGGTGTAGGGAATGATGTGAGTAAAGGCAGAATCAGGAAACCCAGTATCTCTGGGAGCAGCCCTCTCTATTTTTGTATAGCCCTAATTTTAAAGAAAATTTTCCTTATATCAAATACATTTCATCTCTTTTCAACTTCTACCCATTTCTTCTAATTATGTTCTCTGGGTCCAAGCAAAATAAATGTAATCCTCTTCTTTGTAGCAGCTCTTGAAACACTTGAAGACAGCAATCATGTCCACACTAAGTTGTAATTTCACTGTAACAAGGAGCCCAGTTCCTTCAAAATATTGTCATATAATATATCCTGAAGCCCTTTAACAATCTGAGTGGCCTCCTCTACCCACTGTTTTCTAGTTCATCAATGTCTTTCTTAAAATAAGGGACCCACAACTGGAGACAGTACTCCAGATGTAGGTTGACTCACAACCCTACTAAGTTAATAACATAATCAACAAGCATTTCTTAAACACCTCTTGAGCTACTGGGGATACAAAGACAGAAATTAAATATTCCCTGTACAACCTCAACTTATTCAACATTATTTATTTAATAAAAATGATTATTATTGATCATATAGTTTAAATTTTATATCACATTTAGCATCAAATCAAAGAATATATGGTTATTAAATTTATTTTAAATTTTATAAATTAATTGGATTGCATTATGTAATCATAATTAAATGTTATACTAGATATAAAAACAAATATTTAATTTAATAACATGTGGAGCTCAGAGCTAATTTATTAATTAATGTGAGATGTTGAAATTTTATGATTAATGGGAAACTATCAGAGTATATCCATTGATTACTTTACAACCTGGGATGAATATGGATGAGGAAAATGAGCTGGAATAGATTATTAAGGCAGTAATCCTGTCAAAATAGGGAATTAGCCTTATCTTGCATGAAAATATAAGAAAAAAATCACTAAGTCATTTTGGTAGCCTGGATTGGCACAGAAAGCTAGACCAAGAGGTTCACAGACACTGGGAAGAGGGAATTAGGAATAGTTACTTGGAAAATTCTACACTGAGAAAGTATGTGTACCATGTGCAAAAAAGTGTCCCAGACCTAGCACAAAAGGGCATGACCTTATGAAGGTTACAGGAATAGGTGCCAACTGTCAGGTCTGTCAATCAGTATATTCAGTTTTAGGTCACAGATCTAGGGCGAATTGAGGAGGGGACTATGTCTAAGGAGCACATTCCAGGTTAAAGAGTGGTTGTGGGCCCAAAGCTGTGTGCCAAGAAAGGAGCAAGTTCAGAAACAAACAGAAGGTGTGCTGCCCCCCAAAATGGAACAGTTCTAGCTTCCAACCTAGTATGAAGCCTTCAGTATAAGTAAAGAGGTAAGGAATTCTATGACAAGACAGAGCCTGAAGTTTTGTCTGGACCAGTCAAACTTTCCAGTTGGCTAATTGTGACTGAGTCCAAAAGCAGTCTGCTTGAATTTCAAATAAGGAAAGCTTACAGGCATTTTGCTCAAACCTGAACCCAGGTCAGGAACTTGGAAAGCTCAGACCAAGGGAGCAGATATCATGCTTTGTCCTACATCAGATAACTTTAGAAACACTGAAAACTTGCGAGTCCCTAGCTTGAGTTATCCCTGAGATCCTGGAATAACACAATACTAAACACCAAAGAAAGTGGCAAGACCCAGCCCAGAGTTTCCCTTTAGAAGTGCATGCGGGGGTGGGGGTAGGAGGGCCTAGGTGGCACAGTGAATAGAGCACCAGCCTTTCAGTCAGGAGGACCTGAGTTCAAATTCGGCCTCAGACACTTAATACTAATTAGCTGTGTGACCTTGGGCAAGTCACTTAACCCCAATTGCTCTCCAAAAAGCAAAAAATAATAATAATAATAACAATAACAACAAAAATCATATGATTATATCAATAAGATGCAACAACCGAAAAAAAGCCTTTGACAAAATACAACACCCATTCCTATTTAAAAAAAAAACCCACTAGAAAGCATAGGAATCAATGGAACCTTTCTTAGAATGTTAAGTAGTAACTATCCAAAACCAAGAGTAAGCATTATCTGTAATAGGGCTAAACTTGAAGCCTTTCCAATAAGATCAGAGTGAAACAAGGATGTCTATTATCATCATTATTTTTCAATGTTGTATTAGAAATGTTAGCTTTGGCAATAAGAAAGGAAAAAAATTGAAGGCATAAAAATAGGCAATGAGGAAACAAAACTATCACCCTTATAAAATAAACTTTATAAAATAAACCTATATAAATCATCAGCATTTCTATATATTACCAACAAATTCCAGCAGGAAGAGATAGAAAGAGAAATTCTATTGAAAATAATTACAGATAACATAAAATACTTAGGAGTCTACCTGCTAAGACAGACCCAGGGATTATAAGAACACGATTACAAAACACTTTTTACACAAATAAAGATAGACCTAAACAATTAGAGAAAAAGTAGTTGCTCATGGGTAGGCCAAACCAATATAATAAAAATTATAATTCTACCTAAATTAATTTACTTATTCAGTACCATACAAATCAAACTACTAGGGAATAATCTTATAGAACTAGAAAAAACAGGAACAAAATTCATCTGGAAGAACAAAAAGGTTAAACGTATCAAGAAAATCAATGGAAAAAAAGTTGAGAAAAGCAGCAGGCCATTCCAGATTTCAAACTATACTACAAAGTGGTAATCAATAAAACAATCTGGTACTGGTTAGGGAAATAATGGTCGATCAGTGGAACAGATTAGGTATATAATACACAGTAGTAAATAGCCAGTAAATCTAATGTTTGATAAACCAAAAGATCTAAGCTTTGGGGAATAAAAACTCAACATTTGACCAAAAAATTCCTGGGAAAACTGGAAATCAGTTTTGCAAAAACTAGGCATAGATCAACATTCATGCCATATATTCAAACAAAGGTAAAATAGATAAATGATTTAGACATAAAGGGTGGCATCATAAGTAAATTAGGGGAGCACAGTAAAGTATATCTATCAGATCTATAGATAAGGGAGGAGTGTTTGACCAAACAAGGGATAGAGATTACAGGAAGTAAAATAGATCATTTTGATTACAAGAAATTAAAAGTTTTTGCACAAAGTTAATACAGTGAAAATTAGAAGGAAAACAGGAAAGTAAGAAAAAATTGCAACAAGTTTTTTCTGATAAAGGTCTTATTTCTCAAATATATAGGGAATTTATAAATTCATAATTTATAAAAATAAGAGTCATTCAAATGATGAGCAGGCAGACTTCAGAAAAACCTGGAAAGATTTATATGAACTGATGCTGGGTGAGGGGAGCAGAACCAAGAGAACATTGTATACAGTTATAGTCACATTCTGCAATGACTAACTTTGATAGACTTGGCTCTTCTCAGCAATGCAAGGATCTAAGACAACTCCAAAAGGCTCATAATTGAAAATGCTCTCCATATCCAGAGAAAGAACCACAGAGCCTGAATATAGATTGAAGTATAATATTTGTTCTCTCTTTTTTGTTTTGTTTTGTTTCTTCTTTCTTGTGGCTCATTCCATTGGTCATAATTCTTCTTTGCAACATGACTAATGTGAAAATATGTTTAATCTGAATGTATATGGAGAGCCTATATCAGATTTCATGCCATCTTGGGGTGGGGGTAGAGGGAAGGGGAGAAAATTTGGAACTCAAAAGCTTGTGGAACTGAATGTTGTAAACTAAAAATTACTTTTTTTTAAACACTCATTCACCAGTTGACAAATGCTCAGAGGATATTAATAGTTTTCAGAAGAAGAAACCAAAGCTACCAGTAGTAACATTAAAAAGTGCTCTAAATCACTACTGATTATAGAAATGAAAATTAAAACAACTCTGAGATACCACCTCACACCTATCTGATTGGTTAACATGACAGAAAAGGAAAATGACAAATGCTGGAGGGGATGTGGAAAAATTGGGACACATACATTGCTGGTAGAGTTGTGAATTAGTCCAACCATTCTGGAGAAAATGTAGAACTGTACCCAAAGTGCTATAAACCTGTGCATACCCTTTTACCCAGCAATACCACTACTAGGTCTATATCCTAAAGAGATCAAAGAAAAGGAAAAAGGACCTGTTTGTACAAACATATTTATAACAGCTCTTTTTGGTCTGTCAAAGCACTGACAATTGATGGGATGCCCATCAATTGGGGAATGGCAGAACAAGTTGTGGCATATGACTCTGATGGAATACTGTTGTGCTATAAGAAATAACTAGTGGAGTGGTTTCAGAAAACCCTGTAAAGACTCCCACGAACTCATGCAAAGTGAAGTAATCAGAACCAGGAAAACACAGTAACAGCAACATTGTGACAATGATCAACTGTGAAAGACTTAGCTACTCTGATTAAGACAATGATCCAAAACAATCAAAGGACATGGGAATGAAAAATGCTAGCTGCCTCCAGATAGAAAACTGATGAACTCTGAATACAGATTAGAGCACACTTTTAGACCTTATTTTTATTAGTTTAATTTGGGGAAGAGTGGTTCACAACATGGCTAATATAGAAATATGTTTTGCATGACCTTACACATATAATCAAAATCAAAGTGCCTGCCTTCTCAAGAAGGGGAGAAGAGGAAAAAGGGAGGGAAGGAGAGAATTTGGAATTCAAAAGTTTTTATTCATTTTTTATTTTTTTTATTGCTTTTTTGAGGGGGGAGGGCAGGGCAATTGGAGTTAAGTGACTTGCCAAAGATCACACAAGCTAGTTTTGCGTTAAGTGTCTGTGGTCAGATTTGAACTCAGGTCCTTCTGACTCCAGGGCTGGTACCCTATTCACTGCACCACCTAGCAACCCCAACTCAAAAGTTTTTAAAGATTATTGTTAAATTTTTTACATGTGATGGGGCAATAATAAAATAAATAATTTTTTAAAAGTCGAAAGACTGAGAAAATAAAAGAAAATATTAAGGTATCTTAAAATAACTACAACTGACTTAGAAAACAAACTGAGAAGAAAAAAAATTTAAGAATCACTGAACTACCTGAAAGCCACCACCAAAAAAAGAGTTTACATATCATTTTTCAGGAAATCACAATGAAAACTTTCCAGATCTCTTAGACCAGAGGGTAAATTGGAAATAGAATATGTCAGTCATCTCCTAAATGAAACCCTCAAATGAAAACTCCCAGGAACATTATAACCAAAATCTAGAGACTCTAGCTCAATGAAAATAAAGCTACAAGAAGTCAGAAAGAAAGAATTCAAGGAAATGTAATTAAAATCACACATGATTTAGCAGTCATCACTAAAAAGAAGTAAATAGTTTGGAAGACAATATTCCAGAAGGCAAAAGATATGGCCTTATAGCCAAGAATAACTTGCCCAGCAAAAGTGTTTTCTTTCAGGTGGAAAATGTATCTTAGATGGGATAGAAAACTTCCCAGCATTCCTGGAGCAAAGACCAGTGCTATTTTTTTTTTAACTAGAACCTGTGGAGTACAAACATAGCAGGCAAAACAAACATAAAAAAGTAAACATGAGTGAACAATCAAAAGAAATTAAATGAGGATAAACTGTTCACATTCTAATTTAGGGACACGATGTGCATCACCTCAGAACGTCTTCATTGGGGATCACAGAGGAAGCCTACTTAAGCTTCCTAATAGGGGTTAGGGGTCCTGCTTTGTTTTAATTATCTAAAAAAGAAGACTGGAAAGAAAGAAGAAGGGAGATACAAAGTGGGGAGAAGAGAGGGGGTGGATAGGGGAAATTATCTCATGTAGATGGGGTGCACAAATAGTAGTCTATATAAACACGGAGGAAGAGGTGGGGGGAGTGGGTGATACTTGAACCTGTTTCTCATGTGAACTAGCTAAAGAGAGGAAAGATATACACACACATACAAAGAGGTGGGTACAGAAATATAATTCATTTAATAAGGAAACAGGAAGAAAAGGGGAGAAGAGGGGAAATAAGAGGAAGACTAGATTAAAGGAAGAATTAGTTCTAAACAAAATAAACTATAATTCAGAATGTACAAACATATTGACATCAGCTCTTTTTGCAGTAAAGAATTAGACAATGACGGGGTGCCCATCCATTGGGGAATGGTTGAACAAATTATGTTCTATAAGTGTGATAGGTTATTAATGTGCCATTTAAAAATGATAAAGGAGATGATTTTAAGGAAACCTGGGAAGATCCATATGAATTAATGGAGAATGAGAACAATTTATACAAAGACAAGAAGATTGTAAAGACAACTTTTAAATTGTTTTATTAAGTTTTTATTGTACTTTCAGATCCAAATTCTCTTCCTCCTACTTCTCTCCCCTCCACGGAGAAAAAAAGATACAACATATAGTCAAACAAAACAAAGTCCTGTGTTGTCATGAAAGACTAAGAAACTCTAATCAATGAAACAATGATAACACTGATTCCAGAGCACTTGTGATGAAACATGCTACCCACCTCCTGAGAGAGAAACAAAGGACTCAGTGCAGATTGAGACATTTTTAGGACACAGCTAATTCAGGAATTCATTTTGCCTGAATATACATGTTAGTAACAGGAGTTTTGTTTTTCTTTCTTTCTTAGCTACGGAGGAGGGGAGAGGTGGGAGGAAGAGAAAGTAGATTTTTGCTAATGGAAAAAATAAAATGTAATTTAAATTTTTAAAACATCAACTTCAAAGGTGCAGAATAAGAGCTGTGGCAAGATGGTAATTTGTTTGAAAAGAATCTGGGGTTTTGAAAGACCACAAGCACAGTATTAGAAAGTAGTGTGTAGAGCCATACAGAGAACCAAATGCAATCTGAGGACGCGCTAAATGAGACAATGCTTCCAAGACTAAAGACAAAAGTCCCACTGTGCCCTGTCCTGGTCAGCATACTTTTGGACACCATGTTTTGGGAAAGACATGGATAAGCTCAAAAGTGGTCTCCAGAGAAAAGTTACCAGAATAGTAAAGGGCCATGAAAAAAAACATGCCATATAAGGGTTGGTTAAAAGAACTGGAAATGGAAATATTGAGCCTGGAGAAGTGAGGTTTTGGTGGGACATCATAGTCTTCTTCAAACATCTGAAGAAGTAGCATATAGAAGCAGCATCAAAACCATTCTATTTGTTCCTGAAAAGAATAACCAGGAGTAACTGATGGAAGTTGCAGAGAGATAAGCTTATATTTAATGGAGGGAACAACTTCCTAAGAATTAGAACTATCCAAAAGTGGAATAAGATTTCTTAGGAGGTAGTGTCCTCTTCCTTGATAAAATTCTGCAGATTTTATCGCACTCAGCGAGCAAAGGAGGTCAATATTTAGATATAGGCAGTAACTGCTAGTAAATTTTTTTTTAATTTTAATTTATTTTCTTGGTTACATCATTCATTTCCACAAGGTTTTGAGTTACAAATTTCCTCCCCTTTTTGCCCCTACCCCCCAGCCCAGAACACTGATCCCACTGTAAGGCCCCTCCCACAATCTGTTTCCTTTTATGCCCTCCTCCAACAACCCTCTAGCTTTCTAGCAGGGCAGGGAGGGGCTCCCTGCCCCCGTCCCTGTATGTGTTATTTCCCAGTTGCATTTGATTGTATAGTTTTAAATACTCGATTCTTGCAATTCCTCCCCTGTCACCCACTCCCACTGGGAGGAGCAGCAATTCAATACAGGC
>CM053595.1:74222874-74243368 GCA_028646575.1 Pseudocheirus occidentalis | reverse complement strand
AGAAGCACCAGCATCTGGGTTTTCAAAGCCTAGGGCAGGGGTGGGGGTAGGGGGGACTCAACAGCTGCCCATAGTCTCATCTGGTCAAATCACACAACTCTTCCCAAAGTGAGTCCTGAAACAAAACCTTGCATCAGAGGTATACACAGTCTTCTCCAGGGTCAGAAAACTCTGCAACCCTTGTGACCCACTGCTTAATTACAAAGTAACAAGGTGTGGGCATTCTTGAAAAATAAGCCTCCCTAAGCAAGCTTCTCCTGTTGGGCTCTGCTCCACCATTCAGCAAACTCCTCCCACCGCAAGCTCCATGTGACCACATGCTGAATTTGAGAACCTTCCCTAATTTGAAAGTATACTCTACACAGAGTATATTTTCAAATTAGGGAAGGTTCTCAAATTCCCTAGGTCTATTAAGGGGCAGGGAAGATCTTCAAATTCCCTTACCATTACACTTGATTATATATATATATATATATTTGTAATAGGTTTCATTTTTCTTGCCTTTTCAATGGGAGATAGAGGTAGGAGGGAAAGAATACAGATCTGAAAATTAAATTAAATTTTCTAAAAAAGAAAGAAACTGAAGCTCTAATTTGCCTAAATCCACACAGGTAATTTCTAGAAGAAGCAGACTTCCAGGTCCTCTAAGGCCATAGCCCACAACACTCTTTGCACTGTGCTACCCTGCTTCTCCAGTTAATTGGAAGAACTTTCTCAATGATGAAATTATGGGTCCCTGAAGTATTGAAGTATTATAATTAAGACTCTAGGAGAGGCTAGAGAGGAATGATGAATATGTCTGAAAGCATAAGAAAGGGCACATAAATAGGCAGCATCAGGGCTGAAGACTGTGTCTGTCACCCTGCGCATGTCCTTGGTTGTTTGACCACAAAGCCTCCCAAGGAGCCCTAAAGACAGACAGACAGACAGACAGACACACACACACACACACACACACACACACCCCTTCCCTGTTTGTTTGTCTGGAGCTGAGTGGTGCTACCTCGAACATCTTCATGCTTTCTGGGAGATGGAATTGGGACAAGAAACCTCTGGGAGTTAGAAGAGTAGAGAATATGCTCTCTTTGCTGGGACTGGCACATCCCCTCACCTTTCAGTACAAAGAATGTGAATGAAAGAACTTTGGATTTGAAGTCAGAAGTCCCGGACTTGGGTCCTTGACATGATACTTCTTTTGTGTCTGAGGTTCCTCCCAGCTCTGCTGGTGCAGGCTGAGTCATAGGATTTTCCATCTGGCAGATCTCTTATAGATAACCTAATGTAATTGAATTCCATTCTCTCTCTGCCTGATTATAAAGATGAGAAAATGACCATCAAAGAGGTTAAAGGTCCCATAGATCCCCTGTAGCAAAGTTAGGATTCAGATCAATGTCTTCTGACTCTAGATTCAGCATTCTTTTTCCTTGACCTCTGTACAATACTATGTCTGTGTTCCTTCCTCTTCCCACACTTGAGCTTGCATCCTCTACATCAGGAGTTCTTAACCTTTTTTGTATCATGGATTCCTTTGTCAATTTGGTGAAACCCACAGACCCCTTATCAGAATAGTTTCCTACAGAAAGGAAACCAATTATACTGAAACTGTTACCTTTTAGTCATTTTCAATTGTGTCCAATTCTTCATGACCCTATTTTTTTTTTTTCAAAAATACTAGTATGATTTGTCATTTCCTTCTCCAGCTCATTTTACAGATGAGAAAACTGAGGCAAACAGCATCAAGTGACTTGGCCAGGGTCACACAGCAAGCAAGTTTCTGAGATCACATTTGAACTCAGGAAGATGTCTTCCTTTTTCCAGGCCTAGCACTCTATCCACTGTACCACCTAACTACCTCTCAGTTATTATATTGAAATATAAATCTTTAAATATTAAAAATTTAAAAATACAACTTCATGGATTCCAGATAAAGAAGTCCTATTTTAAGTCTTCCATATCCTTCAAGTCCAAATTCCTCCAAGAAGTTATTTCTGACTGTACTGGGCCTTAAGGAGACTGGTTTATCCTCTGAATACCTGTAGTTCCTATTGGTCAGCAGAGGTCACTGTTGTTCACAGCTGACTGTCTCTAATGTGCCAGAAAAGAGGACTATAATGAGAAAGGAAAATCCTGGGTAAGTCCTTTCTCATTCTTCATTCCAAAATTGACATTCTATCCTTATCCCCTCCTTTGCCCTCAATTCTGGTTGAAAATTCAGTTAACTCTATTCTTTCCTTTAATCTTATTTTTACTGGTATCTTTTGCTTTAGCATTATCTTCATTTCCAAATCTCTCTCTCTCCTTGCCCAGAGTCATTTCTTATAATATAGATAGATTCAGCAAAACCAAACAAAACACCAACCATATCTGACAGTATTTGTTATATTAAACAGCCATTTTCTCCTACCTTTGCAGAGAGGGGAAGGGAGTGAATTTTCCCAACCCTTCCCCAGGTTTAAGCTTAGTATTTATAAATTATGTGGTATTGTTTATTATATTGTTGTTGTTGGTCTTTCGATTTACATTATTGTTTTAATTGTGTATATTATTTTCCTGGACTTGTTCATTCCAATATACCATCCATTCATATAAGTTTTACTGTGCTTCTCTGAATTCTTCACATTCATATGCCCATCAAGGGCAGATAAAGTGGTTCAAATAGGCCTGGATCCAGGAAGACTTGAGTTAAAATCCAGCCTCAGATGCTTGTTAGTGGTGTGACCCTGGGAAAGTCACTTAACCTTTTGCTTTAATTTCCTCATTTGTAAAATTGTCTGGAGAAGGAAATGGCAAACTACTTCAATATCTTTGCTAAGAAAGCCTGTATATTATATGAAATGCCAGACTGAGTGTATCAAAAGCCAGAGTGAAGAATGCCAGGAGAAATACCAACAATCTCAGATATTTAGATGATGATGCTCTGATAGCAAAAAGTGAAGAAGGATCAAGAAACCCCTTGATGAGGGTGAAAGAGCAAAGTGGAAAAATTGGCTTGAAGCTTAACATAAAAAACCCCCCAAAAACAAAACTGAGATCTTGGCAATTGGTCCCTATCACTTCCTGGAAAATAGGAGATGAAATGGAAGCAGTATCAGAGTTTAAATTCTTGGGACCAAAGATCACTGCAGACAGTGACTGTAAGTCATGAAATTAAAAGACACTTGCTCCTTGGAAGGAAAGCTATGGCAAATCTGGACAGCATACAGAAAAACAGAGACATCATCTTGCTCACCAAAGTCTGTATCACCAAAGCTATGGTTTTTCCAGTAGCAATGTATGGCTGTGAGATTTGAACTATAAGGAAAGCCAAACCCTGTAGACTTGATACCTTTGAATTGTGTTGCTAGAAGAGACTTTTGAGAATCCCTTGGACAGCAAGGAGGTCAAATCAATCAATGATTAAAGAAGTTAATTCAGACTTTTCATTGAAAGGACCAATACTAATGTTGAAACTTAAATACTTTGACCATATAATGAGAAGACTGGTCTCAATGAAAAAGACCCTGATGTTGGGAAAGATTGAAGGCAAAAGGAAAAGGGAAGGACAGAGAGTGAAATCGAAAGATAGTGTCATGGAAGCAATCATCCATGGGGTCATGAAGAGTTGGACACAACTGAATGTCTGAACAACAACAAAAACATTCCATCACATTCATGTATCAAAATTTATTTAAGCCATCACCTCAATGGATGTAACACTGTATTCCTTTGTGTTTATGAAGGGACCTTTTGTGAATGTCAACATGCACAGGGGTCCAAAGAGCAGAACATATTGTAGTATTTAAAATTGGAAAAGAACTTAAGTCATCCAACCCAACTCAAGCATTTTATAGAGGAGGAAACTGAGGACTAGGGAGATTGTGATTGACCCATGCTTATATAATTTGTGGTTGTCTAGTCATTCATTTGTGTCCAACTGTTCATGACCCCATAGCAGAGCAGGTCCTTCTGTCTTTCACCATTTCCCAAAGTCTGTCCAAGTTCCTGTTTTAATGCTTCCATGACACTATCTATCCATCTCATCCTCTGTCATCTCCTTTTCATTTTCCTTCAATCTTTTCCAACATCAGGGTCTTTCCACTGAGCCTTGTTTTCTCATTCTCTGCTTAAGTTTCAGTATTTGACCTTCCAGTGAATGGCCCAAATTAATTTTTTTTAAGTATTGACTAATTTGATCTCCTTGCTGTCCAAGGGACTCCCCAAAATCTCCAGCACCACAACTCAAAGGTGTCAGTTCTGCAGTGCTCAGCTTTCCTCATAGTTCAATTCTCACAGTCACATATTGCCACTGGAAAAACCATAGCTTTGACCATAAAGACCTTTGTCAGTAACTTGACATCTTTGTTTTTTAGTATGCTCTCCAGATTTGACATAATTTTCCTTCTGAGGAGCAAGTGTCTTTTAATTTCATGGTTGCAGTCACCATCTGCAGTGATCTTTGAGCCCAAGAATTTAAAATCTGGCACTGCTTCTATTTCTTTTCCCTGTATGTGCTAGGAAGTGATAGTGGGACCAGTTGCCAATATCTTAGTATATACATATATACATATATATGTGTGTGTGTGTATGTATGTATACGTGTGTGTATATGTGTGTATATGTGTGTATATATGTGTATATGTGTATATATGTGTATATGTGTGTGTATGTATACACACACACACACACACACATGCACACATAAAGCTTCAAGCCAGCTTTTCCATTCTCCTCTTTCATTGTCATCAAGAAGACTCTTAATTCTTCTTCACTTTCTGTCATCAGAGTGGTATCATCTGCATATCTGAAATTGTTGATATTTCTCCTGGCAACCTTAATTCTGGTTTTTTATTAATTCAGCTTGGCATTTCACATGATGTACTTTACATGAAAGTTAAATAAATAAGGTGACAATGTATAATTTTGTTGTACTCCTTTTCTGATACTAGGTAGTAGGATCGGAAGAAGCAAAACCTGGATTCATACCTGTCTTCTGAGTCTAGGTCCAATGCTCTTTCTATTATATATACTATTTTTTTATTCTTAGTTAACATATGACTTTAAGAATTCTGTAGTTCTAGAAGGTTGGAGAGGTAATGTAATGTAGGGGACAAAGAGCTGGTCTTGAAGCAAGGATGATGTGGGTTTCAGAAAGGGTGCCAAGATAGCAAAGCTAACATTTATAAATAGTTCTGTTAAAGTTTGCAATTTATCATCTCATTTGATTCATTGGTTAAGGAATTTTTCCCTCCTGAGGATTTCCAATGCCAATGAAATGATCACTCTGGTCCATATTGCTATTTTATCCACAACTGTGACACTTGACTTTGAGCAAAATCATTTGGGATCAGGACACAGAAGTGGAAAAAAAAAGAGGAGTTAGGAAATTACTATGAGAGCTGTCTTCATAGATCTGTAAGAGTTGGGTAAGTCATGTCTTCCTCACAAGTTGTCTTGGAACTACATACCCCAGAAGCCTATGTGTCTGCTCAGCAGGTGATGACATTGCCTCCAGAGACACTTTGATTGGATGTGGAACTTTCAGCATGCTGCATTTGAAAGAAAAATGGGAATCTCATGGGGGGAATGAGATCAAATTCGTAAGACTAAAGGTGACAGAGTCAGAGACAGAAAGGGAAATAGAAAAAAAGAAGAAAGATTTCCTCTGAGCTATGTCTGAATCGTGTCCATGTTAGTGTATACAAATTGATTCAGGACGTGGAGGCATCACACTGGTGTTAGCATTCCTAGTTAGAAGCAAAAATAGAAGTTTTTCCCTTAAATTCTTTTTTTTTTCTTTTTGGAGGGCAGCTGGGGTTAAGTGACTTGCCCAAGGTCACTCAGCTAGTTTTTTTTGTGTTAAGTGTCTGAGGCCGTCCCTTAAATTCTTGAGAGGAAACAACAAAGCTCTCTACAATGCTTTGCAAGTCTCATTATAATAAGTCATGCGTTCCAGATACTGAAGATTCAAGTATTTGTCCAGTTGGCAAGTCTCTAGCCCCTTTTCCATCTGCTAGCCTGAAGTGCCATGCTGAGAATTCGGCCTAGGGAATAAATAGAAAAGAGAGAGGAAGCATGATCTGGCGGAGCTGCCAGCATACACCAAACTCTTCAGCAGAACCAAGCATGAAAAAAGTAGCCTATTTCCCTACCCTATTATGTTAGAGATACAGGACGGGGATTGGATTCCCAGCCAACAGTCACTGGAGGACTGGGACAGGTAGCTGCAAAAAATCTTAAAGTTCTTACTACATGATTTAAGTTTTGTTTACTTTTCATTCTTTTAATCAAATAGTCTTAACTTTACTATGATTTCAAATGATTTATTCTGGACTGAGGGTTCATGGGTATCGATCAAGACAATTGATTTCCCTTTGTTTACTATGGTCTGGAAGTTGTCAACAGAGGGCATGTTAGAGAACTGGTTACTACATATCTGAAAGGTCATCATGTGAAAGGCAGAGGAATTAAACTTTTTCTCCTTGGCCCCCAGAAGGCAAAACTCAAGATAAATAATTAGAGCTTGCAAGTGGACAGATTTTAACTCAAGACAAGGAAGAGGTTTTTGGACCTTTTCTTTCTCCTTTATACTGTCTTGTCTGGAGATCTCATCAACTCTTATAGGTTCAATTATCATTTTTGTATAAACAATTCCCAAATCTATAATCCCTGGCACATAGTAAGTACTTAATAAATGTTCTACCTACCTACCTGCCTGCCTGCCTGCCTACCTACCTATCTACCTACCTACCTACCTGTCTGCCTGCCTGCTTGCCTGCCTTCCTACCTACCTACTTACCTACCTATTTCTAGTGTTTCTCCTAAGTTATATTTATTTATCTCTAGTTGCTTCTTTGACATCTCAAACTGGATATTCTATAGGTATCTCCTACTCAGCACATCCAAAACACAACTCATTACCCCATTTCTCCCAACCTCATCTCTTCTTTCTTATTTTCCACATTAAACTATGTTAATGAACTTAAAATTCTATGACAAATTTTTGCTCAAGTTGTTCCTATCTAAAAATTACCGACTTTCAAAACTGATAACTGGCACAAAACAAATGGTCCACAAAAGCATTCCTTTCGTCCTGAAACTTTTATGATGCATTGTAATCATTAACTATTACTATTAAATTTAAATGGTCAATTGAGACAAACAGTTCTAAGACTGTTCTTCCATCACTGATTAAGACTGGGGTGGCAAGTGTTGTGCAGAATATTCATTTAGCTTTCTGGGCCTTTTGAAGAGAGTTTGTGACCTTGCCTTCCTGTCAACTGCCTCATATCACAAACAGCAACACAACCCAAAGGAGGATACTCAGAGAAGCTTTCCACTGACATAGACTTGCCTGGATTCATATCAATGATAGCAGCATCACTCCATGCTGGGAATTTAGGGTCATCTTCCAGGCTCTTATCAAAATAATGATCAATCTTTTTTAGGTCAGCAAACTTGAAAATGATATGAGTGGTGTGACAATCCAGAACGGGTACCTAGCCAGCACCAACTGGTGTGGATGGTTCAGGATAGTGACCTGTGCAGTAAAGCCAGCTGTTTCCAAGGTTGGATCATTCTTGCTATCACCAGCCACATTCCACAGCAGATATCTTTGACAGACATGTTCTTAAAATGGAAACCAACAGAGTTTCCCAGGCAGAGCTTCACTCAGACCTTCATGGAGCATTTACTTTAGTTGTAACATTGACTGTGGAAAAGGTCACCAACATGCCTCCTTTAAGAACAACAATTTACATATAGCCAACAAGTATAGTACTGATACTACCAATCTTGTAGACATCTTGGAGGGGTAGATGTAGGGGCTTGTTGGACAAGTTGGTGGCAAGATGCATTCTAAAGCTTCAAACAGTGCAGTTCCATTAGCATTGCCATCCTTATGAGTGACCTTCCAACTCAATAAACTCGGTTCTAGCATGATGTCACCCTTCCAATAGGGAACTGGTATGAAAGTTATTGTGTCAACGTTATGGCCAGTTTTCTTAAGATGAGTACTGACTTCCTTGATAATCTCCTCATACCTCTTCTGGCTATAGGGGAACTTGGTGGAATTCATTTTGTGTTCATCAACAATCAATTGTTTCAGACCTGGTGTGGTAGTCAGAAGGGCATGGTCACGGGTCTGCCCATTCTTTAAGATACTAGCTATAAATTTACCAATACAAGAGGCAATAATCAGGAGAAAATAGCCTGAGATGTGCCTCTAATCATGTTCTTGATAAATCTTTGTGTCCTGAAGCAACAATAATGGTCATGTAATACTGAGAGGGGTGGCTAGGTGGTACAGTGACTAGAGCACCGGCCCTGGAGTCAGGAGGACCAGAGTTCAAATCCAGCCTCAGATACTTAATACAAAAATTAGTGGTATGACCTTGGGCAAGTCATTTCTGCCCTCAAAATTTTGCAAATTTTGCCCCAATTGCCCTCCAAAAAATAAAAGCAAAAAAAAAATACTTACTGAGCTCAAATGTCCAGACGGAGATATTAATAGTGACACTACATTCATGTTCTGCCTTCAGCTTATCTAAGATCTAGGCATATTTAAAGGAGCCCTTCCAAACTTCTCAATGGTTTTCCTATCAATTCTACCACATTTATAAGGGAGGTGGCCAATTGCAGTGAACTTCCAGAGTCTATGTGTCCTATAAGAGTAATGCTAATGTGAGTCTTTTCCTTGCCTATTTTTGTGAAGGTTTAGCAATGGTTTTTATAACACCTGTGTTCTGGCAGCAAATCCATGGTAAAGACCAACCCCCCTCTTTTCTGAAATTCTCTTTTACTATTGAGGGCATCACCATTTTCCCAGTTATCCAGGCTTCCAACTTCAATGTCATCTTCAATGCCTCTCTTACACACCCCACATATCCACACCTCACATGACCAAATCTTGTCATTTTTTTTTCTCTATTATGTCTCTTCCATGCATCCCTACTTAGCCTGTTAGGGGATCTCCTTGCCTGATTCCTCTTTCCTCTCCTATCCACCCTCCATTCAACTACCCATGTGATTTTTCTGAAGTGTAGGTCAGTCCATGGCACTCCCCTGCTCAGTGAAATATAATGATTCTCCATAATCCCCAGGATCATATAAAAAGTCCTCTGGTTGGCATTTATAGCTCTTTATAACCTGCCTCCTTTCTATCTGTCCATCTTTCTTATACCTCAGCCTTCTCCACACGCTCTACAATCCAGCCATCTTGACCTACTTTCAGTTCCTTGAACAAGTCAGCCCATCTCTTGACTCCATGCCTTTGCAATGGCTATTTCTCACATCTCATCCCCCCTCACCTTGGCCTTAATTTCCCTTGCTTCCTCCAAGATTCAGCTCAAATCCCATCTTGTATAGGAGACTTTTCCCAGTCGTCATTTCTGTTCCCTTTCGGACACCTTCTATCTATTGTGTATTTATCTTAAACATACCTTGCTATCTTCATGTCATCTCCTCCATTGAAATGTACATTCCTTGAGATTAAAAACTGTCCCCCCCTTTTTTTGGTGTCCCCAATGTCTCTATAATGCCTGGCAAATAGTAAGTGCTTTTAAGTGCTTGTTGACTGCCTATTTGACTGACTGACTAACAGTCAGAGCTGTCTAATAATAGGATGTGCTGTCGAAGAAAGGCTGCCTAAGAAGGGGCTCCCAGTCAGTGAAAATCTTCAAGCAGAGGCTGGATGCCAATCTGACAGGGTTGTTGGGGGAGTGTTCTTCCATGCAGTTGGACTAGGTATCTTTTATGGGAAGGGAGTGGGAGGTGCAACAAAGACAAACTTCTCAGCCTCATGCTGTGCAGAAGGCTGGCCCTGCTTTCATTATTAACCACTGCTTTCCATGAGTTCAATTGTTTCATAGTCTTGGATGCTTTATGATATCTAAGAAAAAACTGAAGCTTCAGTGAAGGTCACAGCCTAACATAGTTCAGTATATTTAATTAGAATGAAAGAGTAATGGTTTGGCATAAATTAAGACGAAGCATAAAATCATAGATTGTTAGCGCTGGAAAGAAACTTTAGACTATAGAATGGGAGGTAATAGAATGCTGAAGTTGAAAAGGAACTTAGACCATAGAACGTTAGAGATACAGGGGACCTTAGCCATCACAACCTAGTAGGCTACATGTAGCCCACAATCCTCCCAAGTATTGCCCAAACCAGATTAAAATGTAAATGGGAAATATTTAACAAAAGAAATAAAATACAATAAAATATAGATGATATTCATATGTGGTTTTTTAAATTAATGTGCAACCTTTAGGGATCATTAAGCATAGTTTAGTGGCCCCCACTTCTATCTGAATTTGCCACCACCATCTTAAAGATCAAGAAATTGAGGATTAGAACCCAGATACTGAATCCAAGTTCACTGCTCTTTTCACTAAACCAGGATGCCTCCCCTCTCCTTCCTTCTGCATTTCTCACTCTGTCACATGTTTTTGTGGGCTATTGAAGTTTCTTCTGCCAAACCTAAAAGCGTTTTGTAAACTTTAGACCATATTATAATGGAAAATTGTAATAACAGTGGGTGATGCTAAGTAAAAAATCCCAGAATGTCATTTCCTATGATAGTTGGATCCTAGAGAACACCTCTTGTTAGAATAAATGTCTTGAACTACATTTTCCAGAAGGCCATATGTCTGTCTACAGAACAGTGGTATTGCCTATTAAGGGCTCTTATTAATGGTGAGTCTTCTGAGTATCAAAAGATATAAAAACATGGGCTGCTGAAAAAAAATTGTGAACAAAGATGGAGAAGCAAGTCATGAATGTGCTCAGAACATGGATACAAAGCAAGAATACATGGAATATTGTCATGATGTTCCCAAATCCAGTCCAAAATTCCAGGCATGATCCAGATACCTATGCAGCCAAGGTAAGAAATTAGAGATTCACAGCTCTAGAGCTGAAAGGCCACTTAGAGATGAAATAGTCCACCTTCTTTCCACACTCGCGCACACACACATTCACACACACACATTTTTACAGGTGAAAAAACTTACACTAAGAGAATGTAAGTCAGTCACAGATACATCATATGTACACATTTTAACACAGTTAAAAGACAACTATACAAGTCTCAGGATGGAAAGAGATGTCTACATTCAGAGAAAGATCCAGAAAGATCAGAGTTTAAAAGGAGACTGAAGCAATGCATGCTATCATTCTTTTTTTTTTTTTTTTTTTGCTAAACTATTTTATTAGGTAAACCTGCTTATATGAATTCAAGTAGAATTCTTTAAATAGTGGAAACTCAAGTGAGGTGGCAGGGGAAGGGAGAGTGGACATTCAGAATTTCTTTTCACTTTGGCAGAGGATGGCTGGAGCGTACAATTTTAACTACTTACTGGAAAGGTAACATAGATTGTGGATACAGAAATGGCCTCAGAGTCACAGAAATCATGAACCACATCTGACACATATTACCTGGGTGAATCTAAGCAGGTCATTTAGCTTCTTAACCTAGGCATCTCTCTAAAATTGCATATTGGAGAGCAGCTGCAAATCTACATTGGTTGAGAAAGCATCTTCACTGAGGGCTTGTTTGACTGAGCTGAATTCATTCCTCAGTTGTAGATGTGGCTGATGTTCCCATCTGACAATGTGGAACTAGAGACTGGAGCTTCTTCTGCTTCCCATCCATGTGGTTTTGGGCATCGGGAGTCAGTCAGTATGGACTAAGCTGTGAACCTCTGGGATCTGTCCTGGTTTTCCTGCTTGGGTCCTGAGAGGTCAATATGCCAGGTCTTCGGATGGAGCCTACTCTCACCATGCTTTTGACCCAGTCGGACACCATCTAGGAGATGTACCAAGAGCAAGTTGGCTGGGAGCTCCTCAATACAGCGGAAGACAAGGGTTCTGCATTCTGGGCACCTCAATTCCTTGTGTGCTTTGAATATCCTCTGTAGACATGGCTTACAAAAGGTGTGCTGGCAGGGGAGGACTTTGGCTGTGACATCAAGCTTTTCAAAACACACTGGACACTCCAGATCAAGTAACACCAAATCATCCGTCTTATTTTAAAACTCCAATCCAGGCCTGAATGGACAGAGTCCACATGGTAAGGTGACCTGAGACAAGAGTGGGGGATGGGGGAGCAGGTCAGATCTGTCCTCAGGACAACACCAGCTAGGTCCTGGATTTCAGAGAACCTTGTAGTCTCACGCAGCTGACCTTTGCAGAAGCAGTCCAGCCTGCGAGCTCAGCCCAGGTGTCTCGTGTCTTCTCCCCAAGCTGCAGCCGCCTTGCAAACTTTAACAAGTCTGTATGTTACTCATTTGGATGGCTCGGTTTACTCATCCAGCTCTGTTAACGCTTTCGCCGCCGGGCTGCAGATGCTGGGCAGGTTTCGGGAGGAGGAAGTACACTCCCTGCGGCCCATGCTATCATTCTTTTCGATGTTTGGCTTTTGTTTCTCTTTTCTCATTGTTCACTCCATTGGCTATAACACCTATACAACCAGACTATTGTACAATGTGAAGGAGTTTGCACATCCTGTACATGATTGTATGCCACCATGGTGGGGGTGGGGAGTGGGGAGGAAGGGGAGAAAAATCTGTAATTCAAGTGACTCTGGAACTGAATCTTGTAACCTAAAAGTAAACAAACAAGTCAATTAAAAATAAATAATTAAAAAAAAGAGAGAGTGTAAGTGACAAGCTCAGGGTCACAAAGTCAATAAAATGCAGAGTCAGGATTCAAGTCCTGTGATTCCAAATTTACTTCTTTCCACTGAACTTCCTTCCACAGATCTCTAATCTGCACCACAAAGAAGCTTTAGAAGATCTCCAGCCTACCCTCAAAAGGCTTCTGAAGACCTTTATGAGGTTGAAGAGTGAATTTAAATCTTTTTAGCCCCTGGTTTGTAAATTCAGAGATTTTTAGTTCCCTTTCTCAAATATGTTTGAAGGACTTGTAACCATTAAGGGGACAATTAAGTCATAATCCCCTTGGAATTTCTAAGGGTTGCTTCCATTTGTGTGTTATCAGGATATTAGGAGATACTCTGTTTTCCAGAGCTAAGGCCCAGCAAGCAAGCTATGCCCTGAGTTTGGCATAACAACAATCCTTTGCGCTTGCCTTCTGGAAGTGATGGTCCTGGAGCCCAGGCAAAGGCTCCAAACACCAACAGGCCCAGACATGAAGCCTCCCATGAAGAGACTTTTTTCACTAGACAACTTTGTTTCACTGTTGCTGTTATGTTTCAATACTGTTGCTGAACTACACTGTTTGATTCTTTGTCTAGCCACAAAGTATATAAATATAGTATATAAATAGTATATAAATAAAGGTTCGGTCATGCTAATGTGGGTCACCCCACTAGGCAAGGGTGGAAGGGGGGAAGCCTCTGACACATGAGTCTTTGCATGCAAGTGATTTCCCTCACTTTGAAATTAAACTTGTGTCATTCCTGACTCTGTCTCTAGCCTATTCTATTCAGCTCTGACCATCAACAAGTTAGAGGCCAATTTGATCCAGTTGACTGTGGAAGATTGAAAATTACTCTGTTCATCAAATTTTTTTGCTTTTAGTTACATTCCTATTACATTTAGTTACATTCCTATTAAGGCTTAATTAACTATTATAGTTCTGCTCTTAGAGCAGGTAGTTGGCATGGTAGATAGAGTGTTGGGCCTGGAGTCAGGAAGACTTATTTTTTTGAGTTCAAATCTGACCTCTGATACTTACTGTGTTGTTGGGGGCCAAGACCTTCAGAGGTCCTGACACACTAGCTTCCCAGTTCTACAAGGGCATTAGGCAGATATGCAAGGATAGTATAGTCTTGTGGGGTGGATGCTCTCATTGATTTTGTGAATATCTAAAGTATGTACTTTTGCAAGTCCTGATTAGGACTCTTGATCTATTGTGCCCCCAGAGGTGGTTTTAGGATAAAGATCTTGATGACTGATTAACCTTAGGCTGAGGTTGGGGGATAGGCAAGACCTCAGATGCAATCACCCCTGAAATAAGGACTATAAACCCTATGATTTTCTTGTATCATTGAATTGGTATGGAATAGCTCTGGAATAAACAAATTATGAAATACATTCCCCGTCTCTCTGTCTCTTTCCTGTAATCCAGCTAGCTATAAGCTTTTCTAACTCTCTCTCTCTCTATTTTCCTCAACCGGTAGCTAGGCCTAGACTGCGCTGGCCGCAGCACTGTGTGACCCTGGGCAAGTCACTTAATCCTGTTTGTCTAGGTTTCCTCATCTGTAAAATGATCTGGAGAAGGAAATGACAAACCACTCCTTTATCTTTGCTAAGAAAACCTCAAATAGGGTCACAAAAAGTCAGAAATGCCTCAAGTAACTGAATAGCATTTCTGGTCCTGTATTCTGGCAATAGGGAGTCTTGCACTGGTTGATTAGGCCAAGATCTGGATAATCAAATATCCCAAATGCCTCTGATTGAACCTGTATAGGGTTCCAGAGCCAGAGTACAAGGAAGACCTAGTGATAAAATGATGGTGATGATAGTGATATGGATGTTAATGATGCTGAGGCAAAAAATAATTAGCCATTCTAGGTTTTTGTTTTTTTTGGGGGGGTAAGGTATAGGTCAAGTATAGACCATTCTGGTAGGTAGAGACCATTTACAAACCTTTGTTTAAAACTTTAGAAAACATTCTGATTTATTATTATCTCCTACAATAGATAACATCAGCATCTCATAGGTCTTTTTTTTTTTTCTTTTTTGGCTGTGGCAGCCCAGATAGGCTAGGGCAGGGTGGGGCTGAGCTGAGCTAAGTCTGGGTGGAGTCATTCAGGTGGTAAAAATAACCTCACACAGAAATAGATCCCAGCTCTCAGGGACTGAGCTGGCAGCGTAACAGGCATTGATTTGGGTGGACTAGAGTTATCTTCAGGAAGAGAACCAATCTGGATAACAAAATCTATTGAAGGGGCTGTTTCCATGGAGCCTTTGAAAGAAGATGGTTTGTTTTGTTGATTCGGTGAAACTGCTCTGGCTGCCTGTAGGAACTCAGCAACTTTGAGATGATTTTGGAGCCCTTTGCAGCTTAAGCCAAGTATAAAATCCTCAGGGTTTCTGGTTCCAGTTGGCTTTAGGATTTAGATGTGAAAATGAAGGAAAAAAAAAAAACCAAACCAAACTTTCATCCCAGCTGTTTTGACTTACTGCATAATCCTCTGCAAGTTCCTTCTCAGGTTTGTTTCTTCCGTTGTAATAATGAATTGGGGAAGGATCAGATGGTAGGTGGTCTTTGAGTTTCTGAGATTCTATGATGTAAAATTCTGGGTTCTTAGGTTCCATGCCACCTCTACTACCACCATTCTATGATTCTATAGATGCCATGGTCTACAGAGTCAGGTTGTAGTAAGTTAAGAGGTACCATGGACAGCAAAAAGAATGCTGACTCTGAGCCTGAGGACCTGGATTCAATTCTTGAATTTTTTCGTCTTACTTGCTGTATCTTTCACCATCATGTCACCACTAGATAGAGGCCTCAATTTCCTCATGTATTAAATGGAGGGATTGGACTAGATGATGTCCAAGGTCCTTTCAATTATGATTCTCTGTATATGACACGTGTATGGATGTGATCCAATGACTCCATGTATATGATGCATCTTTTTTGGGGGCTCCCAGAGACTAGAGGCTGTGTGGAAGACACAAATAATGCCCTCACAAATAACTTCATTGTGTGAACTTAAGCTTTTCTGTAAACCTTTTTTCTCCCCTCATTTGTGAAAGTTGAGTGGGGTTTGATTAGATTGAGGTCCATTTCAGTGACAAGATTCTGTTCTGTGCTTTTACATTCTGCGTTCTAAAGGTATCTTCTAGCCCTACCATCCTAGAATTCCATGAGCAGGGCATCAGAAGCATATGCCCCTGAGCTTTCCTCTTAAAGATCTTTCCTTGGGCAGTATTTGAGAGGCAGTAGTGATCCGCCCAACTGTGCGCAGGTCTTTTTCTTCTGCCTCTCCTGATCCCTTTCCTCCCTTTCCCTTTTCTCCTGTGTCCTTCCTCTCTTCAATCTCCCTGTCCTTTCCTCCCCTCCTTCTTTCCCTCCTTTGCCCACAAGAGGGAGTATTAGAGCTTTGTAAGAAGAGACTGAACTAGGAAGAGCCGCAGCAGCCCCAAGGCCTTTGTAGTCACTGACAACTATCGAAGCTTGAAGAACTAATGGGGAAAGTCAATAGAGGATACACAGGTCCTGAGGGCCAAGTTTAAACCAAGACAGTCATGTCACATCAGAGTAGAGTGGGGAAAGCATTGCTCTACCCCTATCACTCATCCAAGGTACCAAAAGACCTTATTTCTATCAGGGCTCTGCAGCTTGCTCCATGTGTGACCTTGTCCAAAATACTTCCCCTCTTTTGACCTCAGTTTCCCCATCTGTGCCTCAATTTAACTACCTTGCAAAATGGGGACTATTTACTATATAATCCATCTCCCTCAATCTGACCTTTAACTTTTCTGTCCTTTGCTTTGGCTCCTTGTTCGGAAAGTGGAATAAAAAGAATGTGCACATAAGTTAGGGTGGCAAGGTTGAATGGTGGCTAAAATACCTGGCCTGATACTAGGGAAACTCATTATCAGGAGTTCAAATTTGGTTGCAGACACTTACTAGCTGGGTGACCCTGGGCAAGTCACTTAAGCTTGTGTACCTCAGCTTCCTCATCTGTAAAATGAGCTGGGGAAGGAAACAGCAAGCCAATCCAGTATCTTTGCCAAGAAAACTCCACAAGGGGCCACAAAGAGTTGGCCATGACTGAAAATGACTAACCAAAAACAAAAAGTAGGTAAGTATAAGTGACATTATCCAGCAGAAGAAGAGAGTGGTCAGGGAGTATAGAAGGTCCTAGGTCAGAGAAAGGGAGGCAGAAGAGGCAAGAAAACAACCAGAAAAGAAAGTTTATTTTTGTGTCTTCTTTGTTCTTGCCTACACACCTCGGAATCCATATGCCATGGTGGGAACCAAAGTTCTTCGACAAAAAAAGTACCCGGTCTTAAGAAATACAAATTCTGGGGTGGCTGGGTGGCTCAGTGAATAAAGCACTGGTCCTGGAGTCAGGAGGACCTGAGTTCAAATCCAGTCTCAGACACTTAACACAAGCTATGAGACCTTGGGCAAGTCAATTAATCTCAATTGCCCTACATACCCCCTCCTGAAAAGGAAAAAAAAAATAGAAATCTAAGTCCATCTTTTGTGCTGTAAGTGCTCCCTCTTTCCAAGTATGAGTCTTCTAAAGCCCGGCCCTACTGGATGTTTGAGCCAAATATTAACTGCAAACTTTATTGGATTATCCACACTTTTTTTTGCTCAATAGCAGGAATGCTGGGGGGATATGGTGTGGGACATTAATAAACTGAACTATGCATTTTCTAGAACTCTTAAATTTGGAGTGGTAAACAGTATGTACTATCCAGAAACTGCTTAGATCTAAGAGAAGCACTGAGCAGGCAACTCCATATTACATTGTTTATTATTCATTGTTCTATTGCTGATATTGATTCTAAGAAAAGAGTAAGACCTCATATGCAATAGCTAAGCACATTTTTCTGTTCCTGTAGGAACAGTAATTTTCTTATGACAAGATCACATGACTAAGGTTCGGTGGGATTTAGTGAGAGAAGAGGCAGAGTTTGACACAGATAGGTCTTTCTAAACCTGAAAGGCTTGAGTAGGGGACTGGAGACAGGCTATATATCTATTTTCCAAATGATGCAGAGAATTGTGGCACAAGGATGGTAAGTTTTCAGAAACTAGTTCCATGGTCTTAATTGGTCTGGGTAAGTAGGAAGGAAACAAGTGTTTATTAACACTTACTATATGCCCAACACTGTGCTAAGCACTTTAAAAATATTACCTCATTTGGTCCTTACATTGACCTGGGGAGGTAAGTGCTATTATTATCCCCACTTTACAGTTGAAGAAACTGAAGCAGACTGAGGTCAAGTGACTTGCCCAGGATCATACAACAAATAAGCGCCTGAGGCTGAATTTGAACTCAAGTCTTTCTGACACTGGATCCTGCAATCTATCCATGATGATGGAATAGTTGAGTTGTCATCATTTGACCAGTGGAGCTAGGGCACCCTAGCCCCAGATCTTATCAAGAAATGGGCTTAGAAGCCTCTTTATGCTAAAGTCTATTGTGATATGTAGAAGTACAGCCTTCTCTGCTTGGAGCATACATCTAGTTCTTTGTAACCACCAATTACCCAGATACCAGGTTTTTTGAGAGCTGAGCCCCAATCAGATACCTGGCCCAATAGAAAGCCAAATGCACATGCCAACTATTTTTGGAGTGTGCACTGTATCCTTCACTCCCATCTTAAAATAAGACAATGGAACTGGTACTGAGGATGAGATCAGGCCCCTGGGGGAACTGGTCATACTGTGTAGTTGCTGACCCAGATCAGTGACCCAATCTTCCTGAGGCCTCCATGGTATTTGAAGAAAGAAGTCACAGATACCACTGCTACAGCTTGTAACGTAGGCAATCCTCAATTCTCCCTCTCAAAGTTTTTCTTCTCCTTCATAATATCACTAAGTCTTAGAAGGAAGAAGCCTATGATTTATAATATGGCTCCCACCAAAGGGGATACATTATTCAAAAGGCACAGTATAGATTCTTTTTTTACATTGGAGGAGAGAGAACAGGATAATATTATGTAGTGAGAAGATGTACTCATGTGAGGGAATCTGGGAACCAGAGTGGGGAGAAGATTTAGGTCAATAAATTAAAGCATTTATGAGCACCTACTATGTGCAAGAGACTATGTTGATTTCTGGGGATACAAATATAAAAGGAATATTATAGCTATAATACATGAAATAAATACAATTATAAAATAAAATCTATATTAAAGTTTACATTCAATGGGGGGGATATAACACGTTCACAGGTAAATATCTACAAATATATAGAAAAATAAAGTGATTTGCAGCAGAGGCACTAACAAGTGAGGAAATGGGAAAGGCCTTTTGAAGGAGGTGGTATATTAGCTGAACCTTGAAGGATCCTGGAGGTTCAGGTAATATAGTGACTAGGGCACGGGATCTAAGTTTCAATCCTAAATCAGATACTGACTGATTGTATGATCCTGAGTAAGTCACTTAACATTTTAGCCTCAGTTTCTTCATGTAAAAAGCCTCCCAACATTATTATGAGGATAAAATAGAATAATATTTGTAAAATGCTTTGCAAATCTTAAAGTCCTATAATGTTAGTTATTATTAAGAGGAAGCATTGAGGAGTGAGAGCATTCCAGGCATAAGGGGCAGCCTGTGCAAAGGCATGAAAAAGAGAGAAGGAATGTTGTGTATTCAGGACAAATAGGCCAGTGTGGCTGGAGGACTGTGTTTATGTAGTAGGCGTGTGAAGATCAACTGAGGGAGAAACAGAAATGATGTATTCTGATGACAATGTATGCAGCTGCAGAGAAGAAGGAAATGGTGGAGGAATTCAGGAAACAAATCACAAGTCTTGCAAAGAAGCCTGATAGAACAGTGGGTGGTGCTTCAAACATTCAGACACTGGCTACAGTTCTTTCTTTACCAAAGGCAGAGTAGCTCATAAGTTCTTGATATGCCTTAATGATTTTTGCCTTTAAAAAAATATCCCTAGGGCTTAGCACAGTATCTGGCATATAGTATATAGTAGGGGCTTCATAAATGTTTGTTGACTGCCATTTGGTCTCTTTTCTGATAAAAAGGAGGAACTTGTTGCTAAAGTAGAAATAATGGGAACCGTTAGGGGGAAGTAGCCACTTCATCTTATGCATCTATGCATTAGACAATGAATCTTAGAGTTAGAAGGCTCCTTAGAGGTTGCCTAGTCTAGCCAATACCCAGTAGAGTGTTAGAGCCAGCTCTAAAGGTCATGATGGAGTTTATTGCTAAATTTTCAATATGAACATTTGTACCTAGGGCTTGATTTATTGTTTTGTGATTGTCTAGATGTAAAGTGATAGAGAAAATGTTAAGAATGCATAAGAAATTTGAAAGTGATTCCTGAGGACATTTCTTACTCCTCCTCCCAGTCAGCTGTTAAAAATTTACTAGCAGGGGATGGAGCCAAGATGGCGGCGTAGAAGCAGCAAAGCACCACAGCTCCCACACAAAAACTCATAAAATGGGACTCTAAACAGATTTTCAAGCTTCAAAACTCTCCAAAAGATGTTGCTACAGGCAGCTCAGCAGGTGGGGCTCTTCTCAGCAGTCTGGGAGCGGCTGCTGAAACCCAGGCTGGGTCAGGCCCTGGGGCATCAGGCGGGGAGCCGCGTCTATAGGAGAGCAGATCCTCTGTACTGG
This sequence comes from Pseudocheirus occidentalis, assembly GCA_028646575.1. Classification (NCBI taxonomy): domain Eukaryota; kingdom Metazoa; phylum Chordata; class Mammalia; order Diprotodontia; family Pseudocheiridae; genus Pseudocheirus; species Pseudocheirus occidentalis. Next base: position 74,223,096 of record CM053595.1, on the reverse strand, counting down.
AGGCACAGTTACCACATTTATCAGGCCAGAAGAAAAAAAAGGCTAAGAGAAAGGTCAGTGGATTTTGCTAACTGGGGAGGAGAAGAGCGGGTCCGGCCAAACTGCTCCCAGGGCAAGGAAACAGTGGGAGGCGGCTGTAGCAGCAGGAACGGCTGAAAGCAGCAGCGGCCTCCACTGGGCTGCTTCAGAGCCCTCGGCTTGCAGATAGCAGAGGGGCTGAGG